>CM052973.1:1228770-2455041 GCA_028554685.1 Agrotis ipsilon | reverse complement strand
AAACAATAGGTATCAGCCTTTTTTTAAGCGCGGTAAAATCATTATAAATAAGTCCTTCCGCCTTGGTAGGAGCGAAAGAGACTGTCGAACTCGTACTAGCTAAAATCCACAGTATTCCTACAATAGCTTTATATTTTCCAGAGTCACGGCTACTTAGGTATCTTGACAGTCCCGCGACCCCATTACATAGGCAAAAAATTTCAAATATTAAGAAGGAAATGATTCCTACTTAATAAAATATCGAGTTTATTCAACAAAATATGCTGGTATACATCGTTACTCAGTGAAGTCTAGAGAAGAGGACGCACAAAGGTGATCGGATGTCAAACGCTGCAGGAAGTATTTGAAATAATATACTTTTGCAATACACTCTTCTAAAATTTATTTACATTTATTTATCTCTAAAAAAAATTGAGAAAAAAGTGAAGTTTGTTTGAAGAAACTATGGAGGTGATTAAGAAAACTCTTTCATGAGTAGAGTTTAAATTATGCGTCATTATAAAGTAGTAATATAGGCCAGGCAGAATTGTAAAAAATAATAGACTCGTTTTTTTTTTGTTTTGCTTAAACAAAACTCTTGAGTCAAGAGTCGATCAAGAGTGAGACGTCGTAAAGTCAGAAGCAACTAAAAACCGTACGTGTTTGTTATGTATTGTAAATTTCGTTTTGCGAAGAAAAGAAAAAATAAGTTTCAACTATTTTTCGATGATCCCACTGACGAATTAATTAGTACAGTTCCTAAGAGAAATATAATGCTCAAGCTCAGCGCAGCAGATAAATTCGCGAGACTGACTAAGCAGCATACTGCGTCCCTGAGACACAAAAGGCATGTGAAGGTACAGGGTGGTTTTACTCTGTCAAGACTGTCAGTCCCTTCCACTCAAATGAGAGGACTCATTCGATGATTTACCACCGAAAAAAAATAACAGTTGATCGTTTAACCACTACGCCAGCCAAATCATCATTTATAAAATAAAATGTTTTCCTTATTTATTTCGTAGGGCTCTAGAATCTTCCAGTAATAAATAAAAAGGTCTAATCAATCAACTAACTCGCTTAAATGCCTACTGTCAGATACTGGCCTAGTTTCAGCAAACCTAACTTTTATCATTTTTATTTCGTCGAAAAATCTAGGTGACGGCTTATTTGAACAAGCTGCTGCTATTCAATTTTGTATCTTGTGCGTGAGGGAATAATATTTAATTCAGATGTTCGCGAAAAGATTTGACAATACAAGGTTGAGAGAATTGTATTATTTAGTGCAAATATTGCAGTTACATATTTTAAGACCTAAGTGAGAAAACGCTAGCTCATTACCTAAGATCCCATTTGTTTTTGGCATGATGGTACTGAGTCGATTTTAAGTAATTAAGAGCCTGACTAGTCGAGTCTGAAAAGCTCGTGGCTAAATAGTTACAGCCGCACAGGCAATCTTCCGAGTTAAGCCACGCTTGCCGAGGTTGGTCTGTGGATAGGTGACCATCTGACATAGCGAGTTTCCTCCGTGTCTCGGAAAGTACGTAAAGCCATTGATCCCGGACTTGGTACTCCAAAATGGAATGGACTAGCATTAAATAAATGTAGCACATATAACTTTACAAAGGCATTCTGCCAACCGCGCAAAAGTGTGAAAAAATATGTGTTCTGCACTGAATTATTATAAGTGGGGATTAAGATATAAAATATGTATAGAGCCTTCCTGCTGTATGTATTTTTTTTTATATTATACTAGGATATTATAATGTGATTGTGGTGTTGCTTGTTCGTCCCCATAGTTTAATATAAGTTAACCCTGGATATAATATAAGTAATCTAAAAATAAAATACTTAAAAGAGTTACTAACGCTGGATTACCACATTAGATAACAAATATAATTCATTAACCATGAAATGCGCCAGCCATCTGGCTACGCAAAATATTAGATGGACGTCTAAACTCCATGTTTTTATTGGATGTTAAAATAGTCAGCCCCGGTACTACTGAAGAAGAATATCCGACCGAAAACCACGCGGTTTTTTCAAATGCCCTTTGCCTTCCAGGTCCTATTAAACAAGTCCAACTCACAGTCCCTTGTGATTTAACCATACAACTAAATATCCCCAACGGATAGCTACTAGCTACTAGTCTTGCCCAGTCAAACGGGAAATCTAGTTTTCTTAGCTTCAACCGCTGTCTGGGGACTTTGATTCAGTGCAGTGTATCCTCTTTTGCCAAACTTCTCTTGAAGTTATCCCTTGAGTGCCAGGGTCGCGGGATTGTCTTATCAGGTAAAAGTGGATTTTAGACAGCACAAGATTGACTATCCATTGTGTCTTGCCCTGTGTGGGAGGACTCATTTGATGATTTTATCACGACAATAAAAAAAAAAGTGTTCACAACGATCCTCTCACAAGGGACCTCATTAGACAATTTTACCAAGATAAAAAAGAATTTATTACTTGAGTAATAACTCCTTCTCCGTTCTCCTCCTCTTACCTCATCATCTTTCAAATTGAGTGAATCAAAGTGCAGTCGAAAGATCACAGTAAATTTTAGTCGGTATAATATGAGTCTAACAGTGTCTTCTACCACACCAAAAAATGAGGTTCGATTCCGGTACAAACATTTTTATGATCTACAAGTAGTAGTTGGCTTCGCTTGAATGTGAGTTTAAATGCTACTTAATGGTGCATCACCCTAAGGTAGACTGCTAGATAATACCCAAGGCATCAATTCAAGGATTTGTACATGTTTTTGTAACTTGTGCATAAAGATTAAATAAATAAATGTTTGTAAATGCACCCTCGATACAGGAGAAAATCCTAGTGTTCACAACGATCGATTTTGATACAGAAAATTCAAAAAAGAAACTAACTACTAATTAAAAAATATTTACAATAATTTACTAAAAAATATATATTTAGTCGTCTTTAATATTGTAAGTCAAATTGTATCGGTTTATTACCACTACTCCAGAATCAAGTAAATGTTTTTAATTGCAACGACCACTAATGAAACTTCAATCATTAGACAAATAAAAAATTAACAATTAAACAACAAACCCACACCCTAACGATCTCTAACCCACAATTCTTAATTACAACAATACACACCTTTTAACGATAACACACAAATACACACACATAGGGCTGTGTGTGTGTTCACACATGCTCACACAACTCTATACGCACACACATGGGACCCTACCGTTATTTATCACGGGCGACATGTTCGTGCCGCGACAATCTCCCATCGATTAGAGGATGATACTAATTAAAGCCAGCCTGACACCTGCTCACTAACAACAGGGCGCGACAAGTTGGTGTGTAATGCTGAACGGTATATGTTGAGTTTATTGGTGCATTAATTTGATTAAATAGTTGGACTAATTTGGAACATCATCTGTGATCAAGCTTAGTCAATTTCTAGTTTTATCTAGTATTTGGAAAGTACAGTTGTAAAGCAACATTGACAGGCTTGTTGGTCTAGTAGTTAGTGACCCTGACTGCTATGCCGGAGGTCTTGGGTTCGATTTCCATCCAGGACAAATGTTTGTGTGATGAGCACGATCATTTTTTCCACTTTTACGTGTAATTTATCAATAATGTTTATGTATTAAGAAATATAAAAGTATGTTTATCAATTGTCTAGTACCCGTAACACAAGCTCTGCTTAGCTTAGGACTAAATGGCGTTGTGTGATAGTTGTGGAATATTATTATTATTACACTACCTGTTGCCAGCGGCTTCACCCGCTACAACTCCAAAATTATCCCACGGGAACATAAAATCGGGATAAAAACTATCCTATGTGTTAATCCAGGTTTCAGTCAAATCCGTTCAGTCGTTTTTGCGTGAAAGAGTAACAAACATCCATCCACACATACAAACTTTCACGTTTCTTATATTAGTAGGATTCACCCTTAGTAAAATAGGCTATAATTATACAAGTCCGAAGCCGGGATGTCTAACACCAAGTAAAATGGGATAAAAGCAGAAAGATGATGAAGTTCTTCTTGTATTGTTTACATTACGTGTAATCTATACTCAACATTGTACGGAATCTTTTTTTTTTTTTTTTTGGCGTGGTAAAATCATCAAATGAGACCTCCAACCCCGGGCAGGGCGGGAGGTACTGTCAGACTTGTACTGACTAAAATCCACGGTCTCCTTCAGTAGCCCTTTATGTTCCGGGGTCACGGTAAGAGAAATAAGTCCCGCGACCCCGGCAGGCTTTGGCCCTCTGAGAGGGGGCCCCGTCATTTTGCTGACAGCTCTTTGAGGCGCGCGTGGAACACGACGCGCCGTCGACCCGGGCATGGTCCATGGTCGGACAGCGAGTTGCCCTTTACTCGCTGACCGCATGCCCGTTAACGCCCGCATGTCCGATTACGTGTAATCTAGACTCAACATTATACGGATTCTAGAGGGTAAGTATGTTTAGCTATTTCTTAGAATATATAACTCACTCCACAATCTTCAACAAACTTCAGTAACGAGCGAGTGTGTACAATATTTTAGCAACATCTCACACTACCTAAGTCACATCTAAGTGCTTAAGTTATCTCGACAGCTTACAACTTACCTATTAGATGAGCCGGAAAATTGTGTTACTTAACTTTGCTAATGTTGTTTAAGTGATGTTTGCTTGCTTAATTTAAATGAACATGTGTGAAACCCTTTTGTGAAACTCTGAGTTAGGCAAGTGTGAAAGTCGATGTTAATTTTGGTAGTAGAAAATTATAGTGATGTTGTAAGGTCAGTGGCTAGTATTACTTGACCCACTTTCCCTTATTACCTGTCGTATAAGATGGGTTATGTTATAGTGGGTACTGACTGTACTTACTATCCTAACTTCTTAAGTAGTAAATGTGTAAGTTTGTTACCTTTTGACCCCTAAACCGCTGAACCGATAATTTTTATATTTTCCCTAATTAAACATCATTTTTTTATCATAATATAGGTATATTTATATTTTATTTATCATTATATAGCCTTTTCCCAACTATATTGCGATCGGTTTCAGTCGAACTAGATGCAGCTGAATATCAGTATTTTATGAAGCATCTGCCTATCGGACCTCCACAACCCAGTAACTGTGCAATACGATACCCCCATGGTAGTCAGACTTTGAGCTTCTGACTAACAGTAACGACTATCAAACATCTACAATAACAGCCTGAACCAACGGCTTTACGTATTTTCGCGACATAAAGTAAACTGGCTATGCCACGAGCAACCCCATCCTATATTTTCAGTCATCCTTTATGTTCCATGGCCACGGTTTACTTTACAAAACGTCCCGCGACCCCGGTAATTAACAGGACCTCTAACATGCCGGAGGCCAGCGAACTCCAAAAGCTCTTATCTCTTCCATAGCTCGTTAAAATATGTTCGGAATCAGACCTAAATCTAAGATGGCGTCTAATAAATCCATGAAAGAGTTAACAACTTCAGTCGTTTCTTCGGGCTTGTTTTGGGTTGTAGGAGGTAATTTACGTGAAAACTTCAAAGGTTATATTTTTTGCAAGTTATGCTTGAAAGTTTTTGTTTTGTTACGGTTGATTTGGAACCATATGTCTGTGATTTTAGGTTCGTATGTTGGCTGATGTAGATATCTATTATTAGAGGCAGATAGGACATTGTTATATGCTATTTAAGACCAACAAAGGATTATACAAAATTTTGTCTTATTTTCCTTAGGAATGTAAATTTTGAAGAAGCCACCAAATATATTTTAAAAGTTATTCTGATAGACATATTGCAACTAATGATTAAATAAAATAAAATATCAGCCATCTACAACTACGATCTCATATTAAATGTCACCATCATCATCATCTGCGTAGCCTTTTCCCAACTATATTGGGGTCGGCTTCCAGTAAAACCAGATTCAGCTGGATATCAGTATTTTACATGGAGCGACTGCCTGTCGGACCTCCACAACCCAGTAACTGGGAAATACCATACCGCATGGTAAGACTGGTTGTCAGACTTTTAGAGCTTCTGACTAACAGTAACGACTGTCAAAGATCTAGAATTGACAGCCGGGACCAACGGCTTTACGTGCTTTCCGAGGCACGGAGGATTCATATTAACTGTCACCATTAAACATAAATAAATTATAAATATCAAATATATGTGAAACAAGAATATTCAATTTAAAAATCGAATTACTTACTCGTACTTTACGTTCACACTGCGCACTCACGCCAAAATAAAATAATGTACTTTTCAGTATATTACCTGTCTGTAATTTCTCCCGCACGTAAAAGACTCAACTGATCAAATTGAATCATTTATAAGCGCGCTTGCTAACAAAATCCTTAAATCCCTGTAACTCCCACGTCTTTCGCACAACAAGATTAAAATATAAAGATACTCGATGAATCGTACCAACACCTGTCGCATTACTTACGCAGCATCTAAAAGTAATGAGACGTTCTTGAGAGGAGCAATTTGAAAAGCTGCTTTGTGAATAGCGGCTATAGTATTCTATATTGAATTGGGCAATCACGGTTAAGCTGCAGTTTTAGAGTCAGAAATCAACGTACTATCTAAAACTTAGATATTCCTATTATCTTTTTCATATCAGCTAATTGCCGTCCATTACTGAACGTAAGCCACCAAAGAGAACCACCCATCCTGGTCATGGCATTCGCATCCATTCCCGCTCCCAGCTACCTTTGATCCCCTACCCGGTTTCCACTCTGGAACATGTCTGCTCCATCGTCCCTCTGTTCTTTTGGAGACATGGCCAGTACACGTCCACTTAAGCATTATTCTATGCGCAATTTCAGTAACTCTAGTTCTGGCTTTGTTATAAAAACGACTTCGTGGCGAATTCTATCCACCAAGTAACGACTGTAATTTAATTCTATTACAGATGCCTAGTTTTCAAGGTTACTTAACACTTGTCTAGGTGAGGCCCTCGATTGGTCACCATTCAATACACCATAGTCAGTCTCCAAAGGCCCAAATCTATAGAGAACTTAGTGCGAGGTCAAGCTTAGCCGAATTACTCTTCATTGAAAAAGAAATCTTATGTGTGGATGAAGTGAAGTTTCATATTCTTCAAACGAATGTGTGAAGCCACGAGCCACAGCTAGCGGACAAAGAAAAAGCCATGACAAAAAACCCCAAAATTAAAAGATTTGGGAAAGACTTCCACTCAGCATTAGGTGACTTAAGGAAGAAGACGCTTGAATTTATTTACTAGTCATGTGCTTTTGAATTTGGTGTTCTAAATGAAATACCTCAAAGTAACAATTCCTCTACACCTGCTTGGAATTATTTAATAACCGGCGTTGGATCGCACATGAGACACGCAGAATTAGGAACGCATGAAGCGAGACAATTGATTAATGTGTGCGGTAGTTGATAAATTGTGTGATGTGTTTGGTTGTTCGCAAGATTTTAGGCTGAGATAGTGTTTGTAGGTATGTGAGACTTGAGATTATATTATAACCACCGAAACATGGGCTTGAAGGCAGCGAGTAATGAGTGACTTGCCGTCTGATCATGGAGCAAGCCTGGGTCGATGGACTGTAGTTTTCCACTCGCACCTCAAGCAGCTATCAGCAATTTGACAGAGCCATCATAAGGCCAAAGGCCTTCCGGGATCGCGGGATCATCTTAAGAAGGAACGGGAAGGAAAGGGGCACTTGAGTCGATTGACAAACAGGCCAAAAGGCTTAAAACTCCAGAGACTTGGAAATTGACGCCCAGTTACCAACCTGTCGTTTTTTTATCGATTACACATCGTAAAGTGTGCAAAAGAACTGCACAACTTGATTCCGGTTTGCCCTTTCCATCACCGAACTACAACACGAACAAAAACAATTTGGAGCAATCGTTCGGAAGGAAGACAGACGTAAGTAACTTTGTTTTATAAATCTAAAGATAAAGAAGACAACAAACAACATAAGGCTTAAACCACACAAGCGGCAACGCTCCACAAAGCCGTGAACCCACCTGCTAAACCCAATAATTGTAATTACATGTACAAAGCTCCCGCCTTGCATCTGATGAAGTTCCTTCATTACCTACAGTGTGTTACAGAAGATTTATTACGTGTTACACATACAGCTACATATCTGTATACATGTGTGTGTACAGGGGTTTAAAGCTGAGGGTATAAGAACGTCGTTTTGGGTGCCTATTGATTGTGTATACTGTGCCTTATCTTTCGAGGGTGATTGGCGGGGTATTATACGATGATTATTATGATTAAGATATATTAATTAGATTGTAAATTTATCCAGAAATTAACAAGACCTCACAGCCGAGCGCACTCTCAAAATGGTGAACGAAAATTTAAAAGAAACCGGCATATCTTAGAACCAATTCGAAGACATGTGACATATACCAATCTGTACTGGGTCGTCGTGTTGGATTACAGCCTTCTCGCATAGAGCAGGCTTGTGTCCCAGCAGTAGGAACATTGTACACTGTATATATTAGCTTTAATGAATACGAACACTTTTTTATCGTGGTAAAATCATCAAATGAGTCGTCCCACCCAGTGCGGGGCTGTAGGGACTGTCAGTTATGTACTGACTTAAATCCATGGTCATCCTTAAACAGTCCTTTACGTTCCAGGGTCATGGTTTCCTGATGAGCCAATACCGAGAATACGAACGTTAAACTCGGAAAGAATAAACCTTGAATCAAGAGGACTGTTATAACCTAAAATTGATTGTTACGACCCACTAATCATAGTGTTTACGTGCGCTCGTATGGACTTAGCTTTACAGACGTAGGCGGTACTAATTAATAGCCTTGTTGAGAGTCCCGACTGATGGCTCGTCTTGATAATTATAGTACGTACATAATGGTATGTGCGTCTGTGCGTAGTGTGAAGTAGAAGCATAGTGGGGGTATGTGGGGTTGAATATGGATTACCTAGGGTACTAAAATTGAATGGGGTGATTCAGTGGGTGAAAATTATATGGTTGTGTAAGTCTAGACTCAGATGAGAACCTTGAAAGTCCTCACGTGAATTGAATTGACGAATAAAAATCTATAGTCATGAAAAGAGATAGTGACCTCTGAATTTGTTTCGGTTGTTTCTTCTCAGAGTAGTGATATTCGAACCACTGCATCTAGTTTGTAAAAAAAACGTTTCAAAGTGTTTTTTTGCACACAGTTAAAAGTCTTGGAATGTCTTAAAGTTACTGCGGATCGAAACGCGAAGGGCAACCCAAAAAAAAAATTTGTGGATGGATGTTTTTCCAAAATGGGAGGACTTTTTTGATGATTTTGAAAAAGATCTAGATTGACATCGCAACCGCGCGTTTGGCCGCCTGTTTTTAATTACAATTCACTAAGTTAATGCAATTCTTCTTTTGATTCATTGGATTTTCGTTTGGACGAAAAGAGTTTGTCAAGATCGGAGCGGGCGATGTTCTATATTTTCTGCCGCCCACTGTAAAAGGACGTCATATGTACATATTGCCTACATATAATATTAAATATGAATAATATTTTATTTATTACTGAAGCCATTTTCAATTATGGAAATTGGCTACCGAATATTTTTTGTGACACCTACAAAACATATTCCCACGTTGTACCTTCAACCTATTTTCAGAAAGAGCCCTGTGACAAATACAATTTATTACTCACCCTTGGTAGATGTCAAGTTTTTTATGAAAAGAGAAGTTACAAGTTAAAGTTGACTGACAGTATTCTTTCATGATAACTTGGCTAGGCCTACTGAGGAAAACATACGCGTGTATGAGTTACATGCGCTATTTCTTTTATCGCTTGAGACACGCTTCGCTCCGCTCTCTTTACTACTGTGTTACTACAAAGTTAGAATTCAGAAGACACACTCTGTTTTTTTTTTATAAATGTTCTTCCTGACATCATTATTTAGATAGTAATTGGCAAAAAAATTCAATACGTGACTGTGGTAGTAATCATCAACTGTATAGATTTTTACACCTACGTTTGAGTCAACTCACAGTCAAATCGGATTCAGATTAATATCAGTATTTAACATGGAGCGACTACCTATCTGTGATTAAGGTTGTAATATAAATCATATTTTTAAAGGCTCTGATCTGGGCTTAGTTGAGCAATCGACTGCTGCGCAACGTGTTCGCTATTTGAATCTCCACGCGGAGCTACTATTTGTTTGATCTACATGTCCAGATCTGAATGTCTGTAAGTTTCTATGTTTTTAAGCGTATCGAGGTTTTATTTATCGATACGTTTGATTTATAGCGAGAGGCAACAAAAAAAATGGATTACGGGTTTCGACGAGTCTGCAAGATGCCAATTTCAAGCAGAGGACTGTGTGTTTGATTGAATAAGAATAGTTTTATGCAATCATTTGTAAAAGTCATTATAAAAGAGTATGAAGCTCTCAAGCTTTCTGTTATCGAATGGTTTTTCTTGCGTTATTCAGTGTGGTATTTCTGAACTTCTCCGTACATTATTGTGTGACAATGACAAAGTTAGGTCACGACAAATACAGGTACCGAAATAACGGATGTTGTGCCCGAATCAAACCATATATTTTCATACAGGGAGGGAAAATTTACACCCTAACATTAATAATTTTACCCAAACGGATCACCCTCCAGTTTGATTTTACGCGAGTTGTGTTAATAAAAGGTAAAAGGGATACGCTCTAGTGATGTCCGAATCTCGTATCTGAAAAAATATCCGCAAAAATCCGCTTGAGTTTGATTAACGATTTCATTTGCATATTAACCGAATATTTCTTTAAGCATTTTATTTGAAAATACGTTGGAATATCTTTATTTTCAATTTCAGATCGGTCCCTTTAAATTGGAATGGAATATTTTGGGTTGAAAGAACAATATTCTCAATATTTGAAGTCAAATTCTCAAATATTAATTTAGTTATTTTAAGAAACTTTTGAATAAGTCATAATGCAAATAAATTAAAGTCTTAACCAATTTAACAATACCTGCCAATTAGAAACTCGTCGCAGTAGCTACTTCGCAAACAGAAAAGACATGCAAATCGATCACCATGCGTCCTCAAAGCCAATTGCCTAAGACGATAAGATAAGCTTTCCTTAGCCCTTAGTCACCCAATACTAATTGTAGATCTCTTCCATATCTTTTCATTTGAACCTTAGTTTTTACTATCCTCTTTTAACATATTTTGCACGTTACACGACAAAAATATCCGCATTTGAAAAATATCCGAAAAAAATCCGAATACGTAACTCAGAAATCCGAAACCTATGTCACATCACTAGCTCCGTAAGAGGTAATTTTTCCTGGGAGTAGCACGCTCCTTTAACGTCAACCTTGATACATGTTGCTTATGTTATTATTAAGTATTATTCAAATACACTGTGATATATGTGTTTTGCTCGAATGTACGTGACTTCTCTAAGTAGGTGATCGCTGTAACCACTTTGGTTTTTTTTTTCTTTCTTATTTCGACCACTTTAGCCTAATAAAGATTCATGGTGTGCCGGTTTAGTGGGTTTGTGTATATGTTGGGTTGGGTTTAAGTGTTTTTGATTGGTGTAGGTATTTATGATGAATAACATCTTTTCTTTCGTTTCTGTGGAAGTAATTTCGAGCACTTATGTAAAGGAATTGGAACAGCGAAAGTAAGTCAATGTAAATGGTTGAAGGTTGAAACTCTTCGCGAGGTCTGTATTTGAATGAATGACGCTTATCTAGGTTTGCTTTTGGATGGGTCACCAAAGATAACCAATTCTTACTGGAGGTCTCTCTATGGATAAATATTGTTATAACAAAGTTATAGTAAAATGTTTATTTTCTTCCACAAAAATACCATTTAACTTGTATAAAAAAGCACAAAAAGAAAGCGAGTACATTGTATATTTACAAACATTTAAACCCACACACTCAAACAGCTATGGATCAGAACAACTTCTTGTAGACAAATATTTGTCCTGCAAATATTATTTCCGTGCGGAAATGAAACCCGCGAATAGTAGTAAATCGATTGGCCAGTCCGTCAACGAAGCCGTCGAAAATGATATAAAAATAAATATCAGGAGCTATTTATTTTTAAGGCACAAACCTCAAATTGGGCTGCTTTTCATTAAACTTTCATGTCAGAATAACCACATAAATGAAATGATACCTAACCCAACATAAATGCCTCACTAAATAAATAAATAAAGGTAAACGGCCAACATACGCTATATTTAGCTTAACCCTTGTTTCCATCCAGAGTAAATGAACCGTCACAATACCCATACGATTTAATATAACCCTTCACGAGCCCATAATTTTTCCATAAGACAGGGGAATGATAAAATATTTTAAAACCGGATCTTATTACACTGTTTCCCCTGGAACGTCAGCACAGAAATCGACAGGAGATTAATGTGGGCCCAGGGGATGATCGTAATTGATTTTTTTGCCAACCCTCATATCCGAGCGGTATTAACCTTTTAGTTGATACGGTACCCATGTTTCGATGTTCAAAATAAATTTCGTTTCAAATATTTTATTTTTTACTTCATATTTTGATGTTGAGATTTTATTTTTTACCGGTTTTATGAGAGTTATTGCTGTTTGGGATGTACGTGGACTTTTTGTTTGATTTGTTTGTCATTTTTTTTATCAAAATTGATTAGGGTTTGATGTAACATTTAAATGATTATTTACTGACGCAGATATTTGGCGTAAACGTTTGTGGTGTTTCACGTACGGTATAAGTTGAAAAATCTCAGGAGAATTTGTTGTTAATTTATGATCAGATTCATAGATTTTAAACGAATCAGATCATTCTGAGATGATAATTATGTCATAGAGTAGTAGGTATGTGGAAGAAAACATATCGAATGCTGACCGTAAATAAATTGGTATAAGGATAGGGTATACTGCTAGGCTCCACAATAATTCATGATTTATTTCAATGAAAGTATCTAACTGTAGTATATTGGTTAGGTTATTCCTTAAAATGGCACAGTGTAATAATTCACTAAGTTTTTTTTTCTTAATTATTTCTAGAGGGATTAACTCCTGGCTGAAATATGATTAAAATAAAATGCTGAAACACGAATCAAACGAATTTAAAAAAAATGGTTACCTATATACCTTTTTTTAACGTTGTGTTACTCACCTAAAGCTGCGGCGGGTTACTAGTCATTATATGTATAAAATTCACAACAGATTATTACGGGACAGTGCGAGGGTTAGCACACAAAAAAGTGTTGAAGCTTAGTAACCACGTACATACATGTCCAAAAAATAATATTTTAATTCCGAGATAATTAAAAATTGTTGGTCATACATGGAACACTCGTTCTTAATTAAATTTCTGGGTCCACGCTGGGGAGCGTTTACATCGGTGTAGTTAGTATACTAATAAAAACGGGCTAGTAGAGTAAATTTTATACTTTTTTTACTCGATACTTGGATTAGAAGTAATGTAAACTGGAAAACATTTTTGTTTGACAGCAGCATGGGTGTTTGATAAAAGTAGTGCAGAGTCGTAACAGATTGAAATATATAGGTCTATTCACGACAAACTAGACAGAAAATATAAGTGGAACCATAACGCAAACTATGCTACACATGTTATCTTACTTGCTGAACTCCAAAATATACAACTACTGCGAAGCTGTCGATAAAGCCAGATGTGCCAAATTTTTGAACCAGTAAAATATTCGGCCGTGCCAACGACACTTTTAAGTTCAATAAAGAAAACATAGAGAAGATCCCTGCCCCACACACTTATAAAGAAATCCCTTACCATTTACGGTGACCGCGATTGGAAGGTGTTTCAGAACGACACGTTAAATCCCTCGACCGCAACAGCGCAGCGCACGGATTTGCGACGCATTAAAAATGCGTGAGCGGTCTCACACCACTTCGCAAATGCGTCGCGTAAACGCAGCTCCACTTAACCAAATGTAAACGCAGCATGAGGGTGAAAGTGTGGCGTACACTATAACGATTATTTATATCTCTGGAGGGTTAGCTGAGTTCGAGGAAAGAGGAGAAAGGGGGCTGAATTAACTTCTTAACACTATCAATTCTAAACCATTCTTATCAAAGCCTGCCGGGGTCGCGAACCTAACGAGCTACCGTAATCCCGGAACGTAAAGTGCTATTGAAGGACACCGTGGATATTATTCAGTATATATTATAACTGACAGTCCTTCCTACCCTGCCCTGGGTGGCAGGACTCATTTCATGATATTAGAAGTGGCAGGATTTAATGATTTTAAAAGGAAACAATTCTAGAAAAAAATATTGAAAATTTATTATGCACCTCCAGTATCTGTCTTTTATAAAATTCATGGAAATCAATCTTTGAACTCACCCTGTTCGATTTCCGTACTTATAATTTTAGGCTATTTTAAAAAAAAATCATCCATGCTTGTCCTACCACATCTACTTAGAAATATACAAACCTTGAGGAAACAAACGTCACCAGGTTAATACGATAAGTAATCTGATCAGAAACCAAAATTCTAACTAATCCATTGAACGATTAGAAACAATCCGATATAGACTTTAAAACACGCTTTAATTAATTTTTATTGCTTCAAAAATCAATACAGAGAAACCCTATCAAAAGTAATCTTAACCTTAAAACTATAAAGCGAACTTTCAGTTAACCTTCCCAGAATTATATAGAAAAACATACCACCTTGAAGTTATGCTAGCCTAGTACTTTTTAGTTATCATCATCATCAGCCAATTATGTTCCCAAAACTGGGACACAGACCTCCTCTCTGGGTGAGGGTGTGGGGCATAACGCGGGCCCATTGCGGGTTGGTAGATGTCTCAAGTCTTCAAATTTTTGGTTCTAGGACATGCTAGTTCCTCCACCGATTTGAAAGCAGTTGTAATGAAATAAATCTACACACAGTATTGCGCCTGGCTTCGAACCTACACAGCAGAATTGGCAGTTGATAATTCGAAGCCAATACCACTGGGCCTCAGTTACTTTGCTCAATACTTTGAATTCCTTTCTATACTTCTAGTAATATTCATAAATCAGTAGTTAATTACTAAAAATAACTGTCCTTATTACATTTCGTTAATGATAAAGAACGCGAACTGTGCCTTTGATGTACTTGTAATTTGGTATGAAACGCAACTTCAATGAGGACAGAATCGGATTTATTTTAGAATGTGGGCCAAAACTTTGGGCCAAATCTGTTTTTTTTTTTCAGAATGTGGACCGAAACTTTCGTCCAAACCGAGAATATCCAAAACCGCAACGTGTGAACATACTGACTATTATCCCCAGCGCTTCGCATGAATGGAATTAAATTAAATTTCAACAAGATACATCTCAGTTTGGCTCATTCCCCTGCCAAGCACCGGAGGTGAGCCCACGATTTATATTGCTAGTCTCCCCTGTATTTGATCCTTTTAAATTTATGTTGTGTTGTTAAAACAGCCAATGTCAGGGGACTGGGAGGTAACGCCAATTCTTTTTTATTGTTTTCATAAAGGTTTAATTTGTGACCTGGGATTTGGGAGTGGTTGTTTTGTGTGTGCAGGGGAGAGATGATCCGGCTTAGAGGTTTTTTGAAAAATAAAATAATGTACAACTTATTTTTGCTTTTTTCTTATTCGCTGAAGGCCACGTGCTTAGACCAACCTCTATCTAAAAGTCCTCTTACAATCTGACTATAATCTCAACCACCCGTTCTATTTCTGAATTTCAACTTTTAGTTAAAATGAAAATCATTTTTCAACTATTACTTTACTATTGGCCCTTAGAGTCAGATATTTGATCATTACTAAACTAAATAATTGTTAAGAAACGTTTAAGATTAAACGAAAATAGTATCTACTGACTAGTCAGCTTTTTTATCATGATAAAATCCCTGGGGAGGAGGGAGAGCGTCAATTTCCTGACGTTGTTTGAGGTGCACGTGGAACACAACGCTCCGACAACCCAGGTATGCTCCATGGTCGGGCGGCGGGTTGCCCATTACTCACCCGTATGCCCGAAAAACTATTCCCCTTAGTTAGTCTATCTACTGACCAAACTAGATCCTTATTCCATAAGCTCGCAAATCCGTGCCCATAATATCAGTGTGACGTCACAATTTGCATCACAATAGCGCCTCCGGACCGCATAGATTATATTATTATCTGAGTAAGACAGAGCTGAATCGGCCGATAACTGAGCTGTCAATATTCAATTAAACGAAGCATTACATATATTGAATGACTTGAATCGGTATTCAAGTCATTCAAAATATGTAATGCTTCGTTTCACACTTCAGTATTAACGTCCTGCTACACTCAAATTATATCATCTTGCAAATTATAAGCAACTTAAACAAACGTACATAAAATTACAAGTAGGTAGTTTGAACGGGTTGTTGTAAGTTCGCTACAAAAATTATTAATAACCACGAAAAAATAATAAATAATTTTGATCCTGTTCTCCAAGTACTTTCTGTTCAGGGGGCCGAATCTCGGGTTTAGAGACTTCCACACCATCTCTAAAACCGAGAATCGGCCCCCTGATTCCACATTGTGTCCTCGTTTTCGGTAGTTTTGTACTGGATTTTGTTATTTAATTGTTCTGCTATCCATGAAGCCAAAAAAATTAGACGATTTTAAAATACACAAAAAAAAACAAAAACCTTTGGCTAATTTATACATACTTTTTTTCGTGGGGAATTATTTTTGTGGCGAACTTACAACAACCCGTTTGAACTTGTACATTTTGTTTCAAGTAACTGACTATACTATACTACTAATTGGAAAATATGCATAAAAACTTGCATAGAATTTGCACACTTTCGAAAACATTTTTCGAATTCAAGTCATTTGAATTCAAATGTAACGTCATACTGGATACAAGACTTGTCTGGAAATGCGTCTTAAAATGACATTGATAAGAGCGGTTTGTTGTAAAGGTAACGATTAACGTCAGGCCAGCCTGAATAAAAAGACTTCTATCTACCACTACGCCGAACGACAATCCACCTCTTGCATCCATCGGCTACCCGCGACTCTCACGATGTCTTCGGTTCACCTACTGGGGAGGCCTGCTCTACCACTATACATAATGTTTAAATCTATAGATACGTGAGGATTTTCACAGCACCAACATAGATCTATACTCAGTTAATGGCAATAGTTAAGCCTAAGCTTACAATAATGGCTATGTATAATGGGATATAAATAGAACAAGCGAAGTGAATATATGACTATCAAACTCAGCCTATCCTATTTTGGGCTTTTCATTATCTATTTTCAATCACTCAATCAATCAGTATAAAAAATTCACGCATGACAAAGTCAATTTCCATTAAAAAAGACTGTTGAAAAATCTATTCGAACAATTTTAAACTTTTCTATGAAAACAGCGCAAAGCTTGAAATTAATTTCACGCTCAAAAATTCGGAAACTATTTCAGCGGATTATTCTAGAGCTTCAATAAAAACTCGTAAAGAATCGGCTGGGTCTATTGATAAACAACATTTTAGTATTTTGTATAGTTTTCAATTAAAAGTGTCAATGCTTTTCGTTTTTTTTTTAAAGCGTTATTGCTCTAATAGCGCATGCACTGCTCATGATTTTGAGTCAGATCAAATGAGTCCTTCCACTCTGTGTTTGCTGTAGCAGAAGGGAGTGACAGATTCTTTCTTACTGACAAAAACTCCAGCCTATTTTGTCGGTTGACAGTACAGCGATACTGCTTACCCTTTCTAGTCAAATGAGTCCTCCCCTGTTAGGGTGGGATGGGAGACACTGTCAAAGCCGTACTGACATTCAATGGTGTTCTTAGAATAGATCTTTTTGCGTTCCAGTGTCATGGTTACCTAATAAGACAGTCCCCGTGACACCGGCAAGAGATTGACCAAGTCAAGTCAGGTCAGGAATCTGACTTGGCTACTTCTGTAGCCCAGTCAGATTCTCAGAGCTCTTTGAGGCGAGCACGGAACACAAAGTGCCGTTGACCCGGGCACGGTCCATGATCCCACGGCGAGTCACCCATTACTCGCCGTCCGCCCTGCTTCTTACTCCTCCAGTACAAAACAAGCATGAAACATCTTAAATTGTCAACGAGTGTTTCTGAATAAATAGTTGCAAAAGTTAAATTCGATTAGGACTTGTACTCTCGAACATTCTGGAACATATGGGGCAGGGATATAAAACTGGAACTTTTGTATCTTCAGACGGCAAATAGCTGCTTAGGGAACTCTTAGAAGACTGATTAGTTTTGATAGAAAGCGAGTTTATCGAGCGTAGAACGATTTAGATTATTGGGTAGGTAGATATGTTAGATTGTTTGTTATTTTATGTCTCCCTGAAGCATTGGCAGATAATTTTATTGATGTGCATTGTGTACAAGACCATCTGAAGTTTTGACTTATAGTGGTATAGAGAATAGGACTGGATTTTTAATTTTGTGCTTGAGTTTCTATGGCTGGAGGACAATGTAATTTACAGCACTATTTTGTTTTTAACCTTGCAACATCATCAAATGAGTCCTCTCACCCAGGGCAGAGCAGGAGAGACTGTCAGACTTGTACTGACTAAAACTCACGATGTCCTTAAAGAGCCCTTTTCGTTCCGGGGTCACGAAAGCTCGTTAGCCCCGCGACTCCGGCAGGAATTTCCAGCCATGGTGCGAATTTTCTTGCTTAGATATCATCAGGCGAGATTGTGGTCGAACGCGAATCCCAGGAAAAAAAAACTAAATCGTGATGTAATTTTCAAGTAGCAATCTATTTGAAGTGTTTGTTAGCTGGTCGCGGGACTTATTTCCGTCACCGTGACCCCGGAACATAAAGGGCTATTGAAGGACACTGTGGATTTTAGTCAGTACAAGTCTGGCAGGCCCTCCCGCCCTGCCCGGGGTGGGACTCATTTGATGATTTTACCACGCAAAAAAAAAAACAAAAATGTGTTTGTCTCACGGTTCGATGATAGTGTGATAATTACCTGTAACAAAAAAACAATTTTATTATTTTATTAAATAAAAATCAATATCCTTTATCTACCTATTATATTTTTATATTATAACTTCCGAACTGCACCAAGTTGCAGAATTCGTGAAATCGACGTTTTCTATTGGTAACTGTCAGGAAAATGTTTAAACAAAAATAAAATTTTCAGAAAATCCATCAAGAAGTCAAGAATTCCATTCCAACCCTGGGTAACTGCTAGTCTAAAATAACAATAACAACTAAGGAGAAGAAAATAGTATTTAAAATGACCACATTTCCCATTCATACTTCTCCTATTAGGAGAGACCGCGCAACTCCTTTTTTCCTGTCAAACCCTGTCAGCCGTCACGCTATCAATGTCTATCGAAACCTTTTTGCTTATCACTCAAACTGATTAGAATACCCCCCAATTCCCAAACCATGGCCCGCCATTGGCCACGCCATTTTCACCGCTTACCATTAAGGGCCATCCGCTTGGTCCCGAATTCCTGGGAGACCGCTCCCAGTATCTAATAACCAGTATTAGCTAATCGATCACTCAGTAACGGTTGCCGCTGCAATTACGGGTAATAAAACCAGCCGAATTTACCCTCGGTGATATGAAAATGACCTTTGGTACAGTCGTCGATAAATGTATATCGCGGGGACTTTTTAGAACCTCCCTTTGTTCTGTAATATATTTGAACTGTCAGTTGTCTGTCAAAAATGACAGGTCTAATTGCGAATATTATATTGCCACTGATTTCAGTAGTTTCTACACATTTTGTATTTTGATTAAATATAATGCAATGAAAGCTTTATCATTTTTCGTCAAGTCAAAATAAAAGAAAGGCAAATTTTGACATTATGCAAATATAACCAAGTTAAGCTTTGTAATCATAATTAAAGGTGTTAAAAAGGTCAACCTCTAACGCCTGTAACTAATTAAAAGAGGTCAGATTAGACTTAAACTTCATGGAAGTAACTAACAAGATAAAACCGGCCCATATTTTACATCACTCTATTTATACTAGGTACCTACAGTATAAATTATTTTAGAGTGCTGCATCCGATATCTGCTAATGAAACACACTTTCAACCTACATAACATATAGCAAAGTCCCACTAAAATAATTCACCAAAATTAATACGATGACGCCGTCGAGTGTACACGACCGCGCACGGACACGGCGGAAATTATAGTTAATGGATTCGAACCCCGGCAATATCGGTGCATAATTGCATCAAGCGTGACGCCAGCGCATCAAATTTTAATATCGTTTCCATGTAAAATCAGAAATTTGCGATCATATGACGCCGGGGTTATATTTATTCGTCCAATTATGACATGCGGTCTCGGACGGGATGTTGGGGATGATTCACATATTTTTCGACATGACTGTACTTAATTTTTTAATGGTTTTGTTATGTTTTTTGAGAGTAATACATTTTAGGTATTGGATGATATGTTATGGTTTATTTTTAAATAGCTGCATTGCGGCGTTATTCACATGGATATTTTCGGTGTCCCTACCTATTCTTTTTCAGGCAAAGTGTATCTAGGTACTTTATTTATCTTAAATCAGTATTGAACTAACAGAATGGATTTGCAAATAAATGGATTTTGATTTTGATTTTGAAAATGTTGTATTAGTTTGGTTAAAAATATTTTCACATTCCATCTCTTTTACGATTTTATTAAATCAGAATTTAATTTTATGAATTACAAACTAAATATCTAACAAAATATTGTTTTTTGATCAAAAAAAAACTAATTGAATACATTATCAGCTGTTCCTAGTGATCACAATTTGATGTTTGTACAGTACATTTCATTGATAACAACTCAACCACGAATAACAATAATTATAACTCGGCTAATTTTAGTTTTGGGGGCATCCTGAAGTTCAGTTGGGTTTGCTCCTTTAAAACCTGCAAACAGAAAAAGGAGCCCCGTCAACTACGTCTTGGCTAAGCTTATTTTTTGTACATTTTCTGATCAATCCATTTATTTGATTCAAAGCTGACTTAGTTATTTTGTAGTCAATTTAGTTTTTTAATGCACAATAATGCTATTAAATGGAAAACCGTTTTAAATAGCATCAATTTATTTTGGTATACTTTGTTAGTTCTACACAATTCATGGAACATTATTAATACCTACCCACGTTTATATTAAGTTCAGTTAATTAAAGTCTAAACACATGAACAAGCAAACTAATTTGATTCCTAATTATTATTTAACTCAAAATATACATATTAAATAAAATTAGCTGAAACTCGTGTATTTCTAGAAACCTAGAGTAAACAACATCACGTAGGCAATCTACAAAGTTGTATCTTTTTATCTTACTATCTGACTAATAAAAGGAATGCGATAGTTTGTGAAGATCGATGGATGGCTGGATGTTTGTTACTCTTTCACGCAGCATGGCCTCGACCAATACCGGGCGCGAGAGGTCTCCACCTACCACCGTTGTGAGGACACGGCGCGGCGGTGCTCCGCCCTCGCGGGGTAGTCATGCACCGTGTGCTCCACCATGTCCTCCGGGCAATCCTCTCAGCGGAGACATCCAGATGTTTCCTTCTTCCTCATCAGACACAGGTACCTCCCCAAAACATCCGTGTCCGGTGAGGACCTGTGTCAGGTGGAAGGTCAGGACGCCGTGACGCCTTTCCAGCCACTCCTCAAAGAGGGGTCTTACCACGTAAACAATTAAACGCTTAGACAATTGAACATGCCTAATAGCGCCTAGATCAAAAAGTTTATTTATTTGTAAGCAATCTGTTACTCCTTTGATCAAGGAAGATGTAATGAATAGATGAATCCAATATAAGAAACATAAAATTGCGAACGCTTAGGAATCAAATGAATGGGTATAGTTAAGTAAATGATTGTGTTTTGTTTAGTGGTGATAAAAATAGGTTTTGTGTCTCAGTATAATAGTATTTACTGATACTTTAGTAGCGGCTTGTAATCAGAGTTTATAGGAAAGCTTTTGTGGGAATTATCCCTTCATAGTATTTTTTCACTTATTGGTTACATTCTAACAAAATTAAAAAAAAGTTCTATACTAAAAAATATAAACAAGAGTAGCCCACTGATATCGGGAACAGAGTATAAGCTACCGGTGGTCCGGGTTCTAGAGATAGGAACCTCTGAACAAATCACGCCGAGTCCAGAAGAACTGCTTTCTAAAACAGGCCCTTTAAAAAAAAACCGTTGCCCTACACTAGCCATTTTTCGTGTTTCCTGGTTGCGTTTACAGACATAAAAAAATCAAAGAAACAAACGCCTAGACCCGAAACAACTACTTGTAGATCATACCAATATTTGCTCAGTGCGGGAATCGACCCGCGACACGCAGCGCAACAGTCTAATCGCTCAGCCACTGCTCTGTGCCGTCACCCTTGATCCAGTTGCCTAACGAGAGCCTCCTCAGATGTTGGTAGAAGCTCTTGGTAATTAAGTCATAGGCCAACACGACTATCACTGCACAATGATCGCTGAAGCCACATCCCACATATCAATAACCTCGCTTTTCATTTTTTCTTGTGAAGGATTATTATTATTCACTTGACGAGTTGACACATTTGATTCCGGAATATTTTCGGACAATAACATCGACCCCGAGCGATCACTACACTTATTCAGTATTCATACGAGTCATTCAGATCGGTAAAACTTCGTTCGGCATAAACCATTGCTGAATTTTATCGGGAAAGCTTTACACTGTATGGTCGCGGGACTTATCTCATTACCTTGATCCTGGAACGTAAAGGCTACCGAAGGACACCGTGGATTTTAGTCAGTACGAATCTGACAGTCCTTTCCGCTCTGCCCTGGGTAGGAGGACTCATTTGATGATTTTACCACGCTACAAAAAAAAAGCTTTACAATATATGCGAAATCGGTGTTGGGGAATTTGAAATCGATCGCAGCGCGCGTTGCGACAGAGGTGTGAACTAACTAAGGACTTTTGGCAGTGGTGTGTGTCTAAATTAGTAGGCACTACAACCTTATTAAATTATTCATTGAAAACAAGCCGAAACTGTTTGTCAAAATATTTAGTGTGCAATAATTGGCAGATATTATAAGTCCTGAATTAATGTGTTCCTTATAATAAACCGAATAATAAACCTTATCTCGTCTCATATAGAGCCTTATTTTAGTAATGCAGGGTAATTCTACGCTCTGTTATAAATACTCCATTTCGCCATAAACTCCACGACTATAATTAAAACAAAAGACATACTACACTGAACTCCGAGCCAAACAGTTCTTCATTAAAGTTAAACTAATTATTACCATCATAAAATTAAATACAACAATGGGCAACGTAATAAAATTACGTACACACAAAATGGCTGACTTAATACAATCATACAGACAAACAAACATCAAGAAACAGAGAAATAAAATGTATTAAAACTTTTGCTTGCCTCCAAAGTAATTGTGGTTGTGTTTCTAGCGCGACGCCATTTTAATTACACGTCTAAGTAATGTCATGGAATAGAAAAATACAGAAGGTCGGGGTGATTTTTCAACTGGGCGTGGATGGCTACTTTCGAAACTCTGGGGAATATCGAAAAACGTTGAAAGGAGTCTCGCTGCCGATTTTGACGAAAACTAAAACTGCATCATTGGATGTTAGAAAAATCAAAAATCCTGGCCAGGAATCGGACCCGCTGATTTTGGAAAAAAAGTCACAACCTGTATTGTCACACCGTTCGTTAGTGTTGCTAATAAGGATAAAATTCTGGGAAGTAATCATATACGGCAAACTTAAGAAAAACGTATAATTACAAAAAAACTGATTTATCTTCAAAGCAAAGACTGTATTTGAAACATAAGTCACCTTTTCTACTTTCAAATAATGCTATTTTTAGTTCAACTCAATAATGTCGTATTGCTATGTACAGTGGGATTGTTGAAACGTCAAATCCAGTGAGACATTGAAAACAATGAAATTTTATAATTTCGAATAAATTATGGCTGAGTAGATGTAAAGTAACATGGAAAAATAGCAATTTCATAAAAATCAGCCATTTCCTTAAGTTTGCCGTATATGATTACTTCCCAGAATTTGATCCTTACTAGCAACACTGTCGAACGGTGTAATAATACAGGATGTGTTATTTTTTCCAAAATCAGCAGGTTCGATTCCTCGCCAGGATTTTTGATTTTTCTAAAATCCAATGATGCAGTTTTACTTTTCATCAAAATCGGCCTCGAGACTCCATTCAACGTTTTTCGATATTCCTCATAGTTCCGAAAGTAGCCATCCACGCCCAGTTGAAAAATTCATCCTGTATTCGAGAGGCGTGTCGGTCGATGTGTGCGTGTGTTCTCCCCCATTGATTAAACCTGAGCTTCTGTTCTTATTTATTCCGTGTCTTATATCTCTGTTCACGGCTGAGCACGACAAAAAGTCGGGCAAAACTTTCAACGATGTTAATATGTTTTATTGTGTCACTGCGATGTTTTTAAGATTTTTAATTTTTAATAACGTTTTATATCTTTAATTAATGATTTTGTGTTCAGCGTATTTCTTGGTTTGGTTTATTTAATTACTCATCTTGCAATGTAAACATTTTTAACAAAATAATCTTCTGTTACATAATTTTAAAAGAATTTTGCGTATTTTAAAAACGTACAATACAACGTCCTGTTCTCAAAATCTGTTTGGTCAGAAAAAATATTGGAAAAAGATAGAGAAAAGTGTAAGACTTTATGCCCGACGATAAAATATAAAACAAATTTATAAAAATAGATACTAAACTTCTCAAAACCGATTTGAAGACATCAGAGAATACATGACCCAGTCTAAAATATCCGTAGTAGAAAGACTAAAACTCCAGAGAGACTAAAAGCTCAATAATACTAAAAGGGACAAATGTACTAAAAGTTCAGACAAAATAAAATAGCTAGCCAAACTAATAATAAGGCTCAGAGAGACTCAAAGATCTATAGAGACTAAAGTCTAAACAGAAGGCGCAAATAGACTTTATGATCTAAAAGTTCAGACAGACTAAAATGTCTACAGAGACTGACTGAAGTTCTAGAGCCTAAAACTACAGACAAACTAAAACATTAACAGACTAAAAGTTCCAGAGAGACTAAAAGATCCAAATATCAAGTTTTCCTTCAATACGACAGGCAAACAGGAAGAAAATACCTTCATTTATTTATCACTTCACATAGGAAGAAATACAAAGCAAACATATTGACGAACACACTCACATATGTACAGACACATGTAAATGCGATTCAAAAGGAAAGTTAAAAAAGATACGGACTCCTCCAAAGTTTGCGATTCGGCAAAAACGCATTAGCATAATAAATTATTCTATATCAAAGCGATCGGACCGTGAATAGAGCGCTTTAGTCGCTCCTTTGGAAGTAAGGCCCCCTTCTCACTGGCGATTTTGCCAGGACAGTTTAACTTCTGGAAGGGCAGAATGTAGCTGTATAATTTCTTATGAAGCTGGAATTATGACACGGTTAGCACAGTGGTTGAGCAATCGACTGCTGGTCAGCGTGTCACGGGTTCGTACCCCGCACGGAACAAATATTTGTGTGATCTGCAAGTAGGTCTTCCGGGTCTGGGTTTTCGTGCATGTGAGTTTCTATGTTTGTAAACGCAGCCAAAGGAAGAAATTCCTAGTAGTTGTAGTAATTAAACGTTGCCCCACCGTTTTATATAAAAAACTTGATTTTAACCATGTTTATTATTTGCCCTGATTTTACGATATTTCGGCACTGTTGCAAGCACCATGATCACGGATTATAAAATAATAGCATGGTTTTAGTAGTGGCTGTGTAATTGGACTACTGCTTTGCATGTCGTTCTTTCGATGTCCCTACGATTCAAATATGTGTACGATCTGCAAGTATTTATTACGGTTTGTGTATGTGAGTTTCTATGCTCCTAAACACACCAACAATACAGATGAAATTCCAGTTTTGACGCATAGCTCCTTTACCAACCGCGACGCTTGCCCGTTGCCCTCGTCATGCACCATTTCGAAACTTGAGTCTTCCAATTTCTTGCCGAATTCGCTCTAATGTGGACATGTATATCCGAGTACTACTTTCATATTAATATAGTTGGAACGGGGCCTCATAGAGTTGTGACCTCGAGGCCGATGTAACGAGTTCCTCGTTACATATGAAACCTTGGCGGTTTTTACAACTCTTTAAGGATATGACGGATTTGAAATCAAGATGGCGTTATGTCATAAATTATGGCTGATGTTAGTGAATTTTTAGTTTCGTTGGATGTATGTACATTTGTGTAAACTGGAAATGTCTGATGCTTTCGTTATTATAAAATTAAGGTACCGTATTATAGTTGCTAATTTTTAAATGCTTTCTCGGTAAAATTACTGGGACACCCGGGTCAGTCTTATAAGGACTGGGATAGCCGAGTCATACCGTAAGGTTAAACAGTGCTTGCTAAGTTCATTACGTGGATGGGTAAACTTATAGCATGGTTCAGATCTATATACGGGTTAATTTTCGTTCAAACTAATATTTTTTTACTTACATAAATGTAACTATTTATTATCATATATGTTAATTCAAATTAATTCTAAACTACAAAATAAATTAATTACACCTAAATATAAACAAAAAAAAAAAACACTGTGCATAAACCAAAAACTAAATTAAAATTTACAAGGCATCAAAAAATACCTCCTCATCGCTGTCAGCCGATAATGTGCCCAAGAGACTGGCGGCGTTGCCTCTTTGAATAGCTAAGCTTAGCCTCTGACCAAGGTAAAAGCCAGCTCTTGGGTCACGGGAAGCGTCAACAAGTCTTTTTGAAAGGTCTCTGAAGAGGCTGTGAACACTCAGACCCCATGGCCCTATAGTTTCAACCCCAAACGGCGCAAGAATATAGTTACTACTCAAGTTACTATATTTTCGCCGCTTGAGGTTCTCAGCAACCGCAGCAGCAGCGCCAGCAGAGCACGATGAACTTGGAAGATGGGAGGGCGCAAGAGTATCGACACAGTTTGCGTCCCACACTAGAACTATTATTATATATATAACTAATATTTTAAACTATTTCTTTCAGGCAACTCTCTCACCTGCTGTAATGTTTTGACGCGAGTAGTTGAACTCAGTCATAAATTAACTAAATTAAATTAATTTATTGGAGGCTTTAAAAGACTTAACGGGTCTTTAATGTTCTAGCCCTAGTCATAACCTTTAATTTATTTATGTGGTAGTCTATATAAACTTCTTTAACTTCATAATTTTCAAACTAGTTTCCAAAGTAGGGTTTTAAATATTTAAGCTAATCCAACAAGCCTTTGCAAGTAAATGAACTAAAAACCGAAGAATTATAAGCATTTTAATATTATTAAAACTTTAATTACTTAAGTAACGAAATAATCTTTAATCTGTTTTTTTGTTGAAAATAATTTCAAAAGAATTCTCAGACTCTGGGTGGAGTGAAAGACTAAAACATATTTATGTTTGACTGAGACTTTCAGGTACCCTTTGCGTTTCAGGATCGCTGTAACCTCGTAGGATATTCCCGTGAACATGGCAGGAATTTTCTCAAAAAAATAAATAATTTAAAAAAAAATCTAATTGTTGCCCTACAAAAAAATATCTATACAAATACTTTAAGCCCAAAATAGATTTCTTTAATTAACTTTTTCTTCTAAACGTTGCCCTACACTAGCAATTTCTCCTGTGTCTCCTGGGGCGTTAACAAACACTACACAAACGCCCAGGCCGGGAAAAAGTACTTTGAAATAATAAAAATAACTATAAGTAATAATAATGTTCCACAACTATCACACAACGCCATCATCCCAAGCTAAGCAGAGCCTGTGTTATGGGAAATAGAAAACTGATAAACATACTTATATATTTCTAAATACATACAAATTATACATAAATTACACCCAGACAAAGAACAAACGATCATGCTCATCACACAAACATTTGGCCTGGCTGGGAAGCGAACCCATGACCCCCGGCATAGCAGTCAGGGTTACTAACCACTAGACCAACAGGCCAGTCAACTACAAGACCCATTGATAATACGCCGCCATTTTGAATTCTCCTCCACACAAACTCAATACACGTTTGCAAGCCAAAGGTTAAAGATATGGACTAAATAAAAAAACAAAAATAGCCTCCTAAGGTTCTTACCCAATCAAAGGGCCGCCCTCGAGCTAATAGAAACTTTATCTTTCAATATTTTCTTTTGATTAAATTCGTCTGTTGAAGGCGGATGAGAAATGTTTCTATTTCCATATTTTTTTTTATAAAAAATATTGAAATTAAGATTGCGAATCTTTTAAAGATATCGGCAAGAAATTGATCTCTCGTACTTGCTATTTCCATACATTATAAACACCCACGTTACTCGGCCCACCAGTCGTTTTTGATCGTGGTAAAATGATCAAATGAGCCTTCCCGCCCAGGGCGCGATGGGAGGGAGTTAACTCAAAGTTGATTCTTTAATAATAGCCCTTTACGTTCCAGGATCACGATTACCTGATGAGACAGTCCCGCGAACCCTCTGCCAGTCTGTTCTAAGCAACTGAACGAGTTTTCGTGAAACATTGCATAAAATTAAGGTACATGTAAGTAACATAGGTTATTTTTTATCCTAATAATTTGGTTCATGGTACAATTTCCAATTTCAATGCATACAAAGCCGTAGGCAGAAACAGGATAATACAATGTAAAGTTGCTAGTGTAGCAGCTACGGCGTAGCGCTGACGTCATGGCTACGCTTGCTACGTGGTCGTAGCATATTGGTTGCGGCTACGCGGAAATAGTTGTTTAAACCCTTCCCCTTTGAGTCGGCCTTGTATAAATTTTATATTAGTTCTAACTTTCTAAGGAAGCAATATTCAAAATTGCCTTTTAAATTATTTATAGAAGGCGGAAATTTACGTTGTTTTGTTCTATTTGGCTGAAATAAAACCACCAACCAAACTACCAATTTATAACTTCAACACCTCGTGTTGATTTTCTTTTTGTCTTTTGAAAAGCAACAACGAATCAGATATCGTAATTATTATAGAAAGAAAGAAGATACGAGGCCTACTATATTTTTCAGTAACATCACGTAAAGTATATCATCATATCTCCAGACGTCCAAATAAGCAAGTTATAAAAAAAATATATTATAAACTTTGAAAATTAAGAAGCGTAGGGTTAGAGCACCCCTCCTTTACCCGTTTTTTTAGCGTGGTACAATCATCAAATGAGTCCACCCACCCTGGGCAGGGCAGGAGAGGCTGTCACACTTGTACTTACAAAAATCTACGGTGTCTGTCAATAGCGCTTTACGTTCCATGGTAACGGTATTCATTAGACCGGCAGGCTTTGGCCCTCTAAGGGGGGCGTCTCAAAGACTGTCTGCATAGTGCAGACAGTCTTTGAGGCGCGCGTGGACCACGCACCTACGCACCGTCGACGTACAGCTCTCCTTTAACCTGCCACAAAAGATCGCTGGACTGCAGAAAAACCCAATAACACCTTCCCCAACATAACAATATAACGTCCAAGCCAACAACACAATCCTCACCATAGCTCAGCCACAAAGACGTAACGACTCACCACTCGGTACTAAGCCCCCACAATAAATACAGAAGTTTGTTAAATTGTTGCCAAGAAACAATAAGTTAAGTTGTGTTTAACGGGGGCCAACCGCAAGCATTGCTGGCCAGGAGAGTTCAACGGGAGATTTACTTGCTAACTTGTAGGTGCAACCGACCTCGTAAGAGTGTTGCCAGTCTAAGGTTGAACCGTATTTTTGAAATGAAATAAAAAACATGAATGTTGATGTTGCGGCATGCATAGGCATTTCGTTTTAATTTGTTTTATATTGCGATAAAAATAGTTATCACGATGATGATAATTATTTTTTACGGCCTGCATTATTTTTTACAACTAACTGCCGGAATAATTCGATTTGCAATATAATGGATAAAGGTGCATCACACTCATCAGTCAACGTCACGTCACGTCACCTTCCCAGTTTAAAAAACAAAATGTTTCTACACTCCTGTATGATATTTGTTCCCACACGTCAGTCACTGGCCAGTCACCGGCACGTGATCTATGAGTCACGTCAACGGTCAGGCATATTTCCTTACAAGTATCATTCAGTGACGTGATGGACACGTGTATGGTTAATCAAATACAAGAAATTCATAAGCCAATCTTAAACGTTTTATTAAAAGTCTTCTTCATAAAATTATAGGTAAATGCGTCTCCAAGCATAAACTTAAGTGCCAGGTTATGCGTAAACATTACTAGGATAAACAAAAGTATGTCATGTTTATATGTCTTAAAATTTTATGTAAATGGATAGGGAACCCAAATTATATGTGGTTCACCACGGTAGCTACCTCAAATTGTGTTCCTGACAGCTGTTCAAGTTTTATAAATTAGGAAAGTGCGTGTACTCGAAAAGGCTTTGGGGTATTAAAAATTGGCTTGAATGTTGTTGCTAATGTTTGGATGAAAAATTATAAAAACTCAGTTGAAAATTTGGTAGAGGACTATCAATTTTCATAGTTTCAAGTATGTCCTATTAAGTGGTCTGTCACCCAGATTTATTAAAGTTTGCGTGTTACTCAGTAACTGGTTTTTTGGACGTCATATAAGCGGTCGTATATTAACAAAACTGATACAGTTAAAAAAAAAAAGTTTGATAACGCCTTGACAGATGGTGATGATTAATGGCGTGTGCATCAGTATTAACAATTTTGGTTCGAAATGTACACACAACTACACATCAAGCTGCACTAATCCAGTTTTACTTAGCCTCTTTTTGTATTACTCTTCCACACAGTGGATGGTCAACTACTGGTTTTTCATAGCTTGATGTGTAACTGTGATAAAAATAAATAGAAAATATAAAAAATTCTACACCACAAAGGAGACATACCCAACGAAACTATTAAAAGAACTATAAAACAAAAAGAATTAATTCTCCTTTGCCCGACTAGAAGTCAAAAACAATTCAATTACAATTTGTAAGTCAAACAAGCCTTTGAAACTATTCAAAAGTGACCTTCACAATAAATTCTTAGAATATAAAATGCTTTATCAAAAGCCGAAACGAACAAATATGAAAACATATTCAACATTATGTTGGCAACATGAAAACAACACAAATAAGTTGAATTACTAAGACATAAGTTTGGAATTCAGTCACAAACTCAGATCATATTATTTTAAGGGTGTGTACAGACTTGAGTCAAGATTGTCTTTAGACTTATATTTTTGTTAAGTGGAAATAATAATGGCGCATAAGACAGTCGAAGATGATCAAAACCTTTTGGAAACTCTGCAAAGCCACTTGAAAAAACTGCTTCTAAACATAAGTACATTGGTTTTAACCTAAGAGCAAGGAGCCCTTAATTAAAAGTCGCACCTCAGTGAGCTTAATGAACTACATATTACAACGGTAAATCACAATTTATCAAAACAGTTTTGACAAAAGGCAGTCGTTTTTAAAACGATCCACGAACGTCAACAAGATTGACAATAAAGTTTTCTTTGCCTTGTTATTGGTTAAATCAATAACCACGTATATCAAAAATCCATTACTATCCTTAATTTATGTGAAATGCAACTTAGTGCCACTTTAACTAAGTATTAACGGCTAACAATGAAACCAAAATTCTACGTTCTTTACCCTGACTTTATCACAACACGTCTTGAAAAACAATTCTTGAGTGACCAAACACATGTTTAGGTACATCGTCCTTCGCAACGGGAGCGGTGACGGGGTTTTAACACCGTCATTCTTTCTCTCTCTTGCAAATCCACTGGCGTTCATTCTGGAAGGATAGCAGATTCTGGCAGGAATGATCGTTAGTGGATGGCCCGCCGGTGACATGTGAAGCAAAGATTCCATAAAACAAAACTGTTAAACTATTTGTAGGATTTCATTTAAATAATCAAAGTTACCATATCATAATAACCCTTACATACAGTTCCTTGTATATTCCATTTCTCACAGAAAGTTATTTTGCCTCTGGTGTGCGCACCGCCTTACAACATATCTTATCAAAAAGTAATTCCAACTTCAGTGTGACGTGTGTCTTATGTTTACGTCTTGTTTTTAGCTCAAATATTAAGTTGTAAGCCTTCATTTTCAGTATAATAACAAGATGTTTATTGGAGTCAAGCAAATTACTGACATATGACATGTTATCCCAAGTTGTTTTAGTTTTCCAAAATAGTTTTAACTTTTAAGAATATAATATGTTATACTGATATGTAACGTGCTTGCCACACCTAGTCTGGGTATTAAATGAATGAATATTTTATTCACTTAAAAGTTAACGCTAGGTAGGTACATTGCCCCGGGTCCCCCTTAAATGGCCAAAAAAGCGTTTGTTGGGATCCCGAGACAGTCTTGTCAGGTAATCGTGGTTCCGAAGCGTAGAGGGCTATTGAAGGACACCGTGGATTTTAGTCAGTACAAGTCTGACAGTCCCTCTCGTCTTGCCCTGAGTGGGAGGACTCATTTGATGATTTTACAACGATAAAAAGGTACATTAACAGCAGAACTGTTTTCGCAGTTTAACTGTGAGATCGTAAAGTCTCTGTGTGTCTTTGGACTCTTGTATAATTGTTGATAACATAGGCAAGTAGATATACATTGTCTACGTCTACTAGCAATCAAGGAAGACACTTGTTTTGATATTCTTATCTTGGATACATATTGCAATTTAGCTAACCATTTTAATGTTCTTGTTTAATACCTTTTTGTAGGTCATGTAGCGGAAAGGACTGTCAGACACGATACTAATTAAAAACCACCAAGTTCCTTCATTTGCTCTTTACGTTACAGTTTCTCGGTAACCTGTTTACACAATCCGTCCACCCCGTGTGTAATATCTAATACTATATGTCGCAGAATAGAGCGGATCCCATCGTCAGCTGCTGTTCATTGTATTATTTTATCAATCAGTATGCCCGACTGGCACAGGCGCCGTCTCTGTCACACTAGCTAGAACGAACGCACTACTGACAGACCCATTTTTTTTTTGACGTGCCCATATCATCAAATTAGTCCTCCCGCCCCTACTGTCAGACTTGACGGTATTGTCAGACTGACAGACACATAGATTGACATAGACAACTCCAAAGTTATGGCATGGCGTAAAGCCTTTTAAACATTTCTTAGAGGCATAATATCTCCAACATATATTATTCACTTTTTCTCACGAAACCGTCTTCTGACTTTCAATTAATTCTTCCAGATTTTTCACTACTTGAGCAGGACAAAAATGCGAAAAGCCTTCAGCTTTGTGTTTTTTTTTCATCTCACACCGACCTCGTAAAAACAGGTAAAGTATTTTGTATGTTAAATTATGAATCCCAGTCCGAACTTCAAACTTTATGAATAATTCCCTTAAATAACATCATTTGAAATTTTTGTGGAAAATGCAAAATCTGGTCGCATGAATGTAATAAGATGCAAAATGAGTCAAAGTTTGTGTTTTTACAAAAAGTTTCGTGTGATGCTTGAAATCTCATTGCTGGTCAAAAAATAAGAAAAAATGCATCAGCTATTTTACCTGAGGCCATAGCATAAGATTTTCGCTTTTTACCTAAAGCGAACTTGAAGAATTTATTTAGCTACTCACCTGGGTGGTGGAATAGAAGGGACTTTTAGACTCGTACTGACTTTAAACCACCCTGTAGCCCTTGAACATACCGTCGACTCATAACATCATCTGCCTAGCCTTTTCCCAACTGTATTGGGGTCGGCTTCCAGTCAAACCAGATACAGCTGGATATCAGTATTTTACATGGAGCGACTGCCTCTCGGACGCACTAAACCCAGTAACTGAAAAGATTGGTTGTCAGACTTTAGAGCTTCTGACTAACAGTAACTACTGTCAAAGATCTAAAACTAACAGCCGGGACCAACAACAGCTTTACGTGCTCTCCGAGGCATGGAGGCAACTCGCTATGACAGATGGTCACCCATCCACAGACCAACCTCGGCAAGCACGGATTTACCCGGCAGATTAGCCTGTGAGGCTATAATTATTTAACCACGAGCTTCGTTGACACATATCATTGTTTCCAAATCGTATTTACATCAGACATAACCCCATCTTCGAAGCAAGCATTAAAATTGAATACATCACATTTATATTTATTAAAGAAAGTCGTCAACCCGGCTCATAACTCGGAACATGATCCGTTTTATCTCTGAGTTCGTTCGTTATGTCGAGTTAGGATGTGCTCACGTCAAATTCATGAATTGAACTTTTTTGATCAATTATTCGACTATTTAGATTTTTTATTTATTTATTTAAAGTCTAATTTAAAGTTCCAGCTTAAGGTGCTGATGCATTCAGTTGTAATGACCATTCTTGAGGAATTGAGAATGTTTTGTCATTACAGAAAATCAAATCAAATCAAATCAAATCGTTTATTTCAACTAAGCCAAATACAGGCACTTTTGAAATGTCATGACAAAAAATAAAACTAGTGCTAAAAATAGTTATGGTGCTACAGTCCCAGTCACATGACATAAAAACTGTGAAAGTACCGTAGGTGCTCATTCCAAAGCGTAGATCTCAATGGAGAAGAATGAGCAAGAAACTCCATGGACACTCTTTTTCAATCGCCAAAATGATTACAGAGCTTATGTTACATCATTCATCATCAGGTGGTACATTATGTGAGAACGATGTGGCAAGTTATTAGTGTCCATAGTAAATATAAAAAAGACGACAAAATTAAAGTTATTAATTATTAAAATAGTCTTTGGCAACTAAGAGATGACCAGTCCCAACTGACAGCGCCCGTTCACGAACATGACACATGTATCAGCACCATTCAGCTCAACCATTTTGAAGGGAGCTAAACGATCCGACACACGCGCCACCATCAGCGAGACATTTGAGTGAGTATGACATACTCTCAACCGCCAGGGTATTCAAGTCAATAAGAGACGTAGGTACTCAGTGAATGATAGCTCCGAGGTACATAGTACTCACACAAGACAAAAATAAAAGAGAGCATTCTATCGAGCGTTCTGGAGAGCTTCTTGCCAGGATGACTCTCAAGTATGGCATATTAAATAAATAAAAATATAGACGGCCAACAACTAAAAAAAAAGAAAGTTCTGTAGAAAGAAACTTCCGTAGGTCGAAAATATTCGCAGCGATGTTTGGCTCAAAGGCTCTGTTCGTTTTTCAGTTCGACAAAATTAAAAAACGGCGAATGCTCGATGCCTGTTACAAGTGAATGCTCAATTCTATCATAGATATCTTTAAAGAGACTCTAAAGAACATACAGTGACCTCGTGGTTGTTCTTCAGATAATAGCAAATAGTACTCGCAATTAGCGTACTTAATTGACCAAAAGCATGAACGTAGACGAGGTGAAAAGAGTATGTCAAGACAGCATATGGCGTTCTGAAGTGCCTAACTAAGCCTATGAGAAAATCATGTGAGTCTATTATGTTATTTGATAAATACAAATAAACACGGAAATAACAAAATTCTTTCAAATATTATGTTACTAAGTTTTTCACGCATATTTTTTGATCAATGAAAACATGTTTACGTAGGCTTGAGTTATATACTCATAATATATTGAAAGACGAGTATTCTAAGGCTTTATACCCAATGTCGCCTTTAGTAGGAAAATATATGATATTCTAAAAATAAATCACCATTCAGGTAGGCCTGTTAAAATTGGAAGAATGAAAATGTAAAGTCTCAAGTAAATTGTACAATATATCAAAAGATGATGGTCAAAGATGCTGAAGCTCATGAACGCCATTTATTTTATGAACTTAGTTTTATTATTACAATAAAATAAGCATCATAAGCCCTTTCGTTTTATACCAAACACGCCTCCCTTTATAACCATCGGACCACAAAGGCGCTTCAATCTTCCAACGATACCTCTTTTGTCAAAAAAAAATCCGAAAAATTGTTCCTTGAAACAAATAAACATACGTAAATAGCGGTCAAAATCATAACCCTCCTTTGCAAAATAGGTAGACAAAATGAAACACATCGACAATTATTTCCGACAAACCCTATGAAACTGCGAAACTGCAAAACACAAGTGTAACAAAATAATGGGGGAGCTTGTAACGCTGCACGCTGTCGACGTGTCAGGCCGTGACACAAACACGTTGCGAGCGTGACGGTGGGTGCTTGAAACATTGCCTAATGTTCCTGAATGGTCCAAGGTGGAGGACGAATGAGTAAATGGTATTAGAAGTACAGGAAACGATGTGACACTGATTTTTGTGTTCAAGCTTTTTTGCGGGTGTCAAAATTATCAAATTAGTTCTAACAACCTGAGTGGAGTGGAAAGGACTGTCAGATTCTTACTGACTTAAATTCCACTCTATTTCTTCAGTTGCCATTGAATTATCAGGATCATCGTATCCTGCTAAGACAGTCCCGCAGCAAGCAAGTCTACGATACGTTATGCCGATATTTCATTTTGGAAAGTCTCTATAACAGTCCAAGTGAGGATTTAAACAAACACACCCGGATGGAACTTTTAAAAGAATTATAGGTCGTAAAATATATTTTTTTATTTAAATTTAACTTAAAATTGATCCTTAGGAAAGACTTTTAAAGCGTTGATCCGGTCTGTCATAATATGTAGATCTATGACAGTCGTTACACTAGTCTACCTACCCAGCTTTCTGACGTTAGACATGTTAGTAGATAGACCTTAAAATGCCTGGGAAAAAGCTAACCAAACCTAGATTATAATTATAATAAACAAATCGCCCTCTTTTACTCCTTACACCACTCGACTCAATGTTAAAGATACAAAATAACTCCAAGAAACATATAACTCTAATAAACACACAATTTGAACGTACAGTCGACGCCAGCAGTGACGAGCAATTGGACAGGTGACTGAGTTAATTGATGATGACTGTGCGTGCGTGTACTGTGGAATACCTACCAATGTAGGAACTGAGAGCTTCGTACTTTAATTCGAAAGAAAAACAGCAGATTTGTTATATGAAAGTAAGATAGGAAAACAGTTTTAGATGATTATTTTTATTGTGAAAGTTGATGGTAATTACGGCTACGTGTAATAAATGTTTGGACGTTGACACATTTATACGAAATCACTTTTGTGCTTTGGTACTTCAAGTTAAAATATATAGTTTTAAAACTTCTAATTATGATTTACAATCTGGTTCAAAAATAACAGCTTTCCAACACTACTTAGTGATATGTATGTGCCTTATCTGCCTACAGACTAAACTCAAATGACTATTGAAGCTTGTGATAGCGCGCAACTTAAAGCTAAATTATATACTGAATCATAATTTTATATTATTGTCAACTAGAAACCGACAAGCGCTAATTCTAGAACGTAAATTAGAAGACACGTGACATCTACCAACCCACACTGGGCCAGCGTGGTAGATTACAGCCCACTCTGTCGCAGAGAGACGAATATCAAAGGCTGATTATAATTATGTACTTATTACGATATACCAATTAGACGTCGATGAAAAATGATGATATTTCTTTTTTCTTTCGATATTAACCATAAATTAATTATATAATCCGTATACAGGGTGAAATCTAAATCATGGGCAATATTTTAATCCAAGGCTCTACTCACGATGGGGTGCTAAGACAGGAAACACGGCTGGATTTTAGTCAGTAAGAGTCTGACAGTACCTTTCGCCCCACCCAGGGCGGGAGGACTAATTTGATGATTTAACCGCCTAAAAAAAAAGGGTCCACTCACGATGCAGATTGCATTACGGCTAATAAATCGCAAATCTATTCTATACATATAATAAAACTGTAGAAAAATTATTTTTGTACATTAAATAAAAACTCAAAAAATATAGCCAGGGTATTAAAGGACAACCAATAGAACCCATTTCTAGCATTTTTAGAATTTTTGTCTGTTTGTCTGTTTATCTGTTTGTCTGTTTGTCTGTTTGTCTGTGTATTTGTCCAGGTATCACGTAAAATATACGAAATTAATGTAGATAACTTTTATACACAATGATTAAGCGTAACTTGGAGAGGAATTTAGTTTTTGTTTCATTGGAATCGGTTCAGTCTATCAAAAGATATTTGAATTTAAAGTGTTTCAGAAGTTTCTTTGGTCTCACACATTGATTTCGTACGTCAGTCGCGCGATCTAACTTCTAATAGAAAAACTAGATTATTCAAATAACTGGAATGGACTGGAATGGACTGGAATGGACTGGAATGGACTGGAATGGACTGGAATGGACTGGAATGGACTGGAATGGACTGGAATGGACTGGAATGGACTGGAATGGACTGGAATGGACTGGAATGGACTGGAATGGACTGGAATGGACTGGAATGGACTGGAATGGACTGGAATGGACTGGAATGGACTGGAATGGACTGGAATGGACTGGAATGGACTGGAATGGACTGGAATGGACTGGAATGGACTGGAATGGACTGGAATGGACTGGAATGGACTGGAATGGACTGGAATGGACTGGAATGGACTGGAATGGACTGGAATGGACTGGAATGGACTGGAATGGACTGGAATGGACTGGAATGGACTGGAATGGACTAGAATGGACTGGAATGGACTGGAATGGACCGGAATGGACCGGAATGGACTGGAATGGACCGGAATGGACTGGAATGGACCGGAATGGACCGGAATGGACTGGAATGGACTGGAATGGACTGGAATGGACCGGAATGGACTGGAATGGACTGGAATGGACTGGAATGGACTGGAATGGACTGGAATGGACTGGAATGGACTGGAATGGACTGGAATGGACTGGAATGGACTGGAATGGACTGGAATGGACTGGAATGGACTGGAATGGACTGGAATGGACTGGAATGGACTGGAATGGACTGGAATGGATGGACTGGAATGGACTGGAATGGACTGGAATGGACTGGAATGGACTGGAATGGACTGGAATGGACTGGAATGGACTGGAATGGACTGGAATGGACTGGAATGGACTGGAATGGACTGGAATGGACTGGAATGGACTGGAATGGACTGGAATGGACTGGAATGGACTGGAATGGACTGGAATGGACTGGAATGGACTGGAATGGACTGGAATGGACTGGAATGGACTGGAATGGACTGGAATGGACTGGAATGGACTGGAATGGACTGGAATGGACTGGAATGGACTGGAATGGACTGGAATGGACTGGAATGGACTGGAATGGACTGGAATGGACTGGAATGGACTGGAATGGACTGGAATGGACTGGAATGGACTGGAATGGACTGGAATGGACTGGAATGGACTGGAATGGACTGGAATGGACTGGAATGGACTGGAATGGACTGGAATGGACTGGAATGGACTGGAATGGACTGGAATGGACTGGAATGGACTGGAATGGACTGGAATGGACTGGAATGGACTGGAATGGACTGGAATGGACTGGAATGGACTGGAATGGACTGGAATGGACTGGAATGGACTGGAATGGACTGGAATGGACTGGAATGGACTGGAATGGACTGGAATGGACTGGAATGGACTGGAATGGACTGGAATGGACTGGAATGGACTGGAATGGACTGGAATGGACTGGAATGGACTGGAATGGACTGGAATGGACTGGAATGGACTGGAATGGACTGGAATGGACTGGAATGGACTGGAATGGACTGGAATGGACTGGAATGGACTGGAATGGACTGGAATGGACTGGAATGGACTGGAATGGACTGGAATGGACTGGAATGGACTGGAATGGACTGGAATGGACTGGAATGGACTGGAATGGACTGGAATGGACTGGAATGGAATGGACTGGAATGGACTGGAATGGACTGGAATGGACTGGAATGGACTGGAATGGACTGGAATGGACTGGAATGGACTGGAATGGACTGGAATGGACTGGAATGGACTGGAATGGACTGGAATGGACTGGAATGGACTGGAATGGACTGGAATGGACTGGAATGGACTGGAATGGACTGGAATGGACTGGAATGGACTGGAATGGACTGGAATGGACTGGAATGGACTGGAATGGACTGGAATGGACTGGAATGGACTGGAATGGACTGGAATGGACTGGAATGGACTGGCCTGAATTAAGCGCTTAGAACTAAAAAATACATTGTTCAATTCCGACATCCACGCGAACGAAGTTGCGGGCACAGCTAGTCGAAAATATGATTGATGCAATAATGGACACCTTTGAAAATGTAGTATGTCATATTGCAAAGGCTTATTATTTTGCAAATAAACACTAAGCGAAGATGCTTGCGTTTATGATGTTTTTGAGTTCCGTAATACGATTATGAAATGATGTTTATTTATGCAAGTAGGTTATATAAACACTTTTACACGTCTTTTCATAAAATTAGAAGGAGCTGAAATTTTGTACCTGACTACTGTGAGAAGAAACAGCCAAAACAAACTCAGAGGTCACAGTCTCTTTTAAAGTCCAGACAATAAAAATGTAGAAAAGATTATACGAGGACCATGAAGGTCAATGTCTGAAATAAATTAGTAGTGTGTCCGAGTTTAAAATATTTTTCTATAATAAAATGTCACCCTGTATTACCAACAAACTCACGTAACCACTACTTTACAAACAAGAAATATAAAACGACAGTCGTCTACAACATAACCCACACCCTCCCCAATGTAAAGCGATATCACACATCAAATAACTCTTAGCAACAATTCTCAATATACGAGTACACCACCATTTTATACACCGCCACCCGCTTACAAATTAGAGTGGTGACAAGGAATTTAATTGGTGCTGAACGTACGCGCACCTCTAGTTTCGATTGCTTGAGATATGTTTATTGCTCAAGTGTTTAGTGTACCTCTAAAACTGTTTAATGAAGCTGGGAATACGCAGGGGTGGTGAGGTGGGGGGAGAGGGGGGAGCCATTTGCATTTACTTATGGTTAGGTGCTTAACGTTAACTTGGAATTACTTATATCCTAGTTCTACTGTTTTAGTGTTAATCGTTGTTAAGACCGTTTACGACTAAAAGCGTTTCACACAAATTAATATTTTAAGGCATGTCAAAAATTATGTAATTTCTGCATATAGCCATATTTTTATAGGTAGTCGCATTCACACAGTTTCAGAAGTATTTAAACATTTTTGACATAATTATACAGTAAAACTGTTTCTCCAATAGTTAAACAAATTCACTTCGGATTTGTGATAAAACTGAAAAAATAATTACAGAAAGGAACTATCCTATAAACATAACAACAAAATTAAATCCATCCTTATATGACAAAATATGCGAAGAATATTTGATTGGATGGATATCTGTTCTCTCTATGACGTCAGAACGGCTGAATGGATCTTTATAAAAGGCCCAGAAATAGGAGAAAACCCCGGATTTTAGAGACCAGAACCTTTTAAACATAGTCAGTTTTATAAGAAATAGTTGAAAATGTCATAAATCACCTTTTTTTTAAACCCGAACTAAAAATCAAACCCCCCCCCCCCCCCCCGGACGCTCCCCGTACGGCCTTTAAACCCGGAAACCGGATGGATGGCAACCCTATCAGAAATATATTTTAATCAGGAATAACACTTAGAATACTGTTTAAATCGGCGATATCATATTTCCGTGGGATAATTTCCGATTTACAAGCTTGTGCTTGTGTGTAACAAGCAAAGCCGCTGTTAATATCTATCTTCTCATAAAAAGCAATATCTTCGAAAGACTAACTTTTCAAACAAGTTCAAATCGGTGCACAAAGAGCGTTGTACACGATACTATCGATGCACACTCTTACCGTTCAAGTCTCTATGTAAAGTTTCTAAGTTTCCCGCTCCATGTTATGTTGCGTCGGTTTAAAAGTTTCAACTACAAATAGGAGTGTTTGGTCTGCGTTTAGGTTCTATTTCAACTATTTTTAAGTTTTATTAGAAAGTTTCATATTTGGACTGGCCTGTTGGTCTAGTGGTTAGTGACCCTGACTGCTATGCCGGAGGTCGTGGGTTCGATTCCCACCCAGGACAAATGTTTGTGTGATGAGCATGATCATTTGTTCTGTGTCTGGGTGTTAATCTATAATATGTATGTATTTAGAAATATATAAGTATGTTTATCAGTTGTCTAGTACCCATAACACAAGCTCTGCTTAGCTTGGGACTAGACGGCGTTGTGTGATAGTTGTGAACAACTGAACATATTATATTATTATTATATTATATTTACCCATGCCGAATCAAACCAACTTGGGATGCCAAGTTGCCGAACTACAGAACCGAAATAGGTAGGACTGATCATATAAGTAACACTTTTTGGGTTGTTTTTTAGAACAAGGGTTATGAAACGGTTTGCTTGTATGTGAATGAATTCTGCAAGATATTTATCGTGTTAAATACTCTACAGATTCAGATTATTCAGTTAAAAATCATGAGGAGGCCTCACATGGGCAAGATGTCTGGATATTTAGTCAGGAACGTTTTAATACTAATAAAAACCGGCCAAGTGCATGTCGAGCCACGCACAGTGTAGGGTTCCGTAGTTGCCCATCAAAATACTTATACGTACTAACTAAACTGATTCGCTGAATTTCATCATCATCATCATCAGCCTATAACGTTCCCACTGCTGGGACACAGGCCTCCTCTCTTGTGAATTTAATTAAAGTTAATTAAAGTTGACAAACTTACGTTTGCAGTTGAAGATCATGTTCTCCCATACATTTTGTTTAGGAAAATATGTTATCCAAGTACGTTTTATAAGTTGGTCGACCATTACTCGTAAACTTGTAAAGCCTACTTAGTCATGATATTTTTCCTTTAAACTACGTTATATATACTACTATTGTGTTCACACCCCCAAACATAACCGCTTAGCTGGTAGAGGGGGGGACACTCGAGTCGAGCAAAAATTAGCACTTTAAAGCAAATTTTTCACAAACGAATCTTTTTATCAAAACATTGTTATTGGAAACTATCAATATTGTTTGAAGACCTATTCAATGCTACCCCACACAAAGGTGTACGCGAGAAAAAAAAAACATCCCCACTTTACGTGTACAGGAGGAACCCTAAAAAAATATTTTACGAGATTTTATTTTACCACTTTTTCGGCACAACAAATCCGTATATTTACACCAAATTACAGCTTTCTAGTACTGGGCGTACGGACGACAGACGGACGGACGGACGGACATGGCGAAACTATGAGGGTTCCTTGTTGACTACGGAACCCTAAAAACTGAGAAGAAGGAGTCTTCTACACTAATATAATAAAGAGGAAAGATTTTTATTGGTATGTGTAAGTTTGTAATGAATAAACTCAAAAATTGTATCAATATTTTTTTTACCTTTCGAAAGCTGCATTCACCCTGAGTGACGTAGCTAGGCTTTTCCCGTAAGAAGCCGAGATGGGCCGCTAGCTATATAGCCATATACCGAGCTACATAATAATTATTTTGTAATAATGTAAACAACCGCTGGATGCAAGCCGCTTCCAACCGGTCCTACTGGAAGTCTATAGAAGAAGCCTATATTCAGCAGTGTACGTCTTATGACTGATATGAATATCATGATGAATGTGAACAACTTCTCAATTATGTAACTGCTCTATTTTATAATTATGTACATAGTCTAAAGCTATTTCAAAATAATTATAACTTACCTGTTAGCTTACACAAATAAAGGAACGGGTTCAATAAACTACAGTATAAATATCGTTAATAACATAATTATGGTCTAATGAAAAGGTAGAATTTCACACCTTTAACTTCAAACGATGTTTAAAATAGCTTAACTAACAATTTACTTAAAAGAAGTGTAAGTTTTAATGAAGAATTTATTTCTATTAGCTCTATTTGTGAAGTACTCCACGAAGGGCACCCGCTGACAATGGCACCTGAGCTACTTGCACCATAACTATTCGACATAAAGTTACTGTCAAAATTTGTCACAGGTGCCAGGTGCCCTTCGTGGAATACCGCCTATTTTTTCCCAAAATAACATTTGCGCCCAAACTAACCCAACTTGATGTTACATCCTAAATCAGAAACACCTACTCTTCTACCTCTCGATCTAAATAGGAAAGTAAAAAACAATTGTAGGTATTTGTGAAAACCCTATATTCTTTTTTGGAAAAGAAAAACTGAAAACAATTACACCCAAATCAAACAATCCTTCCAAAAAAAAAACATTTCAAGAAACAGATTTAATTCCAAAATTCCTGAAACGAAAAATTGTGGACAAAACTGAAAAATTCTGAACAACAAACACAATGACTCCAACTATTTTTACAGGAGAAAAATAAAATTTTCCAAGATAAGCCGAATTCTATACAACGAAGCTATTATTATGGCACAATGGTAGCTGTCACACACAGATATGAGGATCTCAGGAGACCTCTTATTTACCGTAGAAATAGAGAAGGAACAAATATACGACAACAAGGTATTATTTAAGTTGGTGCTCCTTTGAGGAGCCGCATTAGATATATATACTCGTATATATACCTGTATTTGAAAACCTAATTGGCGTACAAAGTTGTCTGTGGTAAGTTTTTTATGATATAAAAGGTGTGTTGTTTTTGGATTATCGTTGAGGACTTTAAGGTATAGATAAGTAGCATTACAATATCATTGTGTAGCTTACTCAATTCTGTCAGTAAAAGTCCGATTCATGAAAAGGCGATCAAAAAACAAAAAAGGTTATCATTCAGTAAGGGTTGTTTTTGGATCCCACATTATAATACTTTTTTAAACAGAATCGCGCTAGCTAACTCCCCTTTAAGATGGTACAGACTAAAACACATAAGGACACATTGTATTAACGATCCACTGAATAAAAGTGACTTGAAAATGACTAGTTATTTTATGTCTAAATTACACAAAATATGCCAAACACAAAATTGCAAAAGAAATGCCATGCTATGTAAAAGCCTTTACGACTTTTCAACTCGTATAATTATGTTGTATAATTTGTCAGAAAGAAATAGGATAGGGCTAGTACTATTGGACATTTGGACACCTTAGCACAATATAAATTTTACTGTGATATTGTACTGAAAACGCCGCTCTTGTAGGTTATGTAATACTTAACCTCAAAACCGTAAACACAAGATATAGGATCACATTTTTATAGTTTTTCTTCTGAGAGCCTCTATTAAGTACAACGATACAAGAACTAGCTATTGTTTGACTTTAGCAAATGTTCCTTATGTGTACACAACATAAAACTACTTGGAAGATACGTACCAGTTATCACTGACAATTAAGCTGTTATGAGGCCTTATCATGAATTTACAGTTTTGTGACGTAGAGTAAACTGGAACTTTGACATTAATTTCAAGAAAAATATTAGTGTCCTTCTTCGCACACACAATAAACGCAGTTAATACTTCAAGTACGCTGTTAATAAAACACTGAAATCTTGTGATAAAGACTCCGATTGATGTTACTTTTGAACTAAAAAATTAACAGAGGAAAAACTTTCAATTATCGTGAGGAAATCAGAATGTCCTAGAATAAAAAAATATCGAAGGCATGTGACATCTACCAATCCGCCATGAGCCTGCATAATGTATTACATCCCACTTCCTCACGCAAAGAGGAGGCCTTTGTCCCTGCAGTGACAATATTATAGACTGAGACACGAAACAAACTCCGACCTTTAGGCGTTTTTCAGCTGTTGATAAAAAGTAACCAAGAAAAACTCCCCAGCAACACATCTGTTACCCAAACAGATAAATCAATATTTCTACCCTCTTTAACGAAAACCCGCACCTGTATATATTTGTTATTTAAATGAATACAGTATCTCCCCAAGTTTCCTTTGAAGATATTCGTAACACCATGGCATAGTGAATGCCTGTGATACGACAGAACGTTCCAGTACATGGCAATCTGTTAATGGACACCGGGGATTTAAGCGTGAGTGGATGCGGCAAAGATGCCCGGGGGAAATGCAAGATTATTTTTTTAGATATATTTCGTGGATTATTTCGGGTTTGAAAATATATATTTTGGTAAATATTTGTTTAGGAAGTTTAGAGTGTTTATTATCTTTTTTTAAGAACGGGGTAGCATTAGCGTTCGTTGCAGGAACTGATGGACTGTTCGGAGAGCGCTAAACTCGTGATCCAATTCTGGGCCGAGACAATATAGATTGTCATCGACACGATAAGCAGAAGTTAATGATGTTGGGTGTTGTCTTCAAAACTCGTCATCCGACTATGAAAAATCATTCGTAACTTGGAAAATACGTTAGTCCCAAATATAAAACAAGATATTCTTGTAGGATGATTTCTGTCCATAAAGAGAATAAAGCTGCGAGACGCCAGTGTATCCAGTTATGAGTGGTTTAAAAATCATGGATGATTTTAGCTAATAATTGTGTCATTTGCTTAGCAATTAAATTTAATCACTAAGCAAATGACATATTAGCTTTGATTACTTATATTTTTAAATATCCACTAAAACTATACTATATATATAACTATATTTTTTCTTACTACCGACTGCAGCTAACGAAAAGTTCAAGGTTCCTCTTTATAGAAGAGATTTGTCTAGAGTAGCCTTTTAGCCAAGAGCCATACAGATTTGAGTGAAGCCGTCCGGACCGTTGATAGGCATGAATTACTCATCGTGGGGCTCAACCCTATCTGAGAGAGGTCAATGACTCGACACTCACTTCTACCACATTTTGTAAAATTATTTTTGTTAAGAACTTCCTACATAAAAGTTTAGGTGTTAATTAGCAATTCGGAGGAAAAAAAGGGTTTTTTTTTCCTGAAGGCCTCAACACATATTATTTACAGATCCTGTTTACAACTAAGTTCTCCTGTTTTATCTCGATCTAAAACTTGCAGCTGTAATCTGAGGCATGATGTAATCTCGGCATTAGTTTGTAACGAATACGTGTTTAGCAATGTTTTCTTACAGCGATTTGAGAGCAGAATCAAGGTGACCCTTGATTCTAAGAAACAGAGTTCATTCATTCTTTTAACGCATCAAAGTTCGAGAGGTGTCAGAACTCAGTAAACATGGTACTCCGAGGGGAGGTCAAAAAGTTCGCGGAATGAAGGGGAAGCGGGGTGAAAATAAATTTGACAATTATTGACATTTCAAGGCAAGAGTTCAAAAAATCGAACTGCATTAATTTCAAAATCATCTGAGGTGTTTTCCCCTGCTTAAAAAGGCGCTATACCACGGAACGAAACTCAATTTTCTCCAAAGTCACTGTTCTGTTCCCGATTTACTTGTTTAAATAGCAAAATCTCCAAGATTAACGAACCGATCGGGCTGAAACTTTATATTTGTAGTTGTATTGAGTTACCGAGTACTGACAGGTAAAAATTATCGTCACTCCAACCCTTCCATTCCGCGAACTTTTTGACCCGCCCTCTTAAGTTGTAACCTATTTCCAATTTGAAAAGCGTTGTTTTTCGTCAATTTTGACTAACGTAACAGAAGAAAAAATACGAGTCAAATATTTATTTCATAATCTAATATAACTGACAAATTGAGAATTCTATTTAAAACACAATAACACTAGGCGGTTATATCACCAAAGCCATCTAGAATTTAGGCTGCTACTGCTAATTTAAGATACACAAACCAAATAAAAGTAAATATTCAAAAAGCAAAATAAATCTATTTAAAACATAGTTCTCCACTAACCGTTTCTGTTTAACTTACTACTTTATCACAGTAAGTGGAGTACGAAACGGGCCCCAGTGCAGTGTCGCCTCAACTATTTATGGCGTCGATTTAGAGATCGTAACGCTGACAAGACGCCTGTGAATTACGGTACTACAACAATAGTCTCTTACAAAGAAACCGCATGTTTTTTGTTGACTTCATAGGTAGGGGTCTTGTGCGGTAAGATAGTAGATTTTGACTATTATCCCAGTGTTAAAACTCGTCTACGAGTAGGGATAATTATATATGTCGAAGAAGGAAAATTACAGTTATTTTTAAAAAGTCACAGAACCGCTGACCTTATCATGGTCTACGGTTCTGCTATAGCTATAGTGGAATTTATTTTAACCTATAGACAAACTTAGGGAATTTTAGCAAGAAAACAAGGAACACAATTTTTCATAATAATTATAATTTTAAACAAACGAACATAGATTCTACTCACAATGTTGTCTCTCCAAAAATCGGCAGCAAAGTGAGCTCCGCACTCAAATCACATCCTTTTATAACGTCGCCCCACCAGTGGCGATCGTTATTCACAAAACAGATTAAATTCAAATATTAAGTTTTTATTCTTACAATAATGTTTCAATAATTTTAAGTAATTTAAAAATAATCACTAATTATTTTGAAAAGCGTTTATCAGATTTAATTAGTGACGGCTTCGACATTAATTAAATGTCCACACCGTCACCAACCAAATCAGAGGGTATTTACTTATAAACATAACACTAGTTTAAATAATAGCACAGATAGAAGAGATTTATAATTAGTAATGAAGTAATTATTTTAAAGTATGTTAATTAAATCAGATAGGTAATAAAAATCATTTTAAATAATCAGCCGAATAATCTTCGCGGCGACATATATTACTAGCGGCCCGTCCCGGCTTCGCACGGGTGGAAGACCCGGTCTAAAACCCGGTCCCGATGGTTACAAACACAACAAAAAAATAATTATCCGAATCGGTCAAGCCGTTTTCATGTTATGTCGTGACAACGGAAAACGGGTATCATTTTTATATATATAGATTCTTGTGAAAAAGGTTCCTATGTCTTGTATAACATAATTCTATATGACTCGTGTTTTGACCATGTTACACACTTGCATTGTTCAAAATGTTTTTGTTCTCTCCTTTTTGTGCTCTAATTAGGAACAAAAACTAATCATATTAATAGACAGAAGTAGTCAAGTATAATTATGTTTAATATCTTGAACTTAGATCTACCTTTTGTCTTACTCAATCTATCTCTGGTAATAATTATATCTCCAACAATCACAAAAACTTACAGTTATATTCTAAGACCATATCAGAGGCCTATAGGGTAACCACAGACAGTTTCACTAACTCTTAGAGAGAATAATTCTCTTCCAGAGAATCTACGAAAGACACTACAAAAAATACCAGCAAACTATACACCTATATCTTAAAAAAATTTTACTAGTTAACAAAAATACCTGAGCTTCCAGCCAACCTGCATTTCAACAATAGTCTTACAAACACAAACGAGAACCGTCGTGGACAAAGTACGAAGTCCAGAAATAGTTGCAAGCTTTCGGGCAGCCGCCAGGCCACGGCGCAAACACGAGGCAGTGAATACTAACTCAGTATAAACACATTACTTCTACTTTGACAGTTACAAATTAGGTGGAGTACTTGCTAATGCTGTCTATTTGTCTTGCCGCCGTTGTGTATAGTACCTAAGAATTCGGAGGTGTGACTAAAGTTGGAGTTCATTTTGCTGCTGTCGGGTTGGTTTTTAAAAAGATGAAAGTAATGTAGTGAGGTTGTGATGGGTTGTTCTTGACTCTAAGCTAAGAGGTCAGACGAGTTAAAGATAAAGTCTACGATGAAGTGAGATTACTACGATGAAGTGAGAGGAGCAGCAAGCATCGGGACAAAAAAAAAACGATTGTCAGCAAAATAAATCTGATCCCACCAAAAACATTTCATGTAAACTGTTGCCAAAACGAGCACATAAGGTTTGTCCTACGAAAAAGATATCAGATCTCATGTACAACCAAGCTTCTGAATCTACACGGCCTAACTCTAGCAACCCTAACTTCACAAATTCTACGAATCAGTAAAATCTATGGCTTCACCGTTTCGCTACCGTTGTGGAGGTGATGCCAATATTTAGTTTCTGAAGTACCTAAGTAACGAAACAGCCAAGCCATACATTTTACTGATTTGTAGAAGTGTGTGATCTGCAGGAACTAGTCAAACATTTTGATGATCATCAGTGTGTCAGTGTGTCAATATATCAGTGACGAAATCCGTGTATTTTAGATGTCAATAAAATCTAAACTATTAGAGCTATTCCATTGAGATTTTGTATGCTTAATAAGTCTATTATAGGCATCATATCCTGTGAATATGAACTATCTGGCACATCAGAAACCAACTCTATGAGGGTTCAAAAAAACGACGAAACACTTCGAGAAAAGGTAGGTAGTGCCCTTGCGCTTCGCTTGGCTCGTCTTGGCGGGGGGCACTACCGTGCCCCCAGATTTCGTGTTTCTATACAACAAAAACAAATCTAGTTCGACAAAATTAGTTTACCAAAACATGATATTTGCTTCGTAATTAGTTCAAATAACCAAATACGTTGACGTATTAACAAACATTGTAATTACCGTAAATAATCTATCGTTCATTTATAATTCATCAATATTGACACCGAGCTCGCATAGCCTGAAGCCTAAATAATTATGAACAGGAAATAATTTAACAAAACAATGTACGGAAACATCGATCGTGCAAAAACAATACACGTGATTTCAAAAAACAAAGCTCTCGTTACCAAAAATCGATCCGGACAACATGGCGACCAAAAACTCGAACCGACCAGTTGGCCTATCATGCGTCTTAAAGCGTGATCTCCATCTCTTTATATTTTATCAGCCTATTGCCGTCCACTGCTGAACGTAAGCCTCCCCCAAAAAGCGCCAACCATCCCGGTCCTGGGCAGCCCGCATCCATCCACTGCCAGCCACCTTCCTTAAATCATCGACCCATCTTGCAGCAGGGCGTCCTACACTACGTCTGCCCATTCGCGGTCTCTACTCTAGCAAATGTTTGCTCCATCTGCCGTCTGTCCGTCTACAGACGTGGTCGGCCCACTTCCACTTTAGCATGCTGATTCTAAGCGCAATGTTGGTTACTTTGGTTCTCTGGCGAATTACTTCATAACGAATTCTCTCCACCAGAGAAACCCCGAGAATTGCTCTCTTCATTGCACGCTGGGCAACCTTCAATTTGTGGATCAGGCCGATGGCAAGTGTCCACGTTTCGGCTCCATAAGTCATTACGGCTCCATCTCTTACCCACAGCTAAACTACTCACGCTTTACTTGCTTCACTCTAGACCACCCCGGACGGCTCTAAAAAATATCATAAAATACTGCATTCACAATCCCAGCATTCCAGAGAAAGAAACAAGGTTATTTACAGGAGGGAGAAGAAAAAACAACCAACGCACTTAGAATTAGCTGAATTATGAATTAGCCCTTGATTCCGTAGTCTGTTACATCTTTAGGGACTGATATTGAATAATGTTTTTCCGTTTTTATTGAGTTTGAACAAAAGGTTTTATATCATTCCCCCTCGAAAAAGCTACTTTTACTCACGGAAAACAGTGCGTAAAAGTAGTCTTTTACGCACTGTTTTGGTGTTTGAATTTAGAACACTTTAGTACATTCGACATCGACCGCGATGCTGGACAAACCCCTTGCTAATATGAAAATTACCCTTAATTCAAACCATTGCTCCGATTTTAACGTCAGCTTGTTGGCGCAGTGACCGAGCGATTGGACTACTTCGCACCCACGTGTGTGTGGAGCAGACTTAGGTATTAAAAAAAACTTTATTTTGTTTCGTTGAATATCTTTTATCGCTCAAATATTTCTTTTTCTCGTAGTCATGGTATAAAGTATCGTTTGCAACTCTTGAATAAAACGGATTTAAATCGAGGGCCTGAATCACTCGCGTCGCTCGTGATTCAATCATCATGAACCACTCCGTTTTTTTTTTTTTTATCGTGGTAAAATCATCAAATGAGACCTCCAACCCCGGGCAGGGCGGGAGGTACTGTCAGACTTGTACTGACTAAAATCCACGGTGTCCTTCAGTAGCCCTTTATGTTCCGGGGTCGCGGTAATAGAAATAAGTCCCGCGACCCCGGCAGGCTTTGGCTCTCTGAGAGGGGGCCCCGTCATTTTGCTGACAGCTCTTTGAGGCGCTCGTGGAACACGACGCGCCGTCGACCCGGGCATGGTCCATGGTCGGACAGCGAGTTGCCCTTTACTCGCTGTCCGCATGCCCGCGCCTACGGTGGCCGGAGATCGTCTTGCGACGTACGGCGCCGTGGGCGTACACCACTGTGGTTGGGGCGGAGGGAGGACGCTGTCCTCTCTCTCTCGCGGCCCGCCGCCTCCTTCACGAGCATTACTGCCTCGCAGAAGGCGGCGACCGCTTCCCACTCCGTCTCGCTCCGCAGCATGGCCGAAACCAATCCCGGGCGCGAGAGGTCTCCGCCTATCGCCGCCGTGAGGACACGTCGGTGCTCTGCCCAAGCTGGGCAGTCTTGCACCGTATGCTCTACTGTGTCCTCCGGGCGATCTTCGCAGTGGTGTCCGGTGAGGACCTGCGACATGCGATAGGTCAGGACGCCGTGACGTCTCTCCAGCCACTCCTCAAAGAGGGGTCTTACCGCCGCGATTGCGGCGTGCCCGGCCGTCGGTTGCGACAGTCGTCCAATCCATACCACCCTGAGCTCGCGCCGGAGCTCTTCCCGCCACGCCTCGACTTCTCGAGGCAGCGGGGTCTCGCCCCGGCGCTGCGCCTCCACATGCCACTCATAGACGTGCTGGAGGGCAGTCGCCTCCAGATCCCAGGGTAGTAATCCGGCAAGCAGGTTGGCCGCTTCGCCGGCGATCGCCCTCAAGCGACCCTCTGGCATGCGACCAACTTCAGTGGTCGCGTCCGGATGCTCAGGGCCCACACGGGGGCCCCGTAGAGGGCCATGGACCGCACGATACCGGCGTACAGCCTACGGCAGGAGGCGTTTGGCCCGCTGAGATTAGGCAGCAGTCGCTTGAGGGCGGCCGCTGTCCGGTTCAGCCTTGGGGCCAAACTCAGGAAATGCTCCCTGAAGTTCTACCGGCTGTCGAGGACGAGTCCTAGGTACTTCATCGTCCTCCCGACGCCGATGCGAACCCCCTCCACCGTTATGTGGGACTCGGTCCGCGGCGCGTTCAGGCGGCCATGAAAGCACATGGCCACCGTTTTGTGAAGCGCCACCTCGAGTCCCAGCTGCCGGATCCTTTGGACTACTGTCGCAACCGCTTGTGTCGCCTTGTCGGCCGCCGCCTGGTGCGACACTCCCTGTGCCAGGACGAGCGTGTCGTCAGCGTAACAAATTACGCTGACGCCGTCCGGGAGGTCGCCTCGCAGCACGTAGTCGTAGCCGATGTTCCACAGGGACGGCCCCAAGACCGAGCCCTGTGGGACACCGCACGACATCTCTCGCCGGTTCCACTCTCCCCGGTGACCGGGGTAGATGACGGCTCTGTCCGTCAGGTAATCCTCGACCACACGACGGAGGTAGGTCGGCACCCGGTGATACCGGAGTGCCTCCCTGATGCAACTCCAGGGCAGGGTGTTGAAGGCATTGGAGATGTCCAAAAACACCGCCAAGACGACCCTGCCCCGGGCAACAGCATCCCCCGTCGTGAGGGCTCTAACGCGCATGATGGCGTCCACCGTCGAGCGCCCCCTGCGGAAGCCGAACTGGCTCTCCGACAGGTCCGGGCCCATCCGATTCAGGTGCCCGACGAGGCGGTCTGCAATAACTCTCTCAAAGAGCTTGCCCACCTCGTCGAGCAGCACGATGGGCCGGAATGCGGACGGAGAGTCCGCAGGGCGCCCGGGCTTCTGGATCAGGACCAGTTTCCCCGTCTTCCAAGGAAGCGGGAACCGGCCCCTCTCCAGGCATGCGCTAAAGAGCCCCCCCAGTCGAGGCCCGAGAGTCCCGAAGGCCAGGACCCAGGCTTTCCCTGGCAGGCCGTCGGGTCCTGGGGCGGTATTTTTGGCTTTGAGCCGCTGTACCGCCACTCTCAGGTCTACCTCGGTCACCTCTGGAGCGTCGTAGACGTCGTCGTCGCTGCTGTGGTCCGCGTTTGCGCCAGCTTCACCGTCAGATTCCGTCGGAGACGGAGCCATGGGCGGGGGAGTATGCTCCCCTCGCGATGGGAACAGGGCGCTCACCACTTCCTCCACGAACTGAGGCCGGAGCCTCTGCGTCAACGGGGGAGCCCAGGGGCGGAGCTTCGCTCTCACCGCCTTGTAAGGCCGGCCCCATGGGTCCCCGTTCAGAGACTCCAGCATCTCCTCGCGGGCCAATTCCTTGGCCCGAAAGATCGCGTCGCGGAGGACGGTCTTCGCTGCCCTGTAGCCCTCGTATAGCTCCGCCTCTACAGCCACCGCATCCGGAGGTCGGGTGCGGCGCCTGCGGAACCTGGTGTACTGGCGTCGCGCGGCAACGCACGCCTCGCGCAGCGCTGCCAGCTCACTCGACCACCAGTACAACTGACGCCGGGCGCGTCCTTGCCGGACCCGGGGCATGGCCACGTCGCAGATTATGAACCACTCCCTACGGTCGTGATTCAGACATTAAAATCCTTCGCTTGCTCTTGATTCATATAGTGGCCCTCGCTTTAAATCCGCTCTTTATTCAATCGTTGCAAAATATACTATTATGGGTGACTTGCTGGTGATATGTGCTTTTAGAAATTGGTGAAATCTCAAAGACCTATCTTCGTGCTCGGATCGATGATTCTAAAAGCTAGTACAAGCTAACGGTGAGTCTTCCCGAGACTACTTTTTTATCGTGGTAAAATCTTCAAATCAGGACTCATTTGACCACCCAGGGCAGAGCTGGATGAACTGTCCGACTCGTACTGACTAAAACCCGCGGTGTCCTTCAATAGCCCTTTAAGTTCCGGGGTCACGGTAATTCGATAGTCCCGTGACCCCGGCAGGCTTTGGCCGTCTGATGAGGGGCCCCCGTCATAATGCTGACACTCTTTGAGGCACGCGTGGAACGCAACTCGCCGTCGACCCAGACATGGTCCATGGATAGCGAGTCGCTATCACTCTCCACATCTCTCTTTTACTAGTAAAGTTAAAGAGAGATGTGGAGAACCTCTCACATTCACGCTTCTATTCTTTCTATGTTCATGTGGTTTCACATCGTGAGGCTATAGGCTACATCAATGTTTGTACATTCTTACCAAGACTCTTTAAGGATGTGATGTGCTTCGCTTAGCTGTAGAAGTACGCAAAGCAGTAAATATAAAAGATTTCTTATCTTTTATTCCAGATCTATGTTTCATCCAGATTATATAACAAATAACATTCATCCAACCATTTAATTTCCCGCACAAACTGTGGCTACTGTGTTCGACTAGCTTTGAAGTCTTTTTTAACTTCAAAACTTGCGTTAACTCGTTTTATGAAATTAAAAAAATATAGAGAGGATAGTTCCTAAAAATGGATCAAATGTGATTACTTCAATAGAATTACACGAAAGTATAACCAACGACACAGGCAGGTAATATTTTAATACCTACTTACTACTTGACTTAGAATCTAATAAGATACCCCGCTGTTTAAAGATCCTTGAATCAGACGGATCCTTCGCATTTTTCCTCAGTTTCCATTCATAAAGCATCAATTTATGTTATTACTTCGTATAGGTATTAAACTCATTTCTGGCATGCGAAACTTCCACATTACACATATACCTACATATGTAATTGCGTGATCAACGTCTGTTTATTTCGCTGGAATTTACATGAACAACATGTTCTACTAATTTGTTTGTTATAAAATTTATTGTGAGTGACATTCTACGTCGAAAATATTCCAGTTTTAAATTAAGACAAAACGCCTCCTCAATGTGTTTCTTATTTATTTATGCACACAGAACACATCGCTGCTTAAATTCAAAACGGCCACAATTCGAAATTTTTTCAAATCGTTTTTAATGCAAAAATCGTATCAATTCTGCCTATATTTTTATATTCCAAAAAGACACCTAGTATTTTCGCATTAGAAATGAGCAAATCGCACAACCGCCCTTTTTCCATTTTGTCACTTAGGTGGTTAACTTCAGATCAAAGCCGCCATATTTCGGGTTGCGACCCTGCAGTCAGCGTGAGCGCACGTTTGTTATGTGAAAAAGGGCCACATTTCAAAATACAACCGTATTGTTTTAAAATTACATGTAAGTGTATCATAATCTTTTAAGGAAAAGTGCCGTATTTTGTGAAATGTCCATTTTGAGTTTGAATAAATCGTGTTTTATTATTACTCTTTTAAGGAAAAGTGCAGTATTTTGGAATGCTTCTGTTTTGCATATAGAAGTATGGTGATAGTGCCAGTATTTATTTAAACAAATCTACAAATTATAATTAAATTTAAAACTTAACACAGTAATTACAACTTAAACCAGGCCTGTCTCACTCCCTTTATAAAAACATATCGAAGCGCGTTGGAGCCACCAGAGTAGGCGATTGAGAATGGATGCACGTACTCTTAGTTCACAGTCTTAGTTTCTTTGTTGATACGCACACTATTAACTCTTTGTATTAATGATATTATTTTTTAGTATTAAGAGAGCCACTTGTTTGTTGAGATATTTTAACGATATTTTATCCTTTTGAATCATGTAATCGATCTGCGCATTTAGGAAATAATCAAGAATTAGTATATTTATTCTATTTATTCTTTATTGTGCACAAAAAATTACAATAAAAGCAATTATACATTAAGTTCACAAAGGTGGACGAACTTTTGAATTATTATAAAATGTGAAAATATAATTATTGTAAGTTATTAGACGTCTTCCGGTCCGTGGTCGCCACTGGAGGTCTTTTCTTCGCCATAGGTTATCAGTACATTATACCCATTGCCACTTCAACTCCCAAATTTTACGATCTATTTGGATGACTCTGATTCTTTGCCGAATATCGTTGTTCCGGATTTTATTCCGTAAAGAAACTTAAAGCCTAGCTCTTTCCATTGCTCGTTAAGTGACTCTTAGTCTCTATCAACTACCACTTTTCAGAGCCGTATGTCCTCACTGGCAACATACTTTTTTAAACACCCATATCGTAAGGCACTGTGAGATACTCGACGAGAAGATAATATCACGTAGCTTCCCAAACACTGTCCATCAGAGTTGCATTCTTCGGGCGCCCTCTTTGTCGAAGTTGGATCTACCTAACTGAACAATCTGTCCAAGGTAAGTATAATGGCCTATATTTTCAAGAGTAGGTATATTCCCAACAACAATCGGTTAGGGTGCCACATGGACATTTGACATGATTTTTGTCTTGTCCATGTTCATTTTAAGGCCGACCTGTTAGGAAACGTTCGTGAACAGTTTCGGAGAAACAATGTCTCCCTGTCTCACCTCTTTCTGTAATTGGATTGGTTTCGTGCTCTCTTCCTAAAGTCGGATGGACATGGTGCCATTTCCAAATAAACACTCCAACTCTTCGATACACCAATAGTCGAAATGAAATCGTTGGACTGCAATACTGCCCAGGTTTCGATTGAATCAAAGGCTTTCTCATAGTCCACAAACGTTAGATATAATGGCCGATATACTCCTCTATCTTCTTTATAATCTGGTGGAGCATGTGTATGTGGTCTATGATACTAAAACCTTTTTGTAAACCGGCTTGTTCGGGAGGCTGGAAGTCACCAAACCTGCGTTCGAAACGGTTCGTATTGACTCTCGATAACATCTTGTTGTGTGCATGGGACAGAAGTGAGATTGTTCTATTGCCTCATTTACATTCAGCTGTAGTGAGCAGGGAAGTGGGCAGGGAAGTGGGCAGCACGAGTATGTAAACGTATACTTCTCATGCCACTGCTTAATGCCACTCGCGCTGCCCAGCGCTCCCCAAAAGAGCGGTTTTTATGCGGACTTCAAAGGACCGGCAGCGCGAGCGGTAGGGCGTGTTTACATTCTGCTCAAGCGCTCAGTTGACGCCAGTAGAATTCTTCTGCATTATAAAATATTATCTTAAGCAGGTTGGTAGGTACTTACAAAGTTCTATTACGATGAATAGATATCATCCACCATCTTCTACGACGTCTTTTCTTTTTTTTCATTAGATTTATTTTTAACTGACGCATATAATTATGTATCGCTAAAAGACACAGCGCGGACACTGCAAAAATTTCAACGTCTGCCATTGCCGGAACTTGAAAGCGAAGTGAGAGGCAAGGCAGTATGTAAACACACATTTCCTTCGATCCTGCCACAGCAGTATTTAGGGAATTATTGCCGGCAGCGCGAGGAGCAGCGATAGGGGCTGAATGTAAATGAGGTATATAATTCTTCAACCCTTTGTTATCCTTGTGTTATCACCCTTTATAGGGTTCCATAGCGAAATGGCAAAAAACGGAAACCTTGTAGATTCGTCATGTCCGTCCGTATGTCACAGCCACTTTTTTTCGAAAGTATATGAGCTATCCTGTTGTAACTTGGTAAATAGGTGTATTATGAGAACCGTATTAAGATTTTCACACAAAAATAAAAAAATAATAAAAAAATTGGGGGTTCTCAGTACTTAGAATTAAATAACAAAAAAAAATTTTTCACCAAACCCATACGTGTGGGGTATCTATAGATAGGTCTTTAAAAATGATATTGAGGTTACTAACATCATTTTTTTCTAAATTGATCAGTTTGCTCGAGAGACACTTCCGAAGGGGTAATATGGCTGCTTTATTTATAAAATTCATAAATATTAAATTCGATTTTTTATAATCAAAAGGGACTTATGTGATGTTTTATTTACTGGGTGAAAATTAGAGAAAAACTAAAATAACAAACTAATAAGGGCTTGAAATCTGCATCCGATGATATATAACACATATATATACAATGTAGATTGATCAAAATAATTACCAAAAACCGAAATGAAAACTTTGACGGGCTCTCCTGTAAAAAAGTCAGATTTCGAATTGCGGCCGTTTTGAATTTAAGCAGCGACATAGGTACAAGAAATAACATACAAATAAAATAACACAAAAGGTACTGCTTATGTATCCAGTCTCACAATTGATTTTTCAATTCACATTTTTTCTAGTGTTTTTGAATAAGCGACCCGCCCCGACTTCGCGTTTGTGCTTTTCGCCCGTTTTCCTATTCCTTTTTTTTTCAGAAATCAGAAATAATTTATTTTGCAGTGAATGTGGGTACAAAATAAGGTGTTCACATTTTTCTGGTGGATTTTCCAAAAATGTACGAAAACAAGAAAAGAATAATTATCCTTGGTCCTTCAGAAGTTACGCGCGATCAAACATTTCTATGATTAATTTTTGTTACTTAGATTCCTAACCTATTGTTTTAAACAAGACCATTATTATCTCTTTTTTTTAGCGTGGTAAAATCATCAAATGAGACCTCCAACCCCAGGCAGGGCGGGAGGTACTGTCAGACTTGTACTGACTAATATCCGGTGTCCTTCAGTAGCCCTTTATATTCCGGGGTCACGGTAATAGAAATAAGTCCCGCGACCCCGGCAGGCTTTGGCACTCTGAGAGGGGGCCCCGTCAATTTGCTGACAGCTCTTTGAGGCGCGCGTTGAACACGACGCGCCGTCGACCCGGGCATGGTCCATGGTCGGACAGCGAGTTGCCCTTTAACCATTATTATCCTTTTTTTTTTTATCGTGGTAATATCATCAAATGAGACCTCCAGCCCCGGGCAGGGCGGGAGGTACTGTCAGACTTGTACTGACTAAAATCCACGGTGTCCTTCAGTAGCCCTTTATGTTCCGGGGTTACGGTAATAGAAATAAGTCCCGCGACCCCGGCAGGCTTTGGCCCTCCGAGAGAGGGCCCCGTCATTTTGCTGACAGCTCTTTGAGGCGCGCGTGGAACACGACGCGCCGTCGACCCGGGCATGGTCCATGGTCGGACAGCGAGTTGCCCTTTAACCATTATTATCCTTTTTTTTTTTTTATCGTGGTAATATCATCAAATGAGACCTCCAGCCCCGGGCAGGGCGGGAGGTACTGTCAGACTTGTACTGACTAAAATCCACGGTGTCCTTCAATAGCCCTTTATGTTCCGGGGTCACGGTGATGGTATAAGACCCGCGACCCCGGCAGGAACCATTATTATCCTAGAAACATTTTAACACTTGGACCAAACCAAGAATAAAATAAAAACACGGACCCGACCATGTAGCTAAAGTAACTTTAAATGTACATTCAAACAATAGTAGAACAGGAACATTGAAAAGATTCAATTAGACGCAGTCGGGGCCAAGTCTAGCTCACTAGATTGGTCTAGACAAACAGGGAAGCTGGAACAATCGGAGAACCTTACGTACATACGATACTGTAGGTAATCATGACACAATTTTTCTTTTAGTTAATATTGGAGGGACTGTTGGGTTCGGTATTGTAGTTTTAATACTGATATTGATGATTGAGAAGACTGGCCTGTTGGTCTAGTGGTTAGTGATCCTGACTGCTATGCCGGAGGTCGTGGGTTCGATTCCCACTCAGGACAAATGTTTGTGTGATGAGCACGATCATTTGTTCTGTGTCTGGGTGTAATTTATCTATAATAATATGTATGTATTTAGAAATATATAAGTATGTTTATCAGTTGTCTAGTACCCATAACACAAGCTCTGCTTAGCTTGGGACTAGATGGCGTTGTGTGATAGTTGTGGGATATTATTATATATTATTATTATTATAGTATAGTATAGTATAGTATAGTATAGTATAGTATAGTATATGATCCAAACCGATTTCGGCCACAGCGACTTGGATCTATTGAGTGCATCGCTAGTGTGCCCTCTGGTGACTGAAATAGCCAATTTTTGCAGCGAAAGTGTGTACACATTCACTGCAAGTCAGCACCCCTCCGACATAATTGTATTGGATGGTCGCGGGTGGTCGGGCCTTAAGCTCGTCTCGTTTAGCATCGAGCTCGTCTTTACGAAGATTGAGAAGTAATGTAGTAGTGAAAAGTAATTAAGATCGATGACGCGTTGTGTTCCACGCGCGCCTCAAATAGTTTCAGCACCTTGACGGACACCTTTAGAGAGCCAAAGCCTCCCGGGGTCGCGGGACTCCAAACTGTAAAGGGCTTTTGAAGGACACCGTGGATTTTAGTCTGTACAAGTCTGACAGTCACTCCCGCCCGGTCCAGAGTGGATTACTCATTCGATGATTTTACCATGATAAAAAAGGATCTATTCCGCTATTAATACCAACGATACGCTTAAGTTTGCCGTTTATGATCACTTCCCAGAATTTGCCATCCATATTAGCAACAATATCGAACGGTGTAATAATACAGGTTGTGATTTTTTTTCCAAAATCAGCAGGTTCGATTCCTGGCCAGGATTTTTGATTTTTCTAAAATCCAATGATGCAGTCTTAGTTTTCGTCAAAATCGGCCTCGAGACTCCTTTCAGCGTTTTTCGATATTCCTAATAGTTTCGAAAATAGCCATCCACGCCCAGTTGAAAAATTCACCCTGTATATAGAAATTGAGCAAACAAACACAAAACACCGAAAAGTAAGTCCCAAAGACAAAGGATCTTTTTATATCTAAGACTTTAGTGATCTTATTTCCCGAGAAACAATAAGTTCATTGACATGTCACCTCTCTATCAACGGTCATCGACCTTATATATAACTTCTTAGAAGAGTTGTAGTGTGAACGTTCATCTGAAAACAAAAAGCTCTTAATTACGTGTTAAAGGTGACGTCACTTCACCCACGACTGCTTAAATGGTGTCAAATACCAGTAATATAATTGTGCAGAAGGTCAATTTTATAATGTTATCATTTTTCCTATTGCTGGGAAACGTGTGTTCTCTGTGAGAGGGCATAGAGTAAATCCGCAACATGATAATTTTAAACTTTGGTTTTGTGTATTTGTGAACAATTAAAGTTTCCAGTGTGGAAAAATGTTTCTTTTAACTAAAATAAAAATACCCATCTCATCAAATTAACTAATTAATACAAACTATAGAATTTAATAACGACATTCATAGTTGTTGAAATTTATTTAAGAGTGTTTTTACAATCAAATTACCATAGACAGCCGTCATCCAAGACTGTTAACGTAATAGTGAAAAAGCAAACTTGATCACGATAGTTGCTTTCTACAGAATCGTGGACAAAAAAACTACAACGCAGGTCTTAATTTTTTATAATATCATTTTGACAGGCCTGTTGGTCTAGTGGTTAGTAGCCCTCACTGCTATGCCGGAGGTTCGAGTCTCACCCAGGACAAATGTTTGTGTGATGAGCACGATCATTTGTTCTGTGTCTGGGTGTAATTTATCTATAACATTTATGTATTTAGAAATATATAAGTATGTTTATCAGTTGTCTAGTAGTACCCATAACATAAGCTCTGCTTAGCTTGTGACTAGATGGCGTTGTGTGATAGTTGTGAAATATTATTATATTATATTATTATTATTTGATCTCTATATATACAGGGTGAATTTTTCAACTGGGCGTGGATGGCTACTTTCGAAACTATGAGGAATATCGAAAAACGTTGAAAGGAGTCTCGAGGCCGATTTTGACGAAAACTAAAAGTGCATCATTGGATTTTAGAAAAATCAAAAATCCTGGTCAGGAATCGAACCCGCTGATTTTGGAAAAAAAATCACACCCTGTATTATTATACCGTTCGATAGTGTTGCTAATAAGGATTAAATTCTTGGAAGTAATCATATACGGCAAACTTAAGGAAAACGTATAATTACAAAAAAACTGATTAATCTTCAACGCAAAGACTGTATTTGAAACATAAGTTACCGTTCCTTCTTTAAAATAATGCTATTTTTAGTTCAACTCAATAATGTCGTATTGCTAAGTACAGTGGGATTGTTGAAACGTCAAATCCAGTGAAACATTGAAAACAATGAAATTTTATAATTTCGAATAAATTATGGCTCAGCAGATGTAAAGTAACATGAAAAAATTGCAATTTCATAAAAATCAGCCATTTCCTTAAGTTTGCCGTATGTGATTACTTCCCAGAATTTGATCCTTATTAGCAACACTATCGAACGGTATAATAATACAGGGTGTGATTTTTTTTCCAAAATCAGCGGGTTCGATTCCTGGCCAGGATTTTTGATTTTTCTAAAATCCAATGATGCAGTTTTAGTTTTCGTCAAAATCGGTCTCGAGACTCCTTTAAACGTTTTTCGATATTCCTCATAGTTTCGAAAGTAGCCATCCACGCCCAGTTGAAAAATTCACCCTGTATTATATGCTATGGTTAACAGTATGTCCATTTTTTTTCGTACAATTCGTGGACCTACTGCTTCTACTTGTACAGTGACAAATACCTCACGACTAAAGGCTAACTATTAAGTGAAGTGCTTTCTCATGTTTCATCAGTAAATCAGGAAAGAATTTTACTATTTTTGGTACTACGTATTATTAGACAGTTGATGAAATGGACTTGCTTTGTTGGGATAAACGTGGTTCTAGCTAAAGTTTGTTGAACTTGTTGTTCTGAGATCGTTTTAATTTCCGGTTGTTCGAACAACTACTTATCAGATATACACCTTTTTTGCGTGGTTAAATCATCAAATGAGTCCTCCGACCCCGGGCAGGGCAGGAGGGACTGTCAGACTTGTACTGACTAAAATCCACGGTGTCCTTCGGTAGCCCTTTGTGTAGCGGAGTCGCGATATACGTGTGTCCCGTAACCCCGGCCAGGCTATGGGTCCTCTAAAGGCATCGCTTCGGATATATACCTAGGAAGCATAATATTTTTATAGTCATTTAATCGTTGATTAACGTAATGTTCATGAAAATACAATAATTTGGAAAATCTTTCCTTAATTTTTTATTTTTATCTATTAAAAAAAGTAGTGTAGTAGAATTTAGTTTCGCTTGTAAAAATATTTGTAACGTCTACAGGTTTGTGGTTAAAAATATTAGCATCACCTCCACAACGGTAGCGAAACGGTGAAGCCATAGATTTTACTGATTTGTAGAATTTGTGAAGTTAGGGTTGCTAGAGTTAGGCCGTGTAGATTCAGAAGCTTGGTTGTACATGAGATCTGATATCTTTTTCGTAGGACAAACCTTATGTGGTCGTTTTGGCAACAGTTTACATGAAATGTTTTTGGTGGGATTATCATTACAAGGACAATTGTTTGTGATAATACCAGTATTACTACTAGTAGTTGAAACAAACAAGAAAAAATCCTAGTAATGGACCTGTTGGTCTAGTGGTTAGTGACTCTGACTGCTATGCCGGAGGTCGCCGACCCAGGACAAATGTTTGTGTGATGAGCACCATCGCTTGTTCTGTGTCTGGATGTAATTTATGAGTATCTATATTAAGGACCTATTTAGAAATATATAAGTATGTTTATCAGTTCTCTAGTACCTACCCACAACACAAGCTAGTTGTGGAATATAATATTATTATGTTATATCGTTACATTTATAGGAGGACGATTAATTTTCCAATACCTTTCCGAGAAGTATCACAACAAAACATAACGCCTGTACTCACAGTGTGGATTCCCACAAATTTATTGAACATAAACACACTTCGAGGCAACAAACTAAGCCCAATTTTCTGAGAATTTCCCTCTCTACACAGTTCCTTGGTAACCTTTCTTAGAAACCATGGAACTCGAAACGTACTCTATGACAACAAAGCAACTTAATCCAAATACACGTTAGACCACAAATCTCCCACGTGCCCTCTACTGTAGAGCGGTGTTTCCCAAAGTATGACAACTACAAACAGTGGTTTGCAAGTAAATATTAAGTGGGGTAAAATATAGGACGATATATCGACCGCAATGATTGAATCGACAGCCGGAATTGAAATGAAAATACTTACGTATGTTTCCATCCATTTAATATTGTAAAAAATTAACGGCTATTTGCGGTGAAGGGTTCAAAAGCGTGACTCATTGAATTAGATGTGTGACTCTTTAAGACAATTTTTCAATTAAACAAGAAAAGCATGTGAACATGAAAAAATCATTATTTTTCATCAAAAAAATGTTTCAAAATTGTAAACAATTATCTCTTTTTTCTATGACAGTCACAAGGTGGGTCCTAAGATAGGATTTTATTGTAAGATGGGTCGGAGCCCAGTGAACTTTGATAACCACTGCTCTAAACCATTGTATAGGACACGAACTAATAACAATTACAGAGGCGGAGGTAACATAGAGGTGTGACCACTAACAGAGCATCAGAGTTCGGACATCTTGTAGTCTGTTGTTTGTCGTACAGCCAATAACCGCAAGTGAAGCAGGGAAGATTAGAAGGTTCACTTTGTTACTACACAATTTAAGAAGCTCAGATGTAATAAAATATATTTTTAATGATGCCCCACACTAGGAATTCTCCTGTGTCGTGGGTGCATTTACAAACAAAGAAAATCACATACACAAGCACCCAGACCCGGAACAACTAATTGCAGATCATATAAATATTTGTTCCGTGCGGAGATAGAACCCACAACACGCTGCGTAGCTGTCGATCGGCTCGATCGCCCAACTACTGGGCCGACCGTGTCTAATTATTATTATCTATCATCCATGATGGCGCTCAAAAACAGTCTGTCTTAGAAGAAACTCAAGAGTTTATTAAAAATAGTGATTAGAAACCAGTATTTTAATACAATAGTGGAGTTGACGGAAAAAATCTAATGTGTTACATTATCAAAATACATTTCAGACATGTTTTTCTTTTGTTACCTAAACTATAATTGACAACACTTTTAAAATCGTTAAATTGTCACAAGCAAGTACCGTAAAACGGGGTGAATAGGGACGCAGGGGTGAATCGGGACAAAACTTTAACAGGGATTTAGATGTTGAATTAATGTGATAGGTTACCAACAACTACTCAATTTTATTTATTGATTAATACTACATTAATTTGAAACCTTGCTGGCAACATACCATCTTATTTTTTTTTAATACACTTCAAAGCTTTGTCCCGATTCACCCGTACAGTTTTTAATTACTTCTGACGTCACAAGCACCCGCTCTCGAATTTAAATGCCTTATATCTTTGTAAATAAGCATTGGTTTAACGAAAGACAAAAAAGGGTCCACTATCTTTCAAAACTAGCTCTAACTGATTTGCAATAATAATAAATCATATTCCACAACTATCACACAACGCCATCTAGTCCGAAGCTAAGCAGAGCTTTTGTTATGGGTACCAGACAACTGATAAACATACCTTTATATTTATAAAAACATAAATATTATAGACAAGTTACACCCAGACACTGAACAAAATAATCATGCTCATTATACAAACATTTGTCCTGGGTGGGAATCGAGCCCACGACCTCCGGCATTGCAGTCAGGGTCACTAACCAATAGACCAACCGGCCTGTCAAATTTATTGATACTAATTGCCTATTTTAAAGTGAGACTTCTGCTTTCGTCATCATATAACCGGTGGTCAGCCCTGACATCAGTGTGTACCTTACGTGACGCCCTCAAGATAAATTGAACGGACAATAGGTCAAACGTGAACCAAAGTCTTTGAGCATTTCTCACTACTGAATTCAATGCAGTACAGGTTCAAATCTTTGCATATCTGTAAAACCGATCAAGGATAGTTGAAACGTTTGAAAATCGTTAGCCTATATGTAAATTCTAAAGTTTGTAAGAATTAATTAATGGACGGATGGATTTTTGTGAGTCACAAATTTTGAGAGAGGGAGATAATTTTTAGCACATTAGATATTTTTATCCGGCATAACGTTTTCGAACGAATTTTACCGAATTTATAAGAGCTTTACATTTCAATTGCTTTATGCTATGCTATAATGAAAATATGGGAATCTTGTGATAATGCCTCAGACTTCTACAGTTTTCACTGCATTATTTGTAACATACACCAATCTTTCTTTTCCTTTTTGCTATTTGTCTAAACACTATATTAGTCGGTTTATTTTAAGTTTGAGTCCAAGCAAACACACTTTTAAGGTTCAATATCGGAAATCGAATCGATTGAATACAAATACATGACTATATGTTATGGAAAGGAGTGGTCATCGCAAATACGGAGAAAAAGAAATACAAAGAGAGAGAAATTGTCCGATATTTTTTGCTGAATTGCGTCTTTTGGCGCTGCCGCGAGACTCACATTCCGCTTTTTCAATGTTTTTTTTAGTTATATTTGTAAACTATTTTTTTTTCTATTTTTAGATGCAAGCATTGTTTTAGAATAGAATGTTGTATGTGGTCGTGTCATGGGTCATTTATTTGGGCCATGTATTTTCTTTCTTGCATTTATTAACCAATTCATAGTTACACCTGCATTTCTATATAGGGTAGGCAGAGGTGTACCCGCATTTTCCTAGCACAAGTACCATGACTAATTCTGTCTATATTATACCAAAAATAGACTAAGTATTATAATTATATTCTATTCACTTCATTTTTTACGAGTCATCATCATCATCATCATATCAGCCCGGGATCACCCACTGCTGGGTATAGGCCTCCCCCTTTTTTTGCTATATTTCTCGGTTCTGTGCGTCTGGCATCCATTTATTCCCCGCGATTCTGACGATATCCTCAGCCCAACGGGCTTTCATGCGGTCTTGGTTTCTTTGGCCGAACCTTAGCCACCATTTGGTCGAAACCATGCGCCATCTGCCATCTCTGCGTCTAGCCAGATGCCCTGCCCAATTTCACTTGAGGCGTTTTTACGAGTACCTAACAGCATACCCATATTTCACTAGTAAAAAAAGCTAAACTAGTTTATAAGTGCCTCTTTGATGGCCTTATTGAAATAAATGATTTGACTTTGACTTTTTCTCATACTGATACCGACTTAAAAGGACCCTGTTCTTACTTAGACAGTCCCATAATCTTAAAACAACACAAAATTCAAAAATGTTATTAGAAACTAGTAACATAATAGTATCCACTATGTTACTGCAAGTTACCTGTCCCAGTACACCGGGGTATCGTAAAAACGTCCCTGGCTATTATAAATCATATCTATTATGAGCGGATTGTGTGAAACTATGGGCTGTGAATTTAGTTCCGATGGTTATGAATACTGAAAGATATAGTGCTAGTTTGTAGTTTAGATATTGTTCGGGGGTTATTTCTGTTTTTAGAGTTAGAGGGGTGAAATGAAATTGGGGGTGTTTTTGAGTTTTGCTTTTCAAAAATATCTAATGAATGAGATTCGTTGCTAAAGTATTTTAGTCAGTCCGAGTAGTTTTAGCACTGTATCAGACTTGATAGACTTACACCTATCAAGCTTGGAAAAGTGTTTTTGGTTTTTCAAAAATAAAAATAAAAACTGGCCGTTCGAGGCATTGAAAATTTCAAGTTTCGGACTTATATTCCATCGTAATCCAAGTAAATTTATTTATCACAATTTCACGCCTCGACCAATCATCACATTATATTATATCTTAACATCCGATCGTGCTGACAAAATAGATGTATCATGCACCAGGATGATCAGTTCACCTTTACAGAAATGGACATAAGAGATAGAATCCCCACTACTTGTAGTACTTTTTCTCAAGATGGACAGATCTGTTATAATCTATCTTCTAGAATACCAAGTTCTATTATCATTTATTATCTAGAAAGACACATCACGCTACTTGTACAATCCGAATTGATCGTCAAATACAAAATTAACGCTAACAAAGCAAATGGAGCAAAAACTAGCCTCAATATAACTCCTAAAATGATTCTAGAAAGAATTTCATCTCGAACGCTTTTAAACACATGTGTATCACAAAACTGTTTTAAACTCTTTGTTTAACAATTTACGGTTGGTAATTCGTTACAAAGATTTAACCATTACAGTACTTAGAAAACAAAAGATCTAAACTAAACACTCCCCCCCTCCTCCCACCCCGGGGTGAGATAAAGCCCCACAAACTAACAATAATGATACTTATTCAGATAAAACTTATCTATGATAAGCTGAAGCCGACCTACTTACACAAACCCATAGACAATAGACCAGGTATCAGTTCAATTACCTCTAACCAGAGACAACTTTAGATGTAAACTTAATCAAAAGCTATCAACGCGGTAAAATCTCTAAGGCATTAAAGATAGCTTGGGAAATATGGGCTTTAATTTGTATAGAAATAATGGCTATAATCGCTTTAATAGGTTTTAGTTTGTAAGCCTGTTAGTCTGTGTAAGTGAATCAACAAAGAGGTCTGTGGTTGTGATGAATAGATGTAGATAAATGTTTATAGGCATTATATTTAATTTTATAACTTACTGTTTCCAGTGACTTTGCTCTCGAAAGTTATATCACGGGAACGTAATAGCGAGATAAACAGTATCCTATGTAATTATATATGTCTGTTTCATCCAAATTTATCTGTTCTGTGTGAAGGAGTAAAAAAACACCCATCTATCCATAATTTTCGCCAAACAACTGCTAAGGAATAAGTCGGTAGCGACATCTACATTGCTAAATACGAACTTACACATCACGCTGGATGAGAAGTAAAATTCTTAGACCGTTTAAGTTAAGTTTGTTAAAATTATTTTTGAAGATAGATTAAACTTTAGAACCTGAATTTCAGCAAAAACTGTCACAAAGGTCACAACAGTCACTCAAAAAAAAAATCAAAGCATTAATATCAAATAGGCCAGTTACAGGTATTTTTGAATTATACAAAAAAATATAAATATATTTTAAAAAATAATTATAACAGTGCTACAGTCCCAGTCACAAGACATAACTGCGAAAAGACTTTAGATGCCCCACTCAAAAGCGTTGATCTCTATGGAGATAAACGAGCAAGAAACTGCATAGACATTCTTGTTAAATCGACAATACTACAAGATGAAAGACTTTTATCTATGCTGAGTTTTGACGAAACCTGGGACGACGATTAGTTTACTGTTTGTCGTCCAAGAGACTCGATCCAAATGTTGCTCATGATATCAGTGTGACGTAAATCGAAATTAGAAAACTAGTTTATTCAGAACTTAGTTCGTCAAAACGGGTTTTAAATCAGAATCGGTCAAACACTCACTAAGACTACCTAGCTAGCCTGCCGGGGTCGCGGGACTTATTTCTATTACCGTCACCCCGGAACATAAAGGGCTACTGAAGGACACCGTGGATTTTAGTCAGTACAAGTCTGACAGTACCTCCCGCTCTGCCCGGGGTTGGAGGTCTCATTTTGATGATTTTACCACGCTAAAAAAAATAAAAAAGACTACCTAGCTAAAGTCTGGGTTAATGATGGCTATCGTATTAAACAACTAACAAGTACTTTTATAAAGCTTGATCACACACGCAACATAAAACATCTACGTAAACTTTCACTCAATTTTGATCGTTCCAATTAATTCTATATATAGGAGTAGGAGCTCAAATCGAAAATAAATGTTTGATATTTATATTTTTTTCCTTACTTATAAATGTATTTATCGTACTACCCACGTTACGAAGTTTTCCTATGTTGTGGGTGGATTTTCTCACAATTATGACATTGCTGGCTTTTTCCTGTCTTTAGACGCATACAGTTCAGAAATAGTCTTGCGGTTTTGCTATCAGGATATAATGAGCATCAAATGTAATATGATATGATCTGTAGATGTAATTCAAGTTACAAACTATCCGTGTGCAAAATTTCATACAAATTCTTTGAGATGGGTTTGCGTAAAAGATTAACGAACAACCGTTAATCCTTACAAAACATTTTTCACATTTACAATAAGTGTAAGTAAGATAACTTTAATGATAGTTTTTATAATTTGAATAACGTCAAAATATATAATTATGAAATAGATAGAATTGATACTGGTGTGCGAGAACAACGCGTAAACCTTTCGAAAGATATTCTTAGACACTTGGTCAAACTAGAGACCCAGTATCGCAAGAATGTTCGAAAGACTTTCTGCATCTTTTGGATGCGATATTATAAGATACAGGATGGATTAAGAAAATTAGAGTCTAGCAGTCCCGTCTGCTACACCAAGAGTGGAAAGAGTTATTTAATAAACCCAAAAATAATAGTTGCGATACAACCACATTATTTTGATATACAATAACGGCATATAATAACATGCCTACATAAAAGTAACACCCTTGAAAGACCGCACAATGCAATTTCAATTCTAATATCTAACCATCCTAAGTATCAAATTCCATTCTACAGAATTTATGAATGAAAATGCTTTGTTCAATGCAAGGACGGGCTGCAACCATTCGCTCCTAATGGTAATAGGATTATTTCATGCAATGTCCATCCTCATAGCAAATAGGCGTGCAATATTACATAGGAACGCAGACGCCTGCAAATGCTCACAGATCATGAACTAAGTGAGCACGTATTTTGTGTAAAAATCTTAGGAATTCATGATCCTATTCTGTGTTTTAACTAAGATTAGGATGAATTAAACGACATATTGTAACCATATACAAAAGTATAATTATGTGTAAAATAATCTCTATTATTTAAAAATCAATTGCTGTTAGTTAGTCTCGCTAAAACTCGAGAACGGCTGGACCGATTTGGCTGATTTTGGTTTTGAATTATTTTGGGAAGTCCAGGGAAGATTTAAAGGTAATTCTGAGGCAGAACGAAGTTAGCCGGGGTCAGCTAGTTTTTAATAATATCTAGTACCGATATCTTATTAACTTTATTTTCGTGTGATTATTGTTTACTTAACTATATGTGTTAGTATAAGAAAATCTTTTTTTTTATTTATATTTATGATAGTCTCGCGTTTGACCACTAGCTCGCCTGATTGTAAGCGATGTTGTAGTCGACGGTGAAGCACGCTAACATAGATGTAACCTTGACTAAAAGATCCTAAGGTTGTAGCTATCATAAAACATAGAATCCAGCATGGAATTCCATACCACTGTACTCATAAGGAAAGTATTTTCTAAACATTTTCCACGGTAGGATGTTCTTGTTGATCATTGTATCTATTGCGCTTTGTCATACATGTAGTAGTCCCATTTTAATAATTTCATTTCCAAATGATTTTCTTAAGTTTGCAAAGCGTGTAAGTACAAGCATACATGAAGTTACAATATATCCCAAAGGCCTTCCTTTTCTTAGTTGAAACACATGACACTTTTCTATTTCATACTACATTGAGTCGATGCTGAAACCCAAAATACTTTAAAATATTTTATTCTTCGTATTATTTCATTTTAACATAAAAAATAGTGAGTTTTATAGTTCAACTAACGACTCGACCGAACATCGTAAGATTTTTACGATCTGAGAAAACATCGAGATTCCTTTATTACTAATGTTTATCAGTCTATACATAGATAATGAAGAAATTACAATAGTCTTATCATTTTTATAACAGACCTGAGGTTATCATTTCTTCACGAAATAATTCCTTAAATGTTACATTGTTTTGTTGATTGTTAAATCACTCAAAATGATTAGAACAAAGTAGATTTACTTGTTATAACACTGGATTTAATTGACTATACAATGGTTCAAATGACGGTACTAAGACTCACGTTTATCTAAGTATTGTAACATTTGTAACACAGAGAAAACCAAGGATTCTGCAGATAAATATAGATATTGGATTTGATAGTCCAGGCTTAAAATAAGGTTTATTTAGTTTTGGGAATAAGGCTGATAAACTTGACCTCTCTATAATTTAAGTGTTCCTTTTAATACATAGCATGTAGCTGAACACCTGAAAACTATCATTATAAACTCTTCCATTCTGGGGTCGCGGGAATTTCTTTAGGGGTTACCAAGATCAACGAGCAACTGAAGTAACAGATTGGTCGGTAAGAGTCTGATGGTCAAATCCGTCCCACCTAGGGTAGAATCATTTGATAATTTTATAGCCCAAAATGGCACACTATCTTTGTTATCTCGTATCTAAAACTAAAAAAAAACTTAGTCAAGAAAATTATTCTTCTTAGATGCTTTATCTAACGAACTTAAATTCTCTTTTATAAGTTTGAGAACATTTAAATGCTCGGAATATATTCTAAGAATCTTATAATAGCACTTTCAATTTAAATGAATTAATTATAGATAATTTAACTATGATTATTATCCTCCCCTATGCTATGGGACGAAACTGTGGAAAGTGCGTGTAACATACCATTGTCTACCCTCTTGGGACATTATAAGCGTGATATTAGAGTGTTTCAATTTAACTTTGACTGTAGAGAATGTAATTAAATTAATTTGTTAAGAAATGTCTCATTAAAACTTATTATATATATATTAATGTTAAAATGAAGACTTTGCTTGGCTGATCGAGCTAATCTCAGGAACTCATCATCTGCCTAGCCTTTTCCCAACTATATTGGGGTCGGCTTCCAGTCAAACCAGATTCAGCTGGATATCAGTATTTTACATGGAGCGACTGCCTAATCTAATCGAATGCACAACACACACAGGAACTACAGGTTCGAATTAAAAGAATCTGTTTTTGTTAGATAGTTCAATTATCAAGGAAAGCTATAACATTACGATATGACTAAAAAGTAGGTAGTAGTAGTAAGTTAGGGGATGAAACCGTGAGAACAGCCAATTATTTTAAAAGAACCTAATCTTAAGAGAAACTCTAGTCTTTCTCTATACTTTTAAAGAACGTTGCCCCCCTCTAGGAATGTGTGTTTGTGATCCTGTGCCGTGGGTGCTTTAACAAACATATAAACCTCCTCTCACACACTATAGTCTACATTTCTTTATACCATTCCCCCTCGAAAAAGCTACTTTTACTTTAGTACATTCGACATCGATCGCGATGCTGGACAACCCCCTTGAATTACTCTTAATTTAAATCATTGTTCCGTTTTTTAAAATTACTAGATAGGAAGTTTAAAGTCTGGTCTGTTAAAAGGTAGGCATATGAATGGATAACCACAAATTCAATTTACAATCATCGGGTTTTTTTTTGCGTGGTAAAATCATCAAATGAGGCCTCCCACCCCGGGCAGGGCGGGAGGGACTGCCAGACTTGTACTGACTAAAATCCACGGTGTCCTTTAATAGCCCTTTATGTTCCGGGGTCACGGTGATGGAAATAAGTCCCGCGACCCCGGCAGGCACAATCTTCGGGATTGGGATAAAGGATATTTTATGCGTTATTCCTGAGTCTAACATAATTATTTCTGTTTCTCACCCAGATCCGTTAAAACGTTTTAAGGTGATCGAGTAACACATATCCATCTACCTATCCATAAGAACATCAAAACTTTTCCATTTATAACATTAGTAAGGACTTTTCATTCATAGTAATGTTTTCTAGCTAGAGATTACAGTTTCACTAAATATCTGCTTATGCGGATTCTGAGATATTTCTCAGTCATAATCAACAACTAATATTCTATGTATTTAAACTAATAAGCTATCTTTAAACAATGGTTAATGGGACTGTCAGAATAAGCACCTCGACCTTGGAACGCAAAGGATTTGTCAAGATACGAGGTGTTTTTACAAACAGACAGTTCTTTCTATTAAAAATAAAAAACCTATCGTTAAAAATGGATAACACTGGAACGTCTAAAATAGCAACGCGGCCCTGGAACGTAAGGGGCGTGTGAAGAAACAGGGTGTTTTTAGTCAGTAAGAATCTAACAGTCTTTTCCGTTCCAACCAGAACGGGAGGACTCATTTATGATTTTTACAACCCAAAAATATCCTTTTACAGTAAGAAAATACCAAAGTTCAATCGACACATTTTATCTCGATATAAACGAAAGAAAAACCTAACATAATCACAATATATAAAGGGCCTAATACACTTGAATGTTCTTCCTTTATATCCTTGTATTATCACAAGGAAAAAAGTATCTGCAATATCATAAATCTGTAGAGGTTTTCTTTTACTATAGGTGTATATGCTTCCTTATTGAACCAGAAAATGTATTTCAGAAATCTGACTGAAGAAATGTTAGGGCGCGGAGAAATTGAGTTGTGAAATATATTGAAATGTATTGATTCAAGATTTTGGATGATTGGAAATTTTGATTGATAATCCATTAATTTGGACGAACGTGAATAATTGGATGAATGGTTGATAATAAATGGGAAGACTGAATTGTTTAAATATTCAATCTCATTAAGTTATTTATGAAAAATCACGCTTCCCACACAAAAAGGCTGAATGAAAGAAATACCGCCAACACTACAAAGGCACAAAAAATCACATTTTTCTAACAAATTTTTACTTCTCGTCATAAAATCCGTCACCAATACGTAAACCTACCGTACAAAAAGAATTTTCTTTATATCGTCATAGTAAATATCTGTTATTTACCTCAAAAGATTTCATCCGCACTCACACAACACTAGTTCACAATCACATCACTATTTGTGCGTTTATTTTTATACACACATACACACAACAGTATTACAATGAAACCCACACTTATTACATGCAATAATGCGTAATTTTTATTCAACAGAATTGTAATTCGTGCGGCAAGGGAGCGGCGTAGCGTGTGCTACGAGCTACGCGTCGGCTACGACTGGCGTAGACCCCACCCCGCACCGCGCTACGTCCCGTAGGCGCACCGAATCGCTGGGGATTATTTTGATATTATTTTTTTTTGTTTCGAATTGTTGTGCTGATAAAAATTTGGATCCATTTATTTGTTTCTCTGAATGTGATTTTGTATTTTAAATTGTTCTAAAATAGAATTTTGTTAGATAAACAAGGTTGTAGCTGTGAGTAAATATATTCTGTCTGTGGGTTGTACTGATAAAACACGTTAATATCTTTGAATTGAGCGTCTCTTTGAGCTAATTATACCTCACATACTATTAATAATCTTGTATTATCGACATATTTGGAAGTTTCACTATACCCAAGAGTTTCATATCATTAATGCCACATTGTTCACTGACAGGTTATTGACCGATCATTTATAAGTACAATAAACTCGCCGCTCTATTCTCTTACGGCACGGAATAATGAATGACAATGGATATCAATATTCGGAATCAATTAGATGAAGACGGACTTCTGTAATACAAATAATTACAATATATATGCTGGCACTAAGCGGTCCGTGTATGTTGATGCCTTTTTTTACAGGGTACGATGAGCGCTCCCACTCAGGGTAGGACTGGAGAGACTGTCAGACTTGTACAGACTAAAAGCCACGGTCCTGCAATAGCCCTTTACGTTCCAGGTGCATGATGCGACCTTGTGATCACATGACAAGGAAAACAGTGTTACTAAAATTATAAATACTAAATTTTGTGATGAGGTATGTTTGTTACTCTTTCATACAAAAAGTACTGAACGGGTCTGATTAAAATATGGTAGTCAGTTAGTTTATAGCCTGGATTAGCACATATAAAACGTTTTTTCCTTGTATAGTGATTTTACGAGCAACCAGGCAGGTGAAACCATAGACAACAGTAGTATAATAAAAATTGAGGCATACAAGTAAATTACCCTAACCATGACAATGACACATCGATTGTATGTGACAGCTGTCAACATGTTAAGCTAACCTTCGTCATAAAATGAACGGTACAAACAAATGAATATAACGGTCAAAATACTGGGAAAATGAGATGAGTTTCCTGTTACTGGGCAACTACGTTATGCCCGAAATATTACGTCTCAATACGAATCCTTTTTTTTTCTTACGTGGTAAAATCATCAGATGAGGCCTCCCACCCCGGGCAGGGCGGGAGGGACTGTCAAACTTGTACTGACTAAAATCCACGGTGTCCTTCAATAGCCCTTTATGTTCCGGGGTCACGGTTATGGTATAAGTCCCGTGACCATCCAGTACCCCTAGCACGAGTTTTCCGTTTCAGAGTCTTTCCCGTATTTACAGCGTTTCTTGTATGAAAATATGGAACAGCGCCTCTGGTGTGCGAAGAAGGAACTAATTTTTTCCTTGAAAATTGACTATTTGAAATTGTTAAAGTTCCAGTTTACTTTACGTCTCCAATACTGAAAACTCGTGCTATGGGTACAGATCCTTATTTTTTTTACGACTGCTTATAGTTGGATACCTCTTAAACTCGGATAAGTGAATTCGGTTATTGATTGGTTACAAAGATCGGGATCAAGATTGATACCAAGAAACTTTATTAATTCCTAGCCTATTTTATGCGCTTTTTTCTCACTGCTCAACTGTAAAAGTGCTAATGTTAAGTCATAGAGTACGTTACGTTATAAAAAAAAAACCACGCGACCAACAAAACGAACGTTTGCCTCGTGTTCGCAAACGCGACTGCGGGTTCGATTACCAGGTCGAGTATAATGACATTGAATTTTTACTGTGTTCTGTCTGTGTAGAATTACAATTCCTTCTAGCTAAGCTTGTCCCAGGCCTCATGTTTACGTCTAGGCTAGATTGAGACCAAATATGATAAAAAAAACATAGTGGTCCCAAAAAAAAAAGAAGAAATCTATCCATAACATAAACAAACGAAGTACATTCCCAATTTATCTCCTATATAAATATCCTCTCCACTCGTTAGGACCACACAATCGCGCGCTGTAAACAGTAAACTAGAAACACACCGTGTGACACAGTCTATAAAGTATTATATTAGAAACAAACACTGTCATGTACTACCAACATAAACTCAATGTCTACTTGTTTTCCGATCAGACATTTTGCACAGACAACAATCAACTTTGAACTTTGTCCTGTAGACAAGAAGATTAAAGTTTGAACGGGTTGTCTGCTGTTCATGCCTTCAGTTTATACTCAATTATGTTTTGTATACTTATAGGTATTAAAACTATAGGAACTTTGATATTTTATGATTCTGGGAATTATTAAATGGAAAGATTGATTAGTGATGTGATTGCGAATAGTTTCATTAATTCTAGACAAATGTTCTAAGCTGTTTTGTGACACATCTGTTCAGTATTTGTTTGTATCAATATCAAGAAGATAGACAGTTTTTTCAAAATGATCAAGATAATCATTTCACATTTTATCCCTTTTGGCAACCGATCAACATGCGAGGGAGCTATATTTCAAAATCAGAGTATGTTTTTATGCAATGGCTCTTGACCACAATCTAGCTAAAAAGCGAAAATGAGACCTAGGAAAGTACGAGATTACCCAAAAGGAAATGGAACTCTTGCCCACCGATGAGGCACAGCAATTATTTTAGCGCTGGACTTCGACAGGAACATAATCGCGAGCCAAACGTCTCTGGTGAAGCCTACCGCCACTAGTGGGATTACTCAGCCATTATCGCTGGTAATAATACTACAGATAGCTTATATTGCCATTGCCCGGGGTGTCCAGTGTCCACCCCGACGACATCGTGGGAGCCGCGGGCAACCGATGGATGCAAGTGGTGAATTGTAGTTCGGCGTGGCGGTCTAAGGGGAAGGCCTATATTAAGCAGAGGACGCCTTCCGGCTGATGATAGTGCGGATGATGTGGTGCGTTGTGTTCCACGAGTGCCTCAAAGAGCGTCAGCATAATGAGAGAGCTCCCCTTTAGAGGGCCATAGCCTGTCGGGGTTGCGGGACACACGTATACAGCGACTTCGGTACACAAAGGGCTACCGAAGGACATTGTGGATTTTAGTCAGTACAAGTCTGACAGTCCCTCCCGCCCTGCCCGGGGTGGGAGGACTCATTTGATGATTTTAGCACGCAAAAAAAAGGAGATTGATTCCACCCTAAATTAGGTACCTATGTATGTTCGCGCAGCACTATAGTTACTGATGGACTGCTGTGTATATCAAGAAAGACGAATAAGAGTGTTAAGAAAATTCTTTTCAATCTTTATTGTGCAAGAAATGTTGCAAATACTTCGAAAATGAACATTCATTGTTTCACAAACTAATCATAATGATTTGAATGGGCATTGCTCATTGAAATGTCCTAACCCAAAAAACAAAGCTTGTGGGTTTGTAATGCTCGGTAAAACGTGCTCCCTGCGCAAATGCTCATTATGCACGAATGCTCACCCGCAGTACGGACGTTTTTTTAAAGTCGTTTGTGTGTGTATTCGCTTGGCACTTCTCATTGATTTTGTTGCGATTTTAAAAGATTTTTCAAACTTTTCAAATATTGTGTGTAGTGGAAAATGAACTAAAGATAGTCAAAAAGGAGTTATTCGGTCAGCCTTATTTGTGACAGCAAAGTCAAAAATGTATTGGATTACTGAAAAGCAAAAGTTGTCTTTGTAGAAACAGTAGTATCGGTAAGTAAAACTATTAGACGTTCGTTAGGCAGCTAATAATTGACTAAGTACGTGGCGGGTGAACAACATTATTCTATAGACACAACTTAAGAATACCCTACATTACAGAAACAACGAAACACCTCAAGATTGCTTGCTACCCAAGAAGCTTGAGTTACTAGTCAAACTTATTAAGTGATCAGCTTTTCCATACATTTCAGTTAATCCAGAGCGGAGCGAGGGATTCTAAAGTAGATCCTGAGCGCAACTAGAAACTAACTTACAACAAAAAAACTTTTTTTGAATAGTTTCTGAGAAATAAATACATAATGTTAATTAATAATAATATTATTCTCAAAACAATATCACTATTCAAATTGTTGATAGTCAACCGATGGATCAGGCATAAAAAGACCAGTTTCAAAATATGATCAGATATTTTGGTAGTAATACACTATAGGTATAACTATCGATATTTTTGCAACCAATAAACTGGAGTTTAGTAAACTAAACGTTTGAGTTCGTGAGCTTGCTGCGATAGCGTGCTAACGACTCGGTTAATGCAACGTGTTAGGTTTAAACATCGCAATTTATAACTGCTATGTATATTGTATATTCGAGCAAGCTATTTGGTAAAGGTACAGGCAGCGAATAAACAGTTCATTTAATAAATAATTCAAGTGTTTTGTGTCCTTTTAACGTCGTAAATAGTAAACTTTCACTTCATTAAGTCCAGAAAATATATGTATGTGTGTCGCCTTTCATCTTATACATGAAACCAAGACAAACTTTCTGATGAAGATCACGGGATCTAGCTGGTTGCAAGCCGCTCCCAACTAGTCCCTTTTTTATCGTGATAAAACCATCAAATGAGTTCTCCCAAGGCAGGGCGGGAGGGAGTGTCAAACTCGTACCGACTAAAATCTACAGCGTCCTTCCTACCCTTTACGTTCCAGGGTCACGGTAATTTCCCGGGACCCCAGAAGGTTACGGCCCTCTAAAGGGGGGCCCCGTCATTATGCTGACACTCTTTGAGGCGTGTGTGTAACACAACGTCCAGGCATGATCCATGGACAGCAAGACGCCTATTACTCGCTTCTCGCATGCCCTGCCCGCATCTACGGTGGCCGGAGATCGTCTTTTTTTCCTGTGTCGTGGGTGTGTTAACAAACATAAAAACTCACAAACACAAACACCCTGGAACAACTATTTGTAGTTCATATAAATGTTTGTAGCGGGAATCAAACCCGCGACACGCAGTCCAATCGCTCAGCCTCTGCATCCACCGTGCCTTCATGATGCACACAACCATATAGCTAGTATGAAACAATTATCTCACAATTACAATCCCAATCCAAAATCGCTGTTTCACTGTATTTATATACATTCGTGCTCTCGATTGTACCAACGCTACAGTGTGTAATATTAAGCCACTTGATGTAGTATTAATTATAATATCGAGCAGATTGTTGTTCCACGATGCCTTATTGTTCGGTTCTACTAAAGGAACTATTAAAGGTTCAGCTTGCAGGTTCATTGCGCAGAAAAGCGTAGAGGAAATCAATTACTGACGTAATATATTTTCAAGATACTACACGAGGTCAAATATAAACTTTTTTTTTATCGTGGCAAAATTATCAAGTGAGTCCTCCCACCCAGGGCAGAGTGGGAGGGACTGTCAGACTGGTACTGAGTAAAATCCACAGTGTCCTTTAGCCCTTTACGTTCCGGGGTCACGGTAATTCATAAGCACCGTAGCCAGGTCAATTATACACTAGGAAAACTTGAGGGACCTGAGGCCTTCGTTTTTTTTGACGTAAAATAAACGGAGACTTTTACGTTAATGTGATGTGACAAAATAGTTCCTCGTTTGTACTTCTACGGCTCAGACCATAAAACTGAACTCAATATTCACGTCTTTGTAACTTAGAAAAAGAATGCAATTCAAACAAATATTCAGATATCTTGAATATTCAGAAAACCACGTGGTACTCGCACAATTCATAGTTGCGCTGGTTCATGGAAAACACTAAATGATATAGGTCGTATATTAATATGCGTCGATGTTATACGTGTTATAATACTGAGCAATAACTGCAAGTATTGCCGTCTCGCTCCAGCTCAAAGTTCACACGGTCCTACCACCCTTGACGTGTGGTCCAAGGTAAAAGTGGAAGCGACTTTTGTTTTTGTGATGTTATATTTTTAACAAAATATTTTTTTTTATCTTTTATTGGTTTAAACGCAAAAAGTTTATTCTTTACTAATGAATACGGAAAACATAGACCCACCTTTCTGGGACCAATTCTGCTATGTAATTGGTTAACTTTTAACACCCTAGCTGCACTAACGGAAAATGCCGTTAATAACGATTATTTACCTTTATATCTATCTGATCCGTGTTAGTGTAGCCTCCACATAAGACAACCATACAAAAACAACGCCATTTGTATTGTGAGAATGGTTCGTAACATTTCACATCATATCCTCATTGTCTTTTCATTTGTCAAAGTCAAAATCAATACAAGTATCATAAAAAAACCTGTTTTTATTACGAAACTCCGGAACTCTTGTTGAACCTCCGGAACTTTCTTTTTCCTAGTGGTTAGGTTTCTTGAGAAAGATTAGAAACTGAGCTAAAAATACAAAGAACGCTGAGCAAAACCAAAGTAACATCACAAACGAGCGATGGGTAGCAAAACGAAAACGAGCAAAATGAGGCGAAAGTCAAAACTTCATGCAAACAAAGTCACATGCAGGAGCTATTGGTTCATAAATGGGAGAGTACGACCTATTAAGTACCTAGCTGGACTACTGACTATGGTACTGACTACCTTACTAGATAACCGAGTACCTGGCTTTTCCAATAGAGTATCAGAGGCACGTCATAAAATTACAATAACGCTTTTCAATTACATGGTCTGTGAAAACTTATAATTACAGTGACTATAATTGACGGATTGTTCACAATTATGGAAGCAAATTTTGATCACTATTTGAACAAAATAAGAATGTCAGCCTTTTTTTTATCCTGGTAAAATCATCAAATAAGTCCTCCCACCCAGGGCAGAGCGGAAGGGACTATCAGACTTGTACTGACTAAAATCCACGGTGTCCTTCAATAGCCCTTTACGTTCGGCGTCACGGTAATTCGTAAGTCCCGCAACCCCGGCAGGCTTTGGCCCTCCAAAGGCCCAGTCATTATACTCATACTCTTGAGAATGTCAGCCTTAACACGATAAAACTCGTCTCCTACGGTACTTTCACAGTTTTTATGTCATGTGACTGGGACTGTAGCACCATAACTATTTTTAGCACTAGTTTTATTTTTTGTCTTGACATTTCAAAAGTGCCTATGTTTGGCTTAGTTGAAATAAACGATTTGATTTGATTTGAAAAAACAATAATTAATTAGCTTTCCTCTCAAGCCTTGGACCACAGCCCCCCGGTGCTGCGTAACGCAGGCGCACTGCCTACGCCCCGGATAAAACCCCTGACTTGCGTATTCAACATTTTTTATAATAGTTAATTACTAACAAAGTTCATATTCTTTATGTGTAGAGTTCATTGCCGCTGTGTTTATGAGCTCGTGATTAAAATGAGTATGTTTACGAGTACATATGGTACGATGGTTGGTTTTTATTAAAATTGAGGTGTTTCTGAACGTGGTGGTTTTGTTAGGTTTTATTTTTACTGTCCGATCAAGGATTAGGGTTGAGTAGACGGCGCGTAACAGCTGTCAGGAAACTGACGAGGCTCAATAGGGCTAAATCACTGTCAACGTGTCCGTTTGCTGTACGTCACAAAAACGTGAGAACTCGTAGCTGTTGTGGGACTATCTATACAGGTAACCGTGAGCCTGGAACGTAAATAGCTATTGACCTTGGATTTTAGTCAGCACGAGTCTTTGTTTTTCTTTTACAAAGTCTGATAGTCCCTTCCGCTCCCACCAGTGTGGAGTGGACACATTTTTATGATGATTTTACGAAGTAATTAATTAAAAGGCCACTGGATTGTGTTCTAAGATTTTTAATCTATAGTTTTCACTCTCATTTCAATAAAATGTGTAGATGAAAATGATTTCTTGCTTTATTTCTTAGTATCGTGCGCATTTTAGTACTGTGAGCATTCACTATAATGAAGCGTTTAGGACAATCTTCGTATACGAGAGTTTAAAAGTCAAAGTCAATTATTTTACTCAAATAATATTAATAGTCCGAAACAAAGATTATTATCAAATACATGTATTTGACACGTTTTTTTTCTTTTATTACGTAAAGAAAAATTAACGAAGACACGACTCTTCTAAAAATCACAAAACGTCACTCAGTCGGTATACTCGTAATTTCACAGACATTATAACGTCACAAGTTTTTATATTTACATTATAATTCCCGAATTTTGAAGTTTTTTATCGATGTCAATATTAATTTGATTAAAAAAAAAATTCATTATTTTTCAATACTCTTATCTGTAGACATAAACAGATTTAAAATTTATTTATTTAGTAACCCACCCTATAATTACTCGTATTCAAAAACACAGAAGATTATCTCAAAAGTCAATAGGCAAAGTTAGTTCCAATTCCAATCGATCGAAAGTCAAAACCATCCGATTGAAAAACTTTCAGATTGGAATAATTCTGAAACAAACAGACAGTTGTTCCAAAACAACTGATTTACATGCCGCTTTAGATCGAAACTACTTTACTTGTATTACTTTGTTTTTATTCAATTAAATCATCATCATCTGCTTAGCCTTTTCCCAATTACATTAGGGTCGGCTTCCAGTCAAACCAGATGCAGCTGGATATCAGTATTTTACATGGAGCGACTGCCTGTCGGACCATGGTAAGACTGGTTGTCAGACTTTAGAGCTTCTGGCTAACAGTAACGACTGTCAAAGATTAATAAATTAAATCCGGGACCAACGGCTTTACGTGCTTTCCGAGGCACGAAGGAATGCTATCGATCTAATCGCTACGACAGATGGTCACCCATCCACAGACCAACCTCGGCAAGCGCGGCTTAACCCGGTAGATCGGCCTGTACGGCTGTTATTATAATGGCAATTTTGTTTTTATTCAATTAAATGAAGGCTGGAGAAGGCAATTATTTCATGGCGTTTATCCTTCGTCTTTTGTTATGATCTTATCTTCGTCAAATGCTTTTTCATATCTTCCGTTGAATGTGGACTATAAAGGGACTTTAGACTCCACTGGCCTACATTTAGGTTTATACTATGAAGCGTACTAGGTCTTCGTAGTGGATTATAGCCCACGCCTTTTCATGGAGGTAATGCCTGAGTCCCAAGCGTGGCCATCCCTACCAATGTTTTAAATGCAAAAGAGTTTATTTATTTATTTTTACGAAACACTAGGTTGTAAAACATCACGCTACGACCAAAAGGAGCCGAGCAGCTGGGATGAAACCCCGGGGAAGAGCAGGTGAAAAGTAAATTTAAAAAAAAACGTATTTCTAAGTTCCTCATGATCCAGGCTTCACAGTACTTTTAGAAAGTGATAGTCTATTCTGTAGAAGGATAATGTAAATACTAAAGTGTGTGTTTGTTACTCACACAAAAACTGAACACAGATAGTTGAGGGCCTGGATTTACTCTTTTTTTTTCAGCATGGTAAATTCACCAAATGAATCTTCCCACCCCGGGCAGGGCTGGAGGGACTGTCAGACTCGTAGTGACTAAAATCCACGGTGTCCTTCAATAGCCCTTTATATTCCGGGGTCACGGTAATGGATAAGTCCCGCGACCTCGGCAGGCTTTGGCCCTCTAGAGGGGGGCCCCGTCATTTTGCTGGCGCTCTTTGAGGCGCGCGTGGAACACAACGCGCCGTCGACCCAGGCATGATCCATGGTCGGACAGCGAGTTGCCCTTTACTCGCGCCCATATGTCCGCTGGATTAACATATTGGATAGGTTTAATCCCGATTTTATGTTAACGTGGGATAATTTTCGAGTTGTAGCTGGTGAAGCCACTGGCAACAGGTAGCAATAAATATTTCTAAGTCCCATAAGATTTCACTTATCCAAGTTTCACTGTACTTTTAAGAAAGGGATAGCCTATTCCGTAGAATAATATTGTCCCGAACATATGTGCATAAATGTGGGATGTGGTCGTTCCAACCCTATCGTTGAGTCCTCGTTCACCGATACAAGATGTGTTTCCTTTACAAACGACAGCTTATCGTCGATTATCCAACACAATGGGTTTTTGAAGTGGTTGTGGGTGTTGGATTACTCGTGTTAAAGAAAAAATATGGTGTAGGTGAAATCTAGTTTTTAAATAGGGTTAATATATTAAGTGGACCTTTTTTTTTAATGAAATTTAATGGTTTTAGAATAGAGTTGAGTTTTCACCGCCTGAGGTCAAATATTTGCATTTTATTTTTTTTTGTTTTTTGGTTTACCCCAGTTAAATGCACTTTTGGTTTTGGGCTAGATTGTAGGAAAGGGATACCTAAACCATTTCAAATATTAAAAAAATAAAAAAGTAAAGGGTAAGATTCTTGTCTGCTACTTTTATTTTAAAAACTTGTAAACGGCAACAGCCAGAAAATTAATTTATGAATTTTAATTGAATCGTTTGAAAAACTATTTTTATTTGTGACACAGCAATAAGAAATAATAGTAAAATACTAGTTATATTAGATAGAAGAGAGGGCGTTCACACTTGCATCAACTTATTATTTTATGTGAAGCACATCTTATCTCCAGACAGTCAGTAAACAATAAACAAAAACAAGAAAAAACAAACATAAAAAAGAAAATTAAAACTTTAATCTTTGCACAAAATTATAATTAACAAATTGTTACCCGAAAAACACATAAACGAACTTATTAACCTGTAACTGAAAAAAAAAACAAGACAACGGCGCAATTTATCAAAATTTAACTTAATTTCTTTGACAAACTTCAAAAGACACAATGAACGGGAGAAACAAACTTTTTTGTAACCAAAAAAAGGCAAAAGGAAAAAAATCTCGCCGGAATTTATGCTTGGTAGTTTCTTTTTCAATTTGCGTAGAGGGGGTGTTCGTTAAAAATTCAGAGGACAGCTCGGGAGGATATAGATTGGTCGGCCCTCAGTCCTCACTGCTAGTGCCTTTTTTCCTTTTGTAAACTACATTTGTCTGTGAAATGTTTTGATTTCCATTTGGATGCTAAGTTTAGCAACATTGTGTGCATGCATTATTTGTTAGGCTGTGAGATTTCGGGCTAAAATTGGCTACCTTTCTTTTTTATCTGTTTTAGTACAAGTGGGTGTACTGAAAGGAATAAAACTAAGAGGATAGGGATTATCGTTATTTTTAGTAGTTATTGAGAACTCATATGGAAAACAAAGCGTAGGGAGACTTCCCACTTGGTGGACCGACGGATTCGAGAGATTTGCGGACAAGCCATAAATGCCAGCGGTGGTTTCTCGTTTGGCGTGGCGGTCTAAGGAGGGGGCTTTGATCAGCAGTAGACGTCTTCTGGCTAATGATGGCGATGATAGGAAGTTCTTTTGGAACCCTTAATAACACTGTCTAACCTAGGTATCGGATCCAAAACCTCAGCTGGCACGCTGATGACCGCTATACCAACATCAAAATACACGTAAAAATTGCACCTGCAAAGCAATATTTTTTTTTTTTTTTTTTTTTTTTTTTTTCTGCAACTATCACACAAAGCCATCTAGTCCCAAGCTAAGCAGAGCTTGTGTTATGGGTACTAGACAACTGATAAACAAACTTATATATTTATAAATACATACATATTATAGATAAATTACACCCAGACACAGAACAAATGATCGTGCTCATCACACAAACATTTGTCCTGGGTGGGAATCGAACCCACGACCTCCGGCATAGCAGTCAGGGTCACTAACTACTAGACCAACAGGCCAATCCAATAAATCAACAATAATCAAATAAATCAACATCAAATGCCGTTTTGAAGTTAATAGTTTTTTAAAAAGTGTTGAACAGATGTTTAACTTTTTTTTGTAGTAAAATGGAGAGCTTTTTCGTTTATAGTTTGCCACCTGAGCCAGCTAGCTATTTTCTATTCACCCAGACTCTTTAGCTTTTCTATTTATCGTTTTCCTCCTTTATTTATACATCAACCCCTTTGGGAACGTAGCTGTCAGTCATCCTTATCATATTTTTGCCTAAATCCAGACAATTCAGTGCATGTTATCATAATATTCAATCGTCCCCGTCGATGTATCGGCGCGATAAATTACGCAAACTGACGCTTCTGAAGTATTTATTGCTCTTTTTATTTGAGCGCAACATTTTGTTTGGATTTTATTGATAAACTAGTTTTTTTTTCTTTTTTTGATTTTTTTATTAAACAAACAAAAATATATGCAGTTTATTTATGATGATTTTTTATTTAAAATGTTTCCTCAAACCTCTATTATTTATCATTTTTTCAATTCAGGGTTAGAGCCCATTCACATGGGACCATTGAACGTTCACATTGTATATAGATAACCTACCCGAATCTTCAAAATTTTACCAATTGAAAATTAACCTTCCACTATTGTGATAAGGTTGAAAATTGATAAAAAAACTGACAGATTGTGGTAGCTTTAATTTATGATTATATGATTAAACATCTGTTGAACACTTGTCTAAAAAAGTGAGACTGCAAAACGACCCTTATATCAACGTCAAATGCCCTTTTGTAGTTGACAGTTTTTTTACACAAGTGTTCAACAGATAATAAACTTTTTTTTAGTAACAAGGCAACTTTTTTATGACACACGTTTTATTTTACGTGAACATAAGTTTACACTATTTCTGATGCGTGTGAACATGGCAATTTAAAACTTCGTCGAACGTTCTTGGGTCGCACTTATAATGAGATTCGTTAACTTTCTTTGTTATTTAATGACTGTGTTTACTGTAGACCAGCAATCGGTCCCGATTTACCAGAGGTGTAATTTTAAAACAAAAAGCCATGACACTGGATAATGTAGGTTTGTACTAGCGAAATAGTTTTCAAAATTAGATCAGTATTTTTTTAGATTTCTTCCTTCATAACATGCTAACAAACTTTACCTCTTTATCATAATGAAGAAAATATTATATTTATTGTATTGCATATTTGTGGACGCAATTTATGTACAAGAATCTCTTCTGAATACAAAATCAAAGTAAACAGATGCATAACATCTCAATACACAGAAGGATGACTTAATTTGTGGTGAGACAGGCACTTCTCACTTGGGACGGTCTCTATCTTGTTCTACTGATTCAGTTTGATATAATATCGTCCATGTTACCCAGGAGACACGCGTGTGACGTGGTTTTAAATAGATTTGCTCAATTTACAGTGATTATGACTGTTTAATAATTTTGTCCCGACAGTTATAGAATTAATACGGTGTGCTGATGGATTTCATGTCTGAAAAATGAGGTATTTCTCTAAAACTCAAACTCCAAAGCATTTAGAATAATAAAAAAATAGATATAAAATACAAAAACAATTTTGTTGAGCATGGCCACACCAAAAGGGTTACCAACTCACCATATGCTGTGCGAAACACACCCAGCGCTAGTTTTCAGTTGCATGGCACCACGCAGTAACACACAGACGAGGGTAGGCAATATTTTTTTAAATACAAATACCTAAACAACATTTAACATTTGTAAAAACACTTTTGAATTGTCTAAAATAACACACAGTCGCAGTCACAAAACATAATAACTTGTGAAAATAAAGCAGTTGTCTATTCCAAAGTGAATTTCTATGAAGAAGAACGGGCAAGAAACTCCATATATTTTCACCCCTTTGCGGTTACTTAAGTTTTAAAAGAAACTTTTGTTAAGTATACCCCCAAATATAGACTTTTCGTTCCAAAGTTTTGTCATAATATTAGTTTTGGTTTTTTTAACAAACTTTTCTGAGATTTTTATTGAAATTTCACTGAGGCCGCAGTTAAAACAGTTTTAAGTATTAAAAAAAAAGTCTGTAAACAGAAAAGCATTGCACCATGTTTTGGTCAACGATTGTTAGGGCACCCATGTTAAGGGCCACGATTGTATTCTCGTTAGAACACCTGTCAATATTTTGACGTGTTGCTCAATAAAGAAAATTGTTGTACTCAAATCTATTGAGATTGTATTAGACACACAAAGTAAAGAGGTTTGACCACAATGGAGTTCTAATTAACTCTAGCTTTTAAAACCACTATCAAAATAGCAAAACCACAGGTAACACAGGTCTATCCTCACGTTCTGAACCCAAGCTAATTGCCGAAGCGACAGACAACCTGCCCCTGAGACCCGAACTATTCCATCCGTATCACAGATATATAAAGATCTAGATATGGCTAGATACAAAAATCGTCAGAAAATGTCGCGCTCAGTCTGTATCGTGACTCGCGGGCAATCGATGGATGCAAGTGGCGAATTCTCGTTCGGCGTGGCGGTCTAAGGCGGAGCCCTATGTTCAGCAGTGGACGTCTTTCGGCTGATGATGACGATACATCAGTAAGCCACGCTTGACAGACGTCAGTTAAAAAATACTGCTGAACATAGGCCTCTCCTATAGGTTTCCAACAGGACCAGTTGGAAGCGGCTTGCATCCAATGCGATCCTGTCTTGAGCAGATCGTCCATCCACCTTGTAGGTGGAGGCAGGACGCTGCGGTTACCGATGCGTGGTCTCCATTCGAGAACCTGAGTGCCCCATCGGCCATCAGTTCTGCGAGCTATGTGGTTGTGGCCTACCCACTGCAACTTAAGCTTGCTAATTTGCTGGGCTATGTCGGCAACTTTGGTTGTCATGGTGTGGTCTCCATTCGAGAACCATCCGAGGAAGTCGCATCTGCCATAAGTTCTGTATGTTGTTATGTTCTCTAAACAGTGCTTGTGGTGGTCGCGGAACGGACTCATTTGATGATTTTACCACACTATAAAAAAAAAGTAGAGTCCGTAGGCAATAAGAAAAATACGTCGCGTTGGGGGACTGCTCCAAATTATTCATCATCTCCTGTTTTTTTGCAGTCCCCCAACGCGACGTATTTTTATTATTTTTTACTTATATGTATTTTTTTTGTTGCTAAGAGTACTCCCGATTAAGTCATCAATATTCCCTTTCAGTACGCTTTCATTTGATAACCAACTCGAGTATATTTGCAGACCCTCGGTTACCTTTCCCCATTTTCACCCCCACAACTTCTAAACGACTCAACCGATTTTCATCAAACATGTCTAAGAACACTCGCAGGTAAGTCACCTTTCATACAAAAAAAAATAAATTGAAATCGCTTCATCCGTTCGGGCTCTATGATGCCACAGACAGACAGACAGACAGACAGACCGACAGACAGACAGATACGTCAAACTTATAACACCCCTCTTTTTCCGTGGGGGTTAAAAAATGGCACGCTTTGTTTGCATTTCTCTTTCTTGGTTTCAGATCCTGATACTTGCGTTATCTAGGTAAATTTATATCTGTGGACCGTACTACGTAGTATAATAGTACCGCACTACGGAAACATTTTTAGTGGAATTTCAATCGCATACGGGGCTACAACAAAAAACCTGCTCTCTGAGGAATTTGTGGGTCAGGAAGTAATCTATCTATCGGAAATGTGGGGTTTTGAAAATTGATGAAAGCTAGAGCTATGGAAAGAGGAACGCGGTGAGTTTTCGCATTGCAAATCTTTGGTGTTTTTTTTCAAGCAGGTGTTTGATTTATACATATAGATATGCCTACTGCTCTTGCGTTGAGTCTGATGATTAATCGGCGACATATTCTGCTATCTATTAACATAAGCAGAACGTTATTGATATTTTCCACCCTGTTTTATTCTTATTCTCTTCAAAGTTAAAGTATGTGAACAAGATTCTTTTTGCTTAACCAACTTTATTGTGGCTGTCTCTCTATTGTGTTTGAGCTAAGCTAGAAGCAAGAGTAAACCCATTTTTATATGTGGTAAAATCATCAAATGAGTCCTCCCATCATGGATGGAGCAGGGAGGACTGTCAGACTCGTAATTACTAAAATGCACGATGTTCCTTTAATAGCCTTTCAAGTTCCAGAATGACGGTTATTTGTTGGTGTCTGAGATAAATACATCTCAAATTAAAACAAAAAACATCATGAATCTTATGCATTTCTACATCATCAAATTCTCATTCAAACATTTAATTAACCGTCAGAAAACTATTACAGCTTGATCCGCACCCAGCTAATTGGTTGGTTGACAGACAACCCTCCCAGGGGAGAGCGACTATCCTGTTAGTGTGACGTCACACATTGTCAGGTAATGGGATAGTGATGGTGCGTTAAGGGACAGGGGACGACTGAATATCTATGGACCAGGTAATAAATAGATGGTAGGAATGTTTGGGGAGGAAAAAGATGTGGCTTTTTATGAAGGTAGTTGAGGCAAATTGATGTGAGGATTCTTTGGGAGAATAGATTTTGCTTTTGGTTTTAGTTGTTTTTTAAATTATGTCGTGTGTGCTTATGATAAGTACTATATTTTGTTTATTTGAAACATGGTCTGACTAAATGAAAAGTTAGTAGCTCAAAACTTAACAAAAATTGCAAAAACCGAAAAGAATTTTAGATTATGAATAAGGCGTCAAGAAATTTTCTGCGCGAAAAACCGTGGAAAATGTCCAGATGGCCGACAGCATTACACAATCAACATTGCCATCCGACAATTCTAGCACATTTTTTTGTGACAAACGGCCAAATAGGTACGTAGTATTTGTTGTATAGCTTCAGTTCATTCAAACATGATTGAATAACAAGCACCCTCGCAAAACCATCGCTTTAAAAATATAAACGAAAATCACTTTAATTTTATTCCACATCGTTTTTCACCCAACTTTACTCTATTCACCAGTACTAAACCAACATCAAAATAAACCATACAAAATATCTAAACCGACCGTTTTTCATCGTTCACAGTCGATAAACGATAGTCATCAAATTAAAAGCTATCAATCAAAGCAGAACGTTAGACCCGGTCGGATCCGGTCGCCGCCGGTCCAAACCGGTTCTGACAGGCTCGGCCCGGTTCGATCCGGGAGATAAGCCCGATTTGAACCGTGACAACTAATACTTTGACGTTTTTATCTGGCTTGGTGCTTGTGGTTAATCTTGAGGTGAAGAAATAATCTTTGGTTGTTATTTCTTCTGTGTTTTGTGAAGGATTTGACAACTTTAAAGAACTGTTTCTATGGTATCAGAGTTAATTAAGCCGTCACTGTAGCGCCCCAGGCCCACAGTAAGGCTTTGGACTCACAAAGATCTACGTTTTTCATATCTTTCTTTCCTACATCAATGTCCGTGATATCCAAGACAAAGACATAAAACATAATCATTGAAAACATACATTGCTACTTGCTTGAGTTTGAACTCAATCTCGCGCATGAGCAGCAATATATTAACGTATGCATGATCGCAGATAAATTTCGAGAAGCCTCCTTAACACGAAAAAAAAAATATCTGACAAACGCCAGACATTAAAATTGACCTTAGGATTCCATGCACATTAGTCGTGATTGTCACGACAAACAAACCTAGGCTAGCAATGTAAGAGGTACAATTTAAGTTTTATTTTCATTAAGAAAGTGATGAAAAAGTAATGAAACAAGATGAAATGAAAATAGTGGTGGCACTTGTATGATGCCATTTTGTTTGGTTGATGAAACGTGAAAAAAATGATATGGGATGTAGCAATTACAATATCCTAACCATCGTAACAAGCCAATACAGTTCCCATCTGCACGAATCATAAAGTGATCCCCTGCGATATTCATAGCCTTGTCCCCAATACCATATTTTATGGTCGTAACTATAGTCTGGATGTTTTCGATGTGCAGCTATCAATCTGCCTCGTCCACCAGCGATGGTCATCCATCATGATTAGTTGGATCGTCCATGCGTCCATTATAGCCAGATTTTTTCGTTGCCAGCTTTAAAAATCAATTTTGTTCGGTTGTAGAATAGTTTTTATGTGTCAGTGTTTTGAAATGTAGGTCAGTTGGTGTCATTGTTGGTTTGGGATTACTGTTTTTGTCTAAACTTTTATGTTGACGTACTGCGCATTTGCTGTTCGACCAATTCGCAGTAAGCGCTTCCAAACATTCTTCATAATGTTCACAGCAGAAGAGTAGAACTCACTGCCTTCGTCTATGTTTACAAACGCATTCAACTCAAATCATTTCAATGTTGAAGTAGATATGAATCTAGACGTACTATTAATTACCATCCGTACCTAGTTGCCTTTTGCACAATTCCCGAAGCGCTTCTAAATTCGACTCTTAAATCATAATGCGGATTTAAAAGTCGAACTTACTACCTACATTTGTGCTCTGGAACGCAAAGAAGGCTACTTCTGAATAAGCTTACTCTTTTGAAGACTTTGTCTCTGTCAACTTTGACCTAGACTAGAGTCAAGAGCAATCTATACATGCAGTCATATTACTTTCGCGTATATACCAGCTGATATTACCGGCTTCGCACGCGCGAGGATGCGTTTACAAACATAATAAAATATAAACTCACACACACGAATGCCTAAATGCCGTACTTGTAGACCATACAAAAAAAATCCTCCGTGCAGGAATCGAACCCAAGATACGTAGTGCAGCAGTCCAGTTGCTCACTCCACGATCACGTCCACTGCGCCAACCAACTATTGCTCCTAAAACCAGTAGCTGACCAAGATACGCAGTGCAGCAGTCCAGTTGCTCACTCCACGATCACGTCCACTGCGCCAACCCACTATTGCTCCTAAAACCAGTAGCTGACCAAGATACGCAGTGCAGCAGTCCAGTTGCTCACTCCACGATCACGTCCACTGCGCCAACCCACTATTGCTCCTAAAACCAGTAGCTGACCAAGATACGCAGTGCAGCAGTCCAGTTGCTCACTCCACGATCACGTCCACTGCGCCAACCCACTATTACTCCTAAAACCAGTAGCTGAAGTGAAGCAGTATCACAAAGTCTTAATTCATTATCTTAGCTCAGAATGTACTTGTATGTAGTACATCGTGTTGCAGTCCCAATGCACGTGTATCTGCCTGTGACGTCACGACTTCGTAACACGCTCCCTCGGGCCGGCTGTCTGTCGCCCCACCAATTAGTTGCCGTGAGGATATATCGTGCAGGGAGGGCTGTTGCAATCTTTAATATCTGTTAGCTGTGAATTTAGTAGCTTGTTAACAGATTATTTGAATTATGTTTTAAAGTGTACGTCGTTTGTATTTTCGAAGATATGAGACCATTATTATGACACTGTATTTCACTTTACGGCGTACTTGAAGTACTTATGGAAATAAAAAAGCGCACCTATTGTACGAACGTAGAACTGACTTATTCTATGAAATTAACGTCAAAGTCCCCCGTCCCCGTTTACGTCACAAAAACGTGAAAACTCGGGATAAAGCCCTATATGTACAAAAAAGTAGATATTCCGTAAAAGATTCCGATTCCGGAAAAGGAATCGAAACGAGTTATGCATTTTTCGGCTTTAATTGTATTGACATAAAGGTCTTTCTGATTAACTCAAATAGAAAATTGCATAAAAAAACGTGATCATTCCCTAAATCTATTTACTATGTAGGAATTAGTAGATGATCATATCATAAAGAAGAATGGCAACGTCTCATTCCAGCATGGTCCTCGCATGACTTAACCAATTTAATGTCTGGACTTCAAAAGAGACGATGACCTCTGAGTTTGTTTCGGCTGTTTCTACTCAGAGTAGTCAAGTACGAAAAACCGGTGTAAAAGTATTTCCTAAAACTTATTTGCAAAATAAATATAATTTATCATTCAACTGATTAATGATATTTATTTTGCAAATAGGTTGCATGTTTTTACATTGATTCGTAAAAAAACTATCTAATAAAGTGCATAGCCTCATAAACCTAAATAATTTCCTCAATATTAATAAAGCATGTCCTTTTACAATAATTTGGTTTTCCCCTATTTGTCTGGAAATGTGCGGTGACCACCTCAAAGGCTCTATTCCTTTGAGTACCACCGGACTAGCAAGAACTCCGGCATAATAACGTATTGCCTTTGACTAGAGCACTAAAACCAATGCACTTACTGCCAAATACCCGGGACGCCCTTGATTCCGGGGAAGACGGAGGTTGGAAACTATGTACTAGCCTATCCATCTTAACAAATCTAAAGTAATATTATAAATGCGGAAGTTTGGATGTTTTAATGAATGGATAGATGCCTGTTTTAGTTATTCTTTGTAAAATCATCGAATGACAGTCTTTTCATGCACAGTGTGGGACATAAAGGACTGTTAGACGCGTACTGACTAAAATCGACGGTGATCATTCATTAGCTTTTTACGTTCCAGGATCACGGTTAACCAATAAGACAGTCCTGCGACACCCGCAGGCTTTGGCTCTCAGATGGCAGGACAACTCTTTGAGGGGCGCGTGGAACATAACGTGCCGTCGACCCGGGCAAGGTTAATGATCGAACGGCGAGTCCCCCATTACTCGACGTCCGCATGGCCGGATGGACTAAGTCATTTCACAACGCGTGAACAGATGTAGATGTTACAAAGATAGTTTTTAGACAGTAATAATACATAACTTTTATCCGGGTATTACATTTCTGTTGGGTAATTTTAGTTACACGTGGCCAGAGCCGTTGGCAACAGCTAATGTTACATAGATTAAAACTGTCTGGGATTAGATTGGTCTATAGAAAGTGCTGAAAGTTGTATAAAGTAGGAACTGCTCAAGTGCGCACTAGATCACTTTTTACACAGTGTCATTTCGTCATCATTCATGTAAACCGTTTTCTAATTTTATTGCTATTATTCACCGATGACGTCAGCGATCAACTTAACAATAGTTCACGGAAACTTTTAATGCTGAATTATCGGAAACTCAAAGTAAATATTTAAACATGGTAGTTATAAAGTTTGAAAGGCTAAAACTAAAATCATTTGTACACACGTCAACCTATGCAAAACTGGTACAAACTGACCGTTGAATGAGTGGAAATATCATAAAAAAGAGACCACGGGAAAATGGTTTTGTATAGCTTGTTGTGTAGTCGTGTGTACATTTCTGAGCACGAAAATGGTCAATATTAAGTCATGGCCTAGTATTAGTGAAACAAGTCCTGTTGGCCCACCATGACGTCATAAACGCGTGAGTAGTTCAGCTGTGGGAACGAGATGGCGCTAGACTTGTATAGCTCTGTCTTTTTCCCACAGCGGAACTACTCACGCTTTTATACTATTTTTTTTACGTTTTAAAATCATCAAATGAGTCCTCCCACCCCGGGCAGGGCAGGAGGCACTGTCAGACTTGTACTGACTAAAATACACGGTGTCCTTCAATAGCCCTTTATGTTCCGGGGTCACGGTGATGGAAGAAGTCCCGCGACCAAGGCAGGCTTTGACCTCTGAGAGGGGCCCCATCATTATGCTGACGCTCTTTGAGGCGCGCATGGAACACAACGCGCCGTCGACCCGGGCATGGTCCATGGTCGGACAGCGAGTTGCTCTTTACTCGCCGCCCGCAAGCTTTTATACTTAATAGGAAGCCTGTTCTTAAGCATGTTTTTACTTTTTTAAGAAAAAACCTGTTTGAAAACTGCATCCGAAAAAAAATTCATATACAATTTCTGGAACATAAAATTTCCATATCAGAAATGCATAAAGTGTTTGTAGAATGGAAATCTAGTGTAAAATATTTATTGGAAATGTCTTAGGCACACGACAGTGGGGTGGTGACGCCGGTAGTCGGTAGTTCACGCCGATCGCCTAGTAATTTTTGCCTCTGTTAGGTTTGTTTTGAAATAGAATTGAGTAGCTGGCATTTACATAGTTTATTGTTTTATAAAAAAGCAACTACTTTTTTTTTAGTATGAATTAATAAACAGTTTTGCAATTAAATGGTTTTTTAATGTTTTCAGTTATTTTTCCATTATGCGTTTGACTATTACGATTGTGTCTTCATGTCTTGCCTTTGGGGACAAAATGCCTGCTGGGATGTTGTGTTTGTTCGATATGATAAAAATCGTATCACTAACATTCGAAATCAAATAGGGAACCCCATTTAAACGATTTTCAATGAGTTTAGTTTTTCATTTGCCACAATATGCGACACAATGTGGAAAGACATTCATTTACAATTATAATTTTCATGAAAACAAAATCTTCTCGTTTAGAAATAAATACTGATCACGCCAATTTTACACCATTATGAGTTCATTTGCTTATTAAACCATCACAAATTACATTTTGTTTTCCCTAATAATGTATTTTAATACTTTAGCACGTCAATTACAAGCTCGGTATAACGTAAAATTAGATTGTCAATACATACATGCTATACACGCGTCTTCCGCGGCTTATCCATTCCTTTCATCTCCGTATATTAATAATGTAAATATCTACATGCCAACCTTCCCTTTTGTGGTAACCAGAAATATTTAATTGAGTGTTTAAATTGTACGTTTACATCGGAGGCAAATGCTTGACATTTTGACGGGTATTCCAAACATGAGATTCGACGTAAGTATCGGTAATTTTAAGGGCCTGTGTTTGATGTAACTTGTTTCTGTTAAAATGTTGTGGTATTTTTAATTTATGTTTCGATATTAGAGAGTGGCGGATCACAGATAGATTAGATAGGAGAACGTAGGTTGTTGCTATGTAAGTTAAGCCATTCAAGATTGTACAAACTGAGTGGTCCACTCAGTTTGTGTTACGTACTGAATTTAATCTTTCAAAGCTTTCATCATCATAAAAATAAAATCATAAAAATAGTATTTTAACCTCTGCTCACTAGAAACTGCAACTCTAGAAACCAACAGAAACTGCATTGATAGTAGAAAACTAAACCATTTAAAAACTTCAAAAAACCAGTCAACTACCATATCCTAATCCACACGAACCACGCAGAATGTACTGGCGCGAACAAAGCAGTTTGTTAGTGCAGTACTTTTGCCTTACACCGCGCCTCTCAAAACGTCGAGTGCTTTTTCATTTCCTGCCGCCAGAGGGCGACGGCGGTGTTTATTTTATTTTCGCTAATGCCCTCCAACCGGTGTTATACAATTAAATTGTTTTTGGGAGCTATTTTTTTTTTGTCTGCTACCGTGTTTGGGTTTTGAGCAATGTTTTTGTGATTTGGATGAGGATGCGGAGTTTAAGGTCAATGAACTTGGTTTCATTGTTTTATAATTTAATTGTAAGCCGTAATTGATACGCTGGTCCGTCTTCGAAGGACACCGTTGCCCTGGAACGCAAAGGACAACTGAAATAACATGGTGGACTTTTAGTTAGTAAGCTGTACAGGTCCCACTAATAAGGAAAGATACAGCGTTTCAAACCTAATTACTGAAATCCTCGGCGACAAAAGCTTGCTGTATGTTATTAGTTCGTTATCTTTCACTAGAAAAAAATAAAAGAGTAAGAATCAGTATCAGAAAGAGAGATGAAAAAGAAATCTACTTTGAAATGTAAAGGAAATGGTGGTTGTCTTTTTTATCGTAGTAAAATCATCAAATGGGTAATGGTATCCTATACAGGGTGGGGCGTGTGCGACTGTCAGACTTATACTGACTAAAATCGAACGTGATCCTTCAATAGCCCTTAACGTTCCAGGGGCAGAGCTATCTCGCGCCCGGCATTGGTTTCGGCCATGCTGCGGAGCGAGACGGAGTGGGAAGCGGTCGCCGCCTTCTGCGAGGCAGTAATGCTCGTGAAGGAGGCGGCGGGCCGCGAGAGAGAGAGGACAGCGTCCTCCCTCCGCCCCAACCGCAGTGGTGTACGCCCACGGCGCCGCACGTCGCAAGACGACCTCCGGCCACCGTAGGCGCGGGCATGCGGACAGCGAGTAAAGGGCAACTTGCTGTCCGACCATGGACCATGCCCGGGTCGACGGCGCGTCGTGTTCCACGCGCGCCTCAAAGAGCTGTCAGCAAAATGACGGGGCCCCCTCTCAGAGGGCCAAAGCCTGCCGGGGTCGCGGGACTTATTTCTATTACCGTGACCCCGGAACATAAAGGGCTACTGAAGGACACCGTGGATTTTAGTCAGTACAAGTCTGAGTACCTCCCGCCCTGCCCGGGGTTGGAGGTCTTATTTGATGATTTTACCACGATAAAAAAAAAAAAGGGGCAGAGCTACCCGATGAGAAAGTCCCGTGACCCCTTCAGGATTTAGCCCAGGCATCACAACCAGATGTCAGGGCCCGCCTTCTAACGCGTGTTCAAAAGACGCGTTTTTATTTTCATAATAATAAAATCTGCATATATTACATCGCAGTGCTTGTCCTTAAAGTTAGTACCGGGCCAAAGGCTCAAGATAATTGCCGTGAATACAAGTCTTAATCTAACCTACACAAAATAATAAAGCCATAAACACACCTAAGCCTAAAACGATCAAATTAATGTCCTCTATAAATTAGCATTATCTCTATAATGATAATAAAATTGCGCATAAACTAAGGTCCGAAAACAAAGGGAAGTTATTCCTTTGTGTAGCTCTTGTGGACTTGTGCACATGTGCGCAATGTCGTGGTAATTCGATCGTGTGAACCTGGTCTTAGAGTACTGGAAGATACGTTGATAATACTGTTAATGCGGGAATAAAACAAAAATAATTTCAATTTCTCCAGTTTTATTTTTGCTATCGTCGTTAAACCATCAAATGAGTCCTTCTACCCAGGACGGGGCTGGAGGGACTGTCAGACTTGTAGAGACTAAAATGCACGGTGATCCTTCAATAGCCCTTTACGTTCAAAGGCCACGGATACCTGATAAGTCAGTCCCGCGACTCCGGACGTTTCTTCAGTTAAGACAAAATTTGCATAAAATATAATTTAATCACGAGTAGTTAATAATCAAACCAATCCATATCTTTCTCTTTGGGTGGTATAATCACAAAATTCCGCCTTGGGTGGTGCGAAAAGGGCTTTCGGGAAAGGTTTATAACCAGCAAGAGTCTTCTTACTGATTAAAAACTTGTTTCTTCAGTTGCTTTTACTTTCTAGGGTCATGGTAATCTAAGATCACCTTAATTAGACAGGCTCAAGACGGGGTGTCCACATAAAAGTAAGATACCACAAAAGGGGAATATGGAAAACAGAAAACTTTCAACTTGTTTTTATCGCAATAATTAAAATTTTCAATTGCTAATCACATCTTGTAACGACCAATATCTTTGTAAGACAATTCATGGTAACCATAATTTCTTGAGCATTGATAGTGCCACCATCAATTTTCAATGAACCGTGCTGAAAACAGGCCGGGATACCGTTTGAAAATTATAATTTTTACTACCGATTATTTTAACCCTGCTGCTGCATCTCTCATCAGGTTTCAAAATCAAAATATTTTATTTTACATAGGCATTTAAAAAAATTCGTGAAAAACAAAATGGTTCGGGTTGGTCGTTTCCATGAAGAAGAACCGACAAGAAACTCCATTGTTACTCTTTTAAAATAATTGCTTTTACAATGTTATTGTTACAGATTGTAAACATAGACTTGAGAGAACATCGTAGGCACGATAAGAAGAGGGAACTTCTTACCAAAAACTAAACAATGTATATAATAATAAATATTTACTTAATAATGTTATAAAATAGACGATAAAGATAAAATGGGCATATGAGAATTTACGCAACCAAAAACCTGATGTAGATGTCACGAGACTTCTTTTCAGGTCTGGATCTGATGACGTAATCTTGGAGCAATTGGAGGAACTCTTCAATAAATGACAGTAAATCTGTAGATTGTTTAGGCAACCATAAAAAACAATATATTGTTACGCGTATACTCACTGAAAAGGTTAAAATTCAACGTTTCGAAAAAAAATAAGAAACAAAGTCGCTAACTTCCACGTGATACTTCTTTGACGCACACCCATGATATAGGATACACCTACATAATTATAAAATGAGGGGACAAAGTAAACAAAATAAATCAAGCTAACTTTTTCACTCAATCTAAAATCATCATCATCTTCCTGCCCTTATCCCATTTTACTTGGGGTCGGCGCAACACGTTTCTTTCTTCCATTCTCCCCTATCACAAGTCATAGTATCATTTACTCCTTTTTCTTTCATATCCTTACTTATACAATACATCCATCTTTTCTTGGGCCTTCCTCTTCCTCTCCATCCATCAGTATTCATACTCATCACTCTTCACTCAATCTAAAATCATCTTTACTTAATCCTAAAACCTCTCCCCAAGTTATTTCTCAATTTTGCTGTGGCCCGCAGGGTCCATTTTGTTTTTTCTTTTATTGTGTTTTACGACTTAATGTATAATTATGCATTTCAATAAATAATTTGTACTAAATTGAATAAACTTGACGATCTCAGCCAGGTCTGTATATCTAATTGAATCGTTCTTGCAGGGATTTCTCACCGAGGCAATGTTTGTGAACGTCACCTCGGAGGCTAATAGTAGCCGCATTTGTTCTGCATGAGACTAGACCGGTCTGTGTTCTGAAAGTAAGAAACGGCAGAGGTGGTATGTTAGAGACATACTACTATGTACCATACATGATTCACTAAATAGTATAACAAAAGTAATTTTCGTTTTTTCTGCAAATAATAGGGGGATAAATACCTATCGCTATATATTTTCTTGGACTGTCAGACTCTTACTAAGTTAAAATTCAATCATATCTTTGGTTGCCCTTTGAATTTTAGAGAGTCCAGTAACCGTTTAGCCTTATCAGGGCCCACGTCATATCACCCAAGACGGGAGGACTCATTTAATGATTTTTCGTCGCAATAAAGCGTCAAGTCTTGAAAAAGAAACACAGAAATATAATGCCAAAGCTCATGCACATTTGCCAGAAATATTTGTGCCTTTATATGGCCTAAATCATAAATCCAGGCTGCTACTGAGCCGAACACGGTAGGCGCGGGCTTGTGGACGACGACTAATGGGTAGCTGACGTTGCGAGCAAGGGACAGAAATGCAAAGCAAATGTGAAGAATCAGAGTGTTAATTGACGGTCTTACAGCCTCTTTCGCCACACCTAGGGCGACAAGATACCGCGGGCATGCGGGCGGCGAGTAAAGGGCAACTCGCTGTCCAACCAACGACCATGCACGGATCGACGGCGCGTTGTGTTCCAGGCGCGCCTAAAAGAGCGTCAGTATAATGACGGGGCCCCCCTATAGAGGGTCATAGCCTTGCCGGGGTTGCGGGACATACGTATACCGCGACTCCAGTACTCAAAGGGCTACCGAAGGACACCGTGGATTTTAATCAGTACAAGTCTGTCAGTGGCTAGACTCATTTGATGATTTATCTTAGACTCTATATAAACAAGGTATTTTATCATCAATAACCATCCAAAAAAAAACAGATTTTCTTAAAATACATTCTCCAAATCCAAAAAACTTCGTAGTTCCTGTTCTCTTGATGTAAAATGTATGTAGTACCGAACGCAAGCAACCTTTGTTAAAAATAAAACATTCTGGCGGTCCGGGGCTTTTGTAATTCTATTATGAAGACGTACCTACTTATTAAACTTTTAGACTCACGATTTTTCTTGTAAACAGTACTTATTTTGTTTGAAATAAATTGTTAGTTTTGACAATAATGGTGATCGAGGCCAAATGTTCACTGAATAAGTAAGCTGATCTAGAAATCTTATTTTTGCTTTGACCATAATTATGGTTTGTTAATTTGTTATAGTTAATGACGCCACCTCTGGGAACCCCACAAGCCATATAACATACAACATAGGATTTTGTAAGTTCAGATTTCCTCACGATGTTTTCCAAGTAAGTGTTTTCGAGTGGCAGCATCCTCTCGGACTCAAATTACCAGCTGACAGTTGACAGCGTTGAAGAGTTGGCCCAGAAGCCTCGGTTTTAGCAGGCTAATTGCGTGGTATGGCGGCAGGAATCTTTTAAGAAGGAACCATGGCCCTATAATCCAAAGGGCAACAGCAACCGTGGTAAAATCATCATATGAGTCCTCCCTCCCAGGGCAGAGCGGGTGGGACTATCAGACTCGTACTGACTAAAATCCATGGTGGCCCTAATAGCTCTTTACGTTCCGGGGTCATGGTAATTCGTTAGTCCCGCGACCCCGGATCTCCGAGTGTCATAAAAAGTACCAAAAAAGCCTAGAATAAAAGCAAGAACAACATTATTACAAATATACATTCGTATTCTTTTCTAGATACTTTTGATGGCGAGGTAAAATATCCAAGAAAGTCTTAAATATTCCATAGCAACATGGTATTATTAATAAACTAATATTGGTAAAACAATATAATTGAAAAGCTGTAGGCACAAACAAATTGATTCTGGCCCAAATTGTCGAACAATGTTTCGATTAAAGTTTAATTTCGTCAGCAAACCATCTTCTGTTTTACAACATAACTTGATTAATTTGAAGACTAGATTTAATTAGATTCTTATAATTTAATCTACGTAGGGTATACCGACATGTATTGGGAAATTACTTTCTAGTTTGTTTTGATAAAATATGAAATATTAGATGAGTTTGAAAGCTATTTTTAGTATTTGAAATCAGCAGATCATGATACGTTTAGCAAAGTGAATCGGCCACCGCGGGGTTATAATTTGGCCGCCGAAGGCACTGGACTGCGGACGGCGAGTAATAAATAGCTCGCCGACCGACGACAAGGCCCGAGTCTACGAGTCTTTTATGATAGTCTCATCGACAAGCCCAATGTAGGGTCCTACGATGCGATAGTCTTGCAGAGAATGGTCATACCTGATGTAAAACCATGATGTGGTTTAGAGTGCGAGTCGCCTTGTCTAAACCCGATTCAATTATACCTTGGAGAGATTCAGATTATAATTATCGTGGAAGCCATACTACTGCTATTACCATCAACCAGTCTGATATAATTTCGGGATTATGTAAATTACTGCAACAAACACAACCCTTCCCAAAATACTTACTAAAACTCAAAAATTCACGAGATAATAAGAGGCAGACGTCAGCAACCATTGAAAGCCTTCATCCCGACATCAGCGTAAAAACAGAACGACCATAATCTCGACTAACCCTAATCCCGAAATAAATCTCCTTTCTTAAGATACCGTACACACTGACGGCCGCACTCTGAGACGACATTTATTAAAATAGTGTGAGAGGTATATTTTGCCTTATGCTATTAAAAAATATCATGACGTAGTCAGCAATTCGACTGATCAACTTACAAAATATAATTCATTTTTATCCAGGTTCTTAACTGCAACGAATTTTTTTTTTATCGTGGTAAAATCATCAAATAAGCCCTCCCACCCCGAGCAGGGCACTCTCAGACCGAGGGACTGTCAGACTTGTACTGACTAAAATCCACGGTGTCCTTCAATAGCCCTTTATGTTCCTGGGTCACAGTGATGGAATAAGTCCCGCGACCAAACTCAACATACTTGAGGAAAAGCTAGAGATGTATGTCTACAGTTTTGATGATCAGCCAGCAAGTCTTTGTGCATGTTAACAATACTGAAATCATCATCATTTGCCTAGCCCTTTCCCAATTATATTGAGGTCGGCTTTCAGTCAAACCAGATGCAGCAACAACTGTAACACTACTGAAATGTTCACGAGTTAAATGTATAGTTCTGTATAAGCAGTATCCCAATAAGTTGAGAAACTAAACAAAGTGACATTATTTTTGATGTAGCAAAAATTGATAACTCAATGATTTGGATTTACATACTTATATCAAAAAATTTAAGTCAATCTTGCATAAAAATAACTTTATATAGATAGACTTTCAATAGAGTAATACATAGGTAACTAAAGCTAGAAATTTAAAAATAAAAATAATATAATATCTTGCAGAATATTATTATAAAAATCAAAACACTTCGCTATCTATTTGGCCTGTTGGTCTAGTAGTTAGTGACCCTGACTGCTATGCCGGGGGTCGTGGGTTCGATTCCCACCCAGGACAAATGTTTGTGTGATGAGCACGATCATTTGTTCTGTGTCTGGGTTTAATTTATCTATAATATGTATGTATTTAGAAATATATAAGTATGTTTATCAGTTGTCTAGTACCCATAACACAAGCTCTGCTTAGCTTGGGACTAGATGGCGTTGTGTGATAGTTGTGGTATATTTATTTATTCAATTAGTTGATCAACTATTTCTAAGCAACGTTTCTGAGTGCGGCATTAAGTCAGATATGACGCCAAGAATATAATTTTACGGCTAAAGTCGTTTTGCTGAGTTCGTCGAAACATGGCGGTGTCGCCGAAAAACAGTGAGTATCGCGAAGTTTGTCTGAATTAATTAATTTCGGTTGAGGACGGTGCAGCATTCTGATAGTGAAGGAGAACGGACATAGATTAAGGGTAAATAGACGTAGATGTGACTGTCGTTTGAACTTCTGATGATTTGAACAGTAGCTGTGATCTTTTAAAATGATGTAGGTAAAAATTTAACAATTTTAATAGACTAGATCACTTATAATTTTTATTTTTCTTTACCTTTGTAAAATCTGTACTTTTTTGTTACAAAAGATTATATTATGAGATCTTACTGATCTACTATTTAGTATTTTTTTTAAATATAGATTTTGAATATAAAACAATAAAACAGTTCAATTATTTTTCCACTAAATTAAAAAAAAAGATCTTAGCGTTCACAAATAATGACGTGCGTATGATTAATAAATCCTTGCAAGAACTTTTGGTAGTTCATGCCTATAATGATGTAAAAAGACATTTATTTCGCAATAAAACAGTAATTATAAAGCATCCAGCATAACAAACAAAGAAATATGTTGAAATAAAAACAAAAACAACTATTTACGTTGAAAAATATTTGATACATTTATAAATATTTATAATCGACAACCATATTCATGCAGTTTGACAATAAAGTCTGCGCCATGACGTAAGTCCGGCGGAAAATTCGTGGTACTACATTTTTTTATGCAATTTATACATATAATGACACTAGCGCCACATCAAAAGAACTTCAGTCCTGACTCTGACTTTAGCTCAAATTATTCAGTACCAAAGCTTTATTTACACTTATCAATAAATTTTATTTACCATTTTTTCAATTTAATTTACAAACTATAAATAAAAACCTACTATTGTTATGTACAGGAAAAATAATAATCTATATATATAAAAATGAAACCCGTTTTCCGTTGTCACGACATAACATGAAAACGGCTGGACCGATTCGGCTAATTCTTTTTTTATTGTGTTTGTAACCATCGGGACCGGGTTTTAGACCGGGTCTTCCACCCGTGCGAAGCCGGGACGGGCCGCTAGTAAATAAATAAAAGAGAAAACATTCCTAGGGCGTCAAAGAATACGTCCACATCGCTGTCAACGGGAACAGTGCCCAGAACGCTGGCAGCATTGCCACGTTGTATGGCAATGCTAATTCGTTGGCCTAGGAATAGGCCAGCCCTCTGGTCACCTGAAACATCTCATGGTTCTAATATTATTAGTAAACGTAGGTAGTACGGATTTCCAGCAACAATATTGTGAGACAAAATATCAAATTGATAATGTTATAGCCACAGTTTTCATAATGAATTTACTATTTCATATACAATCGAAATAATATGGAAAACATTTGACAAAGTCAAATAAATTAAAAACATAAACACATTCTGCAAAAAACCTTTTAAAATAGTCAACAAATGTTTATTACGTACAAAGATTTATAATTACAGAGAACATTAAACTTAATGGAGAACCTTTTCGAATAATTAAACGTTAAAATACTAAAAAAGTGTAATTTAGAATAAAAAATAAATTAGCAGACCCGAATAATTTAAAACTTGGAATTAAACATTGAAATATTACTTTGAAACACGAAAGTAAATACTAATTTTATCGTAGATAGGTAAATGTTTAACACTAATATTTACCTATAACGGTTCGAGGTTTATACCTATGATATCCAGTTCAAGGGACTAAAAATGATGGGAAATGATACCCAGTACCCTTAGCACGAGTTTTCACTCTTTTACTTTACAGCGTCTTTCCAGTATTTACAGCGTTTCTTGTATGAAAAAATGGAACAGCGCCTCTGGTGTGCGAAGAAGGAACTAATTTTTTCCTTGAAAATTATTAATTTGAAATTGTCCAAGTTCCAGTTTACTTTACGTCTCAAATACTGAAAACTCGTGCTTAGGGTACTGAAGTGAAATTTTTATGTAAATCAGTAGACAATCGTTTCCATTGATGGATTTATTGCTACTTAAATATAATTAGTTTATATCATTATTAATTTGTGGTTATAAAAATTTACGCCTAAACAATACTTTTACCTATGTTTAAGAGCCCTATTACAAAATGAAAGAACACAGTTTCTGTCAATTTGACATCGTGTTGCCCCCCGCATAAAAACAAAACACAATCAACACAGCTACGCCTCGTATACCAGGATGAAAACAACATGAGCTTTTGCTACTTTTCTTTCGAATAAACAAAGTGAGACCCCGGGCTTGTAGACACTACTTATTTTCTTAGTAACGAAATCGAATGGATATAATATGATAAATGTATACCTATCAAAACAAAATAATGGCCACTCATTAAATTACACTTTAAACAAGTATTACCCTTATACTGATCTCTCTTAGCAATGAGATCGCCCATTGTGTCACACTATTTCAGAGAAATTGCGAATTGGATATACCTATTTATAATTTACAAGGTGTGCATAATAAACATTATTCAATTCTATTCTATATTAGAACAAATAATATCTTGTTATGATATCTTTCAAGTGTTAATTTTATTTCTAGTGAGTAATTAGAACTCATTAATTTTTTTTAATTACATTTTTGAAATTATTTAGAATTTACGATTTGATGTCTCTTTAAACTTCTAACTTTTTCAAACGTTTTCTTCGGCTTATAATAATAATATAATATAATAATATATAATATTCCACAACTATCACACAACGCCATCTAGTTAGTCCCAAGCTAAGCAGTGCTTGTATTCTGGGTACTAGACAACTGATAAACATACTTTTATATTTCTAAATACACACATACATATTATAGATAAATTAAACCCAGACACAGAACAAAATAAATGATCGTGCTCATCACACAAACATTTGTCCTGGGTGAGAATCGAACCCACGACCTCCAGCATAGCAGTCAGGGTCACTAACCACTAGACCAACAGGCCAGTCAAGTTATACATTAAACAATCATTTACGCAATGTATTCAGAGACATAATGATAGAAGCAAAACCAGACACTTGGGGTGATTAAGGTGACAGATAAGGATATAGCCAGAAGAGGTCGGTTTAATCGTCTAATATTCCTAACCAGTGGTTCAAAATATTTGAAACTGGTGTCAAGAAACGGGTAATATTACCAAACGCCGTGATCCAAGAAACTGAGACGAAACTGTGTAAGGCCCAAGAAGACCATCATGTTCGTTAAACCGCACAAAGAGAGCGATAAATCTACTATATAAATTCATTGCGACAAGCCACAAACACCCCTATAATAGACAAGACTATTTCAAATCGACACCATGAAGATTTTAAAAAATTCAACAAGATGTTTTTTTTTTACGTGGTAAAATGATCAAATGAGTCCTCCCACCCCGGGCAGGGTGGGAGGGACTGTCAGACTTGTACTGACTAAAATCCACGGTGTTCTTCAATAGCCCTTTATGTTGCGGGGTCACGGTGATGGAATGTGTCTCTCGACCCCGGCAGGCATTGGCCCTCTGAGAGGTGGCCCCGTCATTATGCTGCCGCTCTTTGAGGCGCTCGCAGAACACGACGCGCCGTCGACCAGGGCATGGTCCATGGTCGGTCAGCGAGTTGCCCGTTACTCGCCGCTCGCATGCCCGCGCCTACGGTGGCCGGAGATCGTCCTGCGATGTCCGACGCCGTGGGCGTCGCCACCGCTGGTGGGGCGGAGGAGGGACATTGTCCTCTCTCTCGCACGGCGCGCCTCCGCCTTCGCGAGCATGACTGCTTCGCAGAAGGAGGCGACCGCTTCCCACTCCGTCTCGCCCCGCAGCATGGCCGCAACCAATGCCGGGCGCGAGAGGTCTTCGCCTATCGCCGCCGCCGGACACGTCGTTGCTCCGCCCAAGCGGGGCAATCCTGCACCGTATGCTTGACTGTATCCTCCGGGCGATCTTCGCAGTGGCACGCAGTGGTGACACCCAGGCGTTTCCTCCTTTCTCATTAGACACAGGTACCTCCCGAAACATCCGTGTCCGGTGAGGACGTGCGTCCATCCAGCAACTCCTCAAATAGGGGTCTTACCGTCGCTATTGCGGCGTGCCCGCAAGAAGATGCTTTGTCCGCCTGCAGTTAACTGTAGCGCATGGCGCAAATCGTTAAATATTTGCAAAGGAAATTTATTGAACTGTTTTGACTGGACTTCAGTGCTTCTTATACTGGGTTACTGCTGGGTTATTTTTTTTTAAATAAAGACAGATCTACTACAGTGTAGAGAAGATCTTAACAACAGGTTACAGATCCTTTCACTCTTGAAACAGAATGTTCGGGTGAGCTCTAAATTATGCTCTGGGATGGTTATTTCTATCTCGTAAAACTGAGCTTTCACTTTTTAACGAAGGTACGTAACTGCTCAAAATTGCGTTAAAATGTGGTACAACTCCATATTATTCCATATGTCCGTAACGACAGCCTCCTCCTAGAAAACCCAGCATCCTTCAGTTCATGAAGCGAATTTCCAAGCGCTTCTTTGATTCAGCTATTAGGCACCCCAATCCCCTGATCGCATCGGCCGCCCGATACGAACCATCGCGTATCAGCTCCATTCGCCGCCCTAGGCATACCCTTGTAGACCCCGATGACCTCATCACCCTCCTCCAGGAGAGCAGTAGGGAAACCAGTACTCTTAGGAAACACAGACACAGATCGACTCCGTCATTCCGCCCTCGCCGCCGAGGACGCCCGTCGCGACGCCCAAGTCAATGCCCCCCCGATCCTTGCAAGAGCCAGCCCTTGCTGCTGAGCCTGTAGTTTTAAATTAGCCCCTAAATAAGATATCATTGTGATCCAGCCTGTCCCTTGCACTGTCCTCCCTCAGTGACGCCCTAAGCCGAGGTCCGTACCCCACAGGGTGTGCCCTTAGCGAGTGGTCACTTAGTTTGTAGTTTTTAGTTTTAAGCGCCTGGCTGGAGGCCTTATAGTAATCAATGGCATCCACAGAAAAGTCCTGTTAAGCAGCACACATCCTCTTCTAGGTTGACCTGCGAATTGCCATTCAAAAAAAAAAACCATTCGCACAGCAAGTAGTACCTGATTTGAGTTCATCTTGGATCAATCGCGACTAACAGTGCATAGATTTGGTGATGCTCAAATTACGATGTTACTGTTGGTCACTCAGGCTTTTTACCTGATTTCTATTGAGAACATTTCACCTTCAATGAAATAACACAGGGTTTAAGAGAAATTGTAAAAAACTCTTTGGCGCATTGAAGACGGTATTTTTTCGATTTTATTATGAAACTTGACACATTCCTGTAATTTCTAACTTTTCATTCAATTTCGTTTATTGGAATGCTTACTTATTTCTGAGTAGTGCCTATATTCATGAATGAAATTCACAAATATCAGGCGAAAGAACCATGGTCGAACTTCAATACTGCTAAGACGTTATTTTTTTCGAAAAAGGAGCCAATCCGACCCGGTTCTATCTCTCTGAGGTATAACCGTAAAAATGACAGACCATCTTGACTTTTTTGGGGTACCGTTGACATTGACCCTCAATATTAGTCCACTTATTGAGTTGGCTGCAAAAAAGGTAGGATCCTTGTCAAGCGGTACTTCACGCCTGAACAGTTGATGAACTTGTATAAAGTTCAAGTCTGGTACATGGAGTGGTACCGGTTTGCCAAATCTAACTCGAAGCACTTGATTCAGTTTAAAAGCGCCCGGCATTGATCGAGGCCACGATCTGCGGGGCGAGACGGAATGGGAAGTAGTCACCTCCTTATGCAAAGCAGTCATGCTAGCGAAGTAGCAGGTGGAACACGTGAGGGAGAGAACAGCCCCGTGACCTACGACGCCGTGAAGCGATTTCCAATCAGAAAGGTAAGCCTTGGAGAGCTGAGGCTTTCCGTGGTCACTGGATTGTCTTATCACTTGCGGGTCACCCTGGAACGTAAAGGGCTACTGAAAGACCACCATGGATATTAGTCAGTACGAGTCGGGTAATAAATCCCGTCCCGCTCGAGATGACACATTTGATGATTATACCACAAAAAAAGAACAATGCAGCTGCCAAAACGAAATACCGCATTTTTTCATACAAGAAACGCTGTAATAACAGGAAAGACTCTGTAAAGTAAAATTGTGAAAACTCGTGCTAGGGGTACGGATCAATTTTTCACAGATTTTCGGGACGCACGTTATAGAGCCAAATCCTGCCGGCGTCGCGGGACTGTCTTGTCAGGTATCCGTACACCCGGATCGCAAGGGGTTATTGAAGGACACCGTAGTTTTTAGTCAGTACAAGTTTGAATGTCCCTCCCGTCCTTCCCAGGGTGGAAGAGCTGATCTGATGGTTTTACCACGTATTAAAAAGCCATATCACCAGGGTCATGGCCGGTGGTATGGTGGGTCCGCAGCGAGCTATAGAAATATCTATATGAATAATAATTCAACCGAACTGGAAGTTTGGGAAGTTGACAACCCTGAAATTACATTTAATTACCAATTCAGAAAAAAAGCTATCAGAATTATTTACATTAATTATCTAGAATTATATCCACATTCGAATAAAGGGAAAATACAATCAACATTAATATGTATGTTTACATTGCAAACAGATCAGAATGAAATAAATTCAAAATATTAGCTTGTATCAAAAAAGGTTAGTCACGCTGCATCCTTGGCGATCGGGAAAATTACTGGCCACCACTCATGACCTGCGGAAATTTCGAGGTACTACATGTTTCATATGGAATTTGATGTTATAACAAAGATACTAGCGCCGCGTCTAAAGGTCATGAATGGTGGCGTGTATTTTAAATTTTAATGATTACGTGACTAATGTCAAAATGGTCGGGAGCGATACGTCCTCCCTCTGAAAGCGCCCCGCGCTGTCTAAACCAAAGAACAAACCGTTCTTGGTTTTATATTGAATTTTGTCATTGCATATTTTAATTATTTTATACTATTATTTTACTTTTAAATGCGCTAATTATTTTTTTAATGCAAGCTAACATAGTAACCTTAGTTATTCAATACTTTTTGATTGAATATTCAGTAAATATTGATAGATAAAAAATATAATTTCGGACGAAAAAATGTCAAATTCTTCCTGTTTTCCAGAATTATTTTTGGTGTATTTCTGAATGAAAAATAAAAATCTGATTAATACACTCCAAATATAAACTTTCAGATGTACCATGGACATTTTCAAATGTTATTTTACTATTATACATTCTATGTAATTCAATACAAAAGTCTGACAAAAAGAAGAATTTTATGAAACATCCTTTGCAGAGACAAGGTTTTTACTCATGTATGTAAACAAATCTAAAAATGTTTTCAATACACTCCACGCAGAAATAATCAAACTTTCTCGTGTATATATTTTTTTTAATTTGTGGCCATTTCCTACCCAGAATCAGGTTCAAAACCTTGCACAAAAACAAGGAAACGTGTGATAGCCCTCTTAAGTGAGAGAGACGTATCAACTACATGAATAGCTCGTACTTGCTTTGATGTATTTAGACGTGGACAAAACTAAGGCGACAAAAAGAACTGCAAAAACTAAAATGAAGAAGTAACGTCAAAATCCTACATAATGCTATTAGAGATCTCACACATACAGAAAAACCTGAGGAGTTTAATAAACCTGTAATAGATGACCAGTATCAATACAGTACCAAGGAACTTTACACTCTGTTCCTCATTTTCCTTAAAGAATTATTTCACACAAAAAATCTTTACAAAGTGTCTTTGGCAAGTCTTTCAAAGGACATTTTTTCTGCCACAGGGACTTTCGAACACCAGTTAACACTTTAATCGTCCGCGAAGCAGACACAATAAATAAACAATTGCCACAAACCACAATAGAACCCATATGTCCCATTCTCTAATGGTCGTTTTTACATATACATAAATTACTGATCATTTATTTAAATATACAGGGTGAATTTTTCAACTGGGCGTGGATGGCTACTTTTGAAACTATGAGGAATATCGAAAAACGTTGAAAGGAGTCTCGAGGCCGATTTTGACGAAAACTAAAACTGCATCATTGGATTTTAGAAAAATCTAAAATCCTGGTCAGGAATCAAACCCGCTGATTTTAGGAAAAAAATCACACCCTGTATTATTATACCGTTCGATAGTGTTGCTAATAAGGATCAAATTCTGGGAAGTAATCATACACGACAAACTTAAGGAAAACGTATAATTACAAAAAAACTGATTAATCTTCAAGGCAAAGACTGTATTTGAAACATAAGTTACCGTTTCTTTTTTAAAATAATGCTATTTTTAGTTCAACTCAATAATCTCGTATTGCTAAGTACAGTGGGATTGTTGAAACGTCAAATCCAGTGAGACATTGAAAACAATAAAATTTTATAATTTCGAATAAATTATGGCTCAGTAGATGTAAAAGTAACATAGAAAAATAGCAATTTCATAAAAATCAGCCATTTCCTTAAGTTTGCCGTATATGATTACTTCCCAGAATTTGATCCTTATTAGCAACACTATCGAACGGTGTAATAATACAGGGTGTGATTTTTTTTCGAAAATCAGCGGGTTCGATTCCTGGCCAGGATTTTAGATTTTTCTAAAATCCAATGATGCAGTTTTAGTTTTCGTCAAAATCGGCCTCGAGACTCCTTTCAACGCTTTTCGATATTCCTCATAGTTTCGAAAGTAGCCATCCACGCCCAGTTGAAAAATTCACCCTGTATAGAGGAAAAATTTCGCAAAACTCTCCAAGAATCAAAAGAAAATTAGGTACAATATTCACCTTAGTGTTGTCAACTCTATGGCAATGGCTAAGCCGCTGCAAAGTGTCCACATTACTCTTTAAGTGAACCCGTAAGGATAAGTGCTCAACATTCACTATTCAGCAAATAAAAGAACCATTTTCCTTGGATCTGACCGGGTAATGGAAAAACAGAGGACGGTGATCCGACGCGAAAACTGTGGACTGAGGTAGCTATTGTTTGTCAGCTCAATTGAAATTGTACTCCTCTTAATAATTATTTTATTTGAAGTTTATTACTTTTTTTTTCATTTCATAAGTACCTGATTTACAAATTGATATCAAGCTTAAATAAATAATTTATTATAGTCACATTATACATAAGTAGGTATACATTTGTTGCTTGTTTACACAGTCACTCGAAAGCTCTAATTTACCAACATGTTTTTTAAGTAATAATAAGGGAATGTAAAGCTAAAAGATGTTGTTTTTTTATGACAGCAACTTTTGAATAAAACCTTCAATAAAGTAATTGAGCATATTGTTAAAATCATCGAAAAATCCCATCCCAAATATCTATATCCCAATCCCAAATAAAACGAGAAATACCTTAACCCTAAAATGCTCGAAGTCCTCACACACTCTAGCCTCAGACCCCGCTTCGAGTGTTTGCCGGAGATAAATGTGGTTAGACGTATAATTTGTACTATTTATCCAGCAGTTAACAATTATTCGGTCAGTCGGCTTAATTTATTCCAGTCTGAAACCACTATTTATATGTCCCACCTTTTTTGTCCCCACAGCGGTTGAGGGTTAGCAATTTTTTTTCTCCTGGTTTACTAGTGGTACATCAGATAAGGGTTTAATTTAGCATGATAAAAGAAAAAAGTATTGTTGTAAATAATGAGATTTTGTGGTCGCCTTTGTTTATTTTAATTCGAAACGTGTAGATAGGAAAAGGTTTATATTCATGATCTAGATATTGTTATTGTATATTTTCAGAATTATATGAAACATAAAAAAATATACATGTCGAATTGAGAACCTCCTCCTTTTTTTTCGTCGGTTAAAAATCTAATAAAAAATCACTAACAGACAATGCAAAAGACGCTAGGTCGTTGAGAAACTAATGAAATGAATTATTTGAACAAAAAAAAGAAAAAAATACTATTTATTTCACACAACAACAAAAAAGTCGCGTTTTCATTTCTGTCCTCTGAAAAAAATTGTGATTAGATTAGGCTTCGTTTCCACCAGAGATGTGCCGAGGAAACGTGTCGTGCGAGGATGTCTAGCTGTGCTGTGAAATTATGTGGGCGTTTCTACCAAAGATGTGCGATGAAAATGTGCCTACGAGGATGTGTAGCGGAGCTGTGAAAATGCGCATTAATGTCTGGTGTGAGGATGTGTAGCGGAGCTGTGAAAATGCGCATTAATGTCTGGTGTGAGGATGTGTAGCGGAGCTGTGAAAATGGGCATTAATGTGTGGTGCGAGGATGTGTTGGTACAGTATACGCAAACCTTCAGCAACACATTTCTCAACACACATTCCTCGCAACACATCCCTCGCACACATCCCTCGTACACATCCCTCGCAAGACATCCCTCGCACACATCCCTCGCACACATCCCTCGCACACATCCCTCGCACACATCCCTCGCACACATCCCTCGCACACATCCCTCGCACACATCCCTCGCACACATCCCTCGTACACATCTCTAGCACACATCCCTCGTACACAACTCTCGCCTCATTTCTATGTGCAGAAATCAAGCTCCGCTGAGCCGTTTCCGCCAGGGCTGTGCTGACCGAGGCGAGGTAAATGAAGAGATTCTATTGGTTCTTTACAAACACATTCCTCGCTACACATCCTCGCACAACTCTGGTGGAAACGCAGCCTTAGTTCAGAATGAAAGTAAAATTTCATACAAAAAAAAAAAACTTAAAAAAGGAGAGTATGTACATTTGTGTGTATGTTCCCTTCCAAGTGAAAACGTCTGGAAATATTCTAGCTAGTACTATTACATCCTTATCACTAATTCCGAAAAACGATCTCCATCCCATAAGTCCCAATCACAACAAAAGCGGACATAACAATAGGTACATGAAGTACGTTTCTTCAGATTTTTAATAACGTCCTATGCATATTCCCATGACCCAAACAAAATCTCAACGAGCTTGTTATCGGGCCTTTTCACAGATTTCCCGCCCACCTTCGAAACACGGAGGCAAAAGAACAGAAGCTCCATTGTATGAGCGGAAACGCACACACATATAAACACGTTTCATCATTATCATCAAAGGGCCAAATATAGTAGAAAACCAGCACGTTTGAAAGAATGAAAAACGATAAAATATAATAAATGAAAAAAAAAATGATGAAGAAAAAACACATTATTTTTTAATGAGCGGTAAATGATGGACGAAAACACGTGTCAAATATGAGTTTGGTTACACGACATGTTAAATATTCCTCACTTTTCCGTCATGTTTGCATAATACACTGGGGTTTTTTTTACCTGGTAAAATCATCAGATGAGGCCTCCCACCCCGGGCAGGGCGGGAGGGACTGTCAAACTTGTACTGACTAAAATCCACGGTGTCTCCACGGTGCTTCAATAGCCATTTATGATCCGGGATCACGGTGATGGTATAAGTCCCGCGACCCCGGCAGGCTTTAGCCCGCTGAGAGGGGGCCTCGTCATTATGCTGACGATCTTTGAGGCGCGCGTGGAACACGACGCGTCCGTGGTCCATGTTCTGACGGCGAGTTGCCCTTTACTCGCCGCCCGCATGCCCGCGCCTACAAGTTGACACTGGGGTTGGCGGGTGACACTGCATCCTGCATGTGCATTTGCATGAAGGTGAGATTGCATCCTGCCACAGATCCCACATCCACGCCTGGACTTTTGTCTCGAAGAATTAAATCTAGATATTTTTTCCTAACATTTTAATAAATTGATCGCTTACGAAGCCACTGTCCCTAATCTATTAATATATTTTATTTCGTTAGAGGAACTTACAGACGTGTCAATTTAACCTTCTGTAATTTTCTTTTTAGTGTCCAAACGGCCTTTAGAGAACAATGTTTGGCCCGTCGAAAAAATGCCGAAGTAAGCTCGGCCCCTTCTATTAAAAATAAAAACGTTGGGCCAATTTGGCTGCTAATCAAAGGGAACGGAGCGAGCTGAGCGAGCGATCTTCTGATAGCTACTGTTTGTGTAGCACGGCGGATACTTGAGTGTTGTGACGTCATATTTTTCGGGGTTGTAATGTGGAGTATGGATATTTGGATAGACAAGTATACTGTTACATGTAAGTAATCACAAATGAATTCCTGGACTATGAATGTAATAGGATAAACAGAGGTATGAAAGAATTTTAGCTGTAGGTAGCGTTATACAATTTTGACCGGTAGTAAAATCTGTGGGAAAAATGGAAAAAAGCTTGAATTTTATTTTTATTACCATATTTATACGATCCGCTATTTTTATTCTTTTTAGATATAACGATAGAATAAGTTACAGATATAGTTACTTTGTGTATACGCTATAAAATTTTTGTTTGTTATTTTGGAATTTATGCTTTGTGTTATATAATATTAAAAATAATGATATTGCTTAATGAATTTCAATAGCACGACGTAAGAAAATCGTGAATTTTCAATAGGCTTGATTTTACAACTATCCATTGGCACGGTTGGTGCAGTGGCTGAGCGATCGACTGATGCTCTGCGTTCGATCCCCGCACGGAACAAAAATTTGTATGATCTGCAAGTAGTTGTTCCGGGTCTGGGCATTTGTGTATGTGATTTGCTATATATTAAGCGCACCCACAATGCAGGAGAAATTCCTAGAAAGGGGTAAAGTCTTTTCAAAATAAAAAAAACGAGAAATTTCCACCCACAAAAAAAAACAATAAACAAAGAATTTACCCCAAAAATAGATCCTTACAAGACTCATTCGAACTCAAAGTTTATAATATACGGGGCAAGTGAAATGGCTCGATACTGAAGAGGCCTCTACAGTCCTCCATGGTCCTCCAGAGTCCTCCAAGGTTCTCGGCCTCTGCTCAGCTGAAGGACCATCGATGTTGCGCCCCGATTAGCGGTAAGTGAAGGCTGCTGTTCGTCTTGTGTGCCTAAGATTTGAATGGGGGTGAATATGTATGTGGTACTGTTTTGTGTGGGGGTTAAGGGGCCTTATTAGGTGCTTGGAGACACATTAAAGGGGTTATTGGCATTTTCTGTGCAGACATAAATGTTTTATTGGAAGATAGGTTCAATTGTAATAAATGTACAATTTTATTTTACAATTATCTGAATCGAACTTTCCGTAGTTGAATTCTTTTTTCACCATTGTTTGGTTTGGAACTAAAGTTCTATATTTCATAACAATAGAGGTAATTTTTGACGTTAAAGTCTGACGCTTGATTTACATAATTCTTAGAATTAGGTGTAATAAGATTAAAATGTTTTTCTAATTTATCAATAAGAATAGAAGATTAGTAGTCATATAGAAAAATTAACTGACCGGAAACTTTTCTTTGATCAATAAAATCAATTGTCAAATTTAGTAGGTAGGAATACCTACCTATCTACCCAGCCGTTTTATTTTATTAGATGTCTGAAATAACACAACCGTATTGACTTGACATTTAACAACACAAAACCAGTAAAACACAGATGATTATATTCGTTAAAACAATACTGTTTCTAGAAGCGGTCCCTATTCTTAGTACTCGATGTTTTTATAAATACTCGGCTATGAACTTTATTTAACCTATCAACTTTGATATTTGATTTCCCTTGTAGGAGGTTTTCGCACGATACGGCTCGTCCGCGTAATCGAGCGGTGAAGCAGATCTCACGCATTCAGCAACACGTACTGCGACCGTCCACGGTAGCGAGCGGCTCTCATCGCGAATCCGCGCGGAGTTCTGTCAAAACTTCCTCCGCCGGTCCGCGCGTATTGACGGGTCGTATGAGATTCATCTCACAAAAACTGTCATCTCGTCAATACCATGATTGCCTTATGGCAATGTTATAAATACGTATATGTTATGTTGTTATTTTATAAATATTAAACGCATTAACGCATGCATAGCGAATTTTCAAAGATTTTCTTTGGAAAGAAAAATTGGAACCGCGGGTAGGATTCGAACCTGCGCCCTTCGGATTCAGTACATCTGATGCTCATTTCAAATATCACCTTGAGACGTTAGAAATGGAATGAAGAATTCACCGTGGCGGTAAGATCCTCGGCAGCTTGGTTGGAAATGAGCGTCGGATGTACTGAATCCGAATTTCGCAAGTTCGAATACTACCCGCGGATCAAATTTTTCTTTCCAAAAAAAAAATTATGTAGTTTTGTTTGGACGGACGTGGATGAAATTTCGCGTACGAATAAACCATGACTTGAGATAGGTTAACCATCTTCATCATCATTGATCAATCTACTGACAACAAGATCCTCCCCACCTTTTATGCTATTTCTTGGTATTCGTGGATCTCAACCAGTTCTTACCCACAATCTTCTGAATTTCATTAGTATTATGTAATTTACCTATTTACCGACACGGTTAGACATACAATACTTTTAACCATTGGGATAATTTCTACCTTAGACACAGGCGAAATCGAAGGCAAAAGCTAGAAGTGACTGAACGGTGGGAATCCAATCTAGTTGCGTATTATTGTGAGAGCTACACGCCTACCCACTTCTTGGGTTTCATAAAATTGTGCCTGATATAATGAATGTTTGGGTTCAGTGCTCCCTGATTTTTGAGGGTCAAATATTTTCTCATTTTGACGCTATTATAAGGCAATAATGGTCCGAGGCGTTATTAGAACAAAGGCTTTGTTCATGACCTCAGGTTATACGATTTGCGTTAGAAAACACGCGCAATGCATGCGTCCATTTTACAGAAGTATTTCCAAATACTGAAATGGCATTTTTTGTACCTCTGGATTGCCACAGATATCTTTTACCTGCACTCTTGACGACCTGACTCTCACCTCTGATCCTCGTACTGCAAATAAACGTGGCAAGTAATGGCCTACACCGGCCATTTCTTAAATTTTCTACCATCTACATCGATGCTGAATGTTACATCAATACGAAAAGAAGAAGAAATAAGTATTTTACGCATGTATTTTACGCGCAACGCAAGGTAACTGACAAAGCCGTTTGATCGTGCAGGTCGTGGCCCAGTGTTAATGGAGAGCAATATAGCACGAATTTATTTGTTTACTTTAGCATACCATTACTTTTATTACAAGCTGCACAACATAAAATAACCATTTAAAAGATAGCGTTTTAATTTGATTGCGTTTATTTTTAATATATTGTGGTGTAGGGCTCATAGTTATACATACAACATCAACAGCTAAAATCTTCAATTTGAAATGATCAATTTCAAGTAGAGTGTCAATTTAAAGAATATTGGTGGTTGAATATTAATCGGACATATCTCAAAAAAAAGCTAGAAGATTTTTTTAAAATTTTCATGCGTAAGGAAATAAACGGTCGCATAGAGAGAAGACTACTGTCCAGCAGTGAATATGTATGCTGATTATTCTTTTGCTAAGAAAAAAAAAAAGAAGAAAAACAAGTGCGAACATTCACATCAATTCCAATATGGCGGAGACTATGAAAAGAGCGCGAGCAGTAGGAATCCAATGTAATTACACAGTGTGGCCACATTAAGCCTGCATTACTTTGAGAGCTACACGCCCAAACACTTTCGCCTGCGAATAAAATTCTATTTGGTATTGGAGTACGCAATGTTAATTAGGAGGTACCTATTTGGATCAAGGTAAAAGTGGAAAGATTTCGAAGTATTGGGTGGCTAAATGTTGAAGAAAAGAAAGGGAAATATATAGGTTAAATGCTGCGGGACCGTCTTAAAAGTACCCCGTGGCTCTAGAACACAAAGGGCATAATAATATGAAGGAAGGGGGTGGTTTTTTTTTCATTAAAAGTCTAACAGTCCCTTAGGGGCCATGCTAAGCGGGAGGATTAATTTAATGATTATCTACCAGCTAAAAATAGTCATACAGGTCATTTTAAAGTCGCCGGTTTTTGTTTTTAATTCATAAATGTTTTGAATGCGACTTCAACCATCTTCTTTTAGCGCATAATAAGCCTTGCCAGAGTAGCGTAGTTATTATATATTTTTTTCTATATTATCATATCTATATCATCTAGTTTACAAAAACATAATTATAAAATCACATTCTCTAATGGCAGTTACACACCTTACGATAAATCGACAAGTGTGTAGTGTATGAGAAAAACTGTACAGTTTGTTCGATTTTCCTCATACAGACTAGTAGATTTATCGTTGCAGTTTGAACTGGACCGTCCAATCGTAACGATTTTACGTAAGGTGCGTAGCAGCCATTACAGTTAGATCTGTACCTTTTTTCCATGCAACAATCGAACTTGCAACACTTAGCCCAGACGCCAACCATGCGAATACTGTTGCAAATCTTATTTTTCCATGCTACGTGCTTACAACAACTAACGTATTTTCTAAACTGATTTTAGACAACTAGCATCCATTTTAAAGTATTAGTTTTCTTAGCTAAAAAGCCTTTCTACAAAATCTTGAAAACCAGTAACGCTTATCATAACACGCCTGCCCAAGATAGGCTGACGAGCAAACACCGTATTTGCGTTCAAGCCACACTCAATAAGCTTCGGCATTATTCGGCCGTAATCGGCTCTTTCCGTCGACCAATAACGTTTGACGAGCGGTCTAAGTAACTACCCTCGTTTTGTTGTGTTATAGGCTAAGGTTAGGATTCACGGATTTCTGGGATTTTGAGCCTTATGTTCTGTTAAACTTTGTCTTCTTAAAAAAATATATACGTGTTTGACATTTTTTAAAGGGCTTCAAAGTGAAAATTATGTTTTTTAAATTCATAAATCAAATCTTGGTGAATGAATGTCTGCAAAAAGGCAAACAAATCGCGGGACTGTCGAAAGAGCTATTGAAGGAACACTATGACAGTCTACTAACCATCGATCTCTTAAGAAGACACCACAGACAAAAGACGCAGCCCTTACTTTACTGTATTAATTAGGATGTGTTTGTGGCTAAGATTCAAATCCTTGTCTAGAACGGACAATTTGACTCCACTAACCTTCTCTGTAGCTCGAATCCTGTCCTGGTTTGGATAAGCTTACTGATGTAACTCACTGTTGCGTGGTTGCATGTGAAGTCACCATAATCTTCTAGAAAAGTCTGTCGTGATCCAAATATGTAGTAGACACACACAAATTATAACTAGTATTGTTCTAATCATAAGGCACGATATCACAATAGTAAAACAAAAAGTCAGGTTACACATTGTGGTTTTCGACACACATGCTTCCCTTTTCATAGACCAACGTTGACTAAAAGGAGATGTGATGAGACCAAGATGGCCGCTCATAGCTGTCACTTCTCCAAAAGTGAGGGTATAAGGCAAAAAAAAATTAAAACTACCTTAAAATAGACTAGTATCAAATATCACTACTTTTCGCACGTTCCAGGTAGTTGTAAGTCAGTCCACAGGAACATAATTTCAGAATAAAAAGTATCCCACGTGATAATCCAGTTTATAAACTATTGCATGCGAAACGACGAGGCTCGATGCCGAAAACTACTGAAAGGATTTGGATGAAATTCGTTACATATTAGATATTATCTGGATTAACACATAAAATACTATTTATCCCAATTTAATCTTCCCTTGGGATAATTTTCGAATTGCAGCTGTTAAAGCCGCTAGCAAAAGTTAGTTTAAAATAAAAGCAAGAATAAGATACGTAGTAAGATACTGTATTTATGGAAGACGCCAAAAAATAAAAAAATAGGTACCACACAACACAAATTCTGAATAACAGAATACCAAAGTTAGTCAAATAAAGATTCTTTTACACACAAACTCAACATAATACTTGAACATAGTTGGAATACATACAATTTTCTTTTCATGCTTTCATTTTTGGTAATTACATCTTCTTCTTCATAAAACTCATAAAGCTATAAAGAGACGATTCCTTGGTTCAACATTTAATTAACTTTAGTATGAATTAGAGTCGGCCCCCAAAATATATGGGTCACTGCTTGAAGAATGGGGCGAAGCCTAACAGGAAACATCTTCCGCCTTTCATAATAACGTGTATTTCTTTGTAGACTAAAATAATTTAGTAGATCGATTATAAATGTATGAATGAAAAATGTTTTCAGGGAATATCATTTTTTTATTGGTCATAGTTCCACGGCGTCTTCACCTTCCAGAGGTTTACCTCGTCTCTTATGCACGAGGTTGTGAGTTCGAACCTGGGCAAGTAACAATGTGTCTTGTGTACTTTGCAATTATGTCTTGTACACCGTGATCGTGGGACTGTCTAAGCAGTTTAGATTAACCTGTGCGTTCTAGGGTCACGGTGCCCTTTTAAGACATTCTTCCTTCAATTTATCTTTACGTTCTAGGGTCATGCGACATGATGAGACAGTCCCGTTACCGCCTTTATACGCCTGGCGCAATGACAGTGTCGTTTGGTAACCAAGCGCCATAAAATCTACTAAATATTAAGATAATCATTTTCATTCTTCATCAAAATTTCAAAAAAATATAAAAACAAAATAGTAAAAAGATTGTGATATAATAAACATGACCCCCGTAGGTACTTCAAATCGCGGGTGCACCGATTTTTTCACTTCTCAGTCACATAGCGCGATACAATCGATTTCGCACATAGAAACAGAGGGTAGAGGTTTGCAAACTATGTACCCTATGATAATTGGTTCCCTTACCTCACAAGATAAGCCTATGAGTGTGCAATCAATCAATTCGCCCTGTGGCAGAGTTCTGATGGATTTGAGACTCCCCTTACACCGAAACGTTTCATATGTTGGTATAGCGTTAGTTCATTATAATGCAATTCATCTTCGCTCAACCTGAATTTCAAAATATTTACGAGTAAGTATCTTACTATCAAAAAAGTTCGTAAGAAAGGATGGATCGATAGATGGATGTTTATTACTCTTTCACAAAAAAGTTACTGATCAAGTAAAATTTGGTACGCGAATAGTTTTCATTCGTGTGTAGAACGACTAGCAAACTTCACACGGGTAATGCCGCTGGCATGAGCTAGTGTAATAATAACACAGTCTTAGGTGGACTACAAACCCTAAGACCTAACGGATAGTACCATAAACTAGGTGAATTACGGGCCCGCACCACACACACACAGTGCTAGAAATCTTTATTAACAAAAAATATGACAAAACAAAAATTTGAAAGCACTTTTTCTCAAAAAAGTTAGCCACAAATAATCAATCCATCACCAAAGTCCGCCTCAAAGATATAAAATATAAACGACAAACGACTTAACCGTCAATTCAGGCCTTAATCAACGACATGAAACGATAAGCAACAAAACGTAGTACTTATTACGAGATTCAAATCCAATACAGAATGCTGCATAAAGGCGCTACTCCATAGCAACTCAAACCTAAACGAAAATATAGGTGAGATCATAACTTTTGGGTGGGATATTATCAAATGACTCTAAAACAGCTTTTAGTGGAGCAGAAGGAAGTGTCAGACTGCGATAACTCAAGTAAGATTGTCCCTTGCTGCAACTATGTACGAGTAAAAAGATATGACCGGAATCGACTCTGTGAATACGGCCACACTACATTTACATCTCACAGCTGCAATCCAACAACAATCTAAAGGAAATAAAGACGATTACGATTTTGATAGGCTACCACCTAACATCAACTTTTCTGTAATAAGGAGTTAACTTATCTAGGGTAGTATAGTATAATCCTTTTGGCCCTTGAAGAATGAAATTGTCGGGACAACATTGGTATAAAGGTGTGAAATAATTTGTAGTGAAATTAAAGTTAGAAATTAGTTGTTACTCCACAGTTAAGCGCTCCAATTGTTTGCAATACCGAAAAGAATAATCACACAAATGCGTGACAATTGAACCGCGCAGAAAATAGCAAACCTCTCCGCACATAACTATCCTTTTGCAGTGGACGACTACCTTAAACCACGGGGGAGATTATTTTTAAAAACGTTCTTCAAATACATTAGGGAGGGGGAAACAATAACTTTCGCTCAGTTGACTTCGCTAGAGATGTACGACCGAGGAACCCGTGTTAAATTGATTTTTAAAATATTGCTCACACTTGCTACAGCTCGCTGCTTACTGGAAAGTTGTTATGGGAAATTGTGCGCCTAACACTTTAAAATATGTTGTGGGCAGGACTTGCAACGTTTGATGCAAGTATGGTGATAGAATAGAGTCGATTTTTCGCTTGAAATAACCGGTTGAGCCAGTGTTGTGATATTTTTCTTCGGAATTCTAAGCTTTTTCCGTGACTGAAACTGCTTCTTGGGCTAAAATGACAGCTGCTGATTTTATGAGCTTCTAGTATCTCACTGCTAACTAAATGCCGAGTCTGCCATTGTAGAGGTAGCTAAAAGCCTCCTTTAATTTCTTGCAACGGCCTGACCGTTTACTTACGAGTATTTCAAATTCTGTGCTACTTATTTTCAATTATCAAGGAAGACATCCAATTTAAACCGCCAGCTCCTCGTGGTCTGCCAAGCCTCGTGTCACTGTTTCAGGACACCAATCCTGTGCTTAACGAGCCCACAACGTCAAAAAGTCAGTACGAGTCGGACAGTCCGAGTACGAGATGACTCATTAATTGATGATAAGAACACCTAAAAAAACGTGCCCAAAACTCGTTCGATATAATATTGTTAAACAAAAAACCTGTAATGATATTAAGAATAACATTTAAGGCAGCGTAGACTAAAGTCTATTTCAGTCATACCCGCAGGCAGTTTTGCTTGTTCCTTTTATAATTCAGTTACAAAAAATCCCTCAAGGTAATAACGTAACTTTATTAATACAATGTAAGCAAATGAACCTGTTTGTATGTGTCGTGTGTCAGAATATATTTTAAACGAGTTAACCGCTCGAAGTTTCAACAATAAATCTTCACGTAAAATGTTACAGTTTTACCTTTTTTACGTATTTTCGTATTTATTGCCGCGAATGGTGTATTGAAAATGGCGGGTTCCGTGAGTGCGAGGGAAAACTTTTATTTTACATCATGTTTATTTATGGTGAGCAGTGGTGGCCCAGTGGTATCGGCCCCTACTTACGAGTTGTAGATCGTGGGTTCGAATCCAGTCAGGCGCATTACTTTGTGTAATTTATTTCGTCACCACTGCTCTCAAAACGGTGAAGGAAAACATCGTGAGGAAACCGGCATGTCCTAGAGCCAACCATTCGAAGATATGTGACATCCACCAACCCGCGCTGTGTCCTACCAGTGGGAACGATTTATAGGCTGATGATGATGATGATGATTATTTATGACGTGGCATCGACGATGAGAATTACTTAAAGCTTTAATTAAATATTAATTATACTTACCTAACAGCCGACTTACTTAAACTTTTCCTCCCTAAACTTCTGCTAGAAATTAGAAATTCGCAGAATGAAAAACACAGTAACCAAGTTTCATACAAACTTACAACTCTAAAAACAACCGCTTAGCGATCGGATTTCGCTAATGTCGTCCTAGTGATCACCTACGTCTTTTATATAATCTCCACGCAAAATTTGAAACTCCTAGCACTTGTAGTTACTGAGATTTTGTACTGATTGAGTGAGTTTTTAAATGTTATGGTGTCATAAAGCTATTACATTTGTTTGTAAGCAAGTCTTAAAACCAAACCCTTACGTTTTAAAAATCTATACTAGAATATTATAAAGCTATTGAGTTTGTTTGGTTAAACGGTTTGGTTTGGTTATCCCAAGAGCTACTGGTTCGAATTGAAAAAATATTTTTGTGCTGGATAGCCCATCTATCGAGAAAAGCTATAGGCTATATTACACCACGCAACGACCATTAAAGTGAAACTGAAATGAAATGATGTTTATTTATGAAAGTAGATTATATCAACACTTTTACACGTATTTTCATAAAACTAGAAGAGGCCGGTGTTTCGTACCTGACTACTCTCAGAAGAAACAGCCGAAACAAACTCAGAGGTCACAGTCTCTTTTAAAGTCCAGACATTATAAATGCAGAAAAGGTCATACGAGGACCATGCAGGTCTACGTCTGAAATAGTCTTTTGATGAAAGAACCACACAAATTTGAGTGGACCTCCAGTCAGTGCAAGCATTTGTCAGTTACCGTGAACCTCGACCCATAACACAAGGAGCTCAACTGCGGATAACCACTAACTAGTAAAAAATAAACCAATCGATGAAAAGTTTTTCGTTTCTTTTTCTTTAAAAAAAAAACTGCAGAACCTCAAATAAAAAACACATAAACACATTTTATTGAAAGAGAATGCTTTTACCAGTATTGGTATGCCTCTACATATTATTTCGCGACGAACGCTTTTTTGCCAACAGTACTCGTACGTGCGACCACTGGACATTTTTTTTGTATAATCATTATGGGTTTTCAGGTGTTTTAAGCACTTCATAAAAGTCGTATCAAAAAGCTTTAGTAATTATTCGGTGATTTAATATGAATGTGTTATTCGTGGCGTTAATTTTTGTTTTATGGGTTTTGGGTTGAAGGTGAAAAGGCTTTTTGTTTTATGAATGTGTAGTGAAATCACTATCAACTTTATTACTTTTTAATCTTTTTTTTTCGACACGTTATCAACGTTTTTTGCAATAATTTCTATACCCTTTGTCTAAGTCTGTCTTCGGATGGGTCACCAAAGTTATGCAACCTATCTGTCTGTGGATACGCCTATTGTTTGAAAGTAAAAATCATAGTCAAAGTCGAAGTCAAATTTGAATTCATGTTATGTATCCACGGTCAGGTGAGATGTCATGTTTCACAAAGCTGGCACGTTTTTGTCTCACCCTACACTTTTTGAACATCAAAATAACATTAGAATCCTCGCAATCTCCCACAACTCTTCACCACTTCTTGGGTGTTAGCTACGGAGAAGAACTAGCGAAACAAACTCCCCAACAACACAACCGTCTACTAAGACAGCCAGATAGGGCATACAAGTTAAACCATCACAAAATACGCTTTTTACTTACATCCTTTCGTAATTTTGCTGACGAATCACGATTTTCGCCTCTATTACCTTGACTTAATTAAAAATATAATTCTACCTGTGTTAATTAGGGCCTAGGTTTAATCTCTTAGCTAATGTACTTTTTTCGTCCCGGTCTCCGCTTCGTTTCTAGGAAAAGTTCGGCCGTATCAGATTTACTGAGGCTTTGCCGGGAAATATTATTTTTAATATGCTTCAGAAAAAGAATTAACGTCTTTAGCTGGCAGACTCTTAATTAGTGTTTTTTAATGTTGCACAAAAGTATGCAACTAAACGTAGTATACGAACTGGCGGCAAATAGTTCTCTGGCGTGCTACGAGCGTGCTACACACATGTTTTGAGTTGACTTGATTTGATCTGGCATAGCCGGGCGGCAAAATAAACATTCAATTTTGCCTCCCAATCTGTGGAGAATCAGATCAGATCACCTTTTTTAGATACACATCTGCAATTTGATCTTTAAGAGGTGGCAAATTGAACCTCATATCTCAACGGACCCTTTATTACACACTAACAAACAAACCACAAATACACTCAATCGAAATTACAATACAAAAGAAAAATCGTGTCCAATCAACTGTCCCGACTGAAATCGAGAAATCGTAACTCAACTTATTCCTCGAACATTGGACCGAAAAAAAAACATTTCCGAAAATCATCGAGGCCCAGCGAAAATGTATCGCGCAAAGGAAATAAAAAAACACACGGCCAATAGTACTGGCTGGCGAAATTATAAATCATGCTGCTCCGAAAACCTAAACATGTCCACTTGACAAAAAGGGTGATTTCTCAAAATTTATGGGCAGCCCTAGCTACGTAGGGACGTGGAACATTGAGAGTTATACTGGGCCGTTGACGTTTGTTTGCCCACAGGGGGTCAGCAGTTATGAATGTAGGTGGGTATGAATTTGGTTGAAAATTTTGTTTTTAAAATTTTACATCAGCAATGGTAATGGTTGGGGGCTTATCAGAGGACGTAGCGTGACTTTTTACGTTTTTTTGACGTAAACGGGAAGTTAAATGCAAAAAATTCTTCATTCGTACACGTAGAGGTGCTTTTTCATTTTCCATACAAAAAAGATCGTAAAAACTTCAAGAAAGCGGTAAGTAAAATACGAAAATCTTGTGATAAGGCATCTGCCTATCAGTTGAAGAATGTTTGCTGCGAGCAACATTGGCATTTTGAGCTTATTTTGAAAATGATAATCCTTAGCCTTGACAATTCCTCTCGTTGCTAAAATTACTACAATGAAAAAAAACATGCCCGTATCTTTCAGTCGTACAACTCTATCGGCATGCAGCCGACATACGGTTTTAATTTAAGCTGCCTTTGAAGCTACAATGCCATAATTGTGATGGAACTAAATGAGTACACTACTTCACTAATAGAAGGTACTTACAACTTTGAACCCTGATCAAAGATTCTGCTTGCAAGTTCCAACAAAACATATGCTTATTTTCCGAAAAAATAAAAACTGGGAAAGAAACAAAACCAACAATACGACTGGCTGACAATATACCTATATGGCATACAGCAGCAGCAGAATGGAAGCAGCAGGTATCGACTGCTTCAAGCTATGACTGCGTGGCAAACTGTAGTTTTTTATGTACTGTTAAACGTGAATCGGTAACTGGAATCCCAACCCTACGCATCGTGGTGCATCCTTAGTGGAGCAAGCAGAGACAAGTCAGGGTGACGTATGTCAGCGCGATGTGATTTGACAGGACCGGCAAGTTCAAGTTCAAAGATGACAATTATATTTGATTGAATAAATGGTGGATTCAGTAATGGTGCAGTTTTCCATTTATTAGTACCTACTTGTCCATAAGAGGCCACTCGAGCTCAAACTACTTCAGTCAGCAATGGTAACTTCCAGCAGTTAAATAAGACTGCTGGAGCAGCCCATAACAGTAGATGTATCAGAATAACGCAGTCTTTTTTTATATCAGTTAATGAATGCATGAAAATCATGTGCTACTTGCAAAACGACCCGCCTTGTGCGCTAGATGAAACTTCGTGACGTAAGCTTTGTCTTAGCGGATCTCATTTTGTTTTCATATTGGATCTATATGAAAATGTTGGAGAAAAACGGATTGGATTTTCTTACTCTTATAAATTAGGATAGGTAGGTAAAGTGAGATTGAGTCTTCTTGAAAAATTGTCATGATACGTAGGTTTACGTTTTTACTTATTTTTATTAAGAAGTAAGTTGTTAACAACCTTTCACTTTTCAAATGGAACTAGACGCACAGGCAGCTAAGTGAACATATCACGACATATACGAATATAACACATAGACAAAACATAACAAAAAGACATGGAGTATGCAAGAATTTCTCTGTGAATAAAAAAAACGAAACTAAACCACATATTATTAGCACTGAAAAGGTATTCTTCCCTTTTAAACGATAATTCAAAAAAGATTGACACGCCACCGCCGTTCAGAAGCAAAATATCCAATTCTCCAAATATCCAGCGGTGTCAAAATGTCCAAATCCCAAAATTTCCAACCTTCGAGAGCGTCCATCTTTCAACGTAGTATTGAAGTGAAACTAATCTTTCAAATGAACTACATAACGCAGTATAATTACTTACTGCAATACTTTGAAGACAAGACAAGCAAAAGCTTCAACACTATTAATTTACCTCCAAAGTATTAGAGCATCATTACCAAATAATATAACTTACATAGCAAGAAACCGTGCACACACATATACAATATACTACATACAGCTCCGCTTGGGTAACGAGCACCTAATTATATCGTAACCTAATTAATACGAACATCAATTTGATTCAGAGGCCTCGCTAAGAGGCCGATGAGTGACCTAGAAAATATTTCATTTGATAAAGATTTACAGACTTTTGCTGGTTAAGTATAAAACCTGAGATTTCTTCAGTAACATGCTTTATTTTAGTTGTGAGCTCGTGGCTAAATAATTACAGCCGCACAGGCTGATCTTCCCGGTTAAGCCGCGCTTGCCGAGGTTGGTCTGTGGATTGGTGACCATGTACACCGGCTGTCATTTGTAGAACTTTGACAGTCGTTACTGTTAGTCAGAAGCTTTAATATAAAGTCTGACAACCAGTCTTACCATGGGGGATGGTATTACCCAGCTAGCAGGGTTGTGGAGTAGCCGACTCCAATATAGTTGGGAAAAGGCTAGGCAGATGATAATGCTTTATTTGGTTGCAAAATCATTAAAATTAATCATGAGTGTGGAGCGAAAGGGTCTGTCACTCTTGCTGACAAAACACCACCCTGTTCCTTCAGTTCCCCTTTGCGTTCCAGGGCCTTTGGGTAGAGGCATACCAAATAATATACACACGTTTAAATACCATGTGCTCGTAAATTGGTTCGAGCCTATTGTCATCAACTAGGCACAAACCCAGACTCCGTGTCTGTTACTGAGAAATTCCTAAAAGAAAAACCCAGTATCACTTTGCCTGACCAGAGAATCGAACACGAAACTACAAGCTCAACAGTCGCGCACATTACCACTAGACCAAAGGGATTCTTTGACTACTCGTACTAGTTAATATTGTTACGCTTTTATGAACCTACTATCTATGTAATTCTTCTAACACATAATCTTATACATACTTTCTGAGTAGGTAAATCAGTAAACAAATACCTGCAATCCTGTCTATGTGCCGATACAACAGCGCTGTCAACTCAATCAGATTAGGAACGCATCAAGTCGGCACTAAGTCCCGATTAATATCTAGCGTACGCTGCCTACGTAGTAGAGGACGACACGAACGAAGTAGCGAATGGAAGAACAATGTAGCTTTAAAAATAGGAGCATGTCTTTATCTAGTTTAGTGGCTCGGTAGTGCGGTTGAGACACCTAATTTGACCAAGGTTTGTATAACGTGTAGAGTTAGAAGTTTGGCTTCACATTACACCTGAAAACTTTTAACTGCCTTATGGTCTCAACTTGGCAACTGCATGTTACATGAAAAGATTTATAGTGAGATTAACCATTTTTCTTCCAAGTATATTGGGTTGGGCCGTCAGTCTAACTGGATGCTGAGTTGAACACCATGCAGTATTTAACATGGAGAGACGCCTCGAGTTCTAATTCTGTTGAAGTGGTCAGACCCGGTCGCGGGTCTTGTACCATCAAGTGACCCCGGAACATAAAGGGCTATTGAAGGACACCGTGGATTTTAGTCAGTACAAGTCTGACAGTACCTCTCGCCCTGCCCGGGGTGGGAGGTCTCATTTGATGATTTTACCACGTAAAAAAAAAAAAAAAAAAAAGTGGTCAGACCCACTTCAACAGAATTAGAACTCGATAATTGGACTTGTGTTGTCAGACTTTCCGGACACTGAATACCTGGAACAATTACCATAGATCTACTAAATAACTATAGACGGGACCAACAGCTTGACGTACTTATGAAATACGGAGGAAACTCGGTATGTAACCCATCCTTGGTCTAAACTATATCATTTGACGAGCGTATAAGCTCTTTGTTCACGTTTCAGCATAAAAGTGTTACTACACTATCATAAATACAATTATGTGCTTGCATAACACAGTAATTTTAGTGTGTTTTTACTTTTAACTCTTAACTCTGAATAACTTCTCAGTAAAATTATTCCTCTATTAACCACAAAAACGTGAGTGTGAAAATGAGCACTCCGTTTCCTAATTACTCTTTGGTAGGCTACATATAACAAGCGAGCGCCGTCAATTAGTGACCAATGCACCGGTTCATCTGTATTTATGAGTGAAAACTAGGTCGTTTCAAAGCAATATAGCACTAATGTGTTTGCTTTGAATGTGAGACCACAATGAGTTTTCAGCAACCCGAAATATTATCGTCTACTTGAAATTAAGTGCATTTTTCGGTAGGAAAACCCGTACGTAACAAAAAAAAAACTTGGATTATTGTACTCTGAAATGGAACCTAAGCAGGTAACCTTAGTAGCGGAAACAAACTTTGGCCCTGGTGAAAAACCTGTCACAAAAGGACATTGAAGGTCGCGGTATACATTATGTTGCAATAAAAATGGTGTTCTATACAGCACCACATTCTGACGTTGACGTCAGTGGTACGTACATTGCAATAGCTTTTGCGCTGACGTACGCTATCGTAATAAGCTGAACAGAAAGAGCTTTACCGCTAAGAGTTTTCGCGAAGTAACGCCTGTTTCCTTAATTATTTACAATAATTCAGATGGGAAACTTGGCGGATATAAAATAAATAAAAATAAAAAAGCCTTTTATTCTAGGCATACATTGAGAAAGTTATATGAAAACTAAATGTAAAATGTGTTACATTTACTTGGCGGGTATAGGAGTGGCATTATGTCGAACAGCGGAATACAGGCTGATGATGAAACTTGAACTGGAGTTTCGTCCTAAAAGTACTTTATTCTTCTGTAATCATTAAGACTAGGACAAAATACCGCTATAGCTCAACAGAATCGGAAACTACATTAACAAAAACACATCCAATCCAAATAACAGAGGGACATGTATCCAAATAATTACACTCATTGTACAAATGTGGAATTGCCTATTTCGTATCAGATCGCCTGTCGCATATGTTAGGGTTGTCACTGCACTGATAAATTATTGTTCGCGGTTTGTTTTTGACTCGTAAAATAAATATGAACGTTTTTAGGCACGAATTTGTGGCGTGTTGATACCGGTTTGCTGGAAATGTTTTGTTTGTGTTCATTTTGCAGATATTAGGAGATGATTACTTTAGTGGTTAGTTGTTATTCATCAGTTATGATAAAATTAGATGTTTATGATTATGATAGATATTTTTTGAGGCTTCAGCTATGATGCATATTATGTTTCTTGAAGTAGGTGGCAAATTATGTGGAACGCGGGACTTATGAATTAACGTGACCTCGGAATGTAAAGAGCTATTGAAGGACACCGTGGATTTTAGTCAATACGAATCTGACAGTAATGGGTGGGAGGACTCATTTGATGATTGTACCACGGTAAAAAAAACACAAGAAGGTGGCAATTTACATAAGCGATGGTATTTGTGGCCGAATTCCAGTTGGGAAAAATACGCCGTCTTTGAGATACTCCACTCAACGGTGAGTTGCCATCGCTCGATTGCAAGACGTGTCATCACCTCGGTCCGACGTGTATTTATGAAGTACAAAGTCCGAACAACATCAATTGAAACATTGTTCGTTTTTAAATATGAATATAATTTAATAAAATAACCAAATACTAAAATAACAAAGTCTTTTGTATCTTGAGTGGCTCTCGAGTGCAAATTTTCCAAAGTGCAATTAAAATCTAATTAAATTTTCCCGCCTTCTCGATTCTTTCGAAATAAAAAGTTCATTAACGCTTTAACGCTATCTACATTACATCTCTTATTTGTCAAATATTTACAAAAATACTCTGCAAATATAATAGGTCTATGTTTAAAAATCTTTTTGACATGTCCAAGCAAATAAAAACGAACACAGAATCAATAAAACCATAATCTTTAATATTTCTCAGTCAACCCTAAAATACTACATCTTGAGAAAATCATAACTTCAATATTGTGCCGAAAATATACAGAGTCAAACGAAAATGACCTTAGTTGAATAAATACTAGTTTATTTGTTTTATTCGAAAACTTTTGCAATCAGCTCTAATTACGCTGCGGCCACTAATATGGATTTGTTGGTTTTAGTTTTGGCCCTAAGCTACTTTATCACTGAAATATTTACGTGAAATAAAGTTGTGAGCATTAATAAACTGGATATTTTAAAACTACCTAGCAAAATTGAAAAAGTTTTTTTTTGTAGCCAGAAATGGCTTTTGCTACTCGTGAAAAGACTTAAGTCATCATTTTTACGATGTCAAAAAAACCATGGTATCTACAGTCATCATCATAATCGCGGGACTTATCTCATAACTGTGACCCCGGAACGTAAACGGCTATTGAAGGACACCGTGGATTTTAGTCAGTACGAGTCTGATAGTCCCTCTCGCGCTGTCTTGGGTGGGAGGACTAATTTGATGATTTTACCACGTAAATAAAGGACCCATCCTAAGATAAAAACGGCGTGACGCTAGCGTGTCGTTTCCTTAGCGTACTTACTTACTATGAAAAAATATGAAAGCCCTTTCGTACACCAGGCAGCGCAAGTCTCAAATACTTACGATTTTGGTATCCAGTTTACTATCGCAACACAAATCCATAGAGGTTCGTACACAGGCACTCGTCAATGGATACCAAAGTCGCAAGTTATAATATCGGAGACTTGAGTCGCTTATAATGTACAAAGGGTCTTAATCTTCCCGTAAACATTAGCTCTAGCGCGGCATGTCATGGTCCACTTCGTCTACCATTTTCATTTGTACTACTGACTAAATAAAACCCTATTCTTTGCCGCATCTAATACGGCAGAATAATGTTGGACTGGGTCAAGTAATGCTGGCCATCGACCAATACAATGGGTCATACAAACAAACATCACCAGCCAATCAGACCTCTTTCAAGTCCCATACAGCTCACCAACTCGACTCACACCCATGCACTTAACAGACCATAAAGATAAGGAAGGAAGGCGCAATATTTCATTCAAACATAGGTCATCTCCTTTTGCATGCAAAAACTTCACGGGATATGCTCTGGGGGGTGAAAGGGGATGGTAGAGAAAATACTCATCATCACTTTTTACATATTAATAGCGGAAAACCCTACTGTCCTTTTGGGGGTCCCTGATTTATTTGAAAAGTGTTGGAGTTGGCTATGGTGGCCTGAAACAATCACCAAAAATAGGCTCCGTTTCCTCTGAGGCGGAGCGGAGCAGAGTGGAACAGAGCGGAGAGCGATTAACCAATCACATGACTTGAGTGGAGATGTGGATTTCAAGCGATGTGATTGCTTTCCGTTCGGCTTCGCTCTGCCTCAGTGGAAACGCAGCCTTAGTATGGAATGGTTAAAAAATACTAGTGTTTTAAGAAGTGAGGCTTTCTACATCTGTTGTGGACAGAGAAATTATCTTACAGCAATAAAGAAAAGGCATACGATATTTTTTTTACAGTCCTCCCACCGGCAGCACGGCATGGACTGAGATCAGACTCGTACTGACTAAAATCCACGATGTCCTTCAATAGCTCTTTTACGTTCCGGGGTCACGGTTACCTGTTAAGATAGTGCCGCGATCTTGGTAACACAAACGCTACTACTAGATTATTTTGGTATTCATCCTTTTTTTTTTAATTGCACCGCATATTTTATATTTTGCAAAATTCAGATAACAATATTTCCCGAGAACTGTAAATAAATACCCTATTTATTTATAAAATAAAACTACCACAGGTTTGCATACATCCGGTACCCACATTTAATAAATTCAGGCCATCGCACTCTTTCCATGAAAATCATTTTGATATAATAAAATACCAACTTCCTGCAACCGCGTATTACCAACATGACCAACGTTGAAAGTTTATTTTATATTTATCTTAAAATAGCTTTTGCCTGCGGCTTCGCATGAGTTAATCTATTGTTTGATAAGATGAATGCTCCAACCAGCCCACGAAATTCAATATTTCATGTTTTTTGCAATTTGCTGAAAATTGCTAGGTTTTAAGTTAATTAAAATATTATTTGCGGCTGTAAAACGTATGTAGTTACAGAATTATAATAATCAAAATCACCAATACAACCCTCCAAGTTCATAAAAGCCTAGGAACAAAAAAAAACAGAACAAATCATTCCTAAAGCTTTATGCACTAGGAGGGTTGTATTGGTGATTTTGATGATTATAATTCTGTAATCTGATCAACATACAACCTAGCACTGGCCTGCAAATTGCAAAAAACGCAAGAAATTATGAATTTCGGGGGCTTTTTGGAGCATTCCATTAATAATTCCGTATTATAAATGCAGCGGCACCTATTTATTATAAGAACGTTTTTGTTGGTTTTCCTCAAAAACAATACTTATTTTCGGGATCAACTTATATGCGAATCAGGATGAAAAATCAGTGTTTTTTTATCGTGGTAAAATCATGAAATGAGTGCTCCCACCCGGGCGGGACGATAATCCTTCAATAGCCCTTTACGTTCTAGGGTCACGATTATCTGATGAGACAGTCCCACGACCCCGGCAGGCATCAGTTCAGTGGCTGAGGCATGAAAATTTGAAAAAAAGACTCGCATTTGTTTATTAGTTAAGATTTACTTAAATTAAAAATACGGATGATACTTTTTTCTGCTTGAAAAATCATAAAAACGACAGCATTGTCTACTGATAAGTAAGCAAGCATTACAGTAAAACTGATTTATTCTCATCATATTGTATTGTTGTATTCGAACAAACAGCTCGATTCACGTTAATTAAAACGAATACAACAATGGCGCACACTAAACTGCAACCACGCTGTATTTCAACTATTTAATCATTGCGTCGAAATTGTGTATCTAAACGCGCATAGCGGGGTTGAGGTGTGTCCTCACTGAAGGAGTACAACTGTCATTTTTGGGGCGTCTTTAATCACATCTATACTAATATTATAAAGAGGTAAAATTGTTTGTTTGTTTGTTTGTTTGTTTGTATGTAATGGGTAATCTCCGAAAGTAATGAACCGATTTTGCAAATTGATTCACTGGTAGAAAGCTACATTATCCCTGAGTGCTATAGGCTATAAATTATAAAGATACCATGCATATTAGCTGAACTATCACAAGTTTTGTTTAGCCGGGCGGAAAAAAATTGCTCTTCTGACAGAGTTATTAGCATGCGCTGCCTTAACAGTTGCTTAAAATTGAAAATAATGTACGGCAAAAATGTCCGCTTTGAATAGTTCTACAATAAAGTCCGCGACACCATATTTCTATCTTTTATGTTTTAATAGATATAGTAGCTTTTACGAGTTAAAAAAAGTATTTTTCGTCATACTTACCTTTGGACGGTTTTTTAATCAACTATATATTAAACCTTATCCAAAAAAATATTATTATGATCACAAGAACATCATAGAGATATGATTTGCCCCAAACAGTATGTCAATTGGTTAAATAATTTCGAAGATAACATAAAATTACTAAATCGCAAAATGCCGCCGTCCATTCTCGAACCACATTGTACCTTTGGACGGTTTTTTAATCAACTAAATATTAAACCTTAACAAAAAAAATATTATTATGATCACAAGAACATCATAGAGATACGATTTGCCAAATACAGTAAGTAAATTGGTTAAATAGTTTCGAAGATAATTAATATATAAAATTACTAAATCGCAAAATGCCGCCGTCCATTCGCGAACCGCATTAGAACATGCTTTGTACGGACGTTTTTATCCATTGGATCATCGCAAACCATGGCCCACCTTCTCAATTGTAATCTTTGTAATTCCACCTGCACTCTTAGGGATCTATCCGAGACCACCACCAACGCCGTCAACGTGGCAGAGTTTTGGTCGAAACATACAATATAAAGGAATCATCGACACGACAAAGAAAGATCCATTGGATGGCGTTGTGCAATTACGCGTTGGTCTTTTTTTAATGTGGTAAAATCATCAAAATATGAGTCCTGAGCCGTGGGTGAGGCGGACTGTCAGACTCTTACTGACTAAAATCCACCCATGTTCCTTTCGATGCCCTGTGCGTTCCGGGGCCGCGGTATCCTGGGTTAAGAAAAAACCCGCGACCCCAGCAGGCATTTGGCGCGAAACACGGCGCACCACCGACCCGGGCTTGGTCCTCGGTCGGACGGCGAGCCACACATTACTCCGCTCGCTCCGCCGCTGTACCCTCTGCTGATCAGAGGGACACGCGTTGGAGTGTTCACACGACATGCTATTCACATAGAGGCAAAGAGACCCCTTAGGGTTAGCACGCGCTGGGAATCTAGCTTCGAGCGTTCACAGCGTCTTGCCAACCAAAGCTGGAGAACATCGAGAACATCTAGCGCTGAGCGCTTGCAGATGCTTGCTCCCCTCTTTGAGGAGTGGCTGGATAGACCCCACGGCGTCCTCATCTACCGCTTGACACAGGTCCTCACCGGACATGGATGCTTCGAGAGGTACGTGTGTCTGATAAAGAAGGAGGAAACGCCCGAGTGTCACCACTAGGAGGACCGCCCGGAGGACACGGTGGAGCATACGAAGCAGTACTGCCCTGCTTGGGCGGAGCACCGCCGTGTCCTCACGTAGGCGATAGGCGGAGAAATCTTGCACCCGGCATTGGTCGCGGACATGCTGCGGGGCGAGACGGAGTGGGAAGCGGTCTCCTCCTTCTGCGAAGCAGTCATGCTCGCGAAGGAGGAGGTGGAATAGGTGAGAGAGAGGACAGCATCCTCCCTCCACCCCAGCCGTAGTAGTAGACGCCCACGGCGACGGATGTCGCGGGACGATCATCGGGCATGCGGGCTTCGAGTAAAGGGCAACTCACTGTCCGACCATGGACCATGCCCGGGTCGACGGCGCGTTGTGTTTCACACGCGCCTCAAAGAGTGTCAGTATAATGACGGGACCCTATCGAGGGCCATAGCCTAGCCAGGGTTGCGGGACATACGTATACCGCGACTCCGGTATTCAAAGGGCAACCGAAGAACACCGTGGATTTAAGTCAGTAGAAGTCTGACAGTCCAGCCTCCCACTCTGCCCGGGCTGGGAGCGCTCGCAGTGGCTCGCTAACCAAACAATGAGAACATCGCAGGCCCGTGCTCGGGAATCTAACGTTGAACATGAGCAACGCCTAGCAACAGAAAGTCGGCTGGCGGTTACTGTCAGTATGCAATAAAAACATAATCCTCCTTCTGGCAGTCAGGAAATAAATCATAGCACTCGGCACTCAGTACTAACCGAACCACACTCATCATTTCATCACAAGTTAAAATTTTTACCGCCCAACGAAGTGGGCAAGGGTCAGCTAGTCGTTCATATAGAGTGCTTCAATTATATGATAAGTTTTGGCCAACTGAACGCACCCAAAATGGACCCGGTAAATCACTCCACCCATTCGACAGGTTTCGCACAGTGGCTGGGCACCCACTGCTGCGTAACGTGTTACGTGTTGGTTCCCCGCAACGTGTTGCGGGTTTAGACTCCGATACAAATATTTGTAATGATCTGCAAGTAGTTATTCCGGGTCTGGGTGTTTATGTGAGTTTCATTTTTGTAATGCACCCACGATTCGGAAAGAAATTACAAGTGTGGGAAAACGTTTTTTCTTTAATAATAAGAAACGCATCTTGAATGGGGCGACTGGACCCCTTGGCCAATTTCATAAAAATAGTATTTTAGCAGGAAAAAACCGAATCTTTTAGTTTCACATTATTTGACAATTTAAAACCTATTTTATTTGGACTTTATGAACGGGGCCCGTAGCAATTGGTACTCCAGGTGGCCTACCATGACATCTTAAAGCGTGAGCAGTTAGGCTGTCGTAAAGAGACAGAGCTATACAAGTCGTCTAGAGCCATCTCGTTCCATGAGCGGAACACGTCACGCTTTAATACGTCATGGTAGGCCACCATTGCTGAATATAGGATAGGTTGATGCGCTAAAACTCTTTCTTCTTTGGCGCTGTCAATGGCACCCCACCCATACGCCAGTCAAAGAGACCATCTCAAAGCAACCGGATGCAACCAAATTTCATAATCACAAGATACCGGCATGGGCACTGCAATGAAATTATACTCACTATTTAAATATAAACAGTACAGACAGACGTCCCGAGCTGTACGTTCGTGTTAGATGGGAAAAGGTATTATCATTTATCATGTCTATGGAGATTGCATTACGATCATAAATATTTTTTACAAGGGGTTGTTGTAAGTTCGCCACAAAATTATTCCCTACGAAAAAAAATATGTATAATTAGCTTTTTTTTTTTGATTTTTGTAAATTCGCCTCACTTTTATTTTCCGCGCGAATCAAAATAATAAAATCCAGCACAAAACAACCAAAAACGAGGACACAATGTGGATTCTGAACAGAAAGTACTAGATGAACAGGATCAAAACTTTTTTTTCGGGGGAATGATTTTTGTGGCGAATTTACAACAACTCTTTTCAAGAGTTCACTGCAAACTGTCATAAAAACACCTATGACAGTCATTACAGATCTGTAGTCTTAGACCAAACGAATTTTCACGCTTATGTGAAGAGAAGTATACAGGAACTTTGATTTGGAGCGAAAGAGACAGTCAGACGTACTGACTAAAATCCACGGTTTTTTGGCAACACAGTTCCGAACTAACATATAGCTTTTGGGCAAGCGTATTACTACAATCTACCTGCAACAAAACATATAATCAACACATCAATTATCAAGCTCCGAGATCCGATGCCCTGTAATTACTGGCAGATATCCCACGTAACCAGCTTGTGCGCGATCTTAATTAATGCGCAGTAATATCCGCGCTAAACGCAAACCTGAGCAATTGCACGGATTTGACTAATTGTTGCGAGATATGGGGTTTCAATCTGATCACATATCACGTGAGTTTCGGTTTCTGGGCGGGTCAGAAGTTTCTTTAGTCGTTTCGGATGCGGTTTGTATTGCTGGCAGCTCGGAAGCAGTGTTTGCTTTCGAGTTTTAAGGGCGTCTTTAATGGGTCTTTTAAAAAAAAACAATTTTGTTTTTTTTTCGGGCGTGACGCTCGATATTCGAAACTTAAAAATTTTCGTCAGGTTAATCAACGTATCCAGTATATCTCGAACCAAATCATTTGGAAAACCAAGGACAAGGTTATATTTGTAGGTATGTCATATATCCTTTTAATTTACTTTTACGTTACTTTTGTTATCTAAATCATTTTCGCTTCTGGTAGCTCCTTGTGGTCGGCAATTTTGCTTCGATTATGGTCACTCCTAAAGATTGAAACTTGACCACTAAATATGTCAGTAAATTCTGCACCAACCCGAAACTAAGCAATATTCCCCTGAATAAACACAATTTACCTAACAAATTTACCCCTCTATACCTTGCCCAGTATCACATAGAATTACCAAAGCGATGCACAAGCTCCAGCTAACCGCTGCACGACAGCACCAACCTGTGGTCTGCCGCTAAATGTCAGCGAAATTAACGTCTCACTTGAGAAGATACAGCGCTGCATCAAGCTCCCTCCATATTGCTATCATAACTCAGCATAATGTTGTACGGTGAAAAATGAAGCGCTTTTACACGGCATGTGTTTAATGTGAATGCGTTCGAAAAGAAAGTTGGTCCATGTTTGAATAATGCGGTTTCAATTTGAATGATGCGTTCGGAATACAAAAAGGTTTGAAATGGAACTGCGTTTTTTCTTTTTTTTTTTGTTTTATAAAAGGGACTTTGGTCTTCATTTGTATTTTTTTTTTGTTGTGCTTTCATTATATTTTTAAAGGAGTATGTAAGGATGGTGGTAGAAGGTCTGCTTTAATGGCCTCCAGTGACAATGAATCCAGATTCTTTTGAGTATTTGTTATGATCAATATTAATCCAGTCTCTTATCACCTTGCTTTTCAAAATCTTTCATCGACAATGCAATGTCATTCAAACACCAGATATCCTTGCCACACTAAAACTACAATTGCAATAATATTTTCCACATTTCCGAGTACAAAACAAGACAGAGTAAAACCACGGACCGATACATTTTCCCCCACCCGGGGCCAGGAAACATCTTTAACAAACGGCCCAGTGAATTCCCGCTAATTCCCGTGGTCAACGCTTAACGCAAAACGCTAAAGTAATTTACGTTTACAAATGAAACTTTTAGCGTGGTCGTAAATTTTAAAAAAGAGGGTCTCATAAAAATACAAGTCGCTATCTCAGTAACTGCGGCGCACTTCTTAACGTTATCTTGTTTAGATTAAATATTGCGATGTTTGTGAAAAGTAATGAAATGTCTCTTAGGGCTGTTTCTCATCACGACACTTTAGCCAACAAAATGTTGACTGTCTGGGGTCGCGGGACTGTCTAGGGTCGTGGGACTGTCTCACCTGGTAACCATGTCCCTGATACGTAAAGGATCACCGTGAATTTAGGTCAGTACAAATCTGACAGTACAAAGGAGGACTCGTTGGATGATTTTAAAAAGTTAAAAAAAAAAATGAGCCAACAAAATGTCTGCCATGTATGGTTTCGCGACTAAACAAATACCACAGATGAGATACTCTCTAAAGAGATGTAGCTATACATTTAATTGGATAAAAGAAAAATCGAATATCTTTTGAAAATCTAATTGACAGACTAATTCGATTTTTCAGACATTTCGCCCATTGAGGTATACTTGCAAATAGGTATTGGTTTGTTTAATGCTAATGCTAAGCTGTTGCATTTGAATATAATTATCACATAATATGAGGAGCCTGGTATACAGCAAGTTAACACGATACAAGCGAAGCGGTATCTGTTCTATAAATATGAAACCCGTAAAGTGCTTTCTATGCAAAATCGGATATCTGTACATGCTGTTACTATGCTCATAATTACAAAGTAAGTACTCGTACGTGTAATCCACCCTACAGAGATGTACCTTATTAATTTGTACATTATTATACAACGTGTAACGTAAAAAGCGCAAAACCTCTCGTGGGGTAACTCAGCAAATGTTACTGAACAACGTTTGTTATAAAACTTTTGGAAATTCGCAAAAAAAAAAAATGATTTTTCATACAAACTGAGAAATTGATCGAGCCCATCAGTATGAAAAACTATTTTTTTTTTCGTGAATTTCCAAAAGTCTAGAACAAACATTGTTCAGTAGCATTGGCTGAGTTACCTCACGAGAGGAACCGCTTTTAACGTTACACGTTGTATATGTGTATAATATTTGCATGCCGAATAGTAGTAGGTAAGCGGAGTATGTGGAACTTTTAACCATATGTCACGCGAATAAAGATTGTTATATTCTATTTTTTTTAAATTAGGATACCTAGAAATGAAATTATTTATGATCTATTCCCCTAGATAAGTGGTATAGAGATTAAAGTAAAAGCGCAGTTTTTAATACATTTTCAAGTTTATACCCAAACGCATAGAGTTGAAATTTTATGAGCGATTTTGTTGGTACTGGACGTTACCTCTCAGTGTAAGTCGTCTGTATACATGGGTTGTAGTTTTTACGACTAACAACCTTTAAATTAGCAAAGTAGTTTAGTTTTTCTTAACCAAAAACATGTAAATATGACATTTTCGAATTAATAATCATTGTCGAATATTAGGATAGCTCTATCAGTTACGGGCGAATCGTTAAAGTGTCGGGTATCGAATAATTTACAAATTCAATGTAGTCTAATCACTCCTCTTAAACAATTCAGTAACGTTAAGGCAAAAAAATAATATGAAACAAAATTAAACCAAAGTTCTTTCAACTAAAGACCATTTTCTGTTGTCCTAGTACCTACACCTTATCATCACTGTATAATTAATGGCAGGGACCGACAGAGAGGCTCTTTTCGCGTCGTGCCTCGTGAGGACAAAAGAGGCATGCGTGTAAGGAAAACAAAAGCCGGTAGACGTCTTAGCACGATTATGTGTTCCTACATGGTGTTTACTAAGCACGCACTTTAAGTGAGAGCATGTATGGGCTTGAAAAACTGAGATGGTAGTAATGGGATTTTTTATGAAATTATCGAATGTTACTAGCAGCTTCGCGCCCGTGGATGCGGAAATTATCCCATGGGAACATTAAATCGATGTATTAATACAGGTTATTGACTATTTATGTGCGAAACATCAAAATCCGTTCAGTAGTTTTTGGGAGAAGGAGTACAAACACACACATTTTCTCCCAAACTTTCGGATTTATAATTTGAATAGGTACTTAACTTATTGTACTTAAGATATTTTTTTAAACGTTTCGCCTGACTCGAAATTTCTCCTGTGTTGCGGGTGTGTTTAGAAACATAGAAACGCACATAAACAAACACTCTGACCTGGAACAACGGCTTACAGTTCTTACAAATATTTGTTCCGTGCGGGAATCCAACCCACGACACGCTGCGCAGCAGTCCAATCCCAGTCCAAGCTCAGCCACTGCGCTAACCGTGTGTTACTGCATAAATAACTCAAAAATTATTCGACGGGAACGTAATAACGGGATAAAACGGTATCCTATAATTGTTATTCCAGACTATAACCTATCTTTGAGACCTTCCTCAAAATACATTCAGTCGTTCTGAGAAGATTGGAAAAGGCTGTTTTGCCTGCTCTATCTATCAGGACATAAATCTTTAAGATAATAGATTTTTCTCACTAAACAGAGACTCCTGGAAACAAACCCGTCCATCTCCCTACATTCCTCTCGCGCCAGCACATTTATGTACATTGACATAACGTCTAGTTTTCAATAACAACCAGCCAGTTCCTCGTACTCGAATAAGATTTGTTGTCACAACGGATAGCGCGCAGTCCACGTACTGAACTCTGTTGCACATTATTATTAGTGTGCGGCGACATGATGGCAAAGATTATGTTGGAAGGCAGAAAGGACAGCTGTTGAAGGGATTATGGATTTTGATAAGTAGCTCTTAATATTCAATGGCGATGAGTTTGCAACGTTTGCGATGGTTAGACCACTTTAACCATCATCCACTTACCCTATCATTTTTATTTGGGCGCCAAAAGTTTAATTCTCCCAACATCACAGTATAAAATTCGTTCCAGCCTTATAATGTTTCACATTAATAAATATCCATCAAATCTATTGTGGTTTATAGCGACACATCTATGAAAACGGATAACTGATCTCATAGGTGAAGCAGACAAGTCCTGGATGCGGAATGCAGAGGATAGGATGATAAGGCGAAGCCTAGGAAGGCCTATGTCCAGCAGTGGACTGCGATAGGCTGAATTGATTAATTGAGATTACAGTTTTTCCACAAGAACTCATCCCCTTGGGCAATACCCAACATCGCCTCTACATTTTACTCTATGGTATTTAGTTATGAATTTTTCATGGTGCGGCCGGGCGCCCATGTGTTCGGCGCGGTAACGCTGCCAGTGTTACGTATACCGACTACGTTGTCGACTACATTCGATGCCAGGCTGCCATTACCCAACTATTTTCGAGTAAATTTCAGAATAGGAAAATTGTCTTTCTGTTTTGTTGAAATATTGATGAGGTTTTCTTTTTTTTTAGTTTTAGTGGGTTTGCGCCTGACCTCAATCTAACCCAGAGGCAAAGATACTTATGTTCTCGAAGAGCCCTTTTTAGACGCAAAACTAACCTACCCCATTGGTCTATTACCCAGAATAGAATAGAATACTTACACTTTATTATGCACACCATACAAATTACTGGTACAGAGTATATCTTATACATAGGGTGACACAATGGGCGGCCTTATCGCTAAAAGCGATTTTTTCAAGACAACCTTTGGATGCCTTACCCAGCATATTACACTTCGACATTTAATCTATTTTTGTTTTATTTATCAAAATTGTTTTATTGCACATCATTCTACATAGACATTCATTAAACGTCAACAAATAATACATAGTTTGGGTTGATCGATTCCTGACCTCCCTTACGAACTGCAAACCTTAGCAACTAGGTATTACTCGTATTTGCTAAACCCGTTACAATCATATCAACTGACTAACAAATTCTCTAGTTTTATTGGAGCCTAACAAGAGAAACCTTTTATCCCTTACAAGAGTAAATTAGAAACAGACTTAGGCCGAGATCTATAAAAAAATTACCACTTACTTTTGACAAGCCACAGAGAGAACACCTCCAGATTCCGAATACAAAGCAACTTATGGAGGTATTCCACGAAGGGTACCTGGCACTTGCGAAAAAAATTGACAGGAGCCTTATGTCGAATAGACAAAAAAGCCGTGGTGATACTAATTATATGTAGTTTCTAGAAGATTACTTTAGATTTAAACTTGAGAATTAACACTTATTTACGTTATAATTATGTAGACAGCACAAGAAGAATCAAGTCTACTGACGAGCAGTGCGCATAAACAATCTAAATATGTCTATATAAACAATCTAGTAGGGGTTATCTGTATGCTACTTCTCCCGATAAGGTCGCGCAACTGGCAAAATAGCCCCTTCGTACACTGACGTAAATCTCCGATAGCTAACGACTTTGGTATCCAGGTTCCTCTCGCAGTACAAATCCATAGAGGTTTGTACACAGACACTCGTCAATGGATACCAAAGTTGAAACGTATCGGAGACATGGGTCGCCCTGTGTACGAAGGCGTACACGTTTTATTTTCCGAGAGTCTAAAATCACAACTGAAAGTTCTTGCCTGTGGTGTTCCCGAAGTGGCTTCTTTAACTGTGATACCAGAGGGTGGCCACATCCTCATACGAAAAATAAAATCGAAAGTAATTTATTCATATTAGGCTGATTTATGAGCACTTTTTGAGGGTCAGTTTTTACATAAGACAGTCCCCCAAAGCGCCCCCCCCCCCCCTTCGACACTTCCTAGTGTTTTGGCTGTGAAGAAGAAGTGGCGGAACAAACTCCCCAGCAACACATCTGTCTGTACGGTTAGAAGAACCAAATAAAACGACTAGTTAGACACCAAACTACTATTCCTTTGTTATCATTTTACTAGTATTCCTTCTAAAAGTAAAATAGCTAAGTAATATAGAAGCAGCTACTTGAATCTAGCAAACCTATGTAAAAGTCGGCAAAGGCTTCCGAGTGAAAACTGATATAATAAACAGGCTGCTTCACGGCCGCCGTACAATCTAGCACTTAGCAACACATAATAACTACACAATATAACACTACTAACATAGGAGAACTACGAGTAAGGAAGCAAGGGATACGGCATTGTATACAAATGAGAAAAGTTTTGTCGATGTTTTTCTTTTTCTCAAGTTTTAAGACCACCAGTAACAGGGAGATATCTCAGAATGGCACCTGGCACCTGAATTTGTGAAATAGTTAAGGTGCTATTAGCTCAGGTGCTATTTCAGGAGGTGAGATGAGATGCGTCAGGTGAGATGGAAAATTCTACACAACATACAACTAACAAAGATTTAAATAATTAAAGGTCGATGTCGTGAGTCAAGACTCGATACCGTGCTGCTGGACTTAACATCATCAACAAATACGGTAATTCCAGACTTATTGTGTGTCGCGATGTGCGGCTAACATTATGACACGAGTGCACACGACATTCACATAACCATCTTATGTTCGATTCATGTTTCAATTTACTAGAGGAAAACTTATCAAAAAAATACCAGAAAAAAAAACAAAGAAAAGAAACAATGTGAGTCTTGTGGCAGTGCCAAAAAGGCACAGTACCCCTAGCACGAGTTTTCACTATTTTACTTTACAGAGTTTTTCCAGTATTTACAGCGTTTCTTGTATGAAAATATGGAACAGCGCCTCTGGTGTGCGGAGAAGGAACCAATTTTTTCCTTGAAAATTGTCAATTTGAAGTCGTCAAAGTTCCAGTTTACTTTACGTCTCAAATACTGAAAACTCGTGCTGACGGTACTGTTCAGCAAATATTTCGGGCAGCCTGACGCTGGTTTTTAACCAAACCAAAAATAAGGCTATGAAGTGACGGAGGTACATTTCAACAGTTCGTTCGCACAACATCAAAATACACACATCTCACTTTCCTACCTCTGTTTTCCAACTCCGAAACCCAACACACGTACAACATAAGACCTAAATATAACTGAGGAAGGCTTTCGCCGTGACGCAGCAGCCATTTTCACTAGGATAATAAGCCGCACTTCCTCGCCACCTGTACAAGCAGAACATTAATCTTCTTTGCTATGTCGAGGAAAAAATGACATTTTAAAGTTGAAAGCAGTCTTCTTCCTGCATAATGATTGGACGGATACTGCTGATGGATAGTTTTAGAACTGCGGAAGAAAAATAGATTTTTATAGTCTTTGGTTTTGAATTATAATGCTGGTGTGTTTTTTAATTAAGGAATTAATGGTTGCATGACTTTTTCGTAGTGAGTCGTGGATCATGGCATTCAGAATTATATATGTAGGTTATGGGATTCTCAAATGAACTCTTAAAATTAAAAAAGATTGTTATACAAATATATATATACATATATATAATTACATATACAAATTATACATTACAGCGATAGGAAATTATTTACAACTGACTCTTTAAAAGAAACCAGCGATTGTGCTTGTCTGACTGACAACGGCAATGCATTCCACAAACGGACAGCCTGGACCGTGAAGGAATCGTCATAAAACTTTGTGGAGTGCGCAGGCATCATTAACATAAAATTCTCTGATGATCTCAAAGTTCGAGAGTGTGCATCGTCTAGAAATTTAAAACGCTCTTTGAGATAGGAGGGAGTTAAGGGATTATACAGAATGCTATAAAGCAGCGTTAAAATGTGCGTATTTCGGCGAAGACGAATAGGCAGCCACTTGAGTTTATTGCGAAATTCTGAAATATGGTCATATTTGCGCAAACCAAATATGAACCTTATACAAAAATTTTGAAGTCGCTCAAGCTTATTCAATTGTGCTTCTGTGAGATCTGGATAGCTGGCATCGGCATAATCAAGGATCGGGAGAAGGAGGGATTGAGCGAGAGCAGTTTTAGTGGCAGTTGGAAGAAAATTGCGCAATCTTCGCAGAGATCCTGAAAATGCGAATAATTTGCGACTCACTTCTTGTAATTGTGGGCCCCAAGAGAAGTCTTTATCAATGTAAATACCCAGGTCTTTAACCTTGTCGCTGTATGGAATAAGTGAACCTTCAAAAACAATTTGGGGAAGCTGCAACCAGTTGATTCTAGAACGCAGTCTTGAGCTGCCAACAACAATGACCTGTGTCTTCGCTGGGTTAACTTTTAAGCCATGGTCAGTACTCCAACCGGAAATACGTGCTAAATCCTTATTTATCATATTTACAGCCTCCGACAATTCGTCTAAGGGAGCTTGTGAATATATTTGCAAATCGTCAGCATACAGGTGGTAGGACGAAAGAAGATGATTAGAAATTGAATTTATAAATATAGCGAAAAGAAGAGGAGATAAAACGCCCCCCTGTGGTACGCCGGCAGAGGTATCGCACCAAGAAGACGACGAGCCTTCAATGCAAATACGCTGTCGGCGGCCACACAGGTAACTACGAAACCAATCAATTGCCGTTGGAGATATGTTAAGAGAGCAGAGAATGCCGAGGAGAATATCAAAATCGACGGTGGTGAAAGCATTACTGAAATCTAATAAAGTGAGGACCGTCAAATTTCCATTCTCCATGCCCAATCTTATATCATCAGTAATTTGAACAAGTGCTGTAGTAGTGCTGTGTCCTGGACGAAACCCGGATTGGTAATCATTAAGGAGACTGTTTTTACAAAGGAAAGCACTTAGCTGATTATGAATGAGGCGCTCAAGGACTTTGGATAGGAACGGTAATATGGAGATAGGACGAAAATCGGCAAAAGACACAGGATTAGACTTTTTAGGGAGAGGGGTAATTTGTGCTTCTTTCCAACACGAAGGAAAAACACCACAGGTTAGGGAATAATTTAGGATATGACCGATCAATCGAACTCATCCCCTTGGGCAAAACCCAACATCGCCTCTACATTTTACTCTATGGTATTAAGTTATGAATTTTTCATGGTGCGGCCGGGCGCCCATGTGTTCGGCACGGTAACGCTGCCAGTGTTACGTATACCGACTACGTTGTCGACTACATTCGATGCCAGGCTGCCATTACCCAACTATTTTCGAGTAAATTTCAGAATACGAAAATTGTCTTTCTGTTTTGTCGAAATATTGATGAGGTTTTCTTTTTATCTAACCCAGAGGCAAAGATGGATCTTTCGGTACTTATGTTCTCGTAGAGTCCCTTTTTAGACGCAAAACTAACCTACCCCATTGGTCTATTACCCAGAATAGAATAGAATAGAATACACTTTATTATGCACACCATACAAATTACTGGTACAGAGTATATCTTATACATAGGGTGACACAATGGGCGATCTTATCGCTAAAAGCGATTTTTTCAATCAGACAACATTTGGATGCCTTACCCAGCATATTCCGCTTCGACATTTAATCTATTTTTGTTTTAATTATCAAAATTGTTTTATTGCATTCTACATGGACATTCATTAAACGTCAACAAATAGTACATAGTTTGGGTTGATCGATTCCTGACCTCCCTTACCAACTGCAATCCTGAGCAACTAGGTATTACTCGTATTCGCTAAACCATATCAACCTACTAACAAATACTCTAGTTTTATTGGAGCCTGACAAGAGAAACCTTTTATCCCTTACAAGCGTAAATAAGAAACAGACTTAGGCCGAGATCTATAAAAAAAAATTACCACTTACTTTTGACAAGCCACAGATAACACCTCCAGATTCCGCATACAAAGCAACTTATGGAGGTATTCCACGAAGGGTACCTGGCACTTGCGAAAAAATTTGACAGGAGCCTTATGTCGAATAGACAAAAAAGCCGTGGTGATACTAATTATATGTAGTTTCTAGAAGATTACTTTAGATTTAAACTTGAGAATTAACACTTATTTACGTTATAATTATGTAGACAGCACAAGAAGAATCAAGTCTACTGACGAGCAGTGCGCATAAACAATCTAAATATGTCTATATAAACAATCTAGTAGGGGTTATCTGTATGCTACTTCTCCCGATAAGGTCGCGCAACTGGCAAAATAGCCCCTTCGTACACTAGGCGACGTAAATCTCCGATAGCTAACGACTTTGGTATCCAGGTACCTCTCGCAGTACAAATCCATAGAGGTTTGTACACAGACACTCGTCAATGGATACCAAAGTTGAAACGTATCGGAGACATGGGTCGCCCTGTGTACGAAGGCGTACACGTTTTATTTTCCGAGAGTCTAAAATCACAACTGAAAGTTCTTGCCTGTGGTGTTCCCGAAGTGGCTTCTTTAACTGTGATACCAGAGGGTGGCCACATCCTCATACGAAAAATAAAATCGAAAGTAATTTATTCATATTAGGCTGATTTATGAGCACTTTTTGAAGGTCAGTTTTTACATAAGACAGTCCCCCAAAGCGCCCCCCCCTTCGACACTTCCTAGTGTTTTGGCTGTGAAGAAGAAGTGGCGGAACAAACTCCCCAGCAACACATCTGTCTGTACGGTTAGAAGAACCAAATAAAACGACTAGTTAGACACCAAACTACTATTCCTTTGTTATCATTTTACTATTATTCCTTCTAAAAGTAAAATAGCTAAGTAATATAGAAGCAGCTACTTGATTCTAGCAAACCTATGTAAAAGTCGGCAAAGGCTTCTGAGTGAAAACTGATATAATAAACAGGCTGCTTCACGGCCGCCGTACAATCTAGCACTTAGCAACACATAATAACTACACAATATAACACTACTAACATAGGAGAACTACGAGTAAGGAAGCAAGGGATACGGCATTGTATACAAATGAGAAAAGTTTTGTCGATGTTTTTCTTTTTCTCAAGTTTTAAGACCACCAGCAACAGGGAGAGATCCCAGAATGGGCACCTGGCACCTGAATTTGTGGAATAGTTAAGGTGCTATTAGCTCAGGTGCTATTTCAGCAGGTGAGAAGAGATGCGTCAGGTGAGATGGAAAATTCTATACAACATACAACTAACAAAGATTTAAATAATTAAGGGTCGAAGTCCTGAGTCGAAACTCGATACCGTGCTGCTGGACTTAACATCATCAACAAATACGGTAATTCCAGACTTATTGTGTGTCGCGATGTGCGGCTAACATTATGACACGAGTGCACACGACATTCACATAACCATCTTATGTTCGACTAGCTGTGCCCGCAACTTCGTTCGCGTGGATGTCGGAATTGAACAATGTATTTTTTAGTTCTAAGCGCTTAATTCAGGCCAGTCCATTCCAGTCCGTTCCAGTCCGTTCCAGTCCATTCCAGTCCATTCATTCCAGTCCATTCCAGTCCATTCCTGTTATTTGAATAATCTAGTTTTTCTATTCGAAGTTAGATCGCGCGACTGACGTACGAAATCATGTGTGAGACCAAAGAAACTTCTGAAACACTTTAAATTCAAATATCTTTTGATAGACTGAACCGATTCCAATGAAACAAAAACTAAGTTCCTCTCCAAGTTACGCTTAATCGTTGTGTATAAAAGTTATCTACATTAATTTCGTATATTTTACGTGATACCTGGACAAATACACAGACAAACAGATAAACAGACAAACAGACAAAAATTCTAAAAATGCTAGAAATGGGTTCTATTGGTTGTCCTTTAATACCCTGGCTATATTTTTTGAGTTTTTATTTAATGTACAAAAATATTTTTTCTACAGTTTTATTATATGTATAGATAGATAGATAGAAGATATAGATAGATATAGATTCATGTTTCAATTTACTAGAGGAAAACTTATCAAAAAAATACCAGAAAAGAAACAATATGAGTCTTGTGGCAGTGCCAAAAAGGCACAGGTTTTTACTGACACTGGTTTTTAACCGAACCAAAAATAAAGGTATGAAGTGACGCAGGTACATTTCAACAGTTCGCTCGCACAACATCAAAACATACACATCTCACTTTCCTACCTCTGTTTTCCAACTCCGAAACCCAACACACGTACAACATAAGACCTAAATATAACTGAGGAAGGCTTTCGCCGTGACGCAGCAGCCATTTTCACTAGGATAATAAGCCGCACTTCCTCGCCACCTGTACAAGCAGAACATTAATCTTCTTTGCTATGTCGAGGAAAAAATTGACAGTTTAAAGTTGAAAGCAGTCTTCTTCCTGCATAATGATTGGACGGATACTGCTGATGGATAGTTTAAGAACTGCGCAAGAAAAATAGATTTTATAGTCTTTGTTTTTGAATTATAATGCTGGTGTGTTTTTTAATTAAGGAGTTAATGGTTGCATGTCTTTCATCTAGTGATTCGTAGATCATGGCATTCAGAATTGTATATGTAGGTAATGGGATTCTCTACTGAACTCTAAAGATTAAAAAAGATTGTACGCCATTTCAATTTTTATTCTTCGAAATAGTGCCGGGTACATACACGTATGTTTAAATGTTGTCAGGGAACATTTCCGAGATATTGTTAAAAAACATGTATTCTACGAATAATTTAAAAATGGAAATGCCGTACGGCGTTAATGCTTTTAAAATAACAGTATATGTTATTGGCATTGCTTGAGCTGAAAAACAGCAGCGTGGTAACATGTGCAAATATTATGTATACCACAAAAAATATTAATTCGTAAAATCATCGAGAACATAGCAGAGGAACAAGATACCCTCGTTTCCGAAGTCGTGCTCAACGAAGCCACAAAAACGAAGATAAGAATTAAAATAAAATAATATTCATTTCGGACGCCTTACTTGTAACGAGAGTTTTTTAAACAAAGAGCGAAGCAACATCAATAAGGACACGAGAAAAAATAACTTTGAAAGTACTTGAGTAACATACTGTGTCCAATATAGCGTTAGTAAGTCAAAACCCAATATTATTTTTGAAAAATACTACAATATTGGTGAAACGTTTAGCACCATAGATATCTTCTACATAGTATAAAATAGTCGCTTTCTTCCGTCTGTACGCCTTTACCTTACAAACTGATTTAAATGCGGTTTTTATCAACAAACATTGATTCATAAGAAACAATTATGTATTCGTATTATACATCTGTAGAATAATACCGTAAGAGCCGATCGAGTCGCTAGTAAGTTACAAAATAAACTTTCTCATTATCAAATTATTATTACTTCACACCCTCCAGTTTCTGTTGGTTTTATACTAGTAATTCTTACCTGGCACGCAGTATTCAAGTATTCACGGTTCCGACATGTGAACGTTGTCAAAACAGCTACTGATCAATCTGCAACAAAGACAGTTTACATTAGAAACAATTCACAGATCATCGTTTCGCGTCAACTTTGAACTACCTACTCTATTTACAAGTAATAAACTTTTCATCCCCCCATCTCGGAAAGGGTACATTGGCTCTTCGATATCTGACGGTAAAAGCCGTTTTTATCCTCAAGTGAGTAAAAGCCGTTTTTATCCTCTAGTGAATAACGTAAATTTGAATTTAGAACATCGTATGAACAAAAGGGTAGCAGCAGTAATGGCGGCCGGTGACCGCAACAGCTGATCGCTTGTTGTGGTGCCCACTTGACGTTCGAAGGTTGTCGAGGAAACAAATTCTATTTTTAAAATTTGATGTGGTACACAGGTGGGAAAGCAGAGTACGCTCCTCGGGTGTAAGGCTGCGTTGCCTTGGGCTAACTTGAATCCCTCGCTTCGTTAAGGATTTTTAACTTTATTCCCTCGTTTCTTTCGGGTGTTAACACTTGAACCTTCTCGCTGCGCTACGGATGGAGGTTCACCCCCAGAATCCTTAGTATCGCTTCGGAATTCAATACGCCTCCCTTGGAGCTTAATCTACGATTATTTTGTTAAAATCTCAGACCCGAAACATTCTTGGCTCAGTACTTTGTTTTACCTTTTATTTGCTTTGTTGCGGTTTTCCTTTCACGTCTTATTGTTATGTTATGACAAACCAAGATAAAAATAAGTAACTTAATAATACTTAGGTAGTAGTTGAAAACTACTACCTAAGTATATTTGTTTTAATTTCGAAATGATTCTGTTCTATATTAATGTCTTAGTTAATACCTAAACTGAAATAAAAGCCTATCTTGTGTTTGTACAATGTACATCTGTTTTTATTTGTTTTTGCATTTAGTCATTTCCTCGCTGAGGTGGGATGAAAAGTTACGTGTTGCACTCGAGTGCAAAGATTTTTCACCTTGTGCTCTTTTGATTCCCTCGCTATCGCTCATGATTCTAATTTTGAATCACTCGTTGCACTCGTGATTCAATTTTAGAATCATTCCCTTGCTCGGTCATCAAAATTGAGCACGCGGTTAAAAATCAACTTTGCACTCTTGTATAACAAATAACTATTTCATCCCCCCATCTCGGAAAGGGTACTTTTGCTCTTCGATATCTGACGGTAAAAGCCGTTTTTATCCTCAAGTGAGTAAAAGCCGTTTTTATCATCTAGTGAATAAAGTAAATTTGAATTTAGAACATCGTATGAACAAAAGAGTAGCAGCAGTAATGGCGGCCGGTGACCGCAACAGCTGATCGCTTGCTGTGGTGCCCACTTGACATTCGAAGGTTGTCGAGGAAACAAATTCTATTTTTAAAATTTGATGTGGTACATAGGTGGGAAAGCAGAGAACGCTCCTCGGGTGTAAGGCTGTGTTGCCTTGGGCTAACTTGGATCCCTCGCTTCACTAAGGATTTTTATCTTTATTCCCTCGTTTCTTTCGGGTGTAAACACTTGAACCTTCTCGCTGCGCTACTGATGGAGGTTCACCCCTAGAATCCTTAGTATCGCTTCGGAATTCAATACGCCTCCCTTGGAGCGTAATCTACAATTATTTTGTTAAAATCTCAGACCCGAAACATTCTTGGCTCAGTACTTTGTTTTACCTTTTTTATTTGCTTTGTGCGGTTTTCCTTTCACGTCTTATTGTTATGTTATGACAAACCAAGATAAAAATAAGTAACTTAATAATTATATTATTTGTTTTAATTTAAAAATTATTCTGCTCTATAATAATGTCTTAGTTAATACCTAAACTGAAATAAAAGCCTATCTTGTGTTTGTACAATGTACATCTGTTTTCATTTGTTTTTGCATTTAGTCATTTCCTCGCTGAGGTGAGATGAAAAGTTACGTGTTGCACTCGAGTGCAAAGATTTTTCACCTTGTGCTCTTTTGATTCCCTCGCTATCGCTCATGATTCTAATTTTGAATCACTCGTTGCACTCGTGATTCAATTTTAGAATCATTCGCTTGCTCGGTCATCAAAATTGAGCACGCGGTTAAAAATCAACTTTGCACTCTTGTATAACAAATAACTATTATTTTTCATATATGGATGTGATCACTCTCTGGTCTCAGAGTTAACGAAATCGTTTCTTGTAACCCTATAGGATTCTGACATGACTTTAGACTTTATTGATTACGTATTTAAGTACATGTTACCTCATGATGTTTGCTTTCATTGGTGTCCAATATTCACAAAAAACATACTTATGCATTGAAAAAGAAACATTAGTTTATGCCCAGATTTGAACTAACAACCACATGCATGAGAGGAGCAATATTAAACTCCGGGACATCATGACTATAAAGAACTTAGCAGTCAACATTTGCAAAGGAAATTTCATTAACTTCGTGTTTTGATTTATCACAAAGTGTTTCAGTAGATTTAACAACAAAGTTGTACTTAAATTCATTGCCTTAATTGACTTTTTAATTAGGCATAAAGTTAGGAAACGCCGTTGCTTCGCTTTCGTACGGTCTAGCGTGATTTATGAATTTCAGATTTTTTTCATAAACGCCTGGATTAAAGTGAAGTTCTATTAAGAAGAAAGTGAATTTGAAGAAAGCTTAATGCTTATTATGTTCTAGGTTCGAAAACCAAACCGAATTTTCACGGAGAGGTAGGCCTGTGTCCCAACAGTCATCATCATCATCATCATCAGCCGAAAGACGTCCACTGCTTAACATAGGCCCCAACATTGGCTATAATAAAACGAATATCTATGTTCCTTGAAGATAATCAGAAGTATACCTCAGCTTACCCTATCATCAGTTATATGCTTCTAAGATTTTTTTAAAGAAAATCCGGTTTGCCCAAACTGTTCGTCTATAAGAGGACTTTGCACTCCAAAATAGGTATTTGGTACTTGTGGCCCCTTAATCTTTGAAGTCATCCTTAGAAAGAAAGAAAGAAAAAACATTTATTCGGCGCAAGTGGACCACGATAAACATACACATTCAAAATAAAAAAATAAGCACAAAAAAAACAAAAAAGTAAAAAAAAAACCGATGTCAAACACAAGAAAAAATAAAAGAATTGTTATTGTGTGTCTCACGGCTGCGCCAATAAGGCCCAGTTCAGCTAAATGTCGAGAAATTAGTGCTCGACGCTGGTTTTCAACTAGACCTACCTACATACCTGCATATCTCAATTCATACTCATGGTTTTATATGCTATAATGTCCGTTAGGTGGAACGACGCAATGAAAGACGTGTACTCCGTGAGATAATATATTTTGGACTGAATCCTGCGCTCGGCGCCTGACCTACCTACTATGTACAAATATCAATGTTGATCTACCTACATTACATATGCCAAAGCTCATAATGACGCATAATTCAGAGCAACGTCAGCGAAATATTGACAGGGAGTGATGGATGGCTGCAGTGACATGACATGACCTACAACATACTGCAGCTGTTCACCTGTAATCTGGGAGGTCACGAGTAGATCTAGTACTTAGCTGTTGGTTTACCTATAAGTTGGCAAAACAATGACTAGAAGTTCTTCAAAATTTTGTAAATATGTTTTTTTTTTCATATTTGTTTTGCTCCTCTTTGCTTGTTTTTTTTTTCTTTAGATGTTTAGTCTTTTTGTCAATTCTTGTGCATCTTTTAAAATAAATATATTGTAACGAAAATACAATATTTTTTAATAACTAAGTTGACAATATATACAAACTAAAGCTAGAAATTAAAAATAAATAAAACTATACATTTACAACTAAACTTACACTAAAATAAAAAAAATTAAAAAACCTATTTCAACAAAAAACATAAAAAGGCAGAGTCACTTAGGCGTCAAAGTACTCCTCCGCATCGCTGTCATCCGGTAACGTGCCCAGAAGACTGGCAGCATTGCAACGTTGGAAATAAAAATATTCATTCAAAACTTGCTGACCCGGAAAAAAAGACGTACCACCTCAGAATTTAACTAAATCGGTCCAGCCGTTCTCGAGTTTTAGCAGGACAAACAGCAATTGATTCTTATGTAAATAGATAAACACCACGGTTTCCTTCCATTCTTCTTTTAGTAACAGTCCATACACTCATCATTTGTCTATGTTTTTATAGGTACAAGTACACATGATTTTCACCTACAAGTCATTCCATTACCAGTCGATTTTCGGCCTACAAGTTGACGTAGAACTCAATGTTCCTTGAACAACCAACAACTTGAACCTTGTTATGACGTAATTAGCATAAAGTATGTATCAAATATTAAATGCTTTTACTTAAGACGCAACTAATACTTGTATTTTTAAATACTATATGTTCCGACAATAATTAAAGTTTTCTTTGGTAAAAACTCTCTGTAATATAACGTGAGCATGTTGTATTGTGCATGTGCAAAGCAAAAATATACACAAGTTTCCCAGAAATGTATTATTTATTCAAATCTTACTTAAATTCTTTTGAAATAAGCCCTAAAATCGTTCTGATTCTATGATATAAAATTCAACGATGAAGCACATAAAATCTTGTCGTTAAGGCTCTCCAATCAATATAAAAATGTTAATATAACTCCGTAATGGTTTCCGGACAAAATTAATATTTTGTGAAACAATGTCCCCGATATTAAAACCAGCTGTTTAATACTAACAAAATATTCTGAAAAGAATTTAAGGTTTAGCTTTATTACAATGAAGGGACATAAAAATTACCATTTTTATGCTTATAGGTAAATTTTAGAGACGTACGTGATTACGGGGATTTTTTTAGTAGTGAGGGGAAGAGTCGATATCGAGTAATTAATTGAGTATTTATATTGTCAATCGATTAACAAACGATTTATACATATAGTAGTAGTATATATCTGTCTGTATCTGTTTTATATAGGTGCCAAAACGCGATTCTTCTATACATATAATTTGAATAGCTAAAGCAAACTCCGATGTCACTAACAGAACTTAACTTACTCAATAAATAACTAAAAAAATACTAATTTAACAGTTCTTTTTTTTAACTTAATTGACTTTTTGGGCTTAACATAAAGTGTTTCTAAAGAAATTTTATTTTAGAAATAATTCTCAATAGATTGAAATACCTAGTAGTCGATTATTTTAAACGATGCAAATATTCTGTAAAGGCCTCGTGAGTCAGCACGCGTAGCATGGCGCCGTAGAAACGGGTTTTGTCGACGGCAGAATAGACAAAATGACAGAACGTTAAAGATTTTTATCGATTTAAGCATAGTAATGTTTAAAATATAGAAAACATATGATTCTATTTATTAATGGTGTACAAATCGTGTCAAACTTGTGCAAAAATACAGTTGATTTATATAGAAATAGCGATGAAATAACTTTGTCTTTTCTTGGTAGAATAGAGATAGAATCGCCATGCTACGCGTGCTGGTGGTCGATTCTCTGGTTGGCCAGGGTGTTACTGAATATTTTCATTAAGAATTCAACATAAGCATCTACAATTTTTGTATGCATGATCCTTTGATGGCATTAGACTCATCCCTTATTACATGGAACTTAAAAATAACTGGTTAAAATGTGAGTAGACCTCTGTCAAATATTTCAAGAATAAATACCAGATGTTATGTTTTGAAGTACAAGACTATTGATTAACGATTAGACTGATTACTTTGGAAGGCTGTAATTATTCTGTCATGAAATGTACTGACATGTAACTGCTCTAGTTTAAAGTGGATATCGATATTATTTATTCAAATGTAATTGGTATTCTCTACCTTGAACTTGACATATTGTTGTGTTACTATGGATTTATGGAATGAATTCCCAATGTCAAAATTCATGTGTTTAAATTCAGTAATGACTGTCAGAAAGTTTTGTTGTAGCAACGTTGTAAACGAACTGTGTTTAGAATATTTCTTACATCTATTCCTAACTTCATTTTTAACTTTTTTAATGAAACTATTTACTTTTTCGTTAGGTTAATATTCACTTTTTAAGAGCATCAGAAAAGTTTTAGGCATTTTAAAACCTTAATGCCTTTAAAATTTAATATTTAGAAAAGAGAAAATTTACACCACACCAGGAGCCAGGAAGTACCTAAGTAAAAAATCAATCAGAGTATTGATCACCTTTCTCTAAGCTATTTGGCCAGAGAAAAGTGATGAATACTCTGATTGTTTTTTTACTTACTATTACTCTAAGTTTTTTATTAGGCCAAGGGCAACTCGCTGTCCGACCATGGACCATGCCCGAGTCGACGGCACGTCCTCAAAGAGCGTCCCCGAAGCGCCTCGAAGAGGGCTCCGTCATTATGCTGAGAGGACCAAAGCCTGCCATGGTCGCGGGACTTATTACATCACCGTGACCCCGGAACATAAAGGGCTATTGAAGGACACCGTGGATTTTAGTCAGTACAAGTCTGACAGTCCCTGCCGCCTTGCCCGGAGTGGGGAGGACTCGTTCGATGTTTTTTTTAAAAAAAAAAACTATTAGGCCACCAAGAAAACTTATGTCGACTAAAAAACCCACTACACCAAAGACAACACTATTAAAATACCTTCTGATTTAGCTGGTGATTTATGTACAATAAGGGGCAACTTTTAATTTCGTAACGTAGCTATGTCTAAGCTATTTGTTTGAGGCTGGTTATAAAACTGTCTACTCCCTGTGTTTTATTGTTTTGAACGTGACTTTTTAGCTGTTTGCATGTTGCCTAATTTGCTGGGCCATTTATAATTTTGTGGTATTAAAGGTAATGGGAGAAAAATGTTGAAGTAAAATGAGCTTTGTGGTACTCAAATATTTTAGTTAATTATAGAAGTTCTAGCCCTGTCTTGAAATTGTTTGTTCAAGATTGATAGTTGTAGAAATGTAAATTTGATGACATGGGAATTTCTACATGTGGTAATTCGATAAAAAAACCTAACAGTCGAGTCATGAATCGTTTACACAGGCTTTAAACTATACAGAAATGTAAAATTAAGCCTGTAATACTCTAAATTCTAGTGAGTGGATACCAAAGAAGTACACCAATATTGCGATAGTTACGTTTAATTTTTTATTTATTTAATTTAACATATAATAAAACTGTAGAAAAGATATTTTTGTACATTAAAAAAAAAATCGAAAAATATAGCCAGGGTATTAAAGGACAACCAATAGAACCAATTTCTAGCATTTTTAGAATTTTTGTCTGTTTGTCTGTTTATCTGTTTGTCTGTGTATTTGTCCAGGTATCACATAAAATGTACGAAATTAATGTAGATAACTTTTATACACAACGATTAAGCGTAACTTGGAGAGGAATTTAGTTTTTGTTTCATTGGAATCGGTTCAGTCTATCAAAAGATATTTGAATTTAATGTGTTTCAGAAGTAAAATTACGGGTGCACTTTGGTCTCACACATTGATTTCGTACGTCAGTCGCGCGATCTAACTTCGAATAGAAAAACTACATTATTCAAATAAATACATATTTCAACGCACGGCAGATGGCGTTAAAAGAAAACCTGGAATAGACGTGTTTATGTTGAAAAAAACATTATGTATTTTGTTTCATCGTAATCGGTTCACATAATATGAATGGGCTGGAATGGACCGGAATGGACTGGAATGGACTGGAATGGACTGGAATGGACTGGAATGGAGCGGAGTGGAGCGGAGCGGAGCGGAGGGGAGTGGGGCGGAGGGGAGTGGAACGGAAGGGAGTGGAGTGGAGTGAAGTGGAATGCATAGAGCGGGCATTAAGAAAAATAGTTCTACATAAACCTGGAATAGAAGTGTCAAATATTCTTGATAAATCTTAGAAAATTCTAAAAAAAAACGTGGAAAAACGTGACCAGAATTAAGCGCTTCGAACTAAAAAAATACATTGTTCGATTCCGACATCCACGCGAACGGAGTCGCGGGCACAGCTAGTTTTTTAATATGGCGCTAGTTATTTCCAAACAGCGCTGGGCCCGCTTGGTAGGTCTCCTTTCAAATGAGAGAATACGTGTGTCCCACCAGTGGTAACATTATTTAACAATAATATGTTACGCTTATGCTTGAGCTTATTGCTATCAATTCATAGTCCGTGGCTATTTTCAAATTCCCAGCAATACTTTACTCTTCCTGGGAACCGAACCGCAAGCATGCTCAGCAGTCGCGCTTGCTTACATGACAAAAAACCAACGAGACAGTCCTTTGAAAAATGTGTTACACCCTTTTTTGATACAAAGATTTTGCTCCGTTCTGTTGAAGAAATTAAATTCTAGTTGTTTCAGACTTAAGGTTTATTTTCCCTTAATACGACAATACAATACCCTTGATGTTATAAGCTACTAAAGTCGATTATAACCACAGACTAACAGGTGTCCAGTCTACCAGTCAGCAAACCTATTTGAACAACAAATTGCGATGACCACTCTGCTTGCTAAGCTTTGTAATCATGTCAACTTCCCCTTTATGGACTGTTCAGTGCTGTGATCACTTGGAAATGATGACTGTTGCTTCACGTAGAGTACTGAAATTCAACCACACTTAATAAAGTGTGGTTCAGTACGTGTGACCACACTTAATAAAGTATGGTTTAGTAAGTGTGACCACACTTTATAAAGTGTGGTTTAGTAAGTGACCACACTTCAGTTAATGGTTGGATAGTTAGTACCTACTAGTGTACTTAGTGGTGGTAATATAGAAAAATCACTTTGGGTCCTTCACACGTGGAAGAGAGAAATCAATATTGTTTATGAGGTTACAGAAATCCATTACATAAATGGTGTGGTATAAAAACGAATGTATATGTACACGTATGCGTTTTATTGTTCTTGAGGCTAAATAATAACAGCTTTACAGATCGATATTCAAAATTAAGCCACGCTTGACTAGGTTAGTCTATAGATGCATGACCATCGTTCAAATCCAGTTACCTCTGTGTCTAGGAAAGCAGTCTTCGACAGTCGTTACGGTTAGTCAAAAGCTCGAAAATCTGACAAACAATTATATTAGTGTGGAGGTCATATGCAATACAGGTAACCGCTTCATTTTAAAAAACAGATTTTCAGCTGAATCCTGTTAGACTGGGAGCTGACCACAACAGAGTTGGAGAAAGGCTGAGTAGATGATATAATAATGACTGTACTTTCAGAGTTATCATACACTATGAGACTGTGGCTTTATTTTCCCGTTTATCGACAATTGGAAACTGTAATATAGAACTGTAACTGGCCTTTTAGAATCAATTGATTTTTAATTGGAATAAGAATCTATTAAAACAACGTTCAAGACCACAAAATAAAACATTTACCTCACCTATTTCATCTTTAACATCGCATACCCAACCGGCTCAATGAACGAAGATTTTTCCTGGAATTTCCTCCAGGTACATCCATCAGGTATGTATTATTAAGAAGGCGCTCCTCCTCATATGTCGTATTCCATAAGGAAGCAATGCTCATATGAAATGCCTGTTGAATTATTTTGCGAGCTCTTTGTTACAGTGGCATTACACTCCCTCTTTGTTGTCGGTTAAGTATTCAATCTTTTGACGCACGTTTTAATTTGAATGTTTTGAGTTGTTGTGTTTTTTTGTGTGTGTATGTGTGTGTGTTGTGAGGAGTTTTTAAGAAGGTGTGAGTGGAAAAATGAATGGAATTTTAGACTTGAATTTTTAATATTTTGTCTTCGTTGTTGTTTTATGAAGAATTTCAGCAGCCTGCTTTTTTTGGAGGTATTGAAACTGAAGAATAAAACATTAAATTTTATTATGTCTATTGTCTCAAAAAAGACATGTTGATAATATCTTTATTAAGACCACATTTCGTTCCAATTGACATTATAACCGGGCACAAATCGATAATAGAGACAACTGCTAAAAAAAACTGATGGAAACACCCATACAGAGTAGTGGCACTCTGTTAAGATAACTGTAACCTTGAAACGCGAAGGAACAAATGATTTTAAGTAGTCAGTAAGAGTCTGACAGTTCCTTCCTCTACACCCAGGAGGATTCACATGATGATTATAATACAACAAAAAAAATACACAGTCACAATTTTCCTCAGAAATCGATCTGGGAACTTCATTGTTTAACAGTAACGCTAGCAACCAATCAGTAAACTCTAAACAGTTTCTATTATCGAAAACGAAATCCAATCTCACAACAAGATAACCTACAAACAGTAACGAAATCACTGAAAACATACAAAGACGGGATATAACGAAGTGAACACAATTCAATTACGTGACGTCACTATGTAAATTAGTTGTGTTTGGTATCCCGGCGTTTCCCGTCAAGATACAATAAAGGCGTTATCTGCGCGGCACACCCTCGCTGCGCTGAACAATAGGAGGACACTACGTATAGCGGGCTATAGTTCGTGGCGTCGATTAAATAGCGCTGGATATGAAATTTGGAACAGAGTGGGTAATGCTTTTAAGGGGTATTGATTTTAGAGATCAATTAATTGAGGAAGAGAATGAGATCAATTAATTGAGATTGTAATTTGTGGCGTTTATTTTTTATATATTTGGTGTACAATAAAGTATAAGTATTCCGTATGCCAAATAGTGTGACAATCATGAATCATTTCTGTATGTGACCATCTTGCGTTAGGTATCCAAAATTTCTCCTTGCCCCACGTAAATGTAAAGGTTTTGAATCCACGACTATAAATTCCAACACAATGAAAGTAAATTAGCTTATCGATTTTTTTTGTCCATAGAAAGTAATTGTGAATTTTTCATTAAAATAAAGCCATCGTAACTTTATAATAAAAATTCTAAAGTAAGTTTGTTTATAGTTTTTTGCGCCTCCACACCTAAATAGTTGACCCTATATTGATGAATTGTTGTAAAAAAATGACATGAGACCCTGAAGACGACTAACATAGGCTACTTGTTTCTGTCATAAAAGTCAAGATGAAGAAATAGAAAAGACACAGGCAGTAAATAAGTCTTCAACTATTTCGTCATACATTTATGTCCAGAAAGCCAGAAACATATTTAACAAAAAACACCCTCCTTTCAAGACACAGTCCTAATCTGCAGCCTTCTTATCCACGGTTCACTATTCCAACCTCTCCCATGGAACACAGCAACAAACGGGGTGAGCGATAAGTGTAGATGCCAAGGGTTACGTTTCATACAACATGGCGGTATGGTGCCCCGTCACAGCTTTATAGCCGCCAAGTTATGGCCAAAGTTGTCGCCTTTTTACCCATGAGCGGGTTGCAACCATAAGATTTTCAGATAAGGTATTTTTTACGAGGGTTGCCCATGATATGCGTTTAAACAGGTGTTGGTACTGTTTTGTAATAGGTGAATGGTGAGGTCTTTAGTTTTTAGTGGAGAATGGACTGTTCTATTTTGCAGATAATGTTTAAAATCGATGGGCCGCACTAATATTATAAACTAGCATAAGCCTTTGGCTTTCGAGTTCGGATTTTTTTCGCTACTATCTTATGTGCAAAAGTCCAACTTGTAAACTGTCTTTTGTAATACTACGCGTGAGACAGTAACAAACATCCATCCATCTTCTTCACAAACTTACGTATAAAGTGTCTGTGTCTTTTAGTGTCAGTTACTTTTCATGGTGTTACAAGGGTAGACCACAACTTGAGTTAGAGTAAAGGAAATCCCATCAAAAACAATACTTGTCAAAAAAACCAAGTCTCGCAACTCAGTTGTTCTACGGTAAAAAGTTGTGAGATCCATGTAATACCAAGTCTTATCCATGTAATACTTAAGCGACTTCCTGTCTTAATACGTCCACTCCCTAAGAAATCTTTAATGTTTTATTTAAATATATTGACTCGGCCATCGCATGAAAACACGTGTTAATTAAATTATTTAGTGCGATGACCAAGTCAATATATTTAAATAAAACATTAAAGATTTCTTAGGGAGTGGACGTATTAAGACAGGAAGTCGCTTAAGTATTACATGGATAAGACTTGGTATTACATGGATCTCACAACTTTTTACCGTAGAACAACTGAGTTGCGAGACTTGGTTTTTTTGACAAGTATTGTTTTTGATGGGATCTCATTTCTTTTTGTATTTTGTAGACAGTTCTACTTTTTTCTTTTCGGTACCTTCTACTTATATCTACCAGGAACGAATTTTCTATAAAACTGGACCAAAATTGAAAAAAAATACTCGACTTGGCGGGGGCACTACCGTGCCCCCAAATATTTTAGTTTTTCCTTGATTCATACACCAAACACTACTTATATTCCAAATTTGAAGCTTCTTGGTCTGCTAGAAGTGCCTTAGAATTTTGATGATCGGTGAGTCAGTCAGTCAGTGAGTGAGTGACAAAATTAAGAAACTTTGACCCGTTATAATTCTTAAACTACTGGTTCAAATTGAATGAAACTTGAAATATACCGTGTCTTTACAATGCCTGCATGGTTACTGAAAATTCAGTCTTCTAGTTTTATCCACAACGAATTTACAGGGGGTCGAAAATGGCCTGAATTGCTTCGAGAAAAGGATGGTACGGCCGTGCCGCTTTTTTGCTCGACTTGGTGGGGGCACTGCCGTGCCCCCAGATGTGTTTTATCCTGATAATATGTTTCCGTGGAATAGTTTACAACACATGGTTAGCCTTTATACTGTTTTTGGTTGACAACAAATTTACGTTAATCTCTAAAGTACGTCTTTTCTTTTTTATTGCGTGGTAAAATCATCAAATGAGTCCTCCCCGGGCAGAGCGGGAGGGACTGTCAGACTTGTACTGACTAAAATCCACAGTGTCCTTCAATAGCCCTTTATGTTACGGGGTCACGGTGATGGAAATAAGTCCCGGCAAGCTTTGGCCCTCAGTGAGGGGGCCCCGTCATTTTGCTGACGCTCTTTGAGGCGCGCGTGGAACACGACGCACCGTCGACCCGGGCATCGTCCATGGTCGGACAGCGAGTTGCCCTTTACTCGCTGTCCGCATGCCCGCGCCTACGGTGACCGGAGATCGTCTGCCGTTTTCTATTCCCTTATATATTATTTGAATAAAAAAGCCACAATTTATTTAGTTTTTTCGGGGAATATAATTCAAATGAGTCCTGCCTGCCTATTTTTAACAATCTCGCGACCAGTAACTTCGTGTCAATAGCCATTCAAGTTATGATCTCATAAAACAATTTTGTTGGTTTACCATCTACAATGCCGGCTAGGCTAATTTTGCGGCTTGGTCAGTGAACTGGAATGCTTAGCTTGAACAGGGCTAGTCAGCTGAAATTCATGCTATAACAAGTTTCGAGCTAAAATGTTGCTCGGTAACCCCTCTTATCGTTATGATAAGTTTTGTTGCTGTTTTTTTTTGCATATATCAATCTTGTTTGCCTATTTAAAAACTTTTGCTGTCTTACTACAAAAAAAAGTTAAACATATCGGTTGAACACTTGTCAAAAAGAACTACGTTTTTCAGAAAAGTGTTCAACCAATGTTTAATTTTTGTAGTAAGACGGATGATGTTTTGCTTTCCCATTAGGTGGGCAGTAGTTATAGACTGGGGTGCTAAGGCAGGAAACCTCCACGTGCGCCCGTGGACTGGAGTTCCCTCTCGGATACGTCCGGGGGGAAGACCAGTTTTTCGGGCCGGTGCACCCTGGGATGCGGGCAAAAACTCTTCTTTAGGCTCTGTGTGCCTAAGGAGTCTTTGCCCGTATGCGAATAGCCTGTCGTGTGGACGCTCCAACGCGTGTCCCTCTGATCAGCAGAGGGCACAGCGGCGGAGCGGGCTTGCGGACGGTGAGTAATGGGTGGCTCGCCGTCCGACCGAGGACCAAGCCCGGGTTGGTGGCGCGTCGTGTTTCGCGCCAAATGCCTGCTGGGGTCGCGGGTTTTTTCTTAACCCAGGTTACCGCGGCCCCGGAACGTACAGGGCATCCGAAGGAACACGGGTGGATTTTAGTCAGTAAGAGTCTGACAGTCCCTTCCGCCCCACCCAGGGCGGGAGGACTCATTTGATGATTTTACCACCTAAAAAAAAAAAAAAAAAAAAAAAAAAAGTAGTTATAGACTATCTGTCCATACATATCCCTGTCGCCTCGTCCATATCGGTTAATTTGTATCCTACTTCCTACTAATATTATAAACGTGAAAGTTTGTATGTGTGGATGGATGTTTGTTACTCTTTCACGCAAAACTACAGAATGGATTTGGCTGAAATTTGGTACACAGATAGTTTATAACCTGGATTAACACATACGATAGATTTTTATCCCGATTTTATGTTCCCGTGGGATAATTTTGGAGTTGTAGCGTGTGAAGCCGCTGGCAACAGCTAGTATTGTATATTAGAAAGAAAGAAAGAAATAACATTTATTGGTACAGATTGGTATTATATGGCCATGAAGCTCACCAACGGTTAAATACTGTGCATCTGACCATTCCAAAGAACCAAACATGTTCTGCGATTCCAAATACACTTCCTGCATAATCTGACACAAACCTCCTCACGTAAGGGGGAGTGGACCATAATCCACCATTCAGTGCACTGCAATCTTATTTAATTCGGAGCTCTTTACACTGAGCCAGAATTGGACCTTCCGAAATAGGAATAATGCATTTCTCTAGTATATACAATGTATTTTCTCTTAATTTTTTCTTTTATTTAACTAACTAATGTCCTTAAACCAAAAAGACGTACATAGTAAAACACCAAATCTAAGTCCCACTTATACATAGATCGAATAGCATTTAACCGCGACTTTTTCGCCTCGATCTATAACAGTGTAAGGTTCAGCAATCAAGTTTACGAACAAAGAAACATGATTTTGCATTAACAGTAGGTACTGGACATTGAAATGAACATGACGTCTTCATAATTATAATCCAACTATATTTGGGAATCAGCAATCTAACTTGAGGGCCTTAATCCCGCCCTGAGTCTGGACTCATTTAATGACTTCATCAGGATAAAAAAATATATTTGGGAAGGTGAGCCCCAAACAAAACATCTATCGCTGTTGCAACCAGGATCGATCGCGTGTACACACGACTACACATCAAGCTATACATAACCAGTTTGTCTTGGTGTCGCTTCGTACGATTTTGACACACAATGTACGGTCAGCTAATACTGGTTTTGTAAAGCTTGATGTGTAGCCGTGTGTACCTCGAAAAATATCCCACAGGAACCAAATACCGGGGAATTCTATACGTTATTTAAAATGATCATTCGTTTGTTTTGCAGTCTGGTCAACTGTGCTAACATACGAACAGATGTTAGTCTTTCCAAAATATTTCATAATCCGCTTCCAACAGCTTTCAAGCCAATATCAGCATTTCACACGTTGTATATGCCGCCTGACCTGCGCAACCCAATTTCTGAAGGGCACCAATATTCAAACGTTAAGCCTTCTAACCCATGAAAAGCAAATGGAACTAGTAAACCGGTGTTGAAAGTGTAGTCAGGGGCTAAACGAATGTGTGCACATACAAGAGTGTAACACTCCCATCAGTATTGCAAATCATTTGCTAGAAATATCAAGATTGCTACTACCAGAATTTGTGGGAAGCTGACTCGAAGCTATTCCTGCAATTTTTGGATTTCAGTCCAATCATGCCCTGTTAGTTGTATACTTGATGATCTTATGACTGCATCGCGTATTTCCCTTTCCGTGTTCAACTGGCGACACCGGTCTCGCGAAATCCACACGCTTTTGTTTTACTACGGTATCCTACGATCCCGTGTTTAATTCGCGTCAACTGAGCACGCTTTTTTTAAGAGGGCCCGGCATTAGCCGGGCCCTCTTAAGTGTAACGAATAACACGGGGACGAAGCCGCTGGCAACAGTTATGCTACTATAAGTTTTAACGTCGTCTCAATTTTTGGTGTATTTTCCTCCCTAGGGCTTCTGACTATCCATAAATATACAGTTACACGTCATTTCTGTAACAGCAGATACCTAAAGTTCAATAACCTAAGAACCACTCAAACTTATGTAAAGTAATATAAACATTGAATAAGCTAACCCATTCTTAACCGTTGTGAAATTTACTTAACGCAGTAATTCCCAAGTAAACCCTTTATAGTGGTCTCTAACCCGTACGTAGTGTTGTGCACTGTCTTGATAATCCCGGGATACGGGTATCTCCGCTTCCCGATGTTCTGCATTGTACGACTGATCCCGGATTTTGTGTGGCTATTTCTGTTGTGTATTTTGAATAATGTTACGATTGTAACTTAAGTGTCTTAGATAGTAATGCTTGGGTACTATGGATTTATTTTGAAAACAATTTATTTTAAGTGTTCTTATAGTGCATCACAATAAACTAATGTCGATGTAGAAAACATGAATTTCTTATCCAATGGGTATTTAAGAGTAATGAACAGGAACTAAATAAAAACCTGGATTTATAAAGCTTTCAATGAGTTAATTAAAAAAAAAATCTTATGTCTGCAAATGTAATTAACAACTTCCCTAAAAGTACTGCTTTTAATATCCGTCTCTGTCTTAAAATATGTGTGATTTACAATATTTTTAAATAGGCTTTCCTTCTAGATAAATATCATATAAAATCAATAGACGTAAGAGGCGAGCGAGTAATTTTCCTATTAAAATTTATAAATCCGGGATATAAGGATTTTCTTCGAACACTTTGAATCCCGGGGCCGTGTCCCGTTTAATAACAACACTAATCCCCGCGTGTGTGGGATCAGTGAGGTGTTGCCTTATTATAATATCGTAAATCCTGACAGTTAGTGGTTACTGTTAGTGTCAAGTATGCAGGTTCGATGCTCTGGCGTATTAAACTTTATTTATTTATTTATCACACGTTTCTTTGCCATTTTGAATCTTTAAGCACGTATTTGTGGTGTGATGTATCAGAAAGTAAGTTTTTGTAGCATTTTTAGATTAATTAATTTAACTTATAGATCAGAAACACGAGTAAAACTGTGATTACAAGATGCTGCAATTAGATATACAGGTGGACCAGGCTTTTTTTTTTATTTACGTGGTAAAATCATCAAATGAGTCCTCCAACCCTGGGCAGGGCAGGAGGGACTGTCAGACCTGTACTGATTAAAATCCACGTCAACGTGTCCTTCAATAGACCTTTATGTTCCGGAGTCACGGTGATGGGATAAGTCCCGCGACCAGGTGGAACGAGGCTTAGTGTTCAAGTTGTTATGGGAATTACTTGGAGCTTACGACTTGTTATGGTATTTCATTAAGTTATTGCTTTTCAGCCCCACAAAAACTTATTTGCTTTTATTTAAAGCTGAGCCAGCGATCTAAAGTTCTGTTCTAACTTTGTTCTAGGCGTAAAAAGGTGCCCTTATGACATGAGACTTAAAAATGAACGGCGGTTTATTGTGGTAAATGTGGTGTATTCCCATCCAATACTAAGAGCTAATACCATTTGGTATAAGTTTATTTCCGAATTTATTTCGATTCCCAACGAGTACCACGATTCAAAACTGATACCAAAACAATTTTGAAGAAATAAGGTACAATCAGGTTCAGAAAAATTAAAATGCTTGGTATTAGCCCTTGGTATTGGATGGGAATAGACCATAATATTATGTACAAACAACAAAAGAGATATGTATGAAGGCAACAAGTTTTGAACGGTTTCGCAGTGAAGTGTTACAAGTTTCAATGTGTCTGCGTACCAATTTCAATTTGTGGCATGCATCCAAAGGAAACCAATAAGGAAAACCGTTTCATATCTCTTTTGTGGACCGTACCTTCACTACAACGGTACAATGAATGTCGAGATAACACATTGGGAGATCATTACTCTACTGTGGCTTAAAAAAATAACATAAACACAGTACTACCACCATTATGTAAAGAAAAAAGATAGAAGGGCACATTTCCGTCTCCGCCCATAAAGCATAAGACACAATACATTTGGCAGGGCACATAAATCGGGTGGCAATGTTAAATATTCGTTAAGTCGGCCCTCGGCTTCGACGCGCCATATGTTATAATATCGGATACATTTTGCCGTTTGTTCAAATAAACGTTTTAGATTTACATAGGGATGAGCGTTTGAAAGTTCACACAAAGCACTACGTGTTTTTTTTTCAATGAGTCAGGAACAAGGTAAGAAACACGATGGATGATGTGGTGAGGGTGATAAGAAGCCGAGAACGCCAATAACAAATGCCCACGTGTATTTGATGATGTTCCAACCACGAAAAAGTGCAGTAAGTAACACTAATCATCAAATGAGTCCTCCCGGCTTGGATGGAGTGAAGGGACTGTCAGGATCTTACTAACTAAAACTCCACCACGTTGCTTCGGTTGCCCTTTGAGTTCCAGACCATAGTATGTTGCTTTGGCAGTCTCGCGACACTATGACACTATCCCTCAGCTCTTCCTTGTGAAGCTCTATGCTCTCATACAACCTGCAGAGTATACCCGCGAAAGTTGCAAAGAAGGCGTCATCTGACCAGATTTGCTGCTGCTCCTCTTTCCAGTTCACAAACGCAGACCATGACAGGACTGTCATTAAAAATGACAGATGAATCGTTTCTGAACAAATATTTAGAGATTGACAAAAAACTGAGCCAAAAAGTAAGGAATAAACGTATCTACCAGACAATACATATTCTACCCAATGATTAAGCACGATACCCAGTATATATTTAACCAAGCTTAAAAAAATACTGCTTCTTTTTAACTAAAAAAATATATAGGAGTAACAGTAAATGATCTACTGTAGAAACAAGTGTAGGGAATTGTATATTTTGGGCGTATTTTATGGCAAGAATAATAAAAAAAGAAGGTAAAGTAAGCATTTCTATTCCATTCGAAATTTGCAAGCTCTAAAACCAAGTTATTGTTCCTCCCCCGAAACAGGTAAGGCATAAAATAATACTACTTACATAATATTTTTATCTCTCTACTATTGATAGTGTATTATCATACTGTAGGGGTCCATATTTCATATTCGATTGTTTTTGTAACGAGAAATATAATATACATTTTTATAATGCTGGCGCCACACTAACGGGAAATGTCGTTGATTATCATAATGAGAGACGTTTATTGGTACAATATTAAACTTTCGTCTTACAAAGCTGCTACTCGTATGATAATTATGAAAAAGGAAAACATAAGTGATGATTTGTCATCATATTTTATGTTTCGAAATCGTCAAGTGGTTCTTTACACTCTAGTCTAGGTGAAGTGGAAAAGACTAAAACCTACCATCCTCAATTGTAATTTGCGTTCCACGGCCTGTAATATTTCCATAACCTTAAATTAAAACAATTTTTTTAGCATTGCCCTAGTAGAAAAAAGTAAAATACACTAGATTGACATTCAAGGCACGGAAAAGACGAATATCGATCCAGATGAAAGTGATTTAAAAACGATTTGCATTCGTTTTGGTTTAAGGGCGTGCTTTTTTTTGTTTTTACATGAACGTGTCTTAATTTTTTATCTTGTCACCTGTTTCTTCGTCCTACCTAAGATGAACTGGAAGGGACTGTCAGGCATAAATGACTAAAAACCAACCTGTTGCCCTTTGCGTTCCATGAAGTCCCTTTAAGCCACTTCGCTAATTTGCTAGATCGTGCTTTATGTGTTCTATCTGTGCAAAACCGCGATACAGCATAGTTCAATTCATATTATGTAATTTTCAGTCAACGTTACCTGACAAACAGTCTCACCGAAGATTCTTTTTTAGCGTGGTTAGTCATCAAATGAGTCCTTCCGCCCAGGCCAGGGCAGGAGGAACTGTCAGACTTGTACTATCTAAAATCCACGGTATCCTACAAAAGCCGTTTACGTTCAAGGGTCACGGCAGCTCCGCGAAACAACCGAAGATTTTACCCTAGATTGTGGAAGTCAAATAGTTGTTCGCTTCATGTAAAAAAATACTGCTTAATGGCCTGAAAGCCGATCACAAATAATCGAAAAAGGTAAAACGAATGTTTCCTGGATGACAACCATCCCAACACAATGTTCGCCGAACATTCGCTCGCTCGCTTCGCTCAAAACTCCCTCTCCATAATAAGCGGCCATAAATCGTTTGTGTCGCAGATGACTCCCGCCGTTTCACTTTTAGCCTTTTTTTCGTATTATTTTTACATTTCAGCGTATTCTAAAACGCGTGTTACGATACGGTAGGGTATCGGCGAATATAACCTTGTTAATGTAGTCTAGGGAAAAAGAGGTCGTTGTAACCCTCAGCTGAAAAAGATGGATTGCAAAAATAATATTTAACAGCGGGACAACGGGACTAAAACAGTCACTTGGCAATATTGCTTATAGTGGCAGTTTTCGACCCTCTGCTCATTTCTAGAATATTCCTCTGAACTTTTCTTCAAATCAGTTCTCTCGTAAAAATCAAATAACTCCGATTGCTTTTTTTTAGCGTGGATCAAATCCTCCTCACCCAAGGAAGAGAGGGAGGGACTGTCAGACTCGTACTGACTAAAATCCACGGTGATCTTCAATAACCCTTTACGTTTCGGGGTAACAGTAATTCATTAGCCCCGCGACCCCGGCAGACTATGGCCCTCTGTAGAGGGGCCCCGTCATAATGCTGACACTCTTTGAGGCGTGCATGGAACACAACGCGCCGTCGACCATGATCAGACAGTGAGTCGCCCATTACTCGCCGCCCGCATGCCCGCGCCTACGGTGGCCAGATATCGTCTGGCGACGTCAGTCGACTTGGGAACTCCGATTGACTATACCTAATCGAATTGATAATTGTATGATTGAAGACTTACGTCAATCTGCTCCAAGAAAATTCTTCTCATACTCGTCATGAAGACTATTCACAAACAAACATTTCATGAAACACATAAACAAACAAACAGAACATTAGCTAATCATAAACACTCATTATAAAACCGTCCATCTCGTCATAACATCTCCCATACCTCCCTATTAAACCAGTGACACAGTTCACAACATCCTGTATATTCAGCTCACGTATACAGGGTGCGTGCACTTACCTCCCCCACACGTTAACCCCTTCAGTGGATACATTGTCAAGTAATAAATTAAGTTTTCCTTATGCGGTGTTGCCGATCGTGTGTTTTTTTTTGTTTCTTTTTTTTTGTGCGCACTTGATGGTTTCCAACAGCCTAGTGTAATGGTCCTAAGTTGCAAGCTTTACCTAATTATGCACAATTGCACATACTAAGTATTATAGTTTTGCTCTCTAGGCGTTTTTACAGCTCTTTTTTATAAATTTTGCCGTTACAACATACTCAAAATAGTAAATATATGAAATCTAGGAATTGTATTACAAATCCTAGGAAATTTATCAAAACACTTAGTGGGTGGATAAAGGATACATTTTTCGCTGTCCTACTGACTGACTGTGAGAATACCGCACTGCTAGCATTACAATTTATTAAAGCTTTTTCCCTGACTTTGCGTATATCGACGGTGACCGGCAACATAATTATCGAATACCTCTCTACCGAATCTAAAAACTAGTATTTCTAAAACGGCAATAGTTCAGACTTCCCGCAACCATTAAAGGCGTAGCCCTCATAAAGCAGAGGTCACATCGATCAAGCTATACCACAGCGCAATCGGTCAGACCAGTAAATCAAAAATAGCCCACCTGGCCGATGACAAACATTTCCGAAGCTAAACAAGAGCTATTAATCCAGGAACGTTGTGAGAGCGCAGTTCAAAACTGGCCTTAAAATGACGCTTTGAGCAACAATTTAGAAACACTTCGTCTTTTGTTTTTAAGCAAGTTCACGGCAGCCATTTTAGTTCAGAGACACATTTGTGAAAGGCTTTGATTAAAACTAAGTACTGCAGGAGCTAATGGTGGACGAACCGCTAATGTTTTTTAATATATAGATAATAATACCATTGTATAACGTGCGCGATACCTTGAATACATACGTAAAATTAAATATATTTCTATTTCAATATAAAAGATCCCCTTCACAGTACATATTGAATATTATGACGAATAGTTTTCCCCTATTTTACTTAGACAGTGCTTATTTTTTCGCCCTAAGAATCGATGTATGGACTTGAGCTATTCCTTCCGGTTTCATCTGCTGCTCAACTCCTATTAGTCATAGCCTTCCTCGATAAATAGGCTATCCAAAACTATTTTTTTATTTCAATTCAAACCAGCAGTTCCTGAAATCAGCGCGATCAACAGTATAGCATTAGTAAAGATGGTAATGGCTTGAAATATTACAAGCCATAAACATAAGCACGGAAGCAAAAAACACATGCGCCGACCTCAAATTAATTTTAATAACGGTGTCTTTACAATAAGTAAAATACATGTTAGTAATTTCCAGAACCTTCAATTATTTATGTCAATTGCATCAGATTCAGGTAAAAAAGTATTCCCATGAAAAGTAATTTTAACGATGGAGATTTTTGGCGCAAAAAATTTAACAACCGGGATTTTGATTGGCCTTTTACGCAGATTGTTTTTAATGATTGGAATTTTATAAAGGCATGAATTATTCGACGTTGATATAATAACAAGCTTCAATACTTTTTCGTAGATTCATCTTCCCTCTATCTACTTACTGAAATAATATTTATCTGATCAAAGTCAATCTTTTTGCCACGATGTTACTTGAAGACGGCACACTTTTTTGTTCGATTCTTCCCTATTAACTATGACACTACTATCCTACTACCCTTTCCTATTCATCTATCAACATTCATATTTATCACTTTTTAATCACACCAAAATCGAATAATTAATTTTAAAAAAAACTCTTAATAAAGCAACATTTTAGCCATCTAATATTTCACTTGTCACGGTCGGGGGCACCTAAAACGCCACTCAGTTTTCAACAGCCAAAAGACACTCAAGCAGTATACTTGAAAAGATTCCTTTTCTCACAAGTGCAATGGACAATCATTAATGTCGAGGTTTCCTTACATTTTTCGCAGGTAATGGCTTTTATATTTGACATTTGGCCTCTAAATGGGCCAGGAAAACGGTTCAGTAGATTGAGTGGAACGGTATCTGGTCGTTCGTTTACGTCCAATCGGGTTTACTTTGATTTTAGAGGGAATTTTGCGATGATTGGCGGCTGTCAAGCATGACTGATGGGTTGGCTTGAGGCTGAACGTTTTCATGTTTGAATGCCAGATCAGATTTGAGGTACCATGTTGCGTATTTTGATAACTGACATGCGAAGTAAATTCGATATTCACTGCCCACTGCTTTTTCTATTTTTTGACACATCAAGCTAGTTAAATCTCATTCGACATATTTCGTATACGTCTATACGTCCAAGTTCCAACACATCCAGCACAACCAGCACTGCTAACAAAGGTGCTGACTAACTAGACTACAAACAATAGGTCATTTTGGGAGAGACTGTCAAACTTCTACTGACATAAATCCACGGTGTTCCTTCAATAGCCATTTACGTCCATGGATCTCCTAATGAGACAGTCCCGCGTCTCTGGAATAGGGGAATAGGGGTGAGAGGGATCTATATCCTATTTGTCCAGAGTTAGCTATCTGTAACCTGCGGTGAGAGCTGAGCGATCCCAATGCCGATGGTAGACCTCAACAACGTCGCCTAGGTCGTGATCACCATCCTTTTGGAGTCTGACACCAAACAGTTTTTACTGTGTTCTATCGGTGCGCAGGATTTCCTGTAACTCCTAGGTATGTTCGCTCCATCTTAGGCCTTATCTTTGCCTCTACAAGATTGAGACCAAAAGCAAAACCGTTTTGAAAAACAAAATTGGGAAAATTTGTACTACCTATTTTGTGGTGGTAAAGTCATTCAATGAGTCCGGGATCCTAAGGTGTAGCAGAAAAAACTGTCAGATTATGTGGCTTTCAACGCTATAAATATTTTGATAACCTCTAATGTCATACCTTCCGTAATTTTGTATGAATGGTTACCCCGACTTCCTAAAACTGAGCAGTGAGTCGGGGTTAGACTGCCTTCAATAAATAAGGAACATGATGCCGCGGAGTCACGCGACTGAATTTATGATGTAAGGTTCAGTCTGCCTGAATGGACAAATTGAATGTTTGGAGTTAATTTATTGAATACCTAGATTCTTTCACTGGTATTGACACTTTTCATAACCGTCAAAAATAAAATTGCAGAAAAATTCATACTGAACAAAGCTTATGTTGTAAAATAATAAACAAAATTAGCCCGACGTTTATGATTGCAGATTGACTGCACCGCGTACATCGGACGGACATAACACTTTTCTACTATAATTTTATTCAAGGCCTCATTCTTCATCTCTATCCGAATGCTGGCGAACAAAAGAAAAAAAACCAGGGTAGTAGTCCAAAAACACGCCGGCTTGGTACGACTTTGTCAAAATTACATGAAACAAAGTACGCACGGAACCGGCAAGTACAACTAGAAATGAAGTAGAAAGAAGGCTCTCTACTCGAACTATATAAAATTGTTCCATTAATTAAGAAGAAAAAGCCAATTAATAGCAATTGGCTATTTGACAAAAAAAAAACTATTAATTCTGCCAGTTATATTATCAAAAACTATTTGACCCGAAAATTAACGTAGTTACGACCTTTTTAAAATTGGCAACTTAGTAGAATTTTTGCTGTGTCACACAACAACGGAAAAAATACGTGTCCATTATCTTTCAAAACTCTAAAAGACGAACTTTAATTACAGTTTATTGATGCTATCAAGTACCTAATTCCTCAAAAAGAGATCTTAAATGTAAACTCCTTCAATTTTGCATTTCAGCGACAAGTTCACAGAAGTAGTAAATATTTGTCCAAGTTATTACCGACCACTTATACTTAAGGCTAAGCCTCTGTCGAGCTATTAATCCGTGGCTGAGGCGACTGAGCCCAAGTGTTTGTGTTTCGTACTATTTAGATACAAACGGCTTATAGTCGGAGTTAGGACGTGATAAATTGGCTGAGAATAGGTATTTTTGTGACCTTTGTGAGGATATTTAGGATGCTAGGAAGCTATGGCTAGGAAGTCAGCTTTTGTTTAATTGGTTTCTTGGAATGTTGCCTCATTTAGTGATATTAAGCGTCGTCTTTTAAGTATCATCTGCATATTTATTATCAAACTTTTGGGGTAGAATTCCTGTCTCACTGTTTATAATTAAGTTAATTATACCTGTTTATGTTATTGCTTTCAATGGTTGCCTTCACACCGACAGTTGTGTGACTTCAGAAAGTTAGTAATATCAGACATTAAATAAATTATTAATTATTAAATCAACGAAATAACTGAAAACTATACTGGGGGCCGATTCTCGGTTTTAGAGATGGTGTCAAACTCGACTAAAATTTCTAATGACGTCATTTTTTCGACAAATTTTACTGAACTCTAACGTTAGCCTTCGATAAATGGCGAATTTGACATCCCCACTTTTATAATTTGTCGAAAAAATGACGTCATAAGAAATTTTTGTCGAGTTCGACACCATCTCTAAAACCGATAATCGCCCCCTCAAACTAATATCAAGCTTTAAAAAAATAGACGAATTAGCTAAAAAAAATGAGTTGTAAAAAATCGAACGTCCCTCATTGTTCATCAGATTTCAGTCTTTTATTACAATTTGAAATTATGCATTTTTTTAATTTGCGATATTTCTTTTTGACTAAAATACCAACGTAAGATTCTCTAATACTTTATGTAAATTAGTTTCGATTTTACATTTTCGAACGAATAATTCGGAAAATTAATCAACATTTTCTTTTTTCCAATGCCTCTTTTTTACAAACGGCCAGTATAAATCACGTTGCTGAAAAGAGTCGCAAATAAAGAATAAAATAAAAGCGCTGTTTACTATGCATAGGTTGTGTGCAAACGTGTAGGACTGTAGGTGCTATGAGAATTGTGATAGGTGCCATCTGTTACGTGTTCCAACACCAAACGAAGTTAGTATTGGTTTGTTTGGCAGGTAAGCTATAGCACCTCGCCTTTTTCGTAGTGTTCGGAAAGGTTTTGAGTTAATCCTCATTTTATGTTATAAAACAAATGTAACAGTGTGTCAATTTACGCTTACACTGCCAAACTAATTTTGATGAATTTTGGCACAGAGGTAGATGCAACGACGATATATTATAAGACTCCGCATGCACGATCAAAGGAACAAAAAATATTCTGTCAACTCGCTGAGGTACTACGTAAGCGAGGGGGACGGGGTACTGCGTTGTGATTGGCTAACTCAATGTCTATTCTGTCTCAAGGTATGTTTACGGCTCACAGGAGTGCTCGAAATAAGACAGATATAAGACTTTTTTGCCTAATGTGCTGACATACATCGGTCGCCTGTTATTAGGAGTCTAGTAATATAATTATCTTCGTTGGGTAGATGGAACCCTTATGGGACCTTGATGGGCAAATAATGCGTTAGCAGAAATAATTCAAAATACACTTATAGCTTCTTTGGCGAAGCAGAATATCGCATCGTGATTAAACTGGCATGTTCGGTTTAGGTTTTTCGGGTTTGTACCCGCACTGGGCCCGCCTGGTGGATTATGGCCCACTTCCCATCTCACATAGAGGAGGCCTATGTCCCAGCATGGGAAAAAGTAAAGGCATTTCTCAGGGGTTAATTTGTTTTTACCAGTGAAATACTTTTTGTTAGTAATCAAATGAGTGGTTTGAGGGATTACCTGCCTACATCCAAACTCCAAAATAACTAATTAAAATATTTGGGTTATTTAAAAGGTAATATTGACCGTAAGCGTGTCGATGACAATCTAAATTTAGTTGGCCCAGTATTGGGCCACGAGTTTAGCGCACTCTGAAACATCGCTCTGGTGGTCTACCATCAACTCTTAATGCGTGAGTCTTTAGGCTGTGGGAAAGAGATGGCGCTAGACAACTTGTATAACTCTGTCTCTTTCCCTCAGCCTAAACCGGATCAAGTTAAGAGCTCGTGGTAGGGCTCCTGTAACGAACTGTTGTTGGCTATTTACCATGCATATGTTGTTGCGTATAAACGTGTAATGGTGCTATGACAAATGTGATAGGTGCCATTTGTTTCGTGTAAAACAGACGATACATGGTATTGGTTTGTTTCTTAAATAAATTATAAAACCCTTCAAAATACCATTACTTAACTGTACTTTTCCTATAAATAGGCATGATAAATAGAAAAAATAACTAGTTTTTTCTTTACCAAAGGGATGGACGCTTCCAAAGGTGCCGTAGTTCAGTTCTGAGGGTTTTTGCGACATATAGTAAACGGGACTTTGATGTTAATTTTGAAAAATTAGTTCCTGTGTCGTACATTAAAGGCGCTTTTTCATTTTCCATACAATAAACGTACACCGTTTATTGTTTTTACATTACTTAAGTACGCTATAAGTTAAAATACGGAAAACCTGTGATAAGGTATCTGGGTCGACTCATGATCATAACATCTTAATCTGTACCAAACACTTTTGCATCCCCAAACCTAAATATAACCGAAAGATATGCGCAATCTGAAACTTGAAACAGAATTTAAATGCCATAATCATTAAAAAAAAATCCTGACAAATGGTTTATTAGGTTAATGCAAATGCTGAGTTGGTAACCCTTTTGGTGTGGACATGCTCAGCAAAATTGTTATTGTATTTTTAATTTAATTATTTTTTTTACTATTTCTGTGTGTGTGTCCAATACCGAATAAATGTTTCTATTCTATTCTATTCTATTCTATTCTAAATAATTTATCAGAAAGAGGAATATTTGAAAGTCACCCTAATGCTTTAAACCTCTTGATAGCCTTCAAGGGCTAATAATTCACGTGCTAAACAAAATGAGTGCGATACAACATTGAGAGATGTCTGCTGCATTTGTAATGTTGGTCATCCCTGCTATCGGCTGGTCTGTTTCGCACACCTATAAATTGTAGCCTATCACGGTTGTGGCACTATGTAGGTAGGTACAAAAGTTCTAGACAAGACAAGAAATTCATGGCAAAAATCGCGGGACTGTCTCATCAGGAAACCGTGACCCTGCAACGTAAAGGGCTATTGAAGGATCACAGTGGAATTAAGTCAGTATAAGTCTGACAGTTTGGGTAGGAGGACACATTTTTGATGATTTTAAAAAAACTTAACTGCAAATAAAATTCAGGCAAACTTTATGGTAAAGAAACAGCTGGCTTAGATCTGTCTGACAGTCGTGTCTGAAGGATAAAATGTATGACAGATATATCTATGGCTGCTGAAAAATATTCAAGACACGAAAGCCAAACAGCTCATCACAATGACCATCGTATACTGACTGACGTCGGCAGGACTGTTGGTCTAAGTTTTGCGGGTTCAATTCCCACCCAGAACAAATGTTTGTGTGATGAGCACGTGTGTTTGAGTGTTATTTATCTATATCTGGGGGCACGGTAGTGCCCCCACCAAGTCGAGCAAAAAAGCGGCACGGCCGTACCATCCTTTTCTCGAAGCAATTCAGGCCATTTTCGACGCATCTCAATCTTAAAAATCTTTAATGTTTTATATAAATATATTGACTTGGTCATCGCACTAAATAATTTAATTAACACGTGTTTTCATGCGATGGCCAAGTCAATATATTTATGTAAAACATTAAAGATTTTTAAGATTGAGATGCGTCACTATAAGATGCTGTCAATTATTACGTAACAACTTAATGCTTCGAGTACTGAGATTCCTGACACAATTGATTTTCAATTGTTATGGACCACGATCGTGGTCTTAGGGAGTGGACGTATTAAGTCAGGAAGTCGCTTAAGTATTACATGGATAAGACTTAGTATTACATGGATCTCACAACTTTTTACCGTAGAACAACTGAGTTGCGAGACTTGGTTTTTTTGACAAGTATTGTTTTTGATGGGATTTGGTATTTAGAAAGATTTAAGTATGTTTATCAGTTGTCTAGTACCCATAACAGAAGTTCTGCTTATCTTGGGTATAGATGGCGTTGTGGAATATTATTATACTAACAAATATAATACATATAATACTAAAAAACAAGAAGGGAGTTCAGAAGGACAAATATTTATTTGTCCTTCTGAACTCCCTTCTTGTAAACGCAAAATAATACCTACATAATTTCAAAGGTATATGCTCTGTCACGCGGTTACACCTGTCCGCTTTCAACTCGCAATTTTTAAATACAGCAGCATTTTGCAGAATGTTTAAATTCGCCCATTCTTCAAATCAGAACGAAATAAATTATGTTGTATGTTCGATCGTGCGAAATATGCAAACTTTTTTTATTAATAAAGTAACGGGATTTTTGAATGAGAAATATTTTCATGATTTTAAAAAGCATTTTTTTACAACAAAAGGGTATTTTGTAAGGCTGTTTCGGTCAAATATAAATCCCTTTTAATTTCCTTGAGTGAGAAGACTCTTAGATGACTCTGCATTAATGGGGGACCACACTTACGGGAAATTTTAAGACTTACTAGAAAAAAGTTAAACATCTGTTAAACACTAGCCGTCGTACCACAAAAACTTTTAAACGTCTGTTGAACACTTGTCTAAAAAAATGTCAGATTATGACGTTGGAAAAAGATCTGTTTTGCAGTCACACTTTTTTTTTGACAAATGTTCAACAGATGTTTAAGTAACAACAAAAAGGTAAACACCCGTTGAACGCTTGTCAAAAAAAAAGTGTTACTGCATAACGACCCTTATATCAAGGAGAAATGTCGTTTGGACTTTGTAAATTTTTTTAGACAAGACGTATTCAACGGCTGTTTAATTTATTTCGTGGTAAGACGGTAAAAAAGTATCAGATAAAGTTCTTTATGGCCTTATTATGTGCTTTCAATTAGATTGCTATCGACAATAAAAGTAACATCAACACCTTAGAAAAGAAGCGGTAAATGATAAATGATATTTTCATCCCCCCATCTCGGAAAGGGTACTTTTGCTCTTCGATATCTGACCGTAAAAGCCGTTTTTATCCTCAAGTGAGTAAAAGCCGTTTTTATCCTCTAGTGAATAAAGTAAATTTGAATTTAGAACATCTATATGAACAAAAGAGTAGCAGCAGTAATGGCGGCCGGTGACCGCAACAGCTGATCGCTTGCTGTGGTGCCCACTTGACGTTCGAAATTTGATGTTACCACATCAAATTTTAAAAATAGAATTTGTTTCCTCGCCTTAGGTGGGAAAGCAGAGTACGCTCCTCGGGTGTAAGGCTGCGTTGCCTCGGGCTAACTTGAATCCCTCGCTTCACTAAGGATTTTTAACTTTATTCCCTCGTTTCTTTCGGTATTAACACTTGAACCTCCTCGCTGCGCGGAGGTTCACCCCCAGAATCCTTAGTATCGCTTCGGAATTCAATACGCCTTCCTTGAAGCGTAATCTATAATTATTTTGTTAAAATCTCAGACCCGGAACATTCTTGGCTCAGTACTTTGTTTTACTTTTTTTATTTGCTTTGTGCGGTTTTCCTTTCACGTCTTATTGTTATGTTATGACAAACCAAGATAAAAATAAGTAACTTAATAATACTTAGGTAGTAGTTTTCAACTACTACCTAAGTATTATTTGTTTTAATTTAAAAATTATTCTGTTCTTTATTAATGTCTTAGTTAATACCTAAACTGAAATAAAAGCCTATCTTGTGTTTGTACAATGTACATCTGTTTTTATTTGTTTTTGCATTTAGTAATTTCCTCGCTGAGGTGGGATGAAAAGTTACGTGTTGCACTCGAGTGCAAAGATTTTTCACCTTGTGCTCTTTTGATTCCCTTGCTATCGCTCATGATTCTAATTTTGAATCACTCGTTGCACTCGTGATTCAATTTTAGAATCATTCGCTTGCTCGGTCATCAAAATTGAGCACGCGGTTAAAAATCAACTTTGCGCTCTTGTATAACAAATAACTATTATTTTGTAAGTTGGTTATAAAAAACACTTTTACACGTCATAGTCAATATTTTTAAAGCTAGATGAGGCCGGTGTTTCGTAACTGACTACTCTGAGAAGAAACAGCCGAAACAAACTCAGAGGTCACAGTCTCTTTTAAAGTCCAGACATTGTTCAGGTCATACGAGGACCACACATATTTGAGTGGACCTGTCCAGTCAGTGCAAGCATTTGTCGGTGATCGTGTAGCTCGACTCAGACCACAAGGAGCTCAACGTAGTAGCACTTCCAACTTTAAAATGTATGAAACATTTGTTTTGTTTTTTTTAAGGTATGTAATAGTTGTTTATTAGCATTTTCAGCCGATGAAAGGTTGTTAATGTTTTATAAGTAACACTGTATATATAAGAAAAAATAATAACGTAAAAACGCGTAGACGGCATAACACATTTCTATCTAAATGTAAACAACGTTATTCGAACCACGTCTCTAATACTTGCAAATAGGTAACTATATACCCACATGTACACACGAGCACATAAGTGCTTCACTTAAATGTAATCGTACGAGCTCCATTAAAGTTATTGGTATGTCCAAAAGTGGGTAAAATAGTGTTATTTATAATGCTTAATGTATTAGCTTGTGACAAATGATGCGTCTGACGCTTGGGCATAAGCTGAGGGCCATGTGGCCTGACAGATGACAGAATACCGCATCTGATAATAAAGTAAGGGAAATAAAGGACTTGTTAGTGACGGAGTTTCAGAGAGCCATAATTGCGTGATACACTTCAATCGCAATTACTTTTATTTTAGCATTTGAACAACACTCATTGTGTCTTTTAGTTTTTGTTGAGCAGATTAATTTTTCAAATATTTTTATAAGCTACATACTTGCTATTGACGCAGTTGGCTTTGCCCCTATTTATATCTGTACCAAAAAAAAAACAGTTCAACCGTTTTGACTTGAAAGCGAAATATTATTTATACAAACGTACACACTTTCACGTTTATAAGTAGGAATAAAGAATTTCCACCAATAGCTTTCGTATCAATTATGACTACTGAATAGAAGAAGTTATGGAGCATGGCCTTTGCACAGCTGAGGGATCAAGTAACAGTGATAGTAAAATTAGTAATTAGGGTGCAGAACTGCTCGTGATATATAGAAAAAAAAAAACAAAATTGTAAAACACATTAGAAAGTTATTATTGAAACCATTACCGCCACTCTATCAGAAAACGCTAACCATATTAATTGTGGAATAAATTAAAAAACTATCAAAGAATTCAAGATAACATAAGAGCCGAAAGAAATATAAAGTCTTGCTTCCATGGAAAACAAACATTACCTAAACAAAGTCCGGAACAAACATTACCACTGTGCACCAAACTCCGCGAAGGGCCTACTTTTCAATAAAATGTATATTTTCTACGTAATTGCTATCCTCATCCACAGTGTCCTCTCGCTAACACCATGCCAAGACGGAACAAAAATCGTGGCACAAGAAACCAAAAACCCTGAAGATCTTCTTGGAAACTGGACCTACGTATACCACTGGGACCCCAAAATAAAATTCGACAAAGAATTCCTTGACAGTAATGATTACAAATGCCCTCAACTACATTTCGTTGAAGCCACCCCAGAATTTGTCGAGAAAAAGAAAGCAGAATGCGGAGAAGAAGACATACCTTTCAACTGGGATGATGTCAAGCTGAGAGTAGATGCCCCCGTACTGCAAATGGATGAAGGTATGATCATAATAGGAGAAAAGGAAAATTGGATGGCAGTAGACTGTATCACGATAGTCAGAGTCGTGATTAAGAAAGTGAATGATTACATAGCTATGGAGAGTCCTGATAGAGACTCAGTTACTGAACTGCTTGTCAGAGATTCCCCGACTTTGGACGAATTAAAATGCATTGCACATAACTTGGATGTCCCCAAAGGTATGTCAGGATTTGGAGTTTGCTATAGGAATTGAAATGGACTGCATTGAGTGTGTATTAAATAAATATATGATAGAGAAATGTGATTTGATTTCCGATTTCCTTACTACTGACGAACCCATTATCTTTAATGGAATTGCTGTATATTATTACTCCGTTTAACTATTCAGCATTATATTATACTGTTCCCACTGCTGGCTCTCAGATCTCCTCTCTTAAAATGAAAATAGTCTGTAATCCACCACAAGGAGAAGGTGAGGGTTGGAGGGTTAGATATCCAGGTATTTTCACCTAATTGTGACAATCAAACAAGAACAATTATTTATATTCCAAACTCCATATATTTTCTTTTGTGTTGTTTTTGTGTCTTTATGTTGTCTTTTTTACATATCAATAAAACCAATTTTAAATAGGCAATCAATGAAATCAGATAAAGTCATTAAAGGAATTGATAGTTAAAGCTATGACGTATGTAATTGAAACGTTGTTAACGCTAAGCACCTGCTCATAAAAACTAAATTATCAAATCATAAGAAACATTAGCAAAAGATAGCAGAGACATTAGGTACTGTTATTTATGCATCACTGCTAATTAGTCATTACGCAAAAATCAATTAAGGAACCTCATAAATATAATGACAGAAAATAATTATATAAAACACCATGACTTTTACAATTGAAATCATTATCATACTACTCTTCTACAAAGTCTTAGCGGAACAAAGTTATTTTATACTTATAAAATATCAATCCAAAGATCAGACGAAAACCATCATGGTGCCTCTATACGTATTAGTTTTGCTCATTCACGCCGTATATTCCACCACGGCTTGCGAAGATGGAGTGGAAATAACATCAAAGGAGACCAAAAACCCTCAAGATCTCATCGGAAATTGGACCTACGTATACCATTGGGACAGCCTGAACAAATTCGACAAGGAATTCCCTTTCGACGACAAAGACCACGTCATGCAATGCCCTGAAATTTCAATGGAGGTTATTACTCCAGAATATGTCAAAGCAAAGGCAGATGAATGTGGAGATGATATGCCATTCAATTGGGCTGACGCTAAGTTGAAACTGGACGCTCCTCTGATGAAGATGAAAGGAGGTATCCTTGTCATTGGAGAAAAGGAAAACTGGATGATGCTGGAATGCAAGAAGATGGTTCGCGTCGTAATGAAGAAGGTGTCTGAAGATTACATTGTGATGATCAACCCGGAGATGGCGCACATCTCTGAAATGCTTGCCAAGAGGACCCCAACCATGGAGGAGTTGGAATGTATTGCCCATAACGTAGATGTGGGCAAAGGTTTGTCCGGATTTGGACTTTGTGCTTGATTTGAATTAAAAACATTATTTTATGTTGAGTAATAAATTGTTACTTGTAAGCATTTCTGACTGTAAATTTTTAAATAACTCTATCAGTATTTATGTACCTACCTCACTGTCAATTGGGAACTCGTTTATTGAAATCGTTTACTCGTATGTCTATCTATGAGAAACCGTCGCACTAGATAGGTCCAACTTCAGGAAAGCGGTCAACCGCCGAATCCAACTCGGCTGGGCAGCGTTCCTAGTGATGTCTTTTATCTATAAGGGAGGCCTATGTTCAGCAGTGGACGTCAATTAATGAATGAATATGACAATGATGATGATGTAACTGTTGGTTTGGATTGGAGATTTTAGAAATACTGTTATACAATGTCTCTTAATAATACGATCAACATTAGATATCTGACTAAATAACATGACATCAATCGAGATAGTACTCAGCATTGGGTGGCTAAATATAACAGAAGAGAAAAAGAAACACAAAATGTAGAATTCTACTACCAATGTATACCTAATCTACAAAATGAATCATCAATATTAATGACTACAACTTGTAATAACATTACTGGTATTTGATGTTACACACTTAAGCTAATGTAAAAGAACAATTTAACAAACGAATTAAAAAGCGTTTAAAGGTGGGTTTTTAACCAAATTCATTACAAAGCAATTTTTCTTTATAACTGTATGTGACTTTACAACACGTGACTGCTGAGATAAATTACAACATTACTAAGTAAGTATAATCAAAAGTAGGACATTGACATGCTGATGCTGCGCAGACCCCAAATATATTAATATGAGGACAAGAGATCGATGATCATGATACAATATTTAAGTCTTGATACCAGCATCAAGATCAATTAATATCGTTATGTTATTATCATCATAAGATAAATGAAAAGAAAAACTGGTTCACCTGCTAATTTAGTAAACAAATAGAAAAGTTTCGTTAATCTGTTGAAAAATCTAAGTTGAAAAAGAAATCTGGTCAAAGTAAAATCCACAAAGTAAAGGTATAGGCGTTTGAGTCGAACGCGAACATCCCGCAGACGATAAACGCAGTTATATTAAGAAAGTTGCTCCGCACTAAGCGATAGTTTAAAATCTCGATATTCACCACTAAAGCAGGAACTTTAAAACTTTATCTGTGGAGATTCCGCGCAATATGGAAACCGTGTAGTGACTGCGTGTTTGCATCTTATTACAGACTTAGATTTTGATAGAAAATATTGGAATAGCGGGAAAGTTGGAGTTTATGGGCTGTTTTAAAACAATCTTTACAAGAGACGATAGATGGGTCTTTTGAAAGGGACATAATAGATGATAATTATAGACAAAGCTGGAGGGAAGCGAATCTTCAATCGAAGAACTATGAAGAATTGCGAAAACTTCTCAAGCAATTCTCGAGGCCTATTTTGAAAACTAAAATAATATTGCAATATTGGATTTTTGTGAAGTCAGTTTTGAAAACAAAAACATTGCACATCCCATTAGGGTGTCAATTGAAGGTCAAATTCTGCAAATTAATGATCCCTATATCTTTAATCAAAACGAAACGTTTTGGAAATTGTTAACAAAAATACAAAAAAAAGGTAATAACAATGTTATTAATTAGAACAGAAGTAAATATCTGTCTTTATAAAATAACAGGGTATGGTCGAAGATTCAACTTTTTCCAGAATTTGGTTACCTTCTTGGAGAGAAAAAAAAAAAAATGGATGAATGGTAGAAGGGCAGAACGGTAAAATTGTAATGGTAGAATGCTAGAATGATACAATTGTAGAATAGTGTACTGGAACAGGTACTGGAACCGTTACTGGAACAGGTACTGGAACAGGTACTGGAACAGGTACTGGAACAGGTACTGGAACTGAAACATGTACTGGGACGGAAACTGGAGTGGAACCCGGAACCGAAACCGGAACGGAAAACGGAACGAAATCAGAACGGAAACCGGAACGGAAACCGGAACGGAAACCGGAACGGAAACCGGAACGGAAACCGGAACGGAAACCGGAACGGAAACCGGAACGGAAACCGGAACGGAAACCGGAACGGAAACCGGACGAACTGGTAGAATGGTAGAATGATAGAATGGTAGAATGGTAGAATGGTAGAATGGTAGAATGGTAGAATGGTAGAATGGTAGAATGGTAGAATGGTAGAATGGTAGAATGGTAGAATGGTAGAATGGTAGAATGGTAGAATGGTAGAATGGTAGAATGGTAGAATGGTAGAATGGTAGAATGGTAGAATGGTAGAATGGTAGAATGGTAGAATGGTAGAATGGTAGAATGGTAGAATGGTAGAATGGTAGAATGGTAGAATGGTAGAATGGTAGAATGGTAGAATGGTAGAATGGTAGAATGGTAGAATGGTAGAATGGTAGAATGGTAGAATGGTAGAATGGTAGAATGGTAGAATGGTAGAATGGTAGAATGGTAGAATGGTAGAATGGTAGAATGGTAGAATGATAGAATGGTAGAATGGTAGAATGGTAGAATGGTAGAATGGTAGAATGGTAGAATGGTAGAATGGTTGAATGGTAGAATGGTAGAATGATAGAATGATAGATTAATATGATGATAAGATGATAGTAAAAAATTGAAAAACTATCCAAAAAAATGAAAAATTGTATTATGGTATTAATGGAATTGTTACCGGAACGGAAACTGGAACGGGTACCGGAACGGGTACCGGAATGGGTACCGGAACGGTTACCGGAACGGTTACCGGAACGGGTACCGGAAGGGGTACCGGAACGGGTACCGGAAGGGGTACCGGAACGGGTACCGGAACGGGTACCGGAACGGGTACCGGAACGGTACCGGAACGGGTACCGGAACGGTACCGGAACGGGTACCGGAACGGGTACCGGAACGGGTTCCGGAACGGGTATCGGAACGGGAACAGGTATTTGTACAACTACCAGTATAGGTACTGGAACAGTTAAGCAACTACGTCCACTACACACTACAACTACGTATACGTCTTAAAAAGGAACCGGTCGTTAGTGAGGAATCCCAAATTATGCATTGGGGTTATTTTTAGGATGTAGGTGTAGGTGATTCCCAAGACGGGTTATTGCGGTTTGATAAAATTCTATCAAACCGCAATAACCCGTCTTGGGAATCACATATTTAATTTTGATTTAGATTTTCTAAAAGTATCCCGTAAAGAGGGAGTTCATAACATAACATAACATTATATTTAAATCTTTGTGGATAATCATCACCACACACATCTGCTGTAGATTTAGTGACCTTGGAAGATATTGCAAAAAGGTTTTAAATAAGAAAAATACGAAGCTATTGTCGAGAGTGGAGTATTTTTCTGACTATTTGAAACAGGAAAGATTGTTTGTATTAAATAAGCTCCGAAACCACTGGACCATAATTTCTATTTTACATGAGTAATTGAGTATCCTATAGGTAAGGAAGGAGTGAACGGGCATTTAGATTGACTGAGTTCGAAAACTGAAAAACTCGCAGACGATGTCACGGGCGGAGTACTTGTCTCTGATAAAACATTTTTGCTGATTTCCGATGTCCAGAAACAAACACTAAATATAATAAATGACCTGATAACTGGAAAACACTCCAACTATTGGCTCGGCAATAACTTGAAGTACTCGAGTACATAAGTCGTTGTGTAAGGAGTTCTTTGCAAATTGATATTAGCTTTGTTGTTACTTAAGACGCGGTAGCTTGCGCTCTCGTCTGATTTTGCGATATGCATCATTTGTGAATGTTGTAAGTTTGGGTACTTACCTTGTTTTTACGATGGTGTATATTTTTGTTTTACGGGATGTAATCTACGTAAATATTTTGGTATAGCCAATAGGCACAGATATGAAGTTGCTGTCATATGTATAATGTGGTATATAAACTTACCAAGAAATAAAAAAAAATGTTTGGTTTTACGTTATTTATTATCGAGTTTAACGAGAATGTATGAAAATAAGTATTTTCACATTATATTATTTTTAACATGATAGTTTTGTATATAAAAACAGTGTAGAATAATAATACAGAAAATTATGAAAATTAAAAAAAAAACACTTTCTCAAAAAAAAAGAAGCCAGCAGTCAGCATACACGTGATTCTCGTCACGACCGTGACACGGGTCGGGTACGGTCAGCACAATTTGTCTCTTGACCGCAATACATCCATCAATTACCCGCTGCAGATATCGCCGATGAGGGAGCGAGAAATGTGAACAGACCCTTACTGATTTTCTGTGATGTATATTTGAAACAATTTTATTTGGCGTACGTTACGTTTGCTCTTGGTCCGGTAGTCGGAGCGAAATATGTGTGCGTGCCCTTAATATTTTTTTTGGGATTGACGTCTATATCTACTGATAGTAGTCTGCTATTGTGTTGTATTATTGTTAAGGAAAAACAACACGGATACAAAATTTCTTATTAGCAGCCAAGATAGACCTGGTATAATATAGATCATGCCGTCAAATCGAAAAGCACGAGTTTTCAGTATTTGAGAAGTAAAGTAAACTGGAACTTTGACGATTTCAAAATGACAATTTTCAAGGAAAAAAATAGTTCCTTCTTCGTACACCAGAGGCGCTGTTCCATTTTTTCATACAAGAAACGCTGTAAATACTGGAAAGACTCTGTAAAGTAAAATAGTGAAAACTCGGGCTAGGGGTGCTGCTCCTTGATCCCACAGCGAGTTAACATTACTCGCCGTCCGCCAGCCTGCGCCTACGATTATGGGAACTTGCCTCGTGATCCGTCTCCAGCAGCGGATGAAACGTGAAGTGAAGAATTGCAAACCTTCACACATTTCAAATCCTTATCGAATCGAATAACTTTGACCTTTTTTGAGTATCTGTATGACTAAGGTGGAGTACCAATCGATGCAGCTGTCGGTACCTAAATATATTTGTAACGGGAATAAAAGTAGTCATCGATTATCTTGGACGGGTAGCGCCCTCTAGTAACGGGAACGCGAACTAATAGTTAATTATGCAATGTTAGTAATAGATGGCGTTAGAGAGTCACATGTTTATTTTCTTAGTTACTTTGAATTCTAAATAAAATATAAAATAATACATAGATAGAATTCAAATAATTAATTGTGATAAATTTTAGTTGAATTAACTTTAAGTATAGATAGCGCATGGTCTAAAGGGCAAAAGCCTGGAGGCTGGACCGAATGGCGGCTGACAGCATGACGCTGTGTTTTTGGCTTCCTTTTTCTTGGAGTCACACGGGATTAAGAAGCTGATTAAATAAATACGATTTAATTAAAACGGATTGATGACGCGGACTCGTAGTGGGACAGCGGCGAAAATGAAACCCTATTAATTTAAAGGAACCGCATATGCGTATGTATATAAGATTATTTCCTGTTTTGTTACAATTACATGGCATCACCCGCCATGATGCGGTATTGAAATGCTCACGGATTTCTTTATGATATTGTTCTCAGGGTTCCAACCAATAATTTAAGAATTTAAGGATAAAATTAATTAATTAAGAAAATTAACGTCTTCTCAACGTTTGGGCACATCGTGATGCAGTAAGCTAGGACAAGCTCTGGTTCCAAGCCATATATTATATTCTACAAATCACACAGGCTGCGAATGCTGCCTGCGTGACATATCCACGGATCGGCCTGGATAGATGGTAGTATGTTCTACCTGAAGTAAGTGTTACATATAACCTAACATTATAAGGAATCTAGTGCTGTGATCCTGTGTGTACATGAAGACGTGTGCAACAACATAATTAAATAACTGAGAAGACGGAATCATCTCTTTTATTTCAATCAACACCTCATGCGAACAGAACCCGTTAGTCTCATGGCAATCTACGCTGGCAGCTGGTGGTAAGAGACCTAAGGACCTTACAATTGGACGCCCAACGTGTCGCATGAGGTCAGATTGGAATCTTCACTTCAAGATTAAGAGCTTGATCTGACTTAATTTGATTTAACTTAGTAATTAGAGTCATTTAACTTAGTAAATTTTTCTGAATTTGAGTTTTCAAAATTAGTTAATAGCACATGTTAACATTATTAGTATAAGGTAAAACTTTCCACATGATTGATGTAGTAAAGCTTAAATGTATAGACTCCTCTTGATTTATATAAAGTCATATAACTTAGACACATCAACACTTTGTGTTAAAAAAAGTAAGGTTATATCACATGTCATGTTAACATTGTAAACTTGTGCAACTACTTGAATAGATTGACTCTAATTTAATTTAATTCACCTTGATTAATGTAAAATTACTATTTACATTCACTTAACTTAAAAAAATAATTGGATTCAAAATACTTATCTAAGACTGTTTAAATATTTTAAATTCAATATGGATAAGACAATATGGATTGACTATCTTCGTAAAGAAGAATTATTACATGAGCTTAAATATTTTAATATATCCACAGATGTAAAGGCGACCAGGGATGTGCTTCGCAGGCGGTATCGCAGTCTGTGTGGCTTGTATCGGAGAGGCAGCATTAAACCAGAGGATTATGCAACGCCAGCAAGTACAGAGGAGGTACGCTTATGCTTGGAACCTATAGAAGAGCTGTGCCTATTACATAGGGATTTAAAAGAGGGAGATAGCTCCACTGTTAAACGAATATTAGCTCGTTCACAATATTACTTGATGAGAATTTCACGCGTGAAAGATAAATCACCGGAATTAATTGATCTTAAGAATAAATTGGTAACGTTGATAACATCTTTAGAGGATGGCTCTGATGAAGAGGATATGCAGTCTACTCATGATCCCTCCTCTGAAAATGAATCAGCAGAAAAAACACAATTAGTGGTTGTTAGAGATAGACCAATTAATCTGTGTTCTTTAAATTTAAAGTATGACGGTACTACATGTGTTAGGAGTTTCATTGAACGTTTAGAAGAGTTGAGACAGGCTCGAGGTATATCTGCAGATCGTGCATTGATTGCTTTTTCAGATCTTTTAGATAAGTCTGCATTACATTGGTTTAGGTCATACAAACAAACCTTTACATCATATAAACATTTACTTGCTCGTTTAAGGGAAGATTTCGACATTCCTGACCTTGATTATAGGTTGACTCAGGAAATACGCTCCCGTACGCAGGCGAAGCAAGAGACAATAATAGTGTATTTGTCAATTATGCAGGGTATGTTTAATAGATTGTCTAGACCTCTCTCTGACGATGAACAATTAGAAATCCTAATGCACAACATAAGACCTGAGTATATGAAGGAAATGGCTCTACTGGATATTAATTCTATTAAAGATCTACTTTTGTATGGTAAGAAATTAGAACTTGCTCGAGCTAGGTCAGAACAATTTGTGGAACCTAACCTCTCAAAAGCGAAACTTAGTCAGGATTTTCAGCCTACAAAGAAAACTGATCATAAACCAAGGTCAGATAGATCTGGAGAACCAGTTGCTGTCGTTGACACTCCTTCAGAAGCAAAAGGAAAAAAATGTTTTAGGTGTAACAGCACAAATCATTTCACAAGTAAGTGTAAAACCTCAAAGGAGTTGGTCTGCTTTAAATGTGGTGAGAAGGGTTTTAAAAGAATTAACTGCCCTAAGTGCACAAAAAACTAATTAACGTGAGTCACAAAAACTTAGTGATTAACTTAACATCTTTCCCATCGTATATTGATGTGGCTCACTTTGAAGCTAAGACACATGACATTCGACCACATTTATTGGTAAAAGTTTTGGATTTGGAAGTTTATGGTTTGCTAGACACTGGAGCGGTTTGTTCAATATTGGGGGATAATTCACATAAATTATTTATGAAGTATGGATTTAAATTAGTTAAATTACCAAAAAGTCAAAATGTAAGGGCTGCAGATGGTTCAAGAATTCAATGTTTAGGTTTTATGCAGTTACCCACTAATTATTTAAATAAAATTAAAGTTATAAAATTCTACATAGTTCCCAACATAATTACTCCAATCATTTTAGGTATGGATTTTTGCAAAGCATTTTTGATAACTTTAGACAGCACATTAAATAATAATAAGATTTTTAGTATACCTGACAATTATATTAATTCAGTTAGTTTAGACCAAGGTTTAGAATGTTTTGATTCATTGACTTCTGAACAACAATTAATTCTACAGAAGGTGATTGAAAAATTTGATAAGATTAATACTGAAAAAGTAGGTTTAGGGAGGACAAAATTAATTACTCATAAAATAGACACAGGTAATAGCCTGCCAATTAAGCAAAGATATTATCCTTTGTCACCCTCCAAACAATTAGCATTGGAACAGGAACTGGATAGAATGCTGCAACTTGGAGTTGTAGTGCCTTCTAACTCACCTTGGAATTCCCCAGTGGTCATGGTAACCAAACCTAATGGTAAACTAAGGCTTTGTTTAGACTGTCGAAAACTTAATGCTGTTTCTAAGGCTGATGCTTATCCTTTGCCATACATCCATCAAATACTTGATAGCTTGAGAGATGCAAGATATTTAACTTCAATTGACCTGAGTGCTGCATATTGGCAAATTGAATATGATAGTGTGGAGTCTGCTGAGAAAACTGCATTTACAGTCCCTAGACGTGGTCTCTTCCACTATACAACTATGTCGTTTGGTCTAGTGGGAGCATCTGCCACTATGCAACGACTTATGGATAAATTGTTTGGTCCTGAATTTGATAATAAAGTATTTGTTTTTCAGGATGATATTATATGCATTTCCAGTGAATTTGATACACATGTTAAGTTGTTGGAAAAAGTATATGAACGTTTAGCCAACGCAAACTTAACAATTAATATGAGCAAATCTCAATTCTGTAGAAAGGAACTTAAATATCTTGGCTACATGGTTGATAAGCAGGGTCTTCGTACCGATCCCTCTAAGGTGGAAGTTATACTCAATTACCCCACACCCACCTCACCCAAAGAAGTTAAAAGATTTGTGGGAATGGCTGGTTGGTACCGTAGATTCATACAGGACTTTTCTAAAATTAGTAGACCACTTAGTAAATTAACTTGTAAGAATGTAAACTTTGAATGGACAGAGGAAGCAGAAGAGGCTTTTAATAAATTAAAATCAAATTTAGTCTCAGCTCCAATTCTTAAATGTCCAGATTTTAATTTACCATTTTCAATTCAATGTGATGCCTCAGCATATGCTATTGGTGCCGTGCTGACACAGTCATATGACAATTTTGACCATCCTGTTGCATTCTGTAGTAGATTACTTAATAAGCACGAGGTTAATTACACTACTACAGAACGTGAATTATTAGCAGTCTTGTTTGCTTTAGAGCAATTTAGAATGTATGTTGAGGGTCAAAAATGTAATATAGTCACTGATCATGCATCACTACAATGGTTTTATAAATTAAAGAATCCCACAGGCAGGTTAGCTCGGTGGAGTATTCGTTTAAGCCAATTTGATTTTAATATTGTTCATCGGAAGGGTAAAGAGATGGTTTTACCGGATGCACTCTCTAGAATTAAAATTGAATCGTTAGACATATCTGACAATATACAAGATAAATGGTATTTAAAAATGGTAGAAAATTGTGAAAAGTTTCCCAATAAATTTCCAAATTATTCTCTTAAAGATGGTAAACTATTTCGACACTCAAAAAATAAATATAATTTAACGTCACAATTCACTTGGAAACAAGTGATTCCCAGTGACGATGTGGGACCTCTATTAAAACAATTTCATGATGATCCCACAGGCGCCCACTTTGGTATATTTAAAACTCATAAAAGATTAGCATTACATTATTTTTGGAAAAATATGTATAAAGATGTCGAAAATTACGTTAATAATTGTCAAACTTGTAAAGAGTACAAGCCGGTAAATTCATCGAGACCTGGTTTAATGGGTAACCCTAAACAGGTTACAAAACCATTTGAAGCGATTTGTTGCGATTTGTTAGGACCCTTTCCTGTGTCCACTAAAAGGAACACAAATCTCTTAGTATGTTCAGACTATTTTAGTAAGTATGTTATGTTGTTTCCTATACGGAACGCAACAGGCAATGCTATTGTTAAAATTCTGGAAGAAAAAGTGTTTCTTGTGCATGGGATACCGAAATTTGTCTATGTAGACAATGGTCCGCAATTCATTTCAAAACAATTTAGAGAATTAATGTGCAAATATAATGTGCCTAATATTTACTATAATCCTAGGTATCACCCGCAGGTTAATCAGGCAGAAAGAGCCATTAGAAATGTTCTGTATGCGATTGCCTCATATGTGAAAACAAATCACAGACAGTGGGACAATCACATACCAGAAATTCAGTGTGCACTGAACACCTCAGTTAACGAGTCAACTAAATTCTCACCTTACTTTCTTGTACATGGAAGAGAGATGTTTGTAGATGGTAAATTACATAAAAACTCTGAAGTGCCACAGCCTGATTCAGATCTATCTACTGTAGACCCTAGAATTCATGGTGATAACTTAAAAGAACTTAAATCAATTTTCCAGGAGGTTAGTAAAAACTTGAAACTTGTGCACGATAAAAATAAAAAGCACTATGACTTAAGAAAGCGACCTTTAGAATTTAATGTAGGTCAAATTGTCTATAAAAGAACATTTACCTTGTCGGATGCTAGTAAAAACTTTACTTCAAAGCTAGCACCGCGCTTTATAAGATGTGTAATTTCAAAGAAACACTCACCTGTAGTGTATAGCTTAAAAGACATGCAGGACAAAGACTTAGGTAAATTTCACATTAAAGACATCTTAAAATATGAAGACCCTTAGTTTTATACATTGTTGTTGTTAATCCAATATTTGCACGAAATTAACAATATACGTGCAAATATTTAACTTTGAAGGGGGATGGATGCATGTTGGAGGAGTGAAAAGTTTTTTTTCTAAATTAAAAAGGTATACCAAATTTATTAATAAGGAATGTTTGCAGATGTATGAAAGGAAACAATAATCGTTAATTCGAATGGGACTTAAAAGTTTACCACTTAACACTTAATAAAACACATATCTACATTAATTAAAGATAGTGTTTACTTAAAAAACTAGACCAAGTATAATAACCTATACTTTGTAACTTAATACTTAATAAAACACCTATCTACATCAATTGGAGATAGGGTTTACTTAATAAATTTAAAAACTTAAATAAGTATTTGCCTATACTATGGCTTAATACTTTGTAGATAACACTTATCTAGGCTTCAAGGATAGTGTTTATTTAACTTAAAACGTGACTTAATTAGGAAATTAATTAGACTAAGGCATGACTAGTCAATAAAAATAATAATAATTAGTTAATTAGTTGATGTCTGCAGAGAGTAGCTACGTGCTATATATAGATAGACAGACAGACGCTTATTATTATATTAGTTTAATAAATAGTTTAAGGCAGGAGCAATCAATGTACGGATATGCCAAATAGGTTTTGTTTCGGAATTGTGCTACTGGTCATTAACATTTAGCAATTTGGTTAGTAAGTTTAAGGTGTTTGGTTCGGACTGTCTCAGTTTTCAATAGGATGATTTCGAGCTTTCAATGCGCATGATGGATTGAAGAAAAAATTTTTTTCTCAGCAAAAACAATTTTTTTAACTGGGGAAAGATGTATTGTAACGGGAATAAAAGTAGTCATCGATTATCTTGGACGGGTAGCGCCCTCTAGTAACGGGAACGCGAACTAATAGTTAATTATGCAATGTTAGTAATAGATGGCGTTAGAGAGTCACATGTTTATTTTCTTAGTTACTTTGAATTCTAAATAAAATATAAAATAATACATAGATAGAATTCAAATAATTAATTGTGATAAATTTTAGTTGAATTAACTTTAAGTATAGATAGCGCATGGTCTAAAGGGCAAAAGCCTGGAGGCTGGACCGAATGGCGGCTGACAGCATGACGCTGTGTTTTTGGCTTCCTTTTTCTTGGAGTCACACGGGATTAAGAAGCTGATTAAATATATACGATTTAATTAAAACGGATTGATGACGCGGACTCGTAGTGGGACAGCGGCGAAAATGAAACCCTATTAATTTAAAGGAACCGCATATGCGTATGTATATAAGATTATTTCCTGTTTTGTTACAATTACATGGCATCACCCGCCATGATGCGGTATTGAAATGCTCACGGATTTCTTTATGATATTGTTCTCAGGGTTCCAACCAATAATTTAAGAATTTAAGGATAAAATTAATTAATTAAGAAAATTAACGTCTTCTCAACGTTTGGGCACATCGTGATGCAGTAAGCTAGGACAAGCTCTGGTTCCAAGCCATATATTATATTCTACAAATCACACAGGCTGCGAATGCTGCCTGCGTGACATATCCACGGATCGGCCTGGATAGATGGTAGTATGTTCTACCTGAAGTAAGTGTTACATATAACCTAACATTATAAGGAATCTAGTGCTGTGATCCTGTGTGTACATGAAGACGTGTGCAACAACATAATTAAATAACTGAGAAGACGGAATCATCTCTTTTATTTCAATCAACACCTCATGCGAACAGAACCCGTTAGTCTCATGGCAATCTACGCTGGCAGCTGGTGGTAAGAGACCTAAGGACCTTACATATTTACCTAGATATATTTTAACTTTTCAATCCAATTAATTAAAAACTGGCAAAACAATTCTTGGAAAAAAATCAACAAGGGAGATTTGGATACCCATTCGTCTTGAAGATATTCAATGATAAAAAGACACCCTTTCACTTATTTTTTCTCAGAAAATTGTTAAGGATTATTTAATTTGCCGACTTCGTGGAAAGCGGTGCGTCTGAGAAAAAGGGTGCCAAATAATTATAAAAAGAAAGGGTCCAATGTATTTATTTTGGGCAGTTTGTTTGATGTATAAAGGAACGTTGAGGGTTGAATTTGTGGGTTTTCTCTCGAGAGAAATACACCTTCTTTGAAGATGTTAAGTAATATGCCAAGGTTGCGGAAATGTCTTTCAAGGCTACGACGGCCTTGGAAAACGAAGGGCAATAGGTATTTAACTGAAAAAAATCTAATAGTTCGTTAGATAGATCATCAAAAAATATTTCACATGCATTTTTCTTTTGTTACAAAAACCAAAATTGACGAAAACTGCATTTTTAAAACTGCCAATACGTCACAAGCAAGTGCAGTTTTCACTTGCTTCTGACGTAAGAGCAGTTTCCACTTGCTTCTGACGCAAGTGCAGTTTTTCTTCTGACGTGACGAGTCCCCAATCTGTCATCAAAATTAACTAGGTACTGCAAAAAGCATCAAAGAATGACAGATTTAGCTTACGAGTAAGATTTTCACCAATGGGAGAGCAGTAGTGATTGAATGAGTTACTTACACAAAGAAAAGAGCTTATTCCGGTCATGGATCACCACTACACCCGACTTAAAAAATAATTAAAACTAAAAATACGCAATCTGCAAAAGTGTATGATAAAAACAACGAGTGTTTAATCCCCTCCAAACAGAATGCTTGCCAAATGCATACAGGAAACGAGGATAAGGTCAATTCACACTTTACAGTTTTTTTAATACCCCTAGTTCAGCGTTCAAATATTCCGAGCCCCTAACGAAAGCGTAACACTTGTTTATAGCCGTTTAAAAACTTTTAACTGAACACTAAAACTGCATTTAGATCACACCATTGCAATTTCAACTGTAACTTCCCAGAAATAGAGTTGAAAATTTGTTTGTTCCAAGTATTTTGGAAGGATTAAGTCGTCTTCTGTTTGAGTACGAAAATGAAAAACCTCTTTCCCGCACTAGGAACGTATTTCGTATATTATTAAAAATGTCTTATAATATATTTGTGGGAAATAATTAGTTTCTGCAGTAAAATTTTGGCACCCACTTCCTCGAAGAGCTTAGTTGAAAATAAGAGTTTTATGTCACACGTTCTTTAGAGATAGTTGCTTAATTGAATTTTTGTTCACAAAATTCGTACATTTCGCAGGTAAAATTGACTTCCGATTTTTCACGAGCTAAAGACAACTTTCTTCTTGTAGATTTAGATGTAGTTATCCATCAATCAAAGAAGTTATCCTTATATTTTTTACTACACGTTGTGGGTTCGATCCCCGCACGGAACTAATATTTGTATGATCCGCAAGTAGTTGTTCCGGGTCAGGCTGTTTGTGTATGTGAGTTTCTATGTTTGTAAACGCACCCTCAATACAGGAAGGAAATTCCTAGTGTGGGGCAAGTTTTACTTTATGAACAAAAAAAACTATCAATTCAAAGTGTTCCTACGTTTAGTTATTTAGCGAATTCGACCAACAGGCCTGACTGCCCAGCCAACGGCGGTTGATCAGTTGAGGGGTAATGATGATCATCGAACTCCGCCCACCCACGTACAGAGTGTAGGAGGATTTCCATATGCAAAAAATTGTGCTGATGCCAATATAGGATCTCCCATCGCTCATACCTCTGAATTTATAATAGTACCTACTGAAATACGCGTACATAAGATACAACAACAAACAAACGCGCTTTTTAAATCATCCCAGACAGACATCATAATCATACGCTATTGCCCTCATCAACCACTATGCATTACACACGTTAAACCGCAAAACAATCCCTCTCATAAAAACACAATAATACAGTCACGGAACCTCAAAAACTGCTGAGCAAAAACCGACCGAATCCTGCCCGAAAAACCGACAATATTGTGTTACACCGGGCATTGAATGACGGGCACAATCGAGACGCGCTCGGTAATTTTCCTGCTGTTTTTTATCCGAAAAGAACAATGGAACTCATTTTTGGGCACAATGAATTTCATTTTGGTGCCGAAAATACATTGTCATTAAAATCGTCCGTTGCAGGAAGAAGGGTTATCTAGGTGTCCTGAGTTTGTAGCAATTTGTGGGTAGTTACGGTTTATCGCGATGTGAGAGGATGGCTCGGATTCTATTAGTTAATACTTCTAATTGTTTTTAATCTGAGGTCGGGGATCTGGAATAATCTGGATCGACTATTATACATGAACTGATTGTTGGATGTTGATTAATTTAGTACTTACTTTATTTTAACTGCACAAAGAGAGATTTGGCGGTGTACTTTAGCCGGACAGTGGGACAGTATAAGTCTAAAAACAAATACCTTAACGGTTTAAATGTGTCTCCTATTATAATAATCTAAGGTAAGTACGAGTAGCGAGCATTCAGACATCAAATTTAGAAAAACTACAATTGCAGCACACGTGACTACTATACATTACATGACAAAACTTGACTTTGAACTCCCTACTTGAGTGCTTGTTTTGTTGCATTTTGGTGGTCTTGTTTCTAAAAGAAGTTTGGCTTTCATGGATAAAGCTCGGAACGTCATATCTTCATTAATCTAGGGAGTTATCTATTCAACCATCAAAAAAATATCCACTTAAAAACACTGATATTTTTTTTCTATTTTAGCAAATAGCCATTTGCTACTCCCTATTTGTCGCAACGGTAAAATATTTACAGCTGAATAAATAGTACCTTTTTTACTAACATTCCACCACACTATGTCATATACGAAACCACACTTTTGTGATTTCTAAAAGTTGAGGTCACCTTGGGTCTCCGACTAGAGGGACAACCCACATCACAATATCTAGACCGGAAACGAAGTTGTCTCGACCGGGATTCGAACCTGAAAGCTTTCGATAATGGGTCGTCTAGACGAGGGCATATTTTTTTTCAAACAAGCTGTCTAACAATGATTGAACCAACAAAATTATAGGTTTTAGGCTCTAAAATAAATAAAACTTCTTGTTTAATAATCATCATTAGTCTCTATCAGAAATGGCTATCACATAACGAAAGAGCACCATTTATAAAACCATCGTATTTCGGAACCTCCATTTAATCCTTTCAACTCCCCCATTCCTTCCAAAACGCATAAACATCCTATAGAATAAAACAGCACACCATAAAGAACCCCATTTAAATAAACCATTCTAAATTCTACATTAACTGCTAGACTATTAGTTGAGGCATTTCTCACCGCGTTCCTATTCCAGCCACGTAGCAATTAGGAGCCGTTAGTATAATCCGGTCGAAACCGGCCCGGTCCAGTTACAACCAGTTTTAGCCGGTTTTCATCGAACATTCGTCGGATTTGTTGCGTGTAGATTGTTTTTGTTGGCGCCCAACGTGGGCCGAATCTTAAGAGGTCCTAATGTAGGCAATGTCGATTTTGCGAATGTTTGTGTAAAACATGTAACTGTTTGGATGTTGTTTATAAGGGATGCTGTTATGGATGTTCGGTTGTGCCGGATAATCTGGGTAGATAAATAATGTATCGGGTCGCTTGTGCTTATTTAAGTTGTGATACAAAACGGGTGCAGATGTTAATGTTTTGTTGAAGATACAGATTTGAATTAAATAAACTCGTTGATTTTTCTTTTATGTGTTTTTTAACTTATGTCCTTACTTTTTTAATGATTGAAAGAACACCAAACACGATATGGCTTCTAAATTGACAACGAAAACTACACAATTATTTAAAATTTTACAAAATTAGCAGAACGTAAACCCAAACACATCTTATGCATCTGTTTGAAAATTAATATCTGCGTCACATAAGCAATTGATCTTATTATAACACATTCTACCGATGTAAATGAAAAGACAACTAGAATTATTTATTTATTTGTTTATTTTCACTTATTATTTAGTCAATTATTAGATGTTGGTTCACCTGTTGTTGGCAACTGTATGAGCCATATAGTCATACATTTCTACAATATTTACTAATTTATATACATAAGCTTTTGGTGTACCTATATAAATAAAGAAATAGAATAACATCGATGTAGATAACATCATCGACAGCGTTTTCTTCGCCCACAATTTTTCTTTCGCCATAAAACCGTATACCGTCAGGCGTCCGTTAAATCTTTACGGTTTCCACTTCCCGACTTGCACCCGGGTCTTATCCGAGTTACCCGGCCCTGACAACCGAGTGCACACGATATTCACGATTGTATAACCGGTTACCGAGCGGTTCTTGCATATATTTTGCTGATTTGTGTGTAAGCGGATGATTTCATGCATCTTTCCGTGCGCTTTATAAAGTTTTGATTATATTTTGGTTGATATATCTGCATAATATAAATGAAAAAGGAGTAAATGATACGGTGACGTCTCATCGGGAGAGCGGAAGAAAAAAACGTGTTGCGCCGACCCCAAGTAAAATGGGATAAGGGCAGGAAGATTATGATATATCTGCATAATATGATACAGAAATATCATACAAAATATGCCCACTGCAGTAAAGGTAATTTTTGCGTCAAATATGATATTATTACGCTCTGGTTTTTCGTCTACGCAGATGCCTCAAGGACCTGTAAGCAAATTGATGGGGTCAAAAGCTCAAAGACGCAGTCTACAGGTACATCAATTCCTCAATAGATTTCGGGGTATAAATAAGTGATAAGTTATTTCTGTATGGTCATCCAAACTACACGATACGAAAAGATCGACGATAAAGACAAGACGTAAAGTAAGTCTCTTTGGTCGGAACTCAAAGCATAACGGAATTAGTTTTTTTTTTCAAGTCACCTTTTGTCAAAAAATATGACATGAACAGTCAAAAATGTCCAGGTGATGTCCACAAATCACAATAATTTTTAAAATTAAAAAATAGTAGGTATTGGAATAATTGGAAAAAATGAGCAATAAAATATAAAAAATGCTGATAGTTGAAAACCTATCAAAAGGACTTCCGATTTTCCATGCTTTCTACTTGGTAAGTTGAAAGGTAACCTTCCTGATGATATGACAGAGAATCTCAGGATTAACATAACTTACAAAGACTAAAAACTGGTTTTACTATGTTTGAGTAAACGTCGTAAAGAACTTGCTAAAATTTCGTACTGTTATGATAATTATAAGTATTGTAATAAGCCCAATGTCCCCACAGTTCGGACTTCCCTTTGTGAAACCGTTAGATTAGGTCCCGAGACGCGGTGGAACGGATTGGGGAGGATAAATCTTCGAATTCATGTTTCTAGAAGATTGTTTGCGATATTCACAATCACAGAGCCAAAAGAGAGCGGTGACATTTAAATAAATCAATCTGACTTATAAACTGTGTGTTAATCTAGGTTATAAACGATCTCTGTGCTTAATTTTATCCAAATCCATTCAGTTATTTTTGTGTGAAACTATAACAAACATACATCCATCCATCCATCCATCCTCACAAACTTTCAGATTTATAATATTAGTTAGTTTTTATTATCAAACTGCACCTGTGCGAAGCCAGGGCGAGTCGCTAGCAATATCACAAAATTCGTAAAATGGAACATTCTATTCTATTGCTCAAGCAATAGAGTAAAATTTGCATTATTTCAATGTAACATGTATCTTCTACTTCAACAGTATAACATTATTAAAGATGTAATAGATGTTAATGGCTTGAAATATAGGCCAAAAACATAAGCGCGGAAGCAAAAGGCACAAGCGCCGACCATAAATTAATTGAAATAAACATTTTATTTAAAAACATTGTTAGAGTGGCCTTTTTAGATACCAATGCTAACAAGTTTGTAATGTTATAGCTGAAGACACGTTCGTATTCAAGAATGCGCTGAGGCAATACTGCGATGATCACACCAGACGACTCCACAGAAGATATACTGGTACAATTGAGTTTGATTATTACGACGTTTATAACAAAGTTCCAATTTAATTTAAGAGGTATTCCACGAAGGGCTACTTGCACCTTATCTATTCGACATAAGACTCCTATCAAAATTTTTCGCAGGTATCAGGTGCCCTTCGTGGAATACCTCTCATTTGAAAGAGGATTCCTTTAATAGCTTTAACGAGGAAAGAAAAAATCCGATTATAAGCAAAATTTGGACTTACGACGAGTCATTGAAACAAGGAAATGAAAGATTCGGCATCGACGGGTGTAGTTGCGATAGCCAAATTAGTAAGGCGTCTGAAGTACAAGTTATCCAGAATACGCGGGCTTAAGTCCCACTCTCAGCAAAAATTTTCTTTCCTCAAAAATCCTTAAGATTTGTACCTTCTGATTAAGTACAGATGCCAGCACATCAAGCTACTACAATCTGTCAAATTAACCCTTACCACAGTATTGGAAGGTTAATGTTCGTTTGGTAAAATTTGGCAGATCGGGGTTGGATGACCAGCTGGAGTCTGTACATCAAATTCTCTTAACAACCGAGCTATCGCAGTCGTTCTCACGAGCTCGTATTTTTCATTCGTTCATTGGGACTACCTGTTATAGAGTTTATTTCAAACTGATCGGAGGTTCATATCCTGCTCGACATTGATATTTCTTATTCCACTAACTAAATACTTATTCTGTCTCCCACAGAAAAGTGAAAGTTTCATAGAATGGTGGTACTTGGCCCCAGTCGTCTTAGCCATTGTTATGTTCGTATTGATAGGCAGTCTCTTTGAACATAAAATTGAAGCTTTCTGTCGGAACATTGGTAAGTATTCTCTAATAGTAAATAAAATATAAACAAGCGTAAACAAAAATTGTTATACTATTAAACTGTAAGAGTTTACAAAATAATCTATATGCAGTTTTTTTTTACGTGGTAAAATCATCTAATGAGTCCTCTCACCCCGGGCAGGGCGGGAGGGACTGTCAGACTTGTACTTACTAAAATCCACGGTGTCCTTCAATAGCCTTTCACGTTCCAGGGTCACGGTAATTCGATAAGACCCGCGACCCCGGCAGGCTTTGGCCCTCTAAAGGGGGGCCTATAGGGGGCACATTAACAAAGGCAGAGACAGAGACAGAAACGGAGACAGAAACAACGAACGAGACCAAAACCCAGATAGAAACCGATACCAAGACCGAGACTTTTATGTACTTCAAATGGCCTGAATCGTCACCCTGTTTCATTTGATCCACAATTTTCTGGCCAGCCTGAATAAAAAATGGATCGCGGAAATGTAATAAAATAGCTGTGAAAAAATATTGAAGAACAAACACGCTATGGTTTAATTATATGGGGTAATAACACCGATCAAAATAGAGCATTTGTTGCACAAAAAAAAATGCATAAGACCAATATACGAGCTTCAACCCGACGAATCTTGCAGGCCGGTGTTTAGAAAACTTGATTTGTTACCCTTGCCGATAAACTTAAATAACATTATATTTCAGTGGTACGCCAAGAAGCGCAACTATCGCAACATTCCGAAGAAGCTCAACAAGAAGTAACAGTCGTGGTGACGACAGTCGAAATATCCAGCCCCCCATTGGAGACACTCAAGACCCCATCGCAAAAGAGCATTAAAGTATCGGGCGAATGCTCGGCAGAGAATAAAGTCCAAGCAGAAAACATGAAGACCTAATGTATACCAAATCAAAGAAAATTCTACCTAAAATTCTCTTCTATATGGGTGAAACTCCACAGCCCCATTTAATCAAGTATCAGAGCATGCTGACAACTATTCTATGCATCAACAATGTCTTGGTGCGTTACCAAGATATACAGATTAATTTCTTCAAAAAATGTGATGTTGTCGCCAATAGATTTAATGAAGTGTCAGGGCCACTGCCAGAGTTTAAGGGTGTAGATAAAAAACCCTGCGACCGTAGTGGCTGGTGGAACTAAACGCCACGCGATTACATAATTGAATGTATCTGTAATCTTCAACATGATGTACAAAATCTTAGGCGAACTCCAAATAACTAAATTAAAATAGGCGTGCTACTACAATTGAAATACCCACTACCAAATTTAACAATAATGCACACGGCCTCCTTATTTTGTGGATACTCAAAATATAAGTCACACTAAATCAAGTATACGAAACCTAAATAAAACCACAAAATGAGGCAATTTTTCGCGGACATCTTGTACGTGCAACGAGGCGCCATGGACTACAAAAAGGTTTCCGATGCAATATGCAATTATATCGCTGTTATAGAGAAAATTGCATCCGGCAATTATAGCATTCAGCAAGTTGCTCCTATTTGCTTGGGTATGCGAGGTAACCCTTCTATCCAGCTAGCCCAAGTGAGCATGGATAAGATCACCATGCTGATACTTAATGCGGCACGCCGCACGTGTACGCTGGAATACGTAAGGATCTGTGAGCAGACTGCCAAAAGATATATGCGTAAGCGCAAAGCATGACGCATGACTTATCCAGCAAACTTGTAGCGACAGCGGCGTGACTGCTAGCTTGAAGCAGTCAGTATTGACTGCTGCAAACTGCAACTCTATCTTCTTCGTACGCGAAACCGCTCGAGCAATCGATGTGCTTCGGGCGGTTGGTGCAGGCAAGCATACACTGACTGCTCGAGAAAGCCGCGTATGGGCGACCTAACTACGACACCCAATGATCTTGTTCGGATCAAAATAAGCAAAAAAGACGTCTGAAAAAATTGGTATCAGTAATACCTTCTTGGACAAAGTAGTTTTCAAAATCATGAATATTCCTTTTGCTACAAATCTATTAATAACAAAATGTAAATTAAGTCCCTTTAGTCTTTGAGTCGAAACAAATATAAATGTTTCAAGCGAACCACTTCTTGACAAATATTCAATAAAGAAATTATAGAATTCCTGGAAACATGCTTTTAAATAAATATGGAAATCACGTTTATTACCTTGTCTGTCCTTGTTTATTTTCAGCTATGATACAAAGTCGGTTACCTGTTACCAATACTGTAAGGGGATATTATACACTACTTTTTATCAAAACTACAATAAAAATATTTCTCACACGGAACAATAGAATGCTAATATCTTCCCATCCTCATGATGAACACTCTTGTCTTACAATCCGCAAAAGGTCAACGTTTAAACTACTAAAAAGAGCAAAAAACGAACAGACAATCATAGTCCTATGTTATTCACCTGGAACCGTACTATGACCAAACCAGGGGGAGTTTCCCGAAAAATACGCATACTCCACCACATTATTAACCCAATCCCAAAAATCTTTTCGCCTAAGCACGTCTAAGGAGCCCCAGAGACACCTAGCCTTGATAACTTGGTCTACGTGAGAAATAATTCCACGCACGTCTTAGAGGCTTATTTAAAATTAATCCAAAGCCTTTAGGGGGTTGTTTTGTTGTCAAACTTGTTGCTGTACTGATTTGAAGGGTGGATGTGCATGGTTTTAGGGATATTGAGCCCCTCACCCTTATTTTTCTTCCGTAAAATGGTACCATGAGCCCCCGTCAAGGCACTAGGTTTTTTTTTTAACAGCTCCTTATTCTAGCAATTTCAGTGTCGTTGGTACGTTTAAAATCATTAACTCACCTACACAAAAATAGCCAGAACAAGATCAACTACTTGTAGGTCAAACAAACACTGTGAATATCGATACAGTCACAGTGTTTGCTGTTAACTGCAAAATCAACATTTTTGTTTTATTGTAGATATTGAAAGTTCGTACAATAGAGCAGAAAAAAGTATTTTGAAAAAAGAAATGATTCATCAATTTTACCTCGAACAAAATCGAAACTGCAACTGCATTCTAGGTCAAAATAAAACTTTAAATTGCTCTCCTGTAAAGTACGTGATTTGCAGTTTCGATACTGTTCGTATTCACAGTCGATTTGTTCCGTGCGCAGCAGTTGATCGCTCAGCTAGTGCGCCATGCCATCAAAATTGGTTGCATGTGAGAAGCAAAGAACTGGTTGAAGTGACGACGTTTCGGGGGAGCGCTATGGCCAGTAGTAGGCGTCTTTTGGAAACCGAATGAATTTTTTTCATTTGTTTTTTATTGATGGGTTCGGGTTTGACCACTATCTTGCCTGATGGTAAGCGAACTTGTGGTTGACGGTGAACCACGCTTGCCTAGAAGCAACCTATTCACTCTTGACTTGAAGAGTTCAAGGTTATAGCTGTCGGGAAATACAAATGCAGGGAATGAAAACGTTCAATGTCTCACAAAATAAAACAAAGGCTATTGAGAAGACTACATTGTGGGCTCACTTAGATGATTTTATTTTGACCGAGTACGATTTGCTTTGAGGATCCTCAAATCGATGTAAATATTTTTATCGATGGAATGCGAGTTATTGAGATTTTAGTAGGTACGCAATAAATCTTAAGAAAACATAAGCCCGTCCACAGGAGCGGAGCCAGTTTGCGGAGCGGAGAAATGTAGAAATATTTCAATAGGACTGCACTAATTGTAAGCTCTTCCTCAGTGGCGCAACACCATGGGTTAACATTTCTCCGTTCCTCCGCTCCGCAGCCTCGCTCCGGTCTTGTGGACAGGCAGCCTTACAGTTAAATCTTTACTAATAAAAAAAACACATTATCCCTGAGTGTCATAGGCAATATTCCTTATTATAATTTCGTACAATAATGAAAGCAGAGACACCATTTGTAAAATAACACTTATATTTTTGCCAAGGTTAGACGAAGGTGTACTCGTCTAGCAATCACAGTTAGGTGCCCTTCAAATGCTATTGAACACCCACGTCTAAATATTTTAACCTTATTACTTCATTTGTGTCCTCAGCTTCATTTAACCTTAGGTATTGCTTCATTTGAGCCCTGAATTCCATACAATACAAAAAAGATCGTTTAGAAATTCATTAGGTACCTATTTATAGCTATAGTTTGAAAATGAGAGAAGTCTAGCCGTTTAAAAAACGCACGTAAGAATGACATTGTTATTGTAGGTATTTTATTTTTGTTATCAACTCGAGAAGACGATTGTTATACAGTGAAAAAAGATAGGCTGTAACCAGACATTATAATTAAACAGCTGTATGACCGTGTATGACAATGTATGTATTTAGTAGAATTGACATGATATGGAATGCACAGTTGACATTGGAAAATAGAAGATTATAATTTGCACCTAGTAACAATAGTTTAAGTTATAGTATACTAACACTTTATGGGACATGAGCTTGAAAAAATGAAAATAATTATAATCTAATAATGTGACCACAATACAGTGAATGACGTCACAAAGTGGCGCCGACTCAGTTTCATTCTTATCGTGGTCGCATAACAGAAGTTGTAGATTGTCTGCGTTCATTTCTGTGCATATTAATTTACAAACTACCAGGATTCCATAAAACTGCGTAGCAATGCAAAAACATCCACCACAAGACAACTGAACATCGTCCCAATTATGTTTTTTTTTGTTCTCATGTAGCCACGGAACAGGCCAGGTTACCTTCGACCTTGTCACGACATGTTACCCGTTGATACTCTGCCGCAGCCGTGTACCCCTGCCCGGGGTAATTTCCCCAGCGGCTGCGATTTTGGGAGCGTTTAGACTAGCGACTACTGGCCGCGTGTATTTAGGGGAGTTAAAAAGGTAAAATGAGTAAATGTCTTGTTGGCTTATCAATCTAGGAATAACCAATAATATACTTTTAAAACTAAGTCGTAAGCTATTCAAAAGGAAAGGAGTATGTAAGGATTGTAGGTGGCGCTCTGTAGTTTCTGCCTACCCCCATGGGAAGAAGGCGTGAGTTTATTATTATATCATCAGCATAGTTTCAGCCTATTCCAATTCTGAATTCCACTGCTGAACTTTTTTCATCAAACCACTGCCAGTTACATTATTCGGTTCATCTTGCCGGTGGTCCGCTACGCTTACCTACGCTCGGTCTTCCTTGGATTGTTCTTGAATCATCATCACCATCAGCCTATAATGTTCCTATTACTGGGACACAGGCCTTCTCTCTGTGAGGGCCAGTGGGCCTACTGTTCTCGAATAATAGTGTGGAAATGAAATTAACATTGGAATATAACTTTGTCTTACTGTGTGAAGTAACTGATCGTTTGATTAATTTATTTTTAACACGTAACCTTAGGGCTCCTGTACACGCACCGCCATTAGCTAGTCATTGATTCTGCGACGGTAGCAGTGCGGTGGTAGAGCGGTGGCGGCGCGGTGGCGGCATCGTGTACAGGAGCCGTTACTCTCCTCCACAAATTGCCTGTGCAGTCAAGTACTCTCTTAATTCAAACGCTCGGTAACAACGCATACTATTTGCCCACAATGCTCCGGTTAAACGAGCAGATTTTATTATTTTAAGCTCAGACCGTTACCTACGCTATTTGTACTGATACTACGGCAGCAAGGATATTATGCGATTATATTAGTATTACGAGCCTTTTGCTCTTCTAAGTAGTTTTATTGAATTTACTCTTATAAGTAGATTGTTAAATGGAAAATTAGTTTTAAAACTGAAACATTTGAGATATAAATTCGAGTTCAACTATTGAAACATAATAGTGACAGATGGGACCCATTAGGCGGGGCACACGTTGCACCATAAATCTGATATGACGAAGAGAGTCGCAAAAAAACCTGTGGCAATCAACCTGGTTCAAATTCAAACTAAGCCCGGGGTCTACCACTTGGACATACGAGGATGGGTGACTCGTCGTCCGATCATGGATTATGTGGAGGTTAACTCAGCGTTTTCCACGTACGCGTCAGATTGCTGACAATCCGACGGGTCCTCCATAGAGGATCTGTCTAAACAGGTAACCGTGACCCTGGAACGTAAAAGACTAAAATCCTTAATACACTCGCTAATCAGCTTCAAATACTTTCCATCAAAATTAAGGGGAATGTAGAGTGGGCGAAAAATCATGCTAAATTACATAACTCAACACACTAATAGCATGAAATAAAATAAGTATTACCTTCAAAGATTGAAGCTGCACCCTAACCTTCCAACCTTTAATTAAAACAATCAAGTATTAACGAAAGTCTGCGACTTATTCCGAACTTGTACTACACTGTTAGGGTTGTCAACCTTACTATGTTATGATTTATTTCTCCATTTAAATTTCTTTTTTACTATGCCACCAAATATCAAAATGAAATACATAATTATGGCATCATCATCGTCGGGAAGACGTCTACTGCCTCAGACCGCCGAATGACAATCCGCATAAACTAACATAGCCAAGAGAAAATACGTCTTGTTTTGTATGTTTGTTATCGTGAAACTCAAAAATTACTGAACCGATTTTCAAAAGGATTTAAAGTTTTTGGCCCATCGATCTCCCGCCGTTTTAATTTGCTCAGAATCGGTGCTCAATTATTTAGATAGAGGACACTTAGGGCGGCCGTACACGGACTGCTCGAGTAGTTAGCGGCTGAGCGAAATACACGGACCGCTCGAGCAGTCGGCGTCAACTGCTTGAGCTGTCGGTTGTTGACTGCTCGAGCAGTTGGGTAGCGTACTACCCAACTGCTCGAGCAGTTGATTGTCTACCTTAGACGCCGCGAGGCCGCAAAGGGCGGGGGGAGGGAAGTCGGAGAGCTGTCGACTGCTCTAGCGCAGTCAACGGCTCGAGCAGTCGGTGTATGCCTCGCAACCGCTCGCGAGCGGTCGACGGCACGATGGAATTTCATCATGCAGTTGACGGCTTGAAGCCGTCGCGACTGCTCGAGCAGTCGTGTGTACGGCAGCGAATGAATGACTATAGTTCACCGCGCGGTCGCGGCTTTAAGCAGTCGGTCTCAACTGCTTGAAGCAGTCCGTGTACGGCCGCCCTTAGACAAACAAAAAATATAATGTCTTAAAGCGGTAGCTTTCGGAGAAAAATAAGTCGAAAACTGAACCTTGGACAAACAACTTTTCTGTCTTTTTTATCCCTTCAAGCGCCTATTGAATTACAAAAAATTATAAAAGTAATGACTGCTAAACTGACATTTTTTAGAGCTACAGGTACTTTTAATTTTTTTAACGTGGCAACCCTAGAAACTGTTGAAGGGCAACTAAAAATCTAGAGAAATTAATTTCTCACGACTACTGTCGACCTCCGAGTCACCGTTGGTTAAACCTGTGACAAAAAACAACTTAATGCTGCAAACAACTTTACCAAACAAATTAGAATTTACTTTATGCTAGTTCTTTTGGAATAATTTGTTTTATTTGAGAAAATATTATATTTACTTTTGGAGTTACAATAACCTGCACTTTTTTATTATTTTATATCGGTTTGCTCTTGACTCTAGTCTAGGTCAGAGGTGACAAAGACAAAGCTATGAACTTATCCAGAAGCCTGTTCACTTCAAAGACCACTTGAAAGGTCTTGTCGTCGTGTATTTTAGAGAAACTAATTATTTTTCGTAAATACAATATCTAGACTTGGAAGTCTTAAGCACTTAAGTCAAATCTCTTTGCGTGAGACTTAAGTGCTTTTGGCTGCCGCGTCTAGATATATTTTTATAGTTCTTTTGTCTCCTGTCTTTCAAGTCTTCTCTTTTTCGCCCTTGTCATCAGTCATGTCAACCGCTTGGATACGGTCATCTTTCCCTCGGTGGAGCTTTGTCACAACCCCTAAGGCCACAGGTTCCGAGGTATACCTTACCTTCAGTGGATTTAAGTAGAAAAATATAATTATGTTTGTGCACATACGTATCTCCATCTATACCACCTTTCCTTTTGGATAATACAAGTGTAATGAATTATGTTAAAAAGATACCAAAATCCTTTACCACACAGATAAAATAAGTCCACCAGTTCCGAGAAACATCATTCGAAATTCAAATACGAAAGCACTAGGAATCATAACACAATTACTGGCAAAAAGGAGTACTCAACTTTTGATAATCATACATTTCAGATATATCTTTGTATCATAATTCGATTCCACATCGATATCTCTTATAGGTGGCTGTACACTCTCGCTGAGACACCACAAGGCAACTGACTGCGAGAAATCGAGTCTCGGTGTTCCCGACTTGTGATGATTCATGATATCCACTGCTTATTTGTCCCACCACACTATTCGTAAGACACTGCAAAGTTTGCACTTTAATTCCGACTTTTTTGCTTTTTGAAACCCACATTCAATACTGGCAACCAGGCAAAGAAAAGATATTTTTTTTAGCAATGTATTTAATACAAAAATAATACAGTCGAAGAGATATCGAAAAACAAAAGTCGAAAAAGAAAGACTGGCCTGTTGGTCTAGTGGTTAGTGACCCTGACTGCTGTGCCGGAGGTCGTGGGTTCGATTCCCACCCAGGACAAATGTTTGTGTGATGAGCATGATCATTTGTCCTGTGTCTGGGTGTAATTTATCTATAATATGTATGTATTTAGGAATATATAAGTATGTTTATCAGTTGTCTAGTACCCATAACACAAGCTCTGCTTAGCTTGGGACTAGATGGCGTTGTGTGATAGTTGTGGAATATTATTATTATTATTATTAAAGTATAGTAGTACAAGTCTGTACCCTTAGCACGAGTTTTCAATCTTTTACTTTACAGAAACTTTCCAGTATTTACAGCGTTTTTTGTATGAGAATATGGAACAGCGCCTCTGGTGTGCGAAGAAGGAACCAATTTTTTCATTGAAAATTGTCAATTTGAAGTAGTCAAAGTTCCAGTTTACTTTACGTCTCAAATACTGAAAACTCGTGCTGACGGTACAGGTATATTTTACGGCTTGCAGTTTTTCGTGATTTTTAAGACAAATATTGTAAAATACTTTTACTTACCTGTGGTAACTGATGCCATGGGTTCTAAAGTTTTTGTTTTGGCTACTATTTCTGCACAAAACCTCTGAACAAGACGGCATAATCGTTTTTTTTCACGATCGCGGTTGACAACAGACTAACTCGCGGTGACGGCCATTTTTTCAATATCTGAGCGTAACGCTCAGCACCGCTTGGTTGCCGCCACGCCCCCTTGCCACTTCTCCTGTTTTTAATATTTCTGTGGAAATGGCTATTGGCTTTTGACTTAAGCACCAAAATAGATCTTATATTCTCAATGCAATAAGGTTAACAATTTCTTTCAAATATGAAATTGGTTATTATATGCCCCACAACCCCGGTGTTATATAGGTGACTTTATAAAATATTGTGTAATACGATACCATTTTATATGAGTGAGTTAAGCATTCTACATTCCATGAAAAAAAAAAGAATTATTACAAATCGAACAAAAATTATTCAGTCAAATCTTGAACATCAACAAAATTGAAAAACAAAAAGAGTCATTGAAGCAGAACCGGTTAAATTAAGACAAGCCAACGTAACATCAGCCCACGCGACCGCCAGAAATAAACCTTATCGACATTAGAAAGACATTGCGAATAAAAATCATTACATTACATACGAAAAGAAACATTTTAGTATTCTGATTACACACGAGCACACCGGCGTTGAATATTTGATGGCACATCCACTGTGCCATGCTCATGAATTTATGAATTTCATTAATGCGTATGACAGTGTATCTCGGCCTAATTTACTTTTCGATATTTTCGCGGTGGCTGTACACTTCGAGAGCTCTCACTGTGTCTAGCGAGACAACACACAACTCGTGGAATACGATGATTTCCGAAGTTCACAGTCCTCAACCCCACCACTGAATGGATATTGGACAGTGAACCTCACTGTCAACCAGACCCTTTTTGCGTTGATTTGTTATGTCTCAGTGTCCATTTGATATTGTGGAAACTCGAAATTATTTGTAAACTACTCGTTCACTAGTATTTCTGATTAATTTCGTTACAGCATCCATGACAAAAACACATCGTCAGGCTACATCGTCGGGCTTCATTGTCTCGGCACTTTGCTGCGGGCTTCTTTGCCTGGTGTTATATTTTTTATACGCAATAACGCCTGCGTCGCGTCTTCGCAAAGATATTTTATTCAAGGAACGAAAAATTGAGCTGCGAGCAGGATTCGAACCTGCGTCTTCTGGATAGGTACTCCAGACGCCTTAACCAACTAGGCCATCGCAACCACTTACACTCGTAGCTGAATTTCTCGTTCGCTTGTTTTTCTAAACGCTGCATACACGTTGCGCCATCTATTGGTAACGTTTCAAACTACTACCAACCAACAAGTCTGATATTGCAATCAAATCAATGTTGTATTAGATAACGACTTCTAAACTAATGTTATATTTTTTTTTTTTATACGCAATAACGCCTGCGTCGCGTCTTCGCAAAGATATTTTATTCAAGGAACGAAAAATTGAGCTGCGAGCAGGATTCGAACCTGCGTCTTCTGGATAGGTACTCCAGACGCCTTAACCAACTAGGCAATCGCAACCACTTACACTCGTAGCTGAATTTCTCGTTCGCTTGTTTTTCTAAACGCTGCATGCCTAGTTGGTTAAGGCGTCTGGAGTACCTATCCAGAAGACGCAGGTTCGAATCCTGCTCGCAGCTCAATTTTTCGTTCCTTGAATAAAATATCTTTGCGAAGACGCGACGCAGGCGTTATTGCGTATAAAAAAAAAAAATATAACATTAGTTTAGAAGTCGTTATCTAATACAACATTGATTTGATTGCAATATCAGACTTGTTGGTTGGTAGTAGTTTGAAACGTTACCAATAGATGGCGCAACGTGTATGCAGCGTTTAGAAAAACAAGCGAACGAGAAATTCAGCTACGAGTGTAAGTGGTTGCGATGGCCTAGTTGGTTAAGGCGTCTGGAGTACCTATCCAGAAGACGCAGGTTCGAATCCTGCTCGCAGCTCAATTTTTCGTTCCTTGAATAAAATATCTTTGCGAAGACGCGACGCAGGCGTTATTGCGTATAAAAAATATAACACCAGGCAAAGAAGCCCGCAGCAAAGTGCCGAGACAATGAAGCCCGACGATGTAGCCTGACGATGTGTTTTTGTCATGGATGCTGTAACGAAATTAATCAGAAATACTAGTGAACGAGTAGTTTACAAATAATTTCGAGTTTCCACAATATCAAATGGACACTGAGACATAACAAATCAACGCAAAAAGGGTCTGGTTGACAGTGAGGTTCACTGTCCAATATCCATTCAGTGGTGGGGTTGAGGACTGTGAACTTCGGAAATCATCGTATTCCACGAGTTGTGTGTTGTCTCGCTAGACACAGTGAGAGCTCTCGAAGTGTACAGCCACCGCGAAAATATCGAAAAGTAAATTAGGCCGAGATACACTGTCATACGCATTAATGAAATTCATAAATTCATGAGCATGGCACAGTGGATGTGCCATCAAATATTCAACGCCGGTGTGCTCGTGTGTAATCAGAATACTAAAATGTTTCTTTTCGTATGTAATGTAATGATTTTTATTCGCAATGTCTTTCTAATGTCGATAAGGTTTATTTCTGGCGGTCGCGTGGGCTGATGTTACGTTGGCTTGTCTTAATTTAACCGGTTCTGCTTCAATGACTCTTTTTGTTTTTCAATTTTGTTGATGTTCAAGATTTGACTGAATAATTTTTGTTCGATTTGTAATAATTCTTTTTTTTTTCATGGAATGTAGAATGCTTAACTCACTCATATAAAATGGTATCGTATTACACAATATTTTATAAAGTCACCTATATAACACCGGGGTTGTGGGGCATATAATAACCAATTTCATATTTGAAAGAAATTGTTAACCTTATTGCATTGAGAATATAAGATCTATTTTGGTGCTTAAGTCAAAAGCCAATAGCCATTTCCACAGAAATATTAAAAACAGGAGAAGTGGCAAGGGGGCGTGGCGGCAACCAAGCGGTGCTGAGCGTTACGCTCAGATATTGAAAAAATGGCCGTCACCGCGAGTTAGTCTGTTGTCAACCGCGATCGTGAAAAAAAAACGATTATGCCGTCTTGTTCAGAGGTTTTGTGCAGAAATAGTAGCCAAAACAAAAACTTTAGAACCCATGGCATCAGTTACCACAGGTAAGTAAAAGTATTTTACAATATTTGTCTTAAAAATCACGAAAAACTGCAAGCCGTAAAATATACCTGTACCGTCAGCACGAGTTTTCAGTATTTGAGACGTAAAGTAAACTGGAACTTTGACTACTTCAAATTGACAATTTTCAATGAAAAAATTGGTTCCTTCTTCGCACACCAGAGGCGCTGTTCCATATTCTCATACAAAAAACGCTGTAAATACTGGAAAGTTTCTGTAAAGTAAAAGATTGAAAACTCGTGCTAAGGGTACAGACTTGTACTACTATACTTTAATAATAATAATAATAATATTCCACAACTATCACACAACGCCATCTAGTCCCAAGCTAAGCAGAGCTTGTGTTATGGGTACTAGACAACTGATAAACATACTTATATATTCCTAAATACATACATATTATAGATAAATTACACCCAGACACAGGACAAATGATCATGCTCATCACACAAACATTTGTCCTGGGTGGGAATCGAACCCACGACCTCCGGCACAGCAGTCAGGGTCACTAACCACTAGACCAACAGGCCAGTCTTTCTTTTTCGACTTTTGTTTTTCGATATCTCTTCGACTGTATTATTTTTGTATTAAATACATTGCTCTTTTACAACCACCTCAGTCTATCACCGAGTGAACAGAACAAGCAATGTAAAACTGACGTAACGATATCTCATCGAGCCGTAATGTCGCATGGTGCGTCCGCTGCTCCGGTCCGCCGTATTTGAGCACGAGTTAGATTTGTGCTCGTGGAGGTCTGACAAAGTCTATCGACAAAAAGTCGACTTCTAATATTGTTTTATTACTATTTTAGATTTTTCTTCAATTTGTTAACTTGTAATAAGTTGGAAAGGTCAATTTTTATAGGTCGATTTTTATTGTTTTAAAGCGTAGTAGATAAATGCGTAACCAAGATCGTGAATTAGGTAAGTTCATTAATGTTTAGTTTAGTAACCTATGTGCACTAAATTAAAAGATCTAATTTGGAACACTTTATAGATTAATTAAATAATGTTTTGTTGGTTTCATATCGTTTTTATTTACTTTAATTCCAAACCTGTACAATTTCATCGATATATTTATCAAAATTCTTCGATTTAGTCAAGCACTATGCCGTTCCGCCCCCGTGTCCCTACAACACACAATGATATTTTTTTGAGTGTGAGCAAATGATACGGAAAAAGCACGCTGCAGTTTAAAGAATAAGGTTTATATTTAAATGACTGAGTTATCGTCGGCGCGTGTGTGCACTTGTTCGTAGTATTGTTTTGACCGAACTGTGTGTGCAATATTAGCGTTATGGAGGGGCAATCGTGGCTTCACCGGTTTTCTATACATTTTGAACTTCACGCCATATCTCCTTCTATATGTATTATATCTATGGCCATTTCAATCAAAGGATACATCTGAATGCATTAGGAGCTGCTTTGATTGAGGGCATTTCCTTTGATGTTAGAAACGTAAACCTCTACAACAGATACATCAAATACGTTGCATTTAGATCGCCTTAACGGTACCTACATATACGTAAGATTGAATCATTTTAATGATTTACTAGCTATAAAATTTTCATCTTCCTGCCCTTATCCCATTTTACTTGGGGTCGGCGCAACACGTTTCTTTCTTCCATTCTCCCCTATCACAAGTCATAGTTTCATTTACTCCTTTTTCTTTCATATTCTTACTTATACAATCCATCCATCTTTTCTTTGGCCTTCGTCTTCCTCTCCATCCATCAATATTCATACTCATCACTCTCTTAGTCACATGAGAGCTATAAAATATAACTGGAAAATCATCCCACGGGTACATAACACCAGGAAAACGTTTTCCTATTGTTACTCCAGACCTATCTCAGGTCATGATATCATCAAAACCAGGTTCAGCCATTTTGATGTGATGGAGTAAAAACACCCAATCATCCAATCATTCCGGGATCCGTTAGATATTTTCCGTGTGATGTGAATCGAGATGAAGATACATACTATCTAGAGAATCAGTAGAATTTGTGGAGATATTAGCTCTAGAGTGGCAAAACAAAATAGGCTGTCAAGAAAAGATATAAGTTCTGTAAAGAACCTCCTTAACATTATACAAATAAGTATGATCCTTTTGATACTAGAAATATGAGCAACTATTAAGGAGTCATCATTACAGTCTGTGAAAAAGAGTGTAAAGGAATCTTGCCTCTAAAACTCAGCGTAGATGTATCGTTTTAATCTGAATATTACTGAGTAATCTCAATTGCTTAAAGTCTTCGTTACTCGATCCCTGTTGCCATGGCAACGGTTATGATAAGTCTCCTCTACAACTAGAAAATCGTAGGTGTCCGTTTTCTTCAATAATAAGATCGAGGTAGTCAAAGCTATGCTCAGAGTTTCTTTGTGGGACAACATTTGGTACAAGGAAATTCGACGAAGAACCAGAGTCACTGACATAGGTACATATTTAATATATTTCGCCAGACCACATCGGTAGAACTACTAAGCGATGGGGAAGAAAAGTTCTCGACTGGCGACCACGAATGAGAAGACACAGCGTAGGCAGGCCCCACACTAAGTAGGTAGGACGATATCGTGAGAGTCGTGGGCAAGCAATTGATACAAGTGGCGAATTGTAGTTCGGCGTGGCGGTCTAAGGGGGAGACCTATGTTCAGCAGTGAGCAGTGGACGTCCTCCGGCTGATGATGATGATGATGATAATGCTACTTTTGCCTCTTTTATGTTCTTAAAAGAAAGTTACTTACGTTGAAAAGAGCCAATTTTAATCTAACAAACAATTTGTCCAAGACTCCGTTTCTCAGCCAAGCAATTTCGTACAACAAAGTTGCCATTACCAATAACAGTGCTAAGTTAAACAGAAGTATCGAATAAACACGGTTCACGTAAACTCGAACTAGCCAGAAAGGAAAACAAGAAACCCATTACGTATTCCAAACAACTTTTTTTTTATTGGCAACATGTTAAATACGACTCAAGGAAGTGGCCTGCGTTTGTTTAGGACTAGTCAAATAACCTAGCAGAACAAACTTACACCTTCACTTGCAATAAACCCTTTAACTTTACTATAGTCTTTATTGGATTGGAATAAGGTGTTTTTTTTTTCAGTGGTTAGTTTTAGGAGGTGTAGTAACAAGTCGGTAGGTAAGTCAAGACTTGATAGAATTAAAATATAAGTAGCAAATGTTAGCGTATCTATTTGTTTGTCTTATTTGTGGATGCTTTCAGTGTGGTGACGGCTTTATGTGGTGTCAGATGTCAACTATAGTGTAGTCTGAGTTTTATAATAAACTCGAATTGAAGGATTTAACCTTTAAAATATTATTTCATTGAAAGAGAATAATTTTTTAGCGTGTTTCTATTTAAATGCCTTGACCAACTTTTTTAAAATCGTAAATGAATCCTCTCCCCCGGAGTGAAGTGATTTCCGGACCCTTACTGACTAAAAACCACCCTGATTCTTCAGTATACCTTTACTTTCCAGGGTCACGTTAACCTGCTTAGTCCCGCAACTACCTTGACCACCTAAGCTTAACATTAGTTTTTGGTATGCAACAAGTACCTAATCGTTTAGTCCAACTACACTTGGCCAAGTTCACAACTGCATAGAACAGCAAAGTGACGTAGTTCTTGCATAGTTACACACACTCTATGCTCACATTTGAACTAAGAAGCTGATTGAGCGCTTTGAAGCAGTATGCAGCTAGTTGTTTAAGAGTTATTCCAGACGGAGACGCGACGCGACGCTGGCGCCACCCATATTATTGAAAACCTACTTCGATGTAGTTCTTCAACTTCAACATTTCTACAAATGACAGCCGGGACCAACGAGGAGGTTGCATAGTCGTAACGTGCTTTTCCAGGCACGGAGGAAACTCACTTCTGATAAAATTAGATAGATAGCCACGCATCCACGGACCATCATCGACTGTTATTATATCTGCAGCTGTTATTGTATAAATATCATAATATTGTGTATTTTTTAAATTAAACTCCAAGACACAAATATACACTTTCATTTATAAATTTAAATAAGAAGATACAATTATTCCTGTCTGGGACCTTAACAAGACAAACAAATCTTTTCATTTGAAATTATGATTGTCTCGCAGTTGGGGTACAGAGTTGGTTGCATCGATAGTATTTCCATGTTTTAGTCATTATCTTATTGCATTAATACTAGTTTATTAATGCATTCATTATTGATTAAGACAATGCCAATTAAAATTATTCTGGACACTTTAACAGTTACGTACGATTATTTCTTCCTGAGGCCTTATCATGAATTCACATGTTTTTGTGACGTGAATTAGAACTTTGACATTAGTTTGAAGGAAAAAAATCGTTCGTTGAATAAAAATAAACGTCAAATAAAATACTGAAATCTTGTGATAAGGCCTCTCTCAGTCTCTCTCAGTCCTCCAAAAAAATCATCAAATGAGCTCTTTCATCCATGGTGCGGTGGAAAGGACTGTCATACTCATACTGACTAAAATCCACAGTATTCCTTAAATAGCCTTTGTGTTCCAGGGTCACGGTAACAACACAGTGCCGCGAATATAGTCCCTGCAATTGAAATAAACTCACCTACGAAATCTACGATAGAGCACACTTTATAAGTAAGAGACATCTGTACAAACAGCCGTGAACTGGCTTGACGAAGAGGCAATGCTATTAGTTCTAACTTTAGGCGGTAGAGGGCAGTATAGGCGGTACTTGGATATCGTACTTTTAGTAAATACTTTAAATGCTTTTGTTAGAAAATCAAAAAACTACCGTATTTTGTAAATAAATAGAAATAGAACTTTACTATAGTTTAAGCTTATATCCAATAATATTTTAATTACGTAATAATTTGAAAGATTTTACTCTCAGGCCTTACTACAATGCTTTTAATTAATTCTTCAAAATAAATACATACTGAAAATACCTCACATAAAATGAGGGAGGCGAAAAAGCTTCCTTGTCATGCCCAAGCGAATATCGGTAAACAATTAAAATTCGAAGTGAAAATGCGTGAAATATGATGTGTGGTCCAATTTGCTCAAGAGCAATTGAACGTTATCGCTTGAATATTGGTTTGACATGAATTATTACGGATTATTAATTTTCTATAGTATTTTCTTTGCCACGTCTTTTTTTTATTTTATACCTTTTATATTGGGGTATCCCATTATTGTTAAACTTTGACAGATTAACAAAAATGGGGTATAAAAAGATCGAAACAAGAAATAAATTCAAAAAGAAAAAAAAAATTGGACCCAGAAGAGCCGTGGTCACAGCCGAACTATCCATTAAAAAAAACAGACCTGCGGGACTATTGCGTATCTCGGTGTTTATATGGTGAGCCAGTGTAAGCCATCCAAGTTCAGTGGACAACCGCTGGTCAGTGACTATCAAGTTAGCCAATAGCCCATGTATGTATTGTATACAGTGGAGGTATATAATATAGTACAGTCACGAGTAATAGTATGTATACACTAAGCAGTATTTGAAAGCGATTTTCTGCTACCATATTGATTAAACTATTGCCTTTTCAATAGACTTCTATTTTGGAAGTCATACTATTATGAAATATAGCTATATATATTATCTTATTTCAAAGTGGAAACCATTATTTCACGAGTAATTTGCATTTGAATTTTGTTAAGTGTATACTTGTTATTGCTTGTGACTGTATGTGTGCTGCTGTGTGTGTGCTTGCTAATCTTCATAAGAAAGAGTACCTTTACACTATACCAGCCGTGTAAATAAAGTAAATCAGTAATCCCTCTTAACTTGAACCACCCCTAGCAGATGCAGGGAGGCATAATCCTTGAACATATGACGCCTAGGGGCTCGGCAGCAGTCATTAACTACTTATCAGAGCTTGCAAATATTCCACACATCTTTATAGGGGATTCTTTATGATTTAACACTGTATTGGACTAGGTTCATTCTTAGCCCCTTCGAAATCGGGCTTAAAGTTCCATCTTGTATGTGACTTGTAAGGAGTTTCTTTTACTGAATATAATTGCTGCTACACACCTTACGAAAGATCGTTACGGGTGACAATAGAGTAGAAAAACTGTACAGTTTGTTAGATTTTTCTTATACACACTTGTAGATTTATCGTTGCAGTTTGAACTGTACCTACCGTCCATTCGTAAAGATTTTTCGTAAGGTGTTTAGCTGCCATAAAGAAACGAGTATGTCACTAAAAAGATTGATAAACATAAAATTGTCAAAATCAGGAGAGGATTTGTGCTTGGTCTTAATCTAGCCCAGAAATATGAGACCTTTTTTAATATCGTGGTACAAAATTCATCAAATGAGTCCTCCTACCCATAGCAGAACGGGAGGAACTGTCAGACTTGTACTAACGAAAATCCACAGAGATCCTTCAATAGCCCTTTACATTGTACAGTCACGGTTACCGGAGGATACAGTCCCGCGACCCCGGCAGAGCATGACAGAAAAAAGTTCTATAAAGAGAAAAAGATGCTGAGTTAAGCACCAAGTAGTATACTAGGAGGGGTATTACAACGTCTTAAAACTAGTCTTGTTACGGCGAGTGAAAGTGACAGAGCTATACAAGTCGTCGAGCGCCATCTCGTTCACCCACTGGAACAAGCATGGTTTTAAGACGTTGTAATACCCCGCCAGGTCAATAAGGTGCTACTGTATGTATGTTTTAGGAGTTGAACCGAAAAGCGAAAGGTATGTAATAAACAAAGAGGTGTGACATCCGTTTGACTCAATACTGCCTAAGTCTGGAGGCAGTCGTAATAATGTCACGTTTTGCAATTTTATGTAAAGGCACCATTGTTGGAAAGGTCAAGATGATGATACTTTTGACTGCTTTGTTAGATCTCTTTCAGTCGTGAGTACATGTTAGATAGAATATAAAACACTTTGTTATGGAAACCATACAAATAACAGGCATTTATAAAATAGTTTTTATAAATATGATGACACAATGGTCGGTTTTATTACTAAAAACCAGTTCTATCCCAAAAAGACGGAGACGCTATAAATACCTACATCGGGATCGACGACAAGACGGGCGTTGCTGAACGACACCTAGAAAACGCTGTCATGAAGACTCTTAGGCTGAGGCTACACTAGGCCGCGACGCGAACAGCGATACATGAGCGATTACAACAAATAAATTAATGGTAACGTAAATGGCTACACCGTACATCAGCGATACCACACGTGTAACCTGTTTCGCTCTTCCAGTCCCATCGCAAATCGCTGTCTAAAGTAGCCTCAGCCTTAGGCATAGATACGTCGATCAATGAGGGAGCCGAGAGCCCAGCAATTGGATGAAAGTCTAATCTATATGACCTTCAAAAGAAAATTACACATTAAATAACAAGATTGTTCGAAAACATCGTCAAAAAAAACCGTAACAGCCCATTTGATCAACTAAAACCCACAGACAACTTAATCCGAGTTAACTATGCAAATGACAGTATAAGTGGGTAAAGTAAAGCTAGACAATAGCCGATCATTACCGTCTGTGTCAACTGTCAAACAGTTAAACACCTCATCTTCACATCACTAACCCACTTTCACTATTTACTGCAGTTATCCTAACGTTGTGTAATGTTTTTGAAGCGCTGCATCTTAGAACATAAAGCATTTATTATAAAGCATTAATCGAAAAAATTAGCAAAAACACACGAGACTGAGCAAACGATGGACAAACACTAGAGAAATGATAAGAAATATTATTGTAGAGAAAAAGAACGCTAATTTCAAACTCTGGTGAAAACAGAGCAAATCGTTAGCATTGTGTTTGTTGCTTGATTACAATGTGAGTTGACGGTACTTTCGAATTAATTTGTAGTTATTTTAATCATCATGAAACGCACTTTTTGTAGGTGTAACTTTGATAGTTGTAAGTTTTATACTTTTTGAGAAAATCGAATCAGAGTTCCTAGGTAGCTGGTGACTCGGTTTATTTGCTGACCAGTGTAGTTCTTTAATTAAAATAATTCACTGATTCGAGAGTCGTTAGTGACACCTATAAATTCGAACGCATACAGACAAAGAAAATTGCCTAGCAGATTATCTTAAAAACTAACTAGGCACTGTTAGCATTATGTTATAATAATTAAGATGATGTTAACAGTACGCGTAAAATAAAAAGTGAAAACATTCTTTGCGCACAGATATATTATAACAAAGTATGTACGTAAAGTATGCGTTATTAGTGTCAATACGAATGGTAGGTTGTCCACACTGTAAGAAATGGCGAGACTGTTTCGATTTGCATCTATGTGTATTTACAATGACATCGCATAATTTTTGTCTAGAATTTTGGCTTCGCCCGCTACAACTCAATCCCACAGGAAGAAAAATTAGGATAAAAACTATTCAAATCCGATCAGACGTTTTTGCGTTAGAGTAACAAACATTATCCATCGCACCAAACCAAACTTTCGCATTTATTAAGTAAGTTTTCCAGCTTGAATTGTCCAACAGGGCATGGACATCATTCGATATCGGCAAATTCTGGAAAGTTATGACATATACAGCAAAATTTCACCAGTGTAAAGCACTGTAGTAAATAGGTGAGTATTTGAAAAATATCATTGTGTAGCTCATAGTTCCGCTTTCATTATAGTCAAAGCTATAAGAAGGCCTATTATTACTAGACATCAATACGATGTTTTTTAAGTTAAATCAATTTAAGCTAATGCATATTCATGAGATGCACATCTCCAAAACCGGTTTATCCCACATACAACAGAACGCATGGTCACAAAATTCGAGCGTACACAAAGTACGTTTTGCAATACCGAGAGTGAAAGCTCTCGAGCATCTGACGGAGCCACTGCGGCTCTGACAACGTTACCTGACACACGACATTATGGTAAGTTACCTCAAGTTACGTATTATTACCTCATTTCACTACGTTTAAGAAAAAAACATTGAGAAGTGTCTATGGGATAGGCGATAAAATAAAGTCTAGTTTTGAATTTGGAAGCTTTAGTGCTTCGAAAAAGGCGGGAGTAGAAAAGTAGACGTTACGTTGCATGGAATTCCATTCATTTTTACATTTGTTCAGTTTATTGTTGTGTGTTATCGAAGTATTAGGAAAAATGTGGATTACTACTAAGTAATTTACTGTCTTAATTATTATTGTTTAATTGTAAGCTAATTTACTTCGACTTTCAAACGTAGACAAACTTCAAAATATAGTCTTCGTATTCATTGTTTACATGATGTGGACTATCAAAAGAACGTTTTTAGGGTTCCGTAGTCAATTGATTTAATTTAATGTGTATGTATTATTCAAATTAATATAATATATAATAAAATAATATAATAACTTTCATAACACTTAAAAATATGTAAAAAAATAAAAATCAGAAACAGCTTCAGTGATAAAATAATAAGCCTTTGATGTGTAATTTGAATGAAGTGACTGGAATAACCTTCAGACATTCAGGGCATTACAGGAAATTTAAAAAAAAAAAGGTAATTTATTGAAAACTGAATTGATTCCTTTTTGCGGTAAAGGAGACACGCTTACTGTTTTGTTGGTGTTAAAATCGAACAAATTGACGTAACCGAGGAGCTATGACTCGACGAGAATCCCTGAACTCAAATCTTGGGTCCTGTTCGTGCATAAATATATACCATTTCCTCTTTCAAGCAACGAACTTAAACTTTAAGCAATAAGGTTTATTTTCAAATGAAGTGCAACTGAGCTAAGCTTAAGCTCACTGTAGAGATATTCAGAGTACTTATATCCTCTACTTATCTACTAGACCAAAAAGGCATTATAAACAATTCTTAATAAAAACCCCCTCACTATAAATTCCAGGGCGCATCACACAGCGAGCACACTCCAAAGGCGAAAGCGGAGAAGGCAGACCTGGTGAGCAAGATCAAGGCACGGCTGGAGTCCGTAGACCCCAAGAAGGCGAAGGAGCTAGGAGGCGTGTTCCTCTTCAATATTATTAAGGGAACCAGCGTTTATTCTTGGAGTAAGTTTCTTTTTTATCTTGCCTTGTCTGCCCTACACCCTCCTTCGTCTCCGCCTCCTTCCGGTTCATCCTATCGTCTCTTTTCCGGCGTATCGCGACCTACTGTCTTACGGAAACAGTTTTGTTTTGAGCTATATTAGGCCACGGTTAGTAAATGAACGGAACTGATATGATTCGATTTTTTTTTTGCAATATCACCATCATCTACAATATATGGGTTAAGTAATACTCGTAGAAACCGTCACACGTACGAACCCAAATCATTGACAAATTCTTAAGAAATAGTTTCGGAGTTGGTCGCAAGACTGTCTCATCAGTAACCGATCAGTCTAACAGTCCCCCCGGCCCGCCCTGGGTCTCCTACCCACTCATTTGAAAAACAGTTCTGGAGTTCAGTTATTATTTCAGGAGATCCTACATAAAAACTTACAAACAAACAAATGCCTCATTATCGTATTAATATAGAATGGCTACATCCATTTCATTTTATGCTGGTCGCCAAAACATCAACCTATAAACCTACAACTTCCTATCTTATCTTCAAAAATACTAATAATAATTTTCTCAATCTATCCACAGCCTTAGACCTCAATCAAGTCACAGTCTACGAAGGAGAACCAGAAGAAGATCCAGACACCACCTTCACACTCAACGAACATTACTTCAAGCAGCTGGTGACGGGCCGAGAGGATCCCAGGGTCATCATGCAAGCTGGTCGCTGTTCCGTCACAGGAGACATCATGAGAGCGATGCAGCTTGAACCTTATATTAAGTTGGAGTAGAGTTTCGTTCAGATTATTGATAAATGTAGGTGAATCGATAAATATCGCATGTCGAGCTTCGTGAGCGTTGTCTCTGTTACACACTATACCTAGGGACCTAGGAGACGGGGTGGCGGGACATACGTATACCGCGACTCCGGTACACAAAGGGCTACCGAAGGACACCGTGGATTTTAGTCAGTCAAGTCTGACAGTCCCGGATGAATCATTTGATGATTTAACCCAGAAAAAAAAAAAAAAACTTTGTGACATTTGTCGCTGGTTAGTCGTGCGTTGTGATTGGTTAGTGCTTCGTGCGACGGAGATAACACTTTTCGAAGCCGATTATATGTATTGAAAGACTATTACTATTACTGTATAGTTTATTAGTCATATTTTTCATCATCATCAACGTCATTATTACATACATTGTCGCCTTTGCCATTCTACTCTATAAGCATATTCTTTGAAATTGGCATCCCATTAGGACATGCTCTTGGTGCCACTAAAACCTTGAAATAATTGGGAATTCCGGGTTCTCTCTGAAGGCATTTGCAAAACCGGGAGAACTCGATACCATCTTAACTTATCGATCCATCACACACAAATCCTAGCTTCATGAAAACATTATCTAGCATTAGAATCAAGCATTTCATATTATAAAGAATATCAATCATCACATTGTCATTGTCAAAAGATGCTTTCATCAATTTAAACATGTTCATCATCATCTTTATCGTTAAACCAATGAAAATCCCAATTACATACGAGTGATCTTTTTCGAATTGGTTTCAACTCACACATTTTACGCTAGCATCATCCATCATTAAATATAATCCATGAACCTAGCGTAGTTACCAAGTATTAAATTCAACTATCAAAATTGATTCCACTCTGGGTGGAGCTGAAGATACTGATTCTTCAGTCCTGCGTTCCAGAGCTGCGAGAACCTTTCAAAACATTTGCTTATGCAAGGACGTGCAGTTGTATTGTTGATAATCTTGAAACAGCGAATTTTTGGACTTTTGGGTGTTTCGATTTTTTCACACGCCCAAATAGCTTTACTATGTAGTTTAATGCCATGTGGATATTTACCATGTTTACTACGAATATGTGTACATTAACTCAAAATATGTTAAGAATCCCGTTTGCAGCTTTATGGTATCAGTAGCCCAACTAACAGTTTAAAAGCTTTGATTAAGTTATAACTATTCAAACTATAGTAATTATCGAAAATTTACAACAGAACCGCTGCATTCGACCTCCGGAAACCCGACCTCATTTCTATCAGAAGCTTAATACCCAAGGTTGGTTCGTCGTAATAATTCTAGAAGCAAGTAGTAAGATTAGCTATAAGTTACCTGGATAATTTGTTAAGTTTGTTTAGCTTTAAATTAATAAAATAAGTTCCAATTATGCAGTTGTTTTATTTATGTCAATAGATTCTTAAAACTGATTAATCTAACCTGTTTAAAAACACACCATCAGCTTAGGAAGCATAAATTTTCTAAAATCATACCGAGATGGGATAATCTCTCAGTTTCAGTTTGTAAAACAATACCATATTTTAAAAGAGTAACCATGGAGTTCTACTAATAACCATGGAGACTAGCAAGCGCAGCGTAGGACGTCCACCAACAAGGTGGACAGACGACCTTATGAAGGTCGCCGGAAGACGCTGGATGCAGGTCGCTTCCAACCGGTATATGTGGCGATCAAAAGGGGAGGCCTATGTTCAGCAGTGGACGTCCTGTGGCTGAGATGATGATGATGATGAACTATGGAGTTTCTTGCCGGTTCTTCTCCATGGAATCGACCAACCCGAACCGAGCACCTTTTGTTGACGTTTTATAAGTGCCCTCATGGGCCTATGTGAAATAAAAATATTTGATTTTGATTTCTCGATCGATTTTCTCAAAGAGCAAAGTTGGGGCGCATAGCTACTAGAAGTATTCTACAAAAAATCGGAGCAGGTCAACCTGAGTCAGGGGAGCTAAGTTTCGCTTCATGATCCTCAAGAAGCTCAATTAATTTGCAAGCTCAGAAGCCCAATAGATGTAGGTAATTAAAATTTTACTTTCGCAAAGAAAAATTTGACTGCGAGCGGGGCTCGGTCCTGCGTTTTTCTGGATGAGTATAGAGCTTCTACCTAAGTCAAAGTCAAAGTCAAAGATTTATTTGCAGTAAAATATGGTTACAAAAAGTACTTAAAATGGTAGGTAGTATTAGTAGCTTAACATATTTAATCATAACATAATGACATGCAAATTTTTGTTACAGATAGATACAATTACATTACTAATTAGATTTAAATTGAAAGAATTCTTTTATATCATAGAAGGGATTCTCAATTAACCACAAATGTAAAGCCCTTTTGAAGCGAACCATTGGAAGTTCTTTAATTTGGTTGGGAATCTTGTTGTAGATCTGAATACACATAGGATAACAGCTTCGCCTATATAGTTCTGACGACGTTATTAAAGGGACTACCAGATAATCAACATAATATAAGTTTACATAAACTTCACGCCTATAATGCCTCAAAGGTTAAGCAGACGTATAATTGATAGTACACGCACACATCGACAGTTCAAATCCTATGACGATACAAGGAGGCGAAGACACCGTGGCTTCTACTCAAGAATCCCTAATAGAACATTCTTAATTACCTGCCTAATTACAACTCTTTTTGTAAACTCGGTCAAAAACAGTAGACATTCGAGTTTGACCCACACCTAATATGGTATTAATAGTTTTAGCCTTTGGTACTATTTTTTGTGGCAGTACCGTTAGCAACGGTACCCACGTGAGATACATTTTATATTTACGACTGACGTGACGGACTGATGTAGGGCAAAAACTACTTTAACAGATGAATCAAAGTTGATTAAGATATATGTAATTATAAAGCTCTTAAGCTTTTCAGACGGATGGGCAAAAAATATGAACAGCATATTTTTTTTGGTCTTATTACTCGTAGAAATTTATTGGAAGAGTAGCCAAAAAAATATATGTCACGCGCGGCATGCGGGTGTGCTGGCAGCGAGTAAAGAACAACTCGCTGTCCGACCATGGACCATGCTCGGTTCGACGGCGCGTCGTGTTCCACGCGCGCCTCAAAGAGCTTCAGCAAGATGACTCTAGAGGGCCAAAGCCTACCGGAGTTGAGGGACTTATCTCATTACAGTGACTTCGGAACATAAAGGGACTATTGAAGGACACCGTGAATTTTAGTCAGTACAAGTATGACAGTTCCTCCCGTCCTGCCCGGGGTAGGAGTACTCATTTGATGATTTTAACACACACAAAAAAAGGCTTAGGTATGTCAAGATATATTTAATCGTGTATTTAACTCAGCTCAGTGGCCATTAAAAGCAAATGTAAACTCACCGGAGATGAACAACCCAAACAAACTGTTAGTGGTAAGTTATAAGCTAAAATTACCATAAATGCATTAAGTAGGGATCTGGGCAATTTTCAAAACCCTTAATATGTTAATTAAAACCAAAAAGGCCTTTAAGAAACATCGTACCTAAACTTGGGTTTGTATGATCTGATTAATGAATGTGGATGAGGCAAAAGGAGAATTAGGGCTGTAACATTTAGCCATCTATCTTTCTATGAGTACGGGAAAAAGGCGTAAGATTATGTTTTGTAATGTACTTAAGATCCCAATTAAATTTTTGATTAACATGGATTTCCATTTGACATCGTTGTCTTAAGATAACGTGTTTGAGTTAGGTATTATGCCATGCTTCCGAATGAGTTACGTTCATCATGGAAATCACCTTACACCTGACAGCCATAACACTAACTAACGACTCATTAAAATACGCTAAAACAAAGTATATCTCTACTTGACGGGACAGGTTTGCGAACGGTACCCGAGGTTCACCCGTAGCCCGTAGGTCATGCACCTCTGCCGGCCTGTCTCGAAATAGAGCCGTCTTTAATAGGTTAAGGCCGTATTTTTATGCGATATGTGGGTTCTTTATGTTTGTTCGATTGATTACAACTCTCGTCACATTTTCTCATGTTTTTTTTTTGGCGTAACGTTGGCAGAACCGTATTTCAAGCGCGTTCGATCAATTGCAAATGGCAACTGAGAAAAAGTGTGTTTCTGATTTTAGAAAACTTTTTAATATGCAATTAAACCGTGAGTAAGCGATCTAGGTAAGATTTTGTCGAAAATAGAATTCTTAGAATGAAAAATTATGTTAAACTTACTTGTAAGGAGATGGTTTCAAAATTCTTCCCGAAGCTATTCATAAGGCTGGTGCTCCAACTGTGATTCCTGTGTTCGAAAACATTACAATACATTACAAAATGACCATAATATTTAAGAAAAGCTTTAAAATTTTATTTTAAATGTCTGAGTGAACAGCTATTTATGCTATTCTCTATAAGATATATTATAGCTGGACTCTACGATGTGCTCAACGACGATATATTATTAGACTCCTAATAACAGGCGATATGTCTGTCAACACATTAGGCAAAAAAGTCTTATATCCGTCTTATTTCGACCACTCCTGTGAGCCGTAAACATACCTCGAGACAGAACAGACCTTGAGTTAGCCAATCACAACGCAGTACCCCGTCCCCCTCGCTTACGTAGTACCTCAACGAGTTGACAGAATAGTTTTTGTTCCTTAGATCGTGCATGCGGAGTCTAGTAATATATCGTCGATGGATGTTATCTTCGACGAGGCGACTTTGACATCGTCAGATCGTGCAGAACGAGTGGTAAAAGTTATTGTCGCTGTCAGTAGGTTAGTGAATAGCAAACTATAGTCCCAGCGTGGCAGCGTGGCGTTGGCGCTGTGACAAGGGTGTATTTATAAAGAATACCACTGCTGGTTTTGCTCGTTCGTCGCAGACCTCATCCATTTACTTTCTGTCAGACGAGATCAGTATCCAGAGAAGGCCCAACACACAATAAAAAGGATCATGGAAGCTTTTCCCTAATTCTGCGGAATCCTAATCAATGTTTTTATCAATAAAAAACCAGTTGGTATGGAATTGCAGATGTCAAGTCCGGTTATTAACTAGAAAACGTAAGATTATTATAGAGCACACCTACGCTTAGCTATTAAGACCTTATGTGTAGCCAGTGTAGCTAAATAACTATGAATAGTATTCCATTTCGCATCAAGAATTTCTCCCGTAGAATTATTCTTGGGCATAGTTGATAGAAATATCGCCCCCTATAACATGGGATTTGCCCTAACTGGCGAAAAGTAGTAAAACTACACCTCAAGAAGGATCAGAAACCAGGGTCGCGGGACTATCTGCATTCCAGAACCGTGGTTCCATACACAGGAATAAAGTGAATTTTTTGCCAGTAAGAGCCTATTAATAAACGCTGGTGTGGCTATTTAGCTCTTCATACACTAGGCGACGCAAGTCTCCGATACCTTACGACTTCGACATCCATAGACGGGCCTGATGATTTCTATTGAGATTAAAATTGGAGAAAAATTTAATTCTTTGACATATTATAAGGCACTATTAAAATGCTTTAAATTACCGTCATTTTTCACAGACTATGGAATGACATTTAAAGTTGTTCGATTTTAACTAAGACATTCCGCTCTCCTGCCCTTATCCCTATATAATTCGGCTTACTGTTCAACTTTCAATGCCAATTTATATCAAACATAAGTCAGCGTCTCAGTTCAGTACCTAGCTTCAGATAAATACTAAAACAAGTCCTTGGACCTCCACAATATTTTCCTTTCAATATGTTATTACTTCATTAGTTATTACGCACAACATCCAGTTCTGCCGGTCACCTAACTAATTAACTTTTAGTTAGATAATCGTTAGAACGGCCGGTGTTAAGGACAACTGCAAGACCCTTTAAAAGGAATAAATATTATGCACTTCATGTACTGGTGTACGAAGAAGTGTTTAGCAAGACGATTATTTAACAAGAAGATACCGAAAATTCGTGAAAAACAGCGTGAACCACGTGTGGTTTGGAGCCAGTACTGACGTTACAGTAAGGCGCGTTTAGGCGACTGCCCAGGGCGCCGAATACGAAAGGGCGTCGCAGGCCTACTTTCCCTGACGGGGCCCCCCCTCACAGAGGGCCAAAGCCTGCCGGGGTCGTGGGACTTATTTCCATCACCGTGACCCTGGAACATAAAGGGCTATCGAAGGACACCGTGGATTTTAGTCAGTACAAGTCTGACACTCCCTCCCGCCCTGCCCGGGGTGGGAGGACTCATTTGATGATTTTACCACTCAAAAAAAAAGGCCTACTTTCCCAATTTCTTTCATCCCATTTTTAAAAACCCAAAACTCGTCTAAAGAGAACACAAAACATACATAATTCAAGGAACGGTTGTGCAAAGTTATATGCTTTTCGTCACTTAATTAACAGAGAGTCACGTTAGTTGAACTTTTTCATTCTGTTTGACCGAACGGAAGTAAAAATCTTCAGTTTACTTTTTTATCAAACGTGAATTTATCGTTTTTTTGTTAAATCCTTTGGGTTTGTATTGCAGTTAAGGGGGGCCGTAGAAAATCTCCCCGTGCGTAACAATCGCACTTGTAACCATAAGATCAACGGAGTTCAGTTTGTTTCATAGGAGCAGCCACGGAGTCTGGATTTGTGCCTGGTTGATAACAATTAGTGACACAATGTCGGGCTACTAATTACGTAATACTTACCTAGATATCTCTACCTGTCTTTTCGAAGACTACTGGAGTGTTTAACTTTCAGCCACAGATTACAACTACTGCCTTATCACCTCATACAACCTACATGATAAATAGTTATAAACTACCTACTTACTTGACAATAATGATTGAGTGAAAAAGGAAAATGGTGATCTACCCACTCATTCCAAAAACGTGACAATTTATGTGTCTTTTGTGCTCACGAAAAAGCTAAACATTACCCCAACGGAACAACTAATTGAAAAGCTTGATGTATCTACTGGTTGCATCGCAAACTCATCAGAAAGGGGCCTATCATTATCCCTAAACTTAACACAGTATCAGCAACAACAGCAAAGAACTTTGTCATTATTTGTTTTAACATGTTCCTTGTTATCTTAAGCCTCAAAGAAACCATATATTTTTCCACATACAAGCTCAACGCTAGAACATCAAATATAACAGTTATGAATACGAACCTAAAGTCCATTTTCGCCAAACGAGTTCTCCACAGCCAACTTCGCATCTTGTATCTTGTTGCTCACCACTTTTGCGCTCGACTGCACCGGTAAATCCAGCTCCATAAGCCGAAGTGGTTTATTTTATTATTTACACGACGCTCTTGAACGGCGACCGTGCCAAACACACGCACAAACACAGAAAAGTTTACACTTGAATATTAAACATTTTTATTTTATTTACCTGTGAACGGATAAAAGTTTGTTCGAAAATGTACAAAAAGGTTTTCTTCCTTATTTTCGCGGCGACACTGGCTATGAGCGATGGTAAGTTCCAATTTTAATTTTTTCGGTGTTCTAAATTTAAATTAAGATGACAGTCGTTTTCTTTTTAATTAATCTATGTTTTTTTTTAAGTTGAAGCCATTCTCCTTAATCATTGTTATATTTTACTTTTGTACTTTTTTCTTTTTAGGAAAATAATTATCAAAAATCTTGAAAAACCGTCGCTGTAGGTTTGATAATTGTAATTTGCTGCAGCTAAAGATTTTTTATGATAAATAGTTGTTTATTATTTTTTAGTTGAGTGCATAACATGTATCTACCTATACCCACAGCTCCTTAGGAACCTACGATACTTTTTACATTATTCTCACTTAATATGGACAAAGAAATATTTTTTTGCACAGACTTATAAGTACCTGTATCAATAACTCTGGTACAAATACTTAATGTAATAGATTTCTTTCTAATAAACCTTAGTGCATATATCTCAATCAATAGGTGTTCAGCCCTCAAATTACGAAATAAGCCGAAACCAGCTGGGCATCACCATTTACCACAGACAAGGATTGGTCATTACCATGGTGGTCATAATCATTACTGTTTCATTATTTAACTTTGTCATTAAGCATGTGTTTTTTTAAATTGATGGATTGTTCATTTTTAATCAAATGGTTAAGTAATCAAATGCATGAATTCATTTGTTTCTTTCTTAACAGATTTTTTTTAACTTAACTCATAGACAACATTATTAATTTTATTAATCGATGATTATCGATCAACAAGGAACAAACGAGCGTTATTAGTGCTACATAAATCGATGTAGTAGGTAATTAATGTTCGTTGTGACAAAATAAGCAGATTATCAGATATACTATATTCATTTAGGTAGTTTAATTAAGCTTTCTCAGGTTTTTCTCCAGGAATAGGTATAGACTCGTTTCTTACACAATTTAATTCTAATACATAACTTCGCTAAATTACCTAGGTACTATATATAAAGTGTCTAATTAAAGTCACCATTCGTTCCACTAAATTAATTTCGATTCGAGGAAATCTGTGCTTTACCTGTAAACAAAAAAAAAAAACTCGGAAAATGATATGGATAGAAGTAATTACATATCACGTGGTGCAATTAAGTACTGAGTGTGTGTATTTAAATCGAAATGTATTCAAATGTTTTGAGTGATTTGACGGCACGTTGGTACAGAGGCCGACTAACTGCGTGATGCGGGTTTGATTCTCACAAAGAATAAATATAAAAGAAGAAATTCATAGCGTGGGGCAAAGTTTTAATTTTAAAATAAAGCTATTTTGAAGCTATCTTACTTATCGGCCCTATGAATATACGACATTATATTATGATAAGTTCGGTTTTATTTTCACTTTTCATGAATGTAGGCACAGACGCCAGCAGGTCAACCTTCCCCAATCTGTATAATTTTACCAATCGGACATTTACTTGAGGATTGAGGTAGGTTGATGTGCTGGCGTCTGTTCAATAAATACGCCTAACTATTGAGTTATACATATCTAATAGCTTATGAAATTATATGAATGTAGGATGCGATAGATATAATAGCAAACGAGCCTTATTTTTTTATGCCATGGCAAAACGGTTTTACCATAAGTACTCAAAGTTAGTACTATAATGCCCATTGAGATTCGGGGCCCATTGCGATGCCCTAGGCAAGTGTCCAGACAGCCCATTAGAAAGTCGGCCCTGGGCTCTACTTGCTACCTGCCACATCTCATAGGAGTTGGTCTAGTGGTCGCCAACACGGGCCCTTAATGCGGTATCCTAGGTTCAAGCCCTTTTTTTAGCGTGGTAATTATAATCATCAAATAAATCCTTTCAACCGGGGCAGGGCAAGAGGGACTGTCAGACTTGTAACTAAAATCTATATAGAATAGCCCTTTACGTTCTGAGGTCACGATAATTCGTTAGTCCCGCGACCAGGGGCCTAAGTCTACTAATTTATATACGTCACAATGGTCTCTCAATGGTAAGTTTTTGACAGATTTGCCATACAAAAACTGTCAAAAACACACCATTGAGAGACCATTGTAACGTTTATAAATTAGTAGACTTAGGCCCCAGGTTAAAGTTCTAGATTAAATGTTCACTCACTATACAGGGTGAATTTTTCAACTGGGCGTGGATGGCTACTTTTGAAACTATGAGGAATATCGAAAAACGTTGAAAGGAGTCTCGAGGCCGATTTTGACGAAAACTAAAACTGCATCATTAGATTTTAGAAAAATCAAAAATCCTGGCCAGGAATCGAACCCGCTGATTTTGGAAAAAAAATCACACCCTGTATTATTACACCGTTCGATAGTGTTGCTAATAAGGATCAAATTCTGGGAAGTAATCATATACGGCAAACTTAAGGAAATGGCTGATTTTTATGAAATTGCAATTTTTCCATGTTACTTACATCTACTGAGCCATAATTTATTCGAAATTATAAAATTTCATTGTTTTCAATGTCTCACTGGATTTGACGTTTCAACAATCCCACTGTACTTAGCAATACGACATTATTGAGTTGAACTAAAAATAGCATTATTTTAAAGAAGAAACGGTAACTTATGTTTCAAATACAGTCTTTGCCTTAACGAATAATCAGTTTTTTTTTAATTATACGTTTTCCTTAAATTTCCGGTATATGATTTCTTCCCAGAATTTGATCCTTATTAGCAACACTATCGAACGGTGTAATAATACAGGGTGTGATTTTTTTTCCAAAATCAGCGGGTTCGATTCCTGGCCAGGATTTTTGATTTTTCTAAAATCCAATGATGCAGTTTTAGTTTTCGTCAAAATCGGCCTCGAGACTCCTTTCAACGTTTTTCGATATTCCTCATAGTTTCGAAAGTAGCCATCCACGCCCAGTTGAAAAATTCACCCTGTATATGAGATCTTTTATCGTCTGTTTGGACATGCTTACTTTAAAAAATCTATGTATTGTCTACTTGTCCATGTATAGTGTTTGTGCTCAGACAGTGCTCGTGTCTAGTAAATACATAGGTAGGTACGAGAACTGTTTACCTCCCAAAAAAATGAATGTGTCATCTCCACAATGAATAGCGTCACGCCAAAAAACATTAATTAGGTACCTACCTAGACTAATTACCAAAAATAAGGAAACATCGCAAGGTCGATAGTTTTGTTAACTTTTTTTAACCTACTGAATTCAGATTTAACAATTATCAAGATACGTAATAGGTAATTCATTGTTTTTATGAAGATGCATATCTATTTTACATTTAGAAATTATTATTCTTAATCATGTTATTATAACAGATTCGTTCGCTTCTGGTTAAGGGCGATGTGTGATCAAAATGCATGTTAATTCAAGGTTTCATTAAAATTTATTGTTTTGTACGCATGAACCGTGTGAATGAACTGCGTTTTGGAGGCTCTCATAATTATAACATCACATAATATTAATCACATGCACAAACAAAACGTTACTCAGAGATTCTTCATTAAACGGTTAACAAAACGTTACTACTAAGTAGATACCAACATAAGAACAGAACATACTTACATCATGAGAGGACTACCTCTCATGAAAAAGGTAAGATACTAATCTTACCTACTTTTATGACCTAGTAATACCACCACATGAGAATCATCTTAGACTTTGTTATTTCCAAGCTACGAAACATCCCACATTTCCACCATTTTGAATCTAAAAGTTCCTTAAAAAGGAACCTACAACATTATAATCTCACAAGCAGATAAATGTATCTAACTGCCATCGACAAACAAACACCCACCACTGCCATGCTAATGGGTTCACCCATGGTTCAACCATTCACGGGTCCATCCCACAAGGTTATCACAACTAACAATCATCATCACCTAACCATTCACCAACAGGTTTCGGAATAAGAGAAGTACTGGACTTTTTGTTAGGAGGCAACTATGGAAACTACCCCTACCCTGTGGGGCCCGGGCAGTACGGACAGGGGCAGTATGGAGGACATTACGGAGGGCAGTATGGAGGAGGCCACTACCCACCGCCCGGCCCTCCCGGGGCCCATCCTGGATGTCCTCTGTGTGATTCTTCTGTGTACAGCTACTGCTCCCACAAGCAAGCTCATGATTCTTGCTGCTGCAGTTCTGTCTGTGAGTATTAAGTTATTATTTAAGTTTTAATATTTATCCAAGCATTGCATAATAGGTGTTTTTTTTTATCGTGGTAAAATCATCAAATGAGGCCTCCCACCCCGGGCAGGGCGGGAGGGACTATCAGACTTGTACTGACTAAAATGCACGGTGACCTTCAATAGCCCTTTATGTTCCGGGGTCACGGTGATGGTATAAGACCCGCGACCTGCATAATTGGTGGTTGCTGCAGAAGTTGGACGATTGGTTGCCGTGTTGGGTCGCCGCGATATAGTGACATAACATCATCATAATATCATCGCGGGCTTGATCCCGGCACATTATAAATATTAATCTAGGTACGGCCTAAAATTATTTGTTCTGATTTGGTTGTTTATGAAATACATGAAAAAATCGTAGTGTGAACAATACAGAGGGCGGAAAAGTCGTAGAAAACGGGCCCCTTGGTAACTTCAATAGCAAAAACGCTAGTAAAGCACTGCTATGCCTATCTAATACCTTGTCAGGCGCCAACATAGTGTTACGTCCATTCAGCCAGATTAACTCATGCTCCCAATAAAAAAGCAAATGCTAACAAGCTCTCGATACCTACAAATACATACATACATGCTGCAGAAAGATACTTTTTCATAAGCAAAGGGAATTTATACTCACCCTCTTTAGTAATCCCAGTTGCAGTTGCATTATGATTGTGTTTTCTTTATAATTTTCGAGTATTAGGTGCGATTTCGCACAACACTAAACGAGACAGCGAGTGAAACAGGGCTGCCAATGCCAATGATGTAAAGTGAAATTCGAATAGGGATGTCCAATTACATTATATAAACCTTATTATTATTATTAAAAGCCTGCGTTGTCCCACTGCAGGGCAAAGGCCTCCCTTCCCTCCTTCCATATCTCGCGATTTAATGCGGTTGTAGGCCAAACCTTTAAAAATGAGTCTAACTCATCCCGCCATCTCCTTTTGGGCCTGCCGCGTAGACGTTTCCTGCCCGTTGGGCTCCATTGAGTGTTTATTTTAGCCCAGTGCTCCTCCGGCATTTAGGTATACCTAATGACAAAAGACAAATAATTCCAAAACATATTTTTATAAACCCCCCAAAAAACCGATAGTTTCAAAAAATTGTAAAATTGGATTGTTTGCAGCTCTGAAAATAATACGCCTTTTATTAACTACTTGCCTTAACTTTCCAGTCAACCCCTACAACTGTGGCAAGACTGACTGCAAGTTCCTGTATGCGAACTCCTGCGACGAACACCAGCTGATCACCAACTGCTGCTGCGTGGACCTTTACAAGAACAACGTGAACGACCCCAATATTGTACCCGTCGTATAAACAACTCTATTGTTTTAGAAATAAGGTTTAGATTATTGTAACCGCAAGGTTGTGCGCTCCTGATTGCATTAAACTGATGATCTAATATTGTAAACTGGAATATTTTTAAGCAGTTTTCATTTATCTAGTTATTTTTTGTAACAGTTGTTTACAAAAACAAGTACTTTCTATGAAATATGAAAAGGCTGAAAGATAACTTTTGTGTCAATTCAGTAATTTAGTTTGATGCAACAGGGTTTATTTAATTTAAGAATAGTTTTTTTTCATTAGCTCATAAAATCATTGTCACATTAAAAGTACATACATCAATTGTAATCATAGTACGAATTCATTTTTTGTTTCTTTTACAACCTTAATTGGCATCACAAGCAGCCATCAAAGAAATCAGTCTCATCAGGATCTTCGGGTGTTAGAGGATCTACCAATATGGTAATGACCACGTTGGTGGATCCTCTGAATGTCATAGCCGGACTAACGGCATTTCCCGATTTACACTATAATAATCTTAAAATCTTCGTATACACGTCATTTCGTGTGTATGTCCCTGGTTTAAGAAAATACAGCATAAAAAAAGGAACAGAAGAGAAGGTCCAAAATAAAACAACAAACTTGCTTATAGATAGGTACTATTCATGAATGCACCACAAATATTCGTACACCATACATACACAGTCGCGAAACCGTAGAAAATAGCTAACGCCACTGAGTGGCCACATTGGCATCGGTAGTTGAGACAATCAACCTTACGTTATTACAATGAAGTGATCCGTATAACTAAACTTATTTGTTAATGGCAGTTTTAATACCAGCTTCTGGGGTATTGGGGCGATATGTTGAGCAATTTTGGTTAAGTCTCCGGCAGTGCCGAAAATGTTCTAGTGCCCAGGCACAGGGCGCATACCTTGGAGGGGCGCAGAAATGGCGAAAGCAGCAATTAGTAGGACGTCTTAAAGTCTAGAAGAGCTATAGAAGTCGTCTAGCTCAACCTCGTTCCCTCACTGAAACTGCTCTGGCTTTTAGACGTCATGGTAGGCCATCAGGGCGTAGTTAAAGCTCGCACTGAGTAAAGAGCAAGTTACGATGCTGGTCTTCAAAAAGTTTGGTTGTCAGGTAAATAGCTAGCTTCAAACTACAATGAGTACCTCAATATAGAAGCAAAACAAAAATAGATAACTGGTTATGCTATTTGCTTTAGAAATAAGATGTTGAACATCGAAAACCCAAACAAATAAGATGCTAAAAAGGGCTTTTTTATTAGAGGCAAATACTATAAGTCTTCAAATTAAGTAATTTTCAAAAATGTGGACTTAAAGCCACTGATACATTGAGTGTAAACCTTGCTACCAATGCAGGTTTCTTGTAGTTTCACTCAAAGATAATTTTAAAAACATTATCACAATCTGTCCAACAGACCAAACACCCTCAAATACTAGAAAATCGTTGAATTCATAAGCTCAGGAATCGCCGGTACCAAAATAATATTAAGTTTTGTCATGAAATGTTCATTTATAAAATGGCTATTCTAATCATGCATGGATACCTAAATCTATCATCACTGGGATCACAGCTACCATACGAGTGTTCACCTATTATTTTGTATCAATCAAAACTGCCATTAACACGTCATATCTCAATAAACAAGTATCTTAGTACAGTGTTATGAAATTCTATAATAATTCCCATATTAGGGCTTCGCAGTATCCCTTAGGCGGTCATACAAAAGTGAGATACCTAACCTAGCTCATAGACATCGTCAAATGATTCCAACTCACTCTATTCGAACTGTCAATTACATTAAAAAAAAATACTGAAAGGTACAATCGACTATTTATCACATATTTAGTCGAATTTTGATCTATTCGATTTGCCAACTAAATGTGTGGACCATTTGCTGGAAGTTAAAGTACATTTTATATAGAAAAACAACCATTCTAGCTCGACTCAATATTTTATTTAGATCTGATATCACTCAACCATGCATCATGAAAACATATATCAAGTACCAAAACATCGTATCACACAGAGACAATGAAGTAATGGAAATAAACTAAACCGAATAAAGTGAGTTGAAACAACTTAATTTTTTAAGTAATTAAAAATTACGCAGCAACCTTTTTCATAATAACCTTGTTGTTACAAAAATTCGTTTACTAATTTATTACCAGCCTTCGGACATAGTATATAGTTGCCCTTATATACAAAGCGACGATACAAATATCTTAAACATTACATCCATTGCTCGAAGGATCAGTGATTAAACATATAAGAACCAATCTAGTTTGACGTAGAAGTCTGTCCGAACGAAATGGCCTAACAAAAATGATTGACCTTTCTACAGCTGCATCGCTGAAATTTCCAGAAAGAAAAATCTTCACAATCAATTGATTAGGTCAACTTCTTTAAAAAAATATAAGATACTAATGTAAAACTTGCGAGGAAAAAGACTAGAGTTAGGCCAATCAAACAAACAGACTAAGTGTTAATACAACGAAAATATTTGAAGGTTTACATTGAAAACTCGATGCTACGAGATGTAGAAATACCAGTAACACCAAAGTCACACTCTTAATTATATTCACGGAGACAGTTTATTATAAAGTTGCAGTAAAGTTTCAAAGCACAAACTGTGTGTGGTCAACTGCACATCTATTGAACAATTGAACAACGAACACCGCCGTTAATGCTTGGAAACAAAGCTTTATCTTTCATGATACTAAATACAGTATCTAAATGTAATCCATATGCATGTTATGAAACATACATGAGAACAATTTGACAGAGATATTACAGTCCATACTAATAAAAGCAAATTACGAGGCATCGACATCCGTGTCATGAGTATAATCTACAATTGAATTTTCAAAAACAAAATGGGTCTTTTGTAAAAATAACTGGAGCACTAAAATGGTAAAGTATCGGTGAAGGCTGGTACGGATGTAGTTGCCCGGAGTGGCCATCAGCGCATCCGATAGTGATTCTTCTCTCGAACCTGGCACAGTTCGCCTTTGAAGTCGATCTCTATCTCGAAGTCGAGATCGCGGTTGTTCCGCGCGTTCTGGCGCATCGAGAATGTGCCCGTGATCTCCTCGAACTTTTTAACCTGTAGTAATTTTATGTTTTTGTAAGTAAAAGATTTGAAACTAATAATAATAGTGTTAGTGACAACGCCCGGCATATTCATTTTCACAGGTTTAAGCTTTCTTGTGGAAATCATAAAAGCAATGAAAAATGTGTCAATTTTGTCTGCGACTAACAATTTCCGTAAATTATGACGCAGTCGTCATATTGATTTTCCTGAAAGGTCCCCATTGAATATTTTTAGGACAAATCTGTCGAATATTCAGAACCCTCTCAAAGAAAAGATTATACATTACAAATTACTATTTATTGCTTGCGCAGAATATTACACTAAATCGACTTCATACATTAACTTCTTGTTTATTCAGGTGAACTGCAGAATATTTACCACAAACTGCATATAGACTTAAGATCTCCAAAACCTCCCAAACATTATATCAGGGTTAAGATCAGGATAAAAGAAGGTATAAATCAACACTCACAGTCATGTAGTCATCAAAGTAGAAGACGGTCTGCTTCCAGTGCGTGTAGGGCGCCTCGGGGGCGGTGCTGAACCCGAGTCGCTTGTGAGACTTCGTGAACTCCACGTTGAAGAACGTCACCAGGGCTTGGATGAAGTCGTTGCGACGCACCTGTCGATGCACAAAATGTCATGATAAATTATAAAGGAAACTGAATGACACAGATAGCTATATGAGAATAAAATTGGTCGAAAACTGTTTCAAAAAGAATTTTAAGTCTTACCTGTAGGTGGAATTTGGATTCGAAGTTAAGATCTTCTTTCTTAACTGTGTATAAGTCTATTTCTTTCAACAAGCAGGAGTTGGTCACTACCTGAAAATTAATAAAGTTAATTAGCATATTAGAACTACACTGTACTGCCTAAAAGAGGATACATTCAAACATGAATAAATAGTTGCTTATGGAGACATTAACAACATACAATAAAAAAAATTTCATGGTACCCAGACTTAACTTTTAATGAAAAGTACGGTCGAACGGGGTGAATAGGGACGCAGGGGTGAATCGGGACAAAACTTTAAAGTGGATTTTAACGAAAAATTATGATGGTATGTTGCCAGCAAGGTTTCAAATTAATGTAGTATTAATCAATAAATAAAATTGAGTAGTTTTTGGTAACCTATCACATTAATTCAACATTTAAATCCCTGTTAAAGTTTTGTCCCGATTCACCCCTGCGTCCCTATTCTCCCCGTTTTACTATGTAATGAAGAAAAATATCGTCAAAACTGATTTAATCCATCTCAGCAACCTATACTCTAATGCTAGGGATTACGATCAAATAGAAAAAATACAAACATCTATGAGCAAGTAAGTCTAAATGTGCTTACCTGCTTAGCATCAACCACATCGACAAGTGGCTCGGAGATGGCAACCTTCCTGATAGAAGACATGTCGAAGCCGTACACGTCATCCCACCAGTTGATCTTCTCGTCCTTGTACTGACGGTCTTCGATCCCACAGATGAATAACGTGCATCTGTTGGCAACAATGTTAAATAGATTTAATTTCGGGGGCGTATCTTCATCCCGTACTGGAAGGCGCGGATGTGACTGCCAGATTCTTACTGACTAAAAACCACTCTGTTCCTCCACAGGCTTCTGTGTTCCCGGGCCGCAGTGTGTGGAGCAATGAATAGAGAATATTCAATTTAAACAGAGATGTAAAATACAAATATATACTTGTAGCCTTGTAGGTACAATCTAGAGACCGCAACTAAAGAAACGCTAGTTTAGTATACGACGCTAGGTGGTTTCAAGTTTCCTAATAAGTGTAGGCTCGAATTGTAGGTCGTCAGTTTGACTAGCCCAGTCCAGCCTAGCATTTAAGTTTAATTTGTTATCACCAGTTCACCACTACTTTAAAAATAATACGTGACTTAACCGGCAAGTCCTAGAATTAAATCTTTGACGGGCACTACCGGATCCATAGTCCACAATCGGGCATATTTTAATAATTGAACTATACCCGATTTTGGATTGTAGACCTTTTCTGCTTTAACGAACCCTCGTTTGAACAATATCTCCTCTAGCAATGATGATGTGGTCGCGGGACTTATTTCCATCACCGTGACCCCGGAACATAAAGGGCTATTGAAGGAAACCGTGGATTTTAGTCAGCACAAGTCTGACAGTCCCTCTCGCCCTGCCCGGGGTGAGAGGACTCATTTCATGATTTTACCACGTTAAAAAAAAAAAAAGCAATGATGACGTGGTCGATAGCAGTCATAGCAGTATTCCATGATGCATACAGAACTTGCGCTTTATACAAATTGTGCATCTGTACAGGCAGGAACGTCTTTCCACAGAGAGGAGTCCCATGTCTTAGCAAAGATAATTTTATATGTTAAGAACTTATGTGAGACTAGCTTCTGCCCGCGACTTCGTACGCGGATCTTGTTGCTTATGCCAGCGACAATGGGGTCGGCAAAATCGAAGATCTGAAAACCCAACTCCAAGAGCCCGGGTAAAAAAATCATGGGACTACTGGCCAAACGCCAGTAGAATAAAAATTGTATTAATATATTAATCGTCATCGAAAATCAGTCCGTGAAATTAGTGATAGCTTTGATTTCCACATCAGGTGTTCCAAATCTTATATTTTAATACATCAATAGATAATGCTCATTAGGCTGAACAGCTCTTTCTAAGACGTTATTCCTATACAGGTTGAATTTTTCAACTGGGCGTTGAGTTGAACAAAAATAAGCATGATTTCAAAGAAGAAAAGGTTAACTTAAGTTTCGAATACAGTCATCGCCTTGAAGATTGATTAGTTTTTTTTCAATTATATGTTTTTCTTAAGTTTGCCATATATGATTACTTCCCAGAATTGTTGAAAGGAGTCTTCAACATTTTTCGTTATTCCTCATAGTTTCGAAGATAGCCATCCTCGCTCAGTTGAAAAAAATCATGTTATAGTGTAGCTGGGCTCTTTTTTTTTCGTGGTAAATTATCAAATGAGTCCTCCCTCCCCGGGCAGGGTGGGAAAGACTGTCAGACTTGTACTGCCTAAAATCCACGGTGTCCTTCAATAGCCCTTTATGTTCCGAGGTAACGGTGATGGTATAAGTCCCGCGACCCCGGCAGGCTTTAGCCCTCTGAGGGGGGGGCCCGTTATTATGCTGACGCTCTTTAAGGTGCGCGTGGAACACGACGCGCCGTCCATGGTCGGTCGGCGAGTTGCCCTTTACTCGCCGCCCACATGCCCGCGCCTACGGTGGCCGGAGATCGTCTTGTGACGTCCGACGCCGTGGGCGTCCACCACCGCGGGGTAGCACATTAGGTGTTCTAGATCTTCAATTTTTATACGTCAACAGAGAGTGCTCATCACGCTGAACAACTCTTGCTAAGACGTCATTCCTGTATATGTTATAGTGTAGCTGGGCTCTAGGAGTTCCACATCACGTGTTCCAGATCTTCAAACTAATTCTCTCAGCAGAAAATGCTCATCACCTGGAACAATTTTTGCTATCGCACCATTTTTGTATCTCTTATAGTTTAGCTGGTCTGTTGCGGTTCTGCGCCAGTTGTTCAAGTTTTCAAAATAAATTATAGCCTATGTTTTGACCAGACTTAATACCTATACAACAAAAAAAGAATCATTCAAATCCGTCCAGTACTTTTTGAGTTTATCCCGGACATACATACAGACAAACAGACAAAAATTCTAAAAACTATATTTTTGGCTTCGGTATCGATTTTAGATCACACCCCAAGTATTCTTTTTAAAAAATATTCAATGTACAGTTTTGACTTTCCTACTATTTTATTATATGTATAGATAGAAGATGGACTGCTAGTTACGTCATTTTATCCTACTATCAATACAAAGCCAACATGAGGTAAGAATTAGCAAATCAAACGTGAGTGCAATCATTGAATTCTGTCGTTAGCTCGGTCTCGTTAGTCGTGGCTCTCTGAGCGACGTATTTATTGCAGCGATAGCAATTTTAAATGTACAATAACGACACAGGTGTATAAAAGACTTCGAATACAACTAAAAAAACGCGAATGAAGAGAATAAAACAAAGATTTTACTTTTTTGGTCACACTTGGAATTTTTCCTTCATCGTGGTTTCTTTTACAAACATAGAAACACACATACACAAACACACACAAGAAACAAAATTGTCTGGTTGTAAAAAAAAAGTAACTAACTATTTAACAGAGTTAATTATTATGCTACACTGTTTTGTTCATACATACACAGCTCCATCCAAACTGCACGCAAATGCCTTTGAATTGAACCCCTCTGTTTGATGAATGATTGAATAGGTTTTTAAGCTTGTATAGCAAGGGTAATTATTGTGTGAAATAAACGTTTAGCGGTGTATAGTACACGCGGTTCTCCCTCACAACCAGTTTGAACGGTACAATGATGATTAGATTTTTGAAATTTTGCGCTATACTTTTGCACTTCCTTCTTCAAATTTCGGTTCACACGACGAAACAATTTGTCAAGTAGGTACAAGTCCGAGCGTAGATTACAGCTAAGAACGCAAAAACGCAAACAATGACAAGACTGGCGGAGGTAAAAAAAATAAATCTTAGCGCAGTGACGGTAGAACTCGTGTAATTTTTATAGCTCGCTAGTTTTTCTACTCTAGATTGATCCGAAAATTCACAAATCTACATTGATTTCTGAATGTTTCAGAACTGCAATAGATGGAACTGTTTACTTTTCAACCCATGTGCATTGAGAAGCAAGTTCGGTAACAATCGCGCGTCATGGAGGTCTTTTTTTTTTGGACAATCTGTCTACAGTGTACCCTGTTCCCAAACCACTACAACTCCTGAATGTCAGAATCTACAGTTGCGATCACCAGAAAAGCGTCAGACAATGAAGCTCAAATTAATCCCAGAAAAAAGATTTTGCTGTCTTAAATCCACCAATTTGACTTTTTCTTTGACTGGCCTGTTGGTCTAGTGGTTAGTGACCCTGACTGCTATGCCGGGGGTCGTGGGTTCGATTCCCACCCAGGACAAATGTTTGTGTGATGAGCATGATCATTTGTTCTGTGTCTGGGTGTAATTTATCTATAATATGTATGTATTTAGAACTATATAAGTATGTTTATCAGTTGTCTAGTACCCATAACACAAGCCCTGCTTAGCTTGGGACTAGATGGCGTTGTGTGATAATTAAAAAAAAAAAACAAAAAAAAAAAACAAACAAAAAAAAACCAATGAAATTATTAAAAAAATAGCAGAGTAGCAAAACAAAATACACAAGGTTTATTCCAAAGGTTTAAAAAAAGCCACAATAAGAATGGAACAGTATAAAAATATTGGAGTTCTGTGGCTTTCTATATATCATTATTAATTCTTGATTCACTTTATTGCTTAGAGAAATCAAATCATTGAAGCTTAGCACAGTCAGCTTTATCAAGTTTCCAATGGCTGGGACATAAGAACCTCTCTGTGAGAGAATGGGCCCTCACAATTCAAAATTGCTACAATAGTTTTGGGAAATAAATTAAAAGACGAAGTAGTAATAAAAGCATACCTGTCAGGGAAAAGCATGCCATCAGGTTGGAGCCACTTGTCTCGAGCATACAGTACGGTGTCCAGCATGCTCTCGTAGAACAGGCAGTAGCCCATCCACTCTGATATGATGATGTCCACCTTCTCCACTGGAAGCTCTACTTCCTCAACCTGATAAGAAATGGTACTTTGAAAAACAAGAGATAATGGGAAAAACAACATGGCTAAAGAAACAATTCAATTGATTTGAGGTCTAAATTGGCCACTTAAAGCAGTATTCCTCATGATTCACTTTGTGCATTTCCGACAATATCACTGACTCATTCAGTCACAAAGTGAATCTTTTGGAATATTGCTAAGTAGCCGTTTTAGACCTGCTGTTTAAAGAAAGACATTTTTATACAGAACACCAATCTGAAGACCTGTTTAGGCTAAGAATAATGTAACTTTAAAATGTACCATTTAATTTTCTAAACATGTCATTTTTTTTTAAATGTGATCCTTTTCCAGTACAAAGGATTTAAGTAATACTTCTTTGTATTAAAATAATTACTTTTTGTGTTCTTACCTTTCCTTTAACAATCTCAATGACATCACTGAGTCTGTTAGCCTCTACGATCTTGCGAGCATAGTCTACGATGTTGGAGCACTCCACAGCAATGACTTTACTTGCGCCGGCCTTTGCGGCAAACATGGACAGGATACCCGTACCGCACCCAATGTCTAGTACTGTCTGTTGATAAAAATAGAGTATTCTTTAAAAGAGTTTTGTGTTTTGCCAATTTTTATTACTATGCTTATGCTTTCATAACTTGGCAATGTCCTTGACTTGGTAGGCATTCGGATTCGGACCTCATTGAACAAGAAGTGTTTCAACCCCAAATGGCTCAAGCCATTGTAAACTAACTTAAGTTTTTTTTAAATTTGGAAACTGTTAATGTGAAATCAAAATGCCTTTCCTTTCGTACAACAGGCAGTCTTTGCCCAAGTGTTAAGTGTTAAAAATTCTGAGTCATTCAACAATGATTGTCACCCAGCTTCTGGATGGACTTTATATTGGATGGAGATGGACTCTAAAAACTAAAAACCACTCTGTTACTGAGTATGCATACAAGTTGACAAGTCTACCACTTTGAGGAGTTTATAGGACTTTTTGACTGGCCTGTTGGTCTAGTGGTTAGTGACCCTGACTGCTATGCCGGAGGTCGTGGGTTCGATTCCCACCCAGGACAAATGTTTGTGTGATGAGCACGATCATTTGTTCTGTGTCTGGGTGTAATTTATCTATAATATGTATGTATTTAGAAATATATAAGTATATTTATCAGTTGTCTAGTACCCATAACACAAGCTCTGCTTAGCTTGGGACTAGATGGCGTTGTGTAATTGTTGTGGAATATTATATTATTATATTATAGGAGACTTATCTAGGGCTTCTGTACAATGAACAGTTAACATGCCTTTGTAAAAATTAATTATGTTGTTTAATGAATGACTTGGATATTATACTTTTGTAAGTTAAGTTAGATACTCGGTTACGTCTTTCAGGTAACAAATCATATTATTATTATTTATTTTGTATGCACCAAATAATTGCTTTTAACAATAGGCTTAAAACAGGTTTATGAAAATAATCATGACAGGTGGAACCAGTGGTCAAAGGTCTAACACCTAGACACTAGCTCATGTTATTTTTTTTAGTTGGACCATTTTTGCTCAGGAAGGAAAGCTAAAATGGCGCCAAAAATTTGACACTATCAGGGCATTTTTCAGCCAAAGTGGACAAGTACTTTGTTTTATAAACTGATTATTTCTGTATATCATTTTTGATATCTAGCAGACAAACAGTACAGTCATGGAAATGTAAACAATTGATCATAATTTTAGGTTATAAAAATAATAAGCTGTGAAACATGAGTTGCTAACAAAGAGAATTGGAACTAAGATTGACCTTTCTTGAAGAAGTCTTAGGGTCCTAAACATATTATGCAGCATTTTGGTGTAAAAAATTAATTTAAACTTACTTTTCCCTTGAACAGGTGCTTATTGTGGTACATAGCATTTCTGTAGGTAAGTGTTCGGACTTCGTCTTTCAGCATCTCCTCATGAATACCGAAGTGTGCGTAAGAGTCGAAGTAATAGTCCCTGGAGGTCATTTCTTCAGCCGTAACATTCTTATCGGGGCCTACATGACAAAAGAACAGAAAAAATCTGTAAAAAACCGAAGCACGTTTCCGCACACCCAAGCCGTCGACTAAAACAAACATAACTCACCATTTTCTCCTGCCGGCGTCGATGCCGCAGAGGTACCTTCTTGCGCTACATCCATGCTCTCCATTACAATGATTTGCAAGTAATTAATCAATCTAATCGAACTATTTTCAATATAACCTGCAACTTCGCAACGCCGAATCGATCTGTCAGTACCTTATAAACTAGCGAACTTATAGGTAATACCACTTTGGTTTGACGTTATTTATAATAACAGCTAGTTCTTACAACTAAATTATGAGATTAGATGAACAATTATCACAAAATATATCAATAGTTTTACGAAAAATGCTCGAAATCGCTCAATACGATACAACGAGCTTTTTTCACGAAAATTGAAAGACAATTTTAATAAAAGTTGCCAGTAAATTCACTGTACATGTTCTAAGAGTCATTGCTTTTTTTTTAGTTTTTAAACATCTATATAATTCTACATCATCATTTTTATTTATATAATGTAAACTATTAGAAATTTACTTTAAATTATTTCAGGGTATTTATTTTACCCAATTTTCAAGCCATATTATACTTTTGGCGCTCGTATTAATTTATTATGGTAACACCTTATTGGGAAAATGCTTTAGGGCTGCACCAATAATATTTTTAACGCGTGTCAACTCGATTGGGAATTTTCTGAAGCAGTGCCAGCTTGAATCAAAACAATTTAAAATAGTTAAAAAAAAGAATTTCATCGATTCGAAGAATCCAACTTCAATTTATTTTTAATTTAATATACCTACTTCAAAATCCGATCCATTGCTTCAATCCAATCCACTATAGGGTACATATATGATTTTCTGATAACTATCTATTGAAGGCTTTTATTTCATATTATTCCGTAATAATGGGATTGATATCCTTAATATTTTATAGGTAGGTAGTATTAAAGATATATGTAACACTGGCACTGATGGCACTGAGATAAATTCTAATCTGGGGTTGGTAACGCCCGCAAAAATCAAAAATGTTCACAAAATTTTATTTATTTTTCGCTTCCGACATTGGGTTGATTGTTGTTGATTTATTTACTCACGTGTATAACAGTTTTTTGAGCACGCTCAATGTAAATAAAGATACCTACATCTACGGAATACACATTTACTACTGCATTTTATTTTAATCAGTATGGAATAAAAGTAAGACGGAGGTCGACAGCCTTCAATCCAACTCAGTCAGTGACTTTTTATCAGTGGTGAAGCACGTACAGTCGCGATATTTTTGGCGGGAAACAGTTTCGACAAAACTGAATAGGAATTTAAATAAAGTAAATACAAGGTGAGTTAAAAATATTCACAATTATTACTGCTGCGAACATATTCGAATGACTAGTGTAATAAAGTCAATTATATACATTTGTGTGAAACGTATAACACTTAAGTTGCAGAAAATATTTTAGTTATAATATTTATTTAGATGTTATACGTCCTGCTCTTGCACGCCTAGGCATGTAAGCTTTGATTATATATATAATCAAAGCATGTAAGTAATGGTGAAAGTTATTAAAAACATGAAGATTTATTTATTGAAATTGGTTTTAGACTTAAAAAAAAACAATAGTGGTGCAGGAAGTCTATCACACATAAACTGGTGACCGGTCCTAAGACGTCCATGGGACTTGAGCATACGTACTGCAAAAATGAGAATTTTGAAAATAATTGACTAAGTTTTGACTATTGCCGGGAACCTATTTTTTTTTTCATTTTTAATACGTGGTTATTTTAAAATCACCGGTAACCATCAATCTCTTTTCTAGGCTACATTAATTTGTATACTTTTCCTTAATTATACAACGTGTAACGTTAAAAGCGCAAATCCTCTCATGGGGTAACTCAGCACATGTTACTGAACAATGTTTGTTCTAAGACTTTTGGAAATTGACAAAAACAAAATTTGGTTTTTCATACAAAATGAGAAATTGATCGAGCCCGAATTTTTTTGCGAATTTCCAAAAGTCTTAGAACAAAAATTGTTCAGTAACAATGTGCTGAGTTACCTCACGAGAGGTTTTGCGCTTTTAACGTTACACGTTGTATATGTGCAGCTTTATAATTATTAGTAAACACATTAGATAATGAACCTACTTAGTCATCGTTACCAATCAAGCAAGATCACATTATAACGAAAACAATGATAAATTGAACTTGTGACCCTATAAAGAGAAGATTCAAGATATGTCACTGCGCCAGTTGGTCTGACAAATTAATAACAAAGACATAATAATCGTGATAGGTAGTTTTTTAATAAAAATAAAATGATATGAGGCTATCTCGACAAAGCATTGATTTTTCCCTATTTAAGGAAAAAGTAATTTTATTTACTTATTTAACTTTATTTCCTGAAATCCTGACTGATGAGGATGATAGCTTTTAGTTGTCGTAGGTACCTACTCGTAGTCTCGTACTTATCGTATCGTACTAAGTAGACTAACATTTTTTTTGACTGTCCTACTGACTTGGTCTAATGCTCTATTTCATCTTCTGCGTAGTGCGCGTCAAGTCCTATATTGTAGATTTTTTTGGCTGTCGACCTATGGGGTTCAATTACGAAGTTGCAGGTGTGACTTTTATTCTTTTGCCTTTTAACTTACGTTTGCACGAAGTGCCTTGTCGATCCATGCACCCATCTTTATCTTTAATAGGTGGGTACGTCGGAAATCATAGGTCTATAACCTAATTTTTTTATCAGGTTGATAAATAAATATTACTGAAATGAAACTGCGGTATCAACAAAATTCATTGATAAGATTTACAAAATGCCAAAACCGATTATCCTGACACGAATTCAGTATGACCATGATTTTGACATTAATTTCATTAATACAGTAAAAATATGTTTAAATCTAAATTATTTAAAACAAGATGCGTTTGTGTTAAACATAATCTGTAAAAGCGGAAACCAGATATTATGTGAGTACCTTCCTTATCAAAAGATAAACAGCTGCGTGTAAAATATAATAACTCAAAAAATAAAAATTTACGTCAATTTTGAATAGACGGAAAATTGAGTTTACCTCGGTTCCTTAAGTTATAATTAGATACATATTAATCTGTTGAGGTAAATCTTTTTGTAATTTTAACCGCAAATCCTGTGATTAAAGAAATAGCTTCTGTTTCTTTCATCATCTTGTTCATCATCGATATAATTATGTATAAAGTGGTATGTGACAAGATAGCTCGCACATGTGAATGAATCTAAAAAAAATAGTAGATTACGCACCAAGGGAGTAAAGCATTGCCTTACGTCACGGGCGTATTGAATCCCGAAACTACACTAAGGATTCTGGGGTGAACCTCCGTAGCGCAGCGAGGAGGTTCAAGTGTTAATTCCCGAGTGAAACGAGGGAATTAAGTTAAGAATCCTTAGTGTAGCGAGGGATTCAAGTCAGCCCAAGACAAGGCAGCTTTAAACCCGAGGAGCGTACTCTGCTTTTCACACCTACTGCGAGGAAATAAATTCGAATTTTGAAATTTGATGTGGTACGACAACCTTCGAACGTGAAGTTGGCACCACTGTAAGCGATCAGCTGTTGCTGCCAGCGGCCGCCATTACTGATACGACTCCTTGGTGAAAGTTTTCATACGGTTTTCTTTGAGTTTCCAAATTCAAATCACATTATTCCCACGGGAATAATGAAATTCAGTACATATATTATTCCCGGCTCGAGCGAGGGGGAATAATGTCATACTTTACAGTAGGTTTGCCTGACGTATAATATGACATTTACGAGCAAGTAGTGTGAAATAGTTATTTGTTATACAAGAGTGCAAAGTTGATTTTTAACCGCGTGCTCAATTTTGATGACCGAGCAAGCGAATGATTCTAAAATTGAATCACGAGTGCAACGAGTGATTCAAAATTAGAATCATGAGCGATAGCGAGGGAATCAAAGGAGCAAAAGGTGAAAAATCTTTGCACTCGAGTGCAACACGTAACTTTTCATCCCACCTCAGCGAGGAAATGACTAAATCCAAAAACAGATGTACATTGTACAAACACAAGATAGGCTTTTATTTCAGTTTAGGTATTAACTAAGACATTATTATAGAACAGAATAATTTTTAAATTAAAACAAATAATACTTAAGTTTTTAAGTATTATTAAGTTACTTATTTTTATCTTGGTTTGTCATAACATAACAATAAGACGTGAAAGGAAAACCGCACAAAGCAAATAAAAAAGGTAAAACAAAGTCCTGAGCCAAGAATGTTTCGGGTCTGAGATTTTAACAAAATAATTGTAGATTACGCTCCAAGTGAGGCGTATTGAATTCCGAAGCGATACTAAGGATTCTGGGGGTGAACCTTCGTCCGTAGCGCAGCGAGAAGGTTCAAGTGTTAACACCCGAAAGAAACGAGGGAATAAAGTTAAAAATCCTTAGTGAAGCGAGGGATTCAAGTTAGCCCAAGGCAACGCAGCCTTACACCCGAGGAGCGTACTCTGCTTTCCCACCTGTGTACCACATCAAATTTTAAAAATAGAATTTGTTTCCTCGACAACCTTCGAACGTCAAGTAGGCACCACAGCAAGCGATCAGCTGTTGCGGTCACCGGCCGCCATTACTGCTGCTACTCCTTTGTTCATACGATGTTCTAAATTCAAATTTACTTTATTCACTAGAGGATAAAAACGGCTTTTACTCACTTGAGGATAAAAACGGCTTTTACGGTCAGATATCGAAGAGCAAAAGTACCCTTTCCGAGATGGGGGGATGAAAAAATATTTATATATTAGTCACCAAAAACATGATGCCCGTTTACCCAAAAGGTTTTATTTAGCCCTTCTTTAAATCAATAAGTTTCTTTTTTAATTTGACTTTTAATTTTTCACAGTTTTAATAGAGCGTTATGGCAATATTATCATCTCTCTTAGAAAAGCATTGTAACGGTAACGATAAATTAAATATAATTTCACGTGTTCTTCAGATGCTAAGTAAATAAAACCAAGCAATTCATTACTAGAAGTGGTTTTGCGACACGCACTCGTTACTTAGCTTATTTAGCTTATCAAGTCATTACTTAATTGAAAGTTAACACTAAACTAGGCCATTAACTTACTCGTAATCTGTGCTAATTATAAATATGGTCAATAAATCTATAAATTCATTTCTAACGAGTAAAATAAATATGCTCGTTATTATTTTCTTTGTTTTTTTCGTATTGTTATCAAATCATTCAGTATTAAGATTAGTTCGTAAGGAACAGTGTATTGTACACGCCATTCTGATACGAGTGGTGACCAGAGACAGACGTGCTAGTTATTTACATTTTAGTAAACAGTGATCACCTCGTGTCGTGCTTGTGAAATTTAAATAAACCTTGGAGTAAGGTAATTTGTATTAAAATCTTATACTTGCTAATAGATTAGTTTTTAGGAAAGGTTGCGTTGTTTTTGTTATAGAAAAATTTGCAAGTGGAGATGAATATTTTTGCATATTAAATATATGTTTATATTTTGTTTGTGGTTTCGCGCGCACAACTTCTTAGAAAAGTTTCTTGTTTACTGTTTGTTTTTTTGTGTTAAAACTTATAATCTACAGTCTGTTAATAATACATACAATATGCCCCTTCAATAATGAGTCCATTTTCTTAACAAAATTAAATCTTTTGATTTTTATTCTAGTCTACTTTGTCCCACTCCCGGGCAAAGCATTCAAAATAAATAGAGTTTTTTTTTATTAATATTTTCTTCAATATGCCACGTGTAGTGCATTATTATAATCTACACTGTGTACAAACAAGAAACGTGCTGCATCTGCGATGCAAATGTGTTTCACACGTTATTTACCTATGATCCTTTATTTATATTATTACAAAGTACAGTGTTATCATAATATGATACGTCTGTCAGTCGCAATATCAGGCGTTTCTATCTATTACGGCATGTCGCTAACTCGAATATGATAAAATAATACCTAGCTGATAAAATTAATGACATTTTGATTTGGAAATATAAAATGACATTTCATTAAAAATAATTAAGTAAATAAGTTGGTAGGAACTTAATAACTTTATATTAGCACTTAAAAAAACTATAAGTCAGACTTTATAAAATGCTATTGTTTGTTTACAGTGAATTAATGAATTAATATATTTATAGGAAGATAGATATTATTTAAAAAAAAATTGCGACAAATATGTTAAAAAATGAATAAAATAATAATAATTATGATTGTAATATAAAAATCAAATCTGACCTTATCTCGATTAACCCCCATTTACTGTGACATTTGTTTCTGTCATTTTTAGTGACAGGTTAACAATAATACATCAATATGCAATTCCATCCAATTCAAGCTGTCATACATACCTACCTTTATTATTCTTATTTCGAGCGCCTAATAGAATACTTGCTTAACTCAGAAAATGATTACGAAGCCCTTTAACGGCTGTTGCCTTTGTTGGCTCAGTGTGACGTCAAATGCCATCGCGACGGGATAGAATTCCAACAATAGATAATTTTTATGTTATAGAACCCAGACGAGCACAACTATGTAAATAACTCGCTAGCCCTAGTCAAAGAGGGTTAACTAAAATGACACGAAGTTTTGAAATAGTATTTTAGGTAAAATCATTACGGAAAATGGGAGATAGATGTAGACTGGTATATTTTGGCAGAAATGCAAGAACGCGCATTTTAACGAGTATTACGTATAAATTTCTAATTGCAGTAACAAGGTGGGTAATGGATCATCCCACAAACAAACTGACAACTCACATGGGCGAACTAGACACACCTATTTGATCAAATTATGTCCTAACTGGAGTGCCATGCAAATAAAAAACATGGTGAAAGTAAATATTACTAATATTTACACATAGGCTTCCGAAAGTCAGCATAATAACGAACAGAGGGCAAAGAATGAGAATAGGCACCTACTTGAGCAAACAAATCCCGATTTAAACAGTTGAGACGTCATAGGCTATCAAATATCTATCAATTGAAACTGGCCATGTTTATTTTTTTCTTTTTCAATGGATCAGGTAAACAGAAAATCAAAACAAACAATATTCTGATGTTGATACTGGCCAAGGTTATGCGTAGGTGCAACTCGAAGCGCCCAGTTTATAGACTGCACCACGTGCGTGCATAGGAAGTAAATTATTTTGTCAATAAATATTCAAATCTTGGGACAAGTCTCACACAGCGTGACACGCCACGTGCATCTGGGAGTGCTTTGAGATTATTGTAAAAGCGTTCAGTTGTATTTTTAACACCAGCTGTAGTATCCTTAACCTTGTATACCTACAGAAATTTGTATTTTCAACTCAAGTCCCTAGAATTGATAGAGGAAAATAATAAACTCTTACTAATGATAGTTTTTTGTGATAGACAGCAAAAATAACAGCTTGAACTCAAAAAAACAAAAGGCTTAAACATTCTTTCAATAGCGGGCGCCGTAGCGGGATTTCTACTTATTCCAAATAATCACGTTTATTTATACGACTTCTGTTTACGTATCTCCTCACGCGACATGATTGTGTCTTGTAAGGCCGATACCCTAACCACAAGCTTTTGCTTGCTATCTTGAACAAGTTATCAACCGAGTAATTATCGCGCTAATTTATCGTAATTGTTACGCACTTACTATCGATCTTTTTGTACTAATCACTTGGCAACACTGAAATTATATGAATATTTTGGCGTGTCATTTTATCTTTGCCTTTTCTATCCAGTAACGGGCAGTTACTTGATGGAAGACTAACTGAGGTTTTGTGTTACTAAACTTTATTTGATAGGTACTGTTATATATTATTTAGTGGGTATCCTTTTATTTAAAAGTGCACTCGTGATTATTTAAGAGTGTGATAGGTAGTAACTACTAGGTACCTACTGCCTTACTCGTGCGTGACATGCACATTAAAGTTATCATTGTTTATGTAAACAAATTGTTTTTTCAAAAACAATTTGTTTACTTATATGTTACGCATGGCCAACCTTAATAGATCGCTGCATCGGCATACCTGCATATACATTGCACACGGCACCTATGGGCACGAAACGCAAGCTCAGCATAACGTGACCAATTGACGTCAATCGAACCTTTCCATAGAAACTTAAAAATGTGGAGCGGCACTTTTTGGATCTGACATCGACCAATTGACACTTTAGTATAATTAGTCGTAATTTCAATACTTTGTAATACAGTAATAAATTAGTTTATTAAAATAAATTTGCATTTTTTTGGATCCTCCGGTTGCACCCATCGTAATTGGCGCAGTCGGTAGGATAGTCCAGTAAATTCAGTGAATCGATCACCGACAACGGGCTATTCGAACCTACGGGTGTGCGGCTACGGAGGAGTATCCGAATATAGATACCACAGAGAGATGCAGATTTGGTAAGTACCTAGATCTACTAGAGTTGCTCGCCTTCCTATGTTTTAGTATCCTTTGTGTAATTTCCTTTTTTTCTGTGTTTCCTTTGTGTTAATTTCCTCAAGTGTTTCTATTAAACTTTCAAAATTTTTCACCCACGTATATCACGGACTCCTAAGTCGAGTATTTCTAATAGGAACTCGCAAATCGATGCGAATAGGAATTTAGATACTACGAGTATATTAGAAGATAGTGAAAGTGTAGAATCTTACTTAATTATAGAGAATAATTTAACTAACAAAATGAGTACCGATTTGGTAGATCAAGTTTACAAGGCCTTACGCCTCGTTCCCGAATTCGACGGGAACCCGAACGTGCTCACGCGGTTTGTACGTTTATGTGACCAACTTGTCGCGCAATTTGTTAAGGCAGAGCCAGGTTACGAACTAAGTAATTTATCCTTGTTGAACGGCATACTTAATAAAGTTACCGGAAATGCCGCCCGCACTATAAATTCAAACGGCATTCCCGAAACCTGGCAGGGTATTAGAAACGCCCTGATTAATAACTTCTCGGACCAGCGGGACGAGACCGCCTTATACAATGATCTGGCCCTGTTAACACAAAAGAATTTATCACCACCGGAATTTTACGAAAAGTGCCAAACTTTATTTAGCACAATTATGACCTATGTGACCCTGCATGAGTCCATATCTACTACCATCGAAGCCAAACGGGCACTATATAAAAAATTAACCCTACAGGCATTCGTTCGTGGCCTAAAAGAACCTTTAGGCTCGCGTATTAGGTGCATGCGACCCGACACCATTGAAAAGGCTCTCGAGTTTGTGCACGAGGAAATTAACACCATGTACTTACAGCAGCGTAACGACCATCTGCCGGAGCGGAGACCTGTGCAGTCTACGTCTTCATTTAATCCCAGTACGTATCAGATTAAGCCATTTAATTTGCATACTCCACAGCCAGTCACTTTTTCAGCGCCGTTTAATCAGCCCGGTCCCTCTAAAAGTTTTTATCAGCCACAACCGCCAAGGCCAATGCAAGCTTGGAGACCCCAAGTGCCTTTCAATCGCGGTCCCACGCGAACCCAACAAATGTTAAGCGCACCCCCGCCTAACTATAGGCCCCAGAGCAACGTGTTCCGATTGCCTCAACAAAGGCCTGGTTACACGCCCATTAATAATGGCCCTAAGCCCATGAGTGGTGTAAGCCACTTTGTTCCTAAACCTATGCCGAGACCTTCGACAGGACATGACTGGACTCAACAAGGAAATCCACCTCCCAGTAACTACTTTAAGACTCGTGAGACGAATGTTAACGAAGTAGACTTTTATGACTATTATGAGTACCCTGACTATGCCTATAATGACTATTACGACCAGTTCTACCCCGTACCTTACAATTACGAACCTGTGTATGAGCCACTAGCTCATAGTGATTATGTTCCTGTGCACGTGGAGGAACATCAGAATGTGCCTGAAGGAACATCTGCCCAAGGGATGTCTGCTGAAGGCCAGGATTTTCATACAGCCCCGAAATCAGACAAACCAAAATAGAGATCAACTTACAAACCCAGAGACAACTTCCATTCATTCAGATTGCTAATCCACCCATTAAACTATTAGTAGATACCGGTGCGAACCTATCTTTTATTAGCCCGAACGTTGTAGAAAGATTTTATCATCATATCCAGTGTAATTATGAGCCTTTCGAAGTCACTAACATCCACGCGACAACTCGTAATAATTATTCCATTACTATACCGTGCTTCCCGGAATTTAAAGAAACCTGTGACATTACCCTATACATTTACAAGTTCCACAATTATTTTGACGGCTTAATAGGCTTAGATTTACTAGAAAAGTTAGAGTCTAATATAGATTTAAAGAATAAGGTTCTTGTTACACGTAATTCATCTAATCCCTTGCGAATGTATGATTCACGTAATTGTAATCTTTACGAGGACATAGTACCCGCTAATTCATCCAAATTAGCTAGAGTCCCCATTAATCTTCATGATGGTGACGTAATAATATCAGAGCAGACTATTTCCAATTGCACTATTCGCGACTGTGTTACTTCTGTTAAAAATAACCGTGGCATCATAGAAATAATTAATCCAACTAAACACGATGTAGTTTTCTCAATGGATAGGCCAGTTACCGCGGAACTTTTTAACGAGCAAAGCGCGACTATCTATCAGCCTAGCGATCGCGTATCCGAGGTATTATCAAAACTACGTACTGACCATCTGAATCCTGAAGAACGAGCCAACTTAGAATCTCTTTGTGCACAATATGCTGACGTTTTCTATATCGATGGTGAACCTCTAACTTTCACCAATAAGATAAAGCATAGTATTCATACCACCGACGAATTACCTGTCTATACTAAGACCTATAGATATCCCTTTGTTCACAGACAGGAAGTTCAGGATCAGATTAGCAAAATGTTAGACCAAGGGATAATCCGTCCCTCGCAGTCAGCCTGGAGCTCACCCATCTGGGTAGTTCCAAAAAAATCTGATGCGTCCGGAAAGACTAAATGGCGCATAGTCATTGATTTTCGTAAAGTCAATGAGAAAACCCTCGATGACAAGTACCCAATCCCCAATATTAATGACATCTTAGATAAACTTGGTAACTGTCATTACTTCACAACTCTAGACCTTGCAAGTGGATTTTACCAGGTAGAAATGGACCCAGCCGATATTCACAAAACGGCCTTCAATGTAGAACATGGGCACTTTGAATTTTTACGCATGCCCATGGGTCTCAAAAATTCTCCATCCACGTTTCAACGTGTGATGGATAATGTCCTCAGGGACCTCCAAAATGTCATATGTCTCGTATATCTGGATGACATAGTCGTTTTTAGTGTCTCCTTACAGGAACACATGATAAATTTAGAAAAAGTATTCAAGAGATTAAGGGAATCAAACTTTAAGATCCAGATGGATAAGTCGGAGTTCTTAAAGCTTGAAACTTCATACTTAGGTCACGTAATAAGTAAGGACGGTATTAAGCCTAACCCCGATAAGATCATTGCCATCCAGAAATTCCCTATTCCTAAGACAGCTACCGAGATCAAACGCTTTTTAGGCCTGTTAGGATACTATAGGAAATTTATTCCTGACTTTGCGCGCATTACGAAACCCATGACGCAATGTCTCAAGAAAGGTTCTAAGATCACCTTCAATGACCCTAACTACATCGATTGTTTTGAAAAATGCAAGTTACTACTGACTAACGACCCTATACTGCAGTACCCTGACTTTTCTAAGGAATTTGTGCTTACGACTGACGCATCTAACTTCGCCATAGGAGCTGTCCTTTCTCAAGGACCTATAGGACAAGATAAGCCCTTAGCATACGCGTCTAGAACATTAAACTCCAGTGAGATTAACTATAGTGTAATCGAGAAGGAGTTATTAGCCATAGTTTGGGCTACTAAATACTTTCGTCCATACTTGTTTGGGAGAAAGTTTAAGATAGTTACAGACCATAAACCCTTACAATGGGTTATGAGCCTTAAAGAACCAGGCTCCAGACTCACACGTTGGAGACTTAAGTTGAGTGAATACAATTTTACTACAGTATACAAGCAAGGCAAAAAGAACACTAACGCCGACGCATTGTCCCGCATTGAAATCAACAACGAGGACGCTATGTCTATAGCGGTAAATGTATCTGAAAAGCCTCACTCAACAGTAGGTTCTGAAACACTGACAGCCCCTACAAACAACCCTGACATACTCGACAACTCTGACACGGCAACTGTTCACACTAGTAACGAAGCCCCTATTCTAGAAGTGCCAATATCAGACGAACCCTTAAATAAATTCAGTAGACAAATCTGTTTTGTACTTGTAGGCGATATTAAAAAACGACCGACAGTGAGTAAGCCATTTGAAACGCATACCCGAACTACCATTCAACTATCTGAGTCTAACCTGACTAACGACGTTATTAATGCAGTTAAAGAATATGTGAACCCTAAAGTCAAAACCGGTTTAATCATCCATCCTCCTCTTGCCATGTATAAAATAATCCCCATAATTCAAGACAACTTCAAAAGCTCTTCAATGAACATGGTTCTAACTAAAGTTGAATTAGAGAATGTTAAAGACTACCTGCGTCAACAAGACATCATAAAGAAATACCACGAAGGTAAAACAAATCATCGCGGTATCACTGAATGTTACTTAGCCTTATCTTCTAAATTCTACTGGCCTAAGATGAAAGAACACATCTCCAAGTACATAAATGAGTGTACTATCTGTGGTCAGGCTAAGTACGACCGTCATCCCATCAAGCAAAGATTTAACATTGTACCACCCCCTAGTAAACCTTTTGAAATTATCCATCTAGATCTGTTCACAGCTCAAACAGAGAAATTCCTTACCATTGTAGACGCTTTCTCTAAGTATGCACAAGCTTATCACCTTAGAGATAGCACCGCTTTAAGTGTAGTACAAGCTCTACTTGTATTTTGCACCCACCATGGGGTCCCATTGACTATTGTCACGGACGGAGGCCCTGAATTCACAAATCAGATTTTCTTAGAATTCAGCCGAACTCATAAAATTATTCACCATAAAATATTAGCGCATTCCCCTAACGACAATGGCATAGTAGAAAGGTTCCATTCTACCATTTTAGAACATCTTAGGTTGTTGAAATTAGAGAGACGAAATGAACCAGTCGTTAATCTTATGCCTTATGCCATCTTAGCGTACAATAGTTCGATCCATAGCTTCACAAAATGTAGACCTTTGGACTTGATAACTGGACACTTTGACCCTCGAGACCCAATAGATATTGACCTATCTGAACACTTACTGCAACAGTACTCACAAGACCATAGGAAACGAATGAGTCAAGTATACGACCTTATTAACCAGACATCCTTACATGACAGGACACAACTGACTGAAACTCGTAACAAGGACAGAGAACCCGAGAAGGACTATACCCCTGACCAGCAAATCTTTGTACGCAATCCCATGGCGTCTCGACAGAAGTTAGCCCCGCGTTATACGCAAGATACTGTACTCGCAGATCTTCCAATCCACATCTATACGAAGAAGAAACGCGGTCCAGTAGCAAAATCTCGCCTTAAGCGAAGTCCTAAAGATCCCACTTTGTTACAGGATAATACTATGGCTGATGACCCTACATCCGGCCCAAGGACAAGAGATAACAGTTGAATCACTTGACAATGGACCAGGACTACTTCCCTTCAAATTAGGAGCGGCAAAGATCGTTTCCCATTTCCATTCTTTCCTAAGTCATATAGATTTAGAGAATATCCACCTTCAAATTGAAGTGGTAAAAACACAGATGGCTGAATTAAGTCCCTTAGTTAACAATAAAACCTTATTCCTATTCGACCCTCATCTGAAACATCTCAATAGTAAAATCAATTTAATTACTAGTAAAATTAGTATGTTTGAATCAACGCGTAGTAAAAGAGGCCTTATCGACGGTTTGGGTTCTGTAATAAAATCAATTTCTGGTAATTTAGACTACACCGATGCACTTAAATACGAAAACGCCATAAACACCTTACGTAATAATGAGCATAAATTAGAATTAGAAATTAATAACCATATTAGTTTAAATAGTAAATTTATTTCACGTAGCTCTCAAATAATAGATAGTATAATTTCAAATCAAGATAAGATGAACAAAGCACTAAACTTAATTTTGGAAAGTAACGCTAATAGGGATACAGATTTAATTAAATACGCCCATCTGGCCCAACATCTGTTAATCTTAGGAGATAATGTAGAAGATCTTTATGAAGAATTACGAAGTTTAGAGAACACCCTAACATTTATTCGTGCGTCGAGTACCCCGTACTCTCTATTTAATTTAGATGAAATTAAGTATATGTTAGATAAATTAAGGATTTTATATGCTAATGACGAAATCCTTGACGTAGAAATTAGGCATTTTTATGAAATAATTAAACTAGGTTACTTCTATTCTAATAAGCAGATAGTAGTAGTTATAAAAGTCCCGATAGTTGTTTCCTCCACATATAATTTGTATAAACTTTCCCTTGTTCCTAACAGAAACCACGAAACTCTAATACCACCCTCACCTTTCGTAGCACTCTCTAGCTCAGACTCTAGGTACATAGAGACAGAATGTCCGAAGGTAAACTCCATATATCTCTGTGAGTCAACAGCCAACCTACAAATCCAGAGCAAACCAGATTGTATCCAGCATCTCATAGTCCATCAAGAACTTCAACCCAGCTGCAAGTTGACACCCGTAGCTCTCACCACCGAAGCCCTGGAAACCCTGGACGACAAGCATTATACCTTAAGTTTTCCTGTACCAACAAAAGTGAAGATGTCTTGCGGTCAAGAACAATATCGGACCCTACGAGGCAGCTATTTGGCAATTATTCCCCTCAACTGTAACCTGAGAACACCCGCCTTCACTATCTCCAACACTGACGACCACATCAAAGGACATGTCGTGAAGATCATTGAGATGCCCCTATACAACGAGACGAGGCCTGAAAATCATCCGAAGCTCATCCTAAATTCGCCAAATCTACAAAAACTTCACACCCTTAGCAACGAGATAGCGACGCAACTGCCTGTACATTTAGATGACGTCACCGATCCCGTCATTTACCACACTACTATACCCATGTACCTCGCACTATCCGGTACATGCGCACTCATCGCCACTCTAATCTATCGTCGGCTACGCATAAGAAAAGCATCCAGAGAAATCACAGAAAACTTCAACAGCAACCCTGAAGTCGTCTATGCAATCCCGTCACCACGCACTATCAACCCTAGCCAAATAAGGATTGACCCTGGATGTCTACCAGCGACCATCTTGAACAAGTCCATCGATACTCGCTGTTCTACGGGGGGAGGTGTTACGCATGGCCAACCTTAATAGATCGCTGCATCGGCATACCTGCATATACATTGCACACGGCACCTATGGGCACGAAACGCAAGCTCAGCATAACGTGACCAATTGACGTCAATCGAACCTTTCCATAGAAACTTAAAAATGTGGAGCGGCACTTTTTGGATCTGACATCGACCAATTGACACTTTAGTATAATTAGTCGTAATTTCAATACTTTGTAATACAGTAATAAATTAGTTTATTAAAATAAATTTGCATTTTTTTGGATCCTCCGGTTGCACCCATCGTAATTTATACAAAGAAATAAAATATGTTTGAAAAACAGCAGTAAAATACAACCTATCTCCTGATACCAGCCCTTTTGCGCATTTAAAATACCTCGCACATCATTTATCTTTTTACTTATTTTCATATCTCGAGTAATAAATTATTATTCGAAAAAGAAGCTCAAGATCCGCATTTCAAATTCGAAGAAGCGCAATGCACTTGCGCAGTGGGTGTCGTAAATCAAGTATCCAGTACTTAATTGCAACAAAAAACATAATAAATGGAAGTAACGAAATTAAATTCGGAGAATCTTTGTTTTCTGCCTGCTTGCATACTGTGATGCCAGTGTCAAGTTTAATGTGTGGTTTAACCTGTTTGGAATTTTGTGTACGATGCATCGCGCAAAATGTATAATGCTGCGCACTTAGATATAGGTAGGTATCTCGATGCAGTCGGTCGCACATGAAAAGCATGCAAAACAAAGAAAATCCTCGTTTAAAAATAAAACGGCATGCACACTGACATTATCTGATGCTGAATGCAGGATGCAAGGAAATTACGGCAAAAATAAGCCAATTTACGCTATTCATGTATCGCAAAAGCGTTAAAATGTGCGGTGTCGTTGCACTTTGGCACGAGGGCAATGAATGTTCCAATTTTGTTATACGACTTTCGCGTCTTCAAGGGCACTGTGATCTTCAGTTTTAAGAAAAACATTCTTTGTTTATTAATTCCAAATACAATTTATGAGCATTGTAGAGAATTTTATTCCACACTTGGCACTTGCATACAATACCGAGGTATAAAGATGCCTACTTGGAGTTTATTTCACTGGTCGTCCCACACAAATTGTCGCACATAATTGCGGGAAACCGCTAATAGTTTAATGGGACGAAATGTTAGCAAGAAACAAGCTGCCATAGTCACTTATATTGGCCAAAAAAACCTAACTTCAGGAAATTGTTGTCTAGTTGTCAATAATCTCTAAAAATATCCATAAAAGGCCGCATTTATTTAGTGACTTATTTGATTAAATAAAAGTTACATTTATTAAAAAAATAATAACAAAGGAAAGCTTGAATCGAAAATTTAAACAAATATTTCCATTTTCACTATGGTTTCTCATCATCGTAGTTATAAAAGCAATCGATATAACGTAACAAGTATTTAGAAATAAAAAACTTTTTAAAAAAAAGGGAACCGACTTCAAAACCAAACACAAAAAAACTGTAAAATAACTTTTCTTTCGGAAGTCGGTGGCTTTGTTTTTATTTCATTGACTATGGCCACCGACTTCCGAAAGAAAAGTTATTTTACAGTTTTTTTGTGTTTGGTTTTGAAGTCGGTTCCCTTTTTTTTAAAAAGTTTTTTATTTTTCCCTTTTTAGTTTAAATATTCAACAAAAATCTTCATAATACAATCGGCGCCTTTGAAAATCTAAAATCATAGTAAGCAACAAAAACGAATCTATGTGGGCAACTTCACGAGGTATCTATTATTGTTATATACTCAAACCTTCTCCAGAATGTAACGAACACTTTTCTAAAAACCGCATCAAAATCGGTTCAGCCAAACGCGAAATAATAGCGGACAAACATGCAATCGTCTCTGAAAATGTACAATCCAAGTAAGCAAAAAACGGATCCACGTGGGCAACGTCACGGGATATCTATTAGTGTTATATACTAAAACCTTCTCCGGAATATAATGAACACTTTCCTGAAAACCGCATCCAAATCCGTCCAGCCAAACTCGAGATAATCGCGGACAAACATACATACATACATACATACATACATACATACATACATACATACATACATACAGGTCGAACTGAGAACCTACTTTTTTTTTTGAAGTCGGTTAATAAACTTTGATTGCGAGGCAAGGACAACCGCTTACTTAGTCAGTTTAAAATGCAACAGCTGGGCCTTTGTGATTGTGACTAACGTTTGTCTGTGGCGCTAATGGGCGCTAGTGATCGAAATTCACGGTGCGATTGTTAGGTGGAAGTACTTGGACTACATTATTTTTACCATTATAAGTGTTGATACGAATATGTTACCTAATGAAATGATACCCAGTAACCGATTGCCTCCCAGACACATTTTTGTCAGTAATCTACCAATATTTAGGCTGCATATAAACAAATGTCATTTCTTAATATGTCATTAAATTATTATGTCATTTTTTAAATGTCAATTATCATTAACAGCGTAAGTGGTTAATTCGGTAATATAAATGTGAATGGCTCAAACAATTAAACAATTAGGTTATTGTTATATCAACATTCATTTAATTGATTTTATTGATACCTACTTACGTCACGCCCTTGAAAACACTTTTCTCTTGGCTTACTTTTAATATTTGCACAGGCCGAGAGATAACTGATAAAATTATATAAAACAATTTAAATGCCACATTTTGTAAATGTTCTGACATGTTTAATTGTTTGCTAAGAGAAGATGCTATCACAAATAAAATTAAACACAGGAAAAAGGTTACTGTATTTACATACTCAAGGATTTTACCAAAATTCCAATGAAACAGCCTTCAGCTTGCATTTAGTCTTGTTGACAAATCTTAGTTAATTCAACAATGCCTTATGAAGACCGGAGATAGATACAATTTAAAACATGCCACAATCACGGATTTACACTAGTTGATTACCGTGATAAATGAAGTACATTTTATGACAGATCAATTGACAGAAACAATGTACTATCTTATACCAGCTTATCTCTAGTGCAAATTGTAATACACGATTAAGAAGGTTATTGATTATCTTAACGCGTTTTTCCTTATCTCGAAAGTTCTAAACAGCAATCAAAGGTTAACTAAAGCCGTATGCGACAATAATCGCTAATGTCGTGAGTTTAAGTGATATTGTAACTTTGTAAGTCCATCCAGATCGTTATTAGCATAGTGATAACCCACTTCCTACAGTTGTCACTTCGCTGTACAATGGCTCATGATTTTTTTTTTTTTTTTTTTTTTTTTTTATCGTGGTAAAATCATCAAATGAGACCTCCAACCCCGGGCAGGGCGGGAGGTACTGTCAGACTTGTACTGACTAAAATCCACGGTGTCCTTCAGTAGCCCTTTATGTTCCGGGGTCACGGTAATAGAAATAAATCCCGCGACCCCGGCAGGCTTTGGCCCTCTGAGAGGGGGCCCCGTCAAATAGGGGCAATTCAAATTCTGTCGTAACACAGTAACACTACATTCGTAATTTGCACACAAAGCCTTCATCTCAATTGTACTACGTCAACACGTGTTTATTACATTTAACAGTTTGTGTGATAGGATTCGATGAATGTCTGTCAACATTTTCAAGTTATCCGGGTCGACTTCTCCTGGTTTTGTCAGAAGTCGAGTTGTCCTGGTCACAAACTGAACAGGTATCGGTCCCTGTAACAGTTAGTGAGCAATACAGTAGTGTTATCTCATAGGAAATGAGTGATTCAGGCTGTAAAAAGCAATATAAAATGTATATATCTAATCCATATGGCTTTGTTTAATACCTAAAAGATTACTAATGGTATTACGGTAGCGATAGTTCAATTCAATTCTCTTTGGCACGAACCTTTTAGTCAGATTGACCATCTAAATGTCGTGGAAGGACCCCAAAAAAGATAGGTAATCGCATGATACCGTTATGTTTTTTTTATATAAAGACGCCTAGACGCCAGTATAGAATATTTTGAAGCTTGGGTTTTTGTTATAAAGTTGAAAATCTATTAAATAAATTCAACAGATTGTGACAGGTCAATATCTGTACCATCGGCATCTGTACCGCTGATTTTTACTCCAAAGGCTAAATTGAAGTAAGAGAGGTGAAAACATAAAAGTCGTCTCCGAATTATTTTTAAATTATAGGTACGGTTATCACTTAGATAGGTGTCCAATTACTGATAAAACTGATTTAGTTTTTGGTGGCAACAGTAATGTAACGACTAACAATGCGTATCGATATGTAGATGATTAGTTTTTAATTATAGGTATTTTATCGGAACGGACAGTCAAGGTTAAATTTTACATTTATCAGATTAATTTCACACGTTTTTGAGATAACCAAGTTACCTATTGACATATATGAAAACTGAAAATAGTGGGAAAGCTAAAAGAGAGCGCATAAGGTTTCTGTGCTGAATGCCCATTTATTGTTTTGAAACTTGTTAAAATTACCGATTTATCTGCTTCAATGGTTGGATAAACCACACGCGTTACCATTAATGACTTGACACCATTATTATGATTGCATCACATGATTAGCATCTAAATAACAATCAAAAAGCACTTAACAAACCATGGCAGATGGTACCTATATCCATCTACGCGTTTCGTGTTTAGCATATTTATATTTTCTTATAAACATCAGGAATAAATAGACTTACAAGAATCCGTTAAAAGAAACACAGAAACATGTAAAACGTGATATCGTGACTTCTTATTTAGACCCCATCTTACCTTGGTAAAGCAGAGTTAGTACCTAATAGACATACGCACATCGGTATAATGCCAAAATGAACATAGAGCGTGTTAAAAGTCAAAATCAAGAGACATATTATTAGACTGATGACCAAGATGACGAAACTCATCATCATCACATAATCAGTGTTCTCTAAAAGATAATTTCAAAGCTGAACTCTACGACCGACGACGGCAACGGCGATGAGCTCAAAACACAGAGATTTGTAATACTGTCGTGAAATCGACACGTGTCAGTGCATAGCAGCTTAGTTAATACCAAACTCTAGTTTCGACCTTGGGGCAGAGCTGACCACAAAGCTGTACCTTCCCTTAGAGGAGAGGAGAGCACTGCTAGTAATATTTAAGCCTCATTGGCTACTGAAGTACCAAAGCGAAAAAAAGGATTCTTCGAGGGTTAAAAAAGAACCAAAAATACAGCAGATTCGCAAAATGGTACGATTGAATCAAATATCGCTATGTACACTTATCGAACCAGACAAATGCGTCACAGCACTCGTGCTAAACACGTCCCGACCTCATTATCACTCAATAAAGGGGTGTTGCTGTTGTCACATGACCTCTATTAGTCAGTGTTAGTCATCCCTATCCTAGAGGTCAGTAGACTAGTGCAAAAAATGTAGGAAAGGAATGTAGACTTGAAAGTTTAAACGCACGCATAATTTTCAGAAATACTAAAGTTAGTAGGCAAAATGTCAATTTCATAGTGGTACTTTACGCCACATTGTGCCACTGTCAATAAGTTAGTTAATTTAGGTTTTCCGTCTTTGTTTTCAAAACATAAATGTTAGGTAATACTGCAGGATAACGTATCTGAGTCATATTCATACTCCCATATAGCTACAGCTGTTACACGCAATAAGCACCTTATCGGTCAAATAGAAATAATTGCTGTACTCTAACAATGAAGTGCCATTTAAGTATTATATTGGAGTTTACAACTGGCCAATGCTTTACACAAAGTTGATTGTAGAAGGTAATGGTAAGTAGTTGTAAAGGAAAAACATGGTGGTACACACATACACAGTGGTACTTTTGATGTTTGTAATTTTTAACAAAAAATGTTCTTACTTCTAAAAGAACACCTTTCATAACCTGACCTAAACAAGTTAATATTAGTTAGCACGCCCACAAACTGCTAACACATTGGCTAATAGTTTATCATTTTCATTTTCACGTGTTATGAGTACAACCAAAAACTAATCAAGTCTAAAGGCGATAAGACCGCAATGTTGGACAAAACAAAATATTAATAATCTTTATAAACGTGTTTCAGAAAACTCAGACACATTTATAATAGCCTAACTTTATGACATCACTAAATTGCCTAAGACATTAAGAAATGTCAATAAAAGTCTAATCTTCGTGTACGTCTAACTTAATTACTAGAGATTACTATCTTGCTTCGAAATCTTTATTACTATAAATACCGTACTTGAAACATTTTCAGTCTTTCTACAAAAAAGTTATAACATCTGTTGAACACTTGTATAAAAAAAACTGACAACATCAAAACGGTATTTGTCGTTTAGGGGACGTTTTGCAGTTACACTTTTTTTAGGCAAGTGTACAATGGATTTTAAAATAAATAAAAATAAAACTCAGTCTTTACTCAGTCATTATCTGTTGAAACTTTTTATGGTTCAACAGATAATGACTGAGTTTTGAATTATAATTTAGGTGAAACTAGCTGGCTTCATCCAAGTGCAATTCGAAAATCAAACAAACCTACCTAGCCTATAATATAATTAGTAACTCGCTGTTATTGTAGTTTTCTACGGTATACGAGAAAGTATTTTAAAATCGGTCGAGTAGATTTTGAATTAAATAATTTCAAACAATTAACATTTTCTAAATACATAATATAAAGCTAGAATTATAATATATTAGGGTATATTACTCATCAAAAGTTTAATTTTTCTCGTTGGTGAGAAGGGTTTTTGTCTTCTGTATCTATTGGCAACGGAGCCGATTTCAGCTATTCTGATAGATAGTTAGTTTTATAAACATTATCTGTCATACCATAAAAAGTAAAACAGCTTTATAACACTTGTCTAAAAAAGTGTGACTGCAAAACGACCCCTCTAATAACGCGGTCAAATATCATTTTGCAACTGACAGTTTTTTAGACGAGTGTCCAACAGATGTCTAACTTTTTTGTAGTAAGTAAGACCGTGATAAGTTAAGTTAATGCATTAATTCATAATTACTGTTAAAACGAAAGATACTATGTAGTAGAGGATAAAATAGTAAAGAAACTCTTATCACCAAAGTGCAATATGTTACGACTGATAAAGCAGATTCATTTATAAACACTATAAGGAAAATGCATGAATACTACGCACGTTCAAAGTTCAAAAGTTCACAACTCGTTCTTAAACCTTTAGAAATTAATTATGTCTGGATCTGATAATACTAATGCAGATATGCGATAGGTATTTGTACCATCCAATCGAATTAGGTATCAATATTAGTCTGTTACCAATCGTTATTAGTCTACAGCGACGCCATCTAAAAACGCCTTTTAATTACGAAACGATCGATTCTAGGGACTAATTAATCGATAACTCTGTAGATAAAGGCGATATTGTCAGGTTTCTGTAATCAACACTCCACAGTTGGGTAGTTTTATCAGAAAATTAACAGACAATAGTTTCTTATCAGTAAAATATTGTAGGATGTGTAGTAAACGTCAATACTGACTGTGTTGATGAATGAATAGTGACAGGAGATATTGCCTAGTTAGTTATGTATATATTTAAACGAGCTTGATAGTAAAGTATGCAAGTTATTCGTCTTTGTTATTTTATTAGTCTTTTGTTATCTATTAGAAAAGTAAAAACATACCAATACCAAGTTTAATACCTACGTAGCAGTCGATAAAGTGTGTATAATCAATCAACGTAATCATTTTACACGCATTTTTCTTTTATTAAAATTGTTAAATCTCATTAGAATGGCATTTTAATAATTATGACGTTTATTACCAACTCATAAATCTTAAAAATATTAAATACTCATGTCATGAAGAAATGTCATAACTAAGATGTATGTAGATTTTTGTAATATGTCATATTTTAAACTTAATTTAATGTTAATTATTTATTAATGGCAAAAATTTAATATGTCATTAAATGTTAACGTTTCTAGTTTTCGTTCAGTAAAGAATTTGATCTGCTATACTCAGTCATAAAAGCGAATGAATGTCATATTATCTTGATTGGCATTAAGTGAGTTCACCGGTCACCATCCTTCATATAACGATGAGGTCAAAATGTTCCCATGCGACCTCTTGGTTACCTACCTATAGTCCTTTATAAGGACCACGTGTTAGCGAAGTTCGTTCACCACTGTTAACTCAATTACATCCTTACGATCATTTATAATAGCTCAGCTTCACATGAAGCTTATTACCCAGTTGAAATACCCTAGCTACAGCTGAGAGCCAGCAATGTTTAAGTAGGTATTTGACATTGACTCGTTTGTACGATGAACCGTTTCGTCGGAATTCCTTTCAGTGAACTAATTTATGTCTTACAAGTAGCTGGACCATTGTTAAACATTGCTCACGAGTTTTTGTAGTAAGTAACAACTTGCAGCGGCTGTACTGTAAATGGTTCTTATATATTTATTTTGCAATGCTTAGCAGCAACCATTTCTGAAACAGTCTCTAAGAATAGTGAATGTACTCAAATGTGAAAAGAAAGAAAGAAAACCCCGATAGAACGAACGGCCTTTTGTCCTTGACATACTGAGACTAACGAACTAGTCATTTCCTTTTGTTTGTTTCACATATTAGCCATTAGAGTTCATTAACACAACTGAGACGCATTTCCGTTTTAGAAATGATGAAATACGAAAAATTAAAGATGTAAACGTAAAACCAACGCGTGTCGTGTATCAAGCAGCATATTCATAAAACATAAACCCAGTCGTTATTATAACAATAAATAAATACGTATAACAATGTAAAACTATATTGCCATCCATCAAAACATGATAACGACAACCCATTAAAATGTTTTGTTTTTATTGTTAAAGGTAAACAAAAATGACTGACAAAGAAGCGGAACTGATAGAAAAGAATGAGACAGGCAATGGCATGGCAAAAGCGTGTGGAAGTGCCGTCAAACTGAAGAGGGAGCTGGGTCTGTTCTCAGCAGTCAACTTGATACTTGGAGTCATGATTGGCTCTGGCATCTTCGTGTCTCCAGCATCTGCGCTCGAACATTCCGGATCTGTTGCCCTTTGCCTGATAATATGGACAGTTTCTGGAATTATATCCTTATTAGGTGGGTGTAGGTAAGACGCCTATTGTTTACCCTTATCAAAATACTGCTGTTACATCGAATTCCTTGTACTAACTGAGTGTTCCCTTCTTCCCAGGAGCATTGTCCTTTGCTGAACTTGGAACTGTGGTCGGAAAATCGGGAGCTGAGTACTCCTATTTTCAAGAAGCATTTGGAAACACACATAAATTTTGGGGCCCGTTGCCCTCATTTATATGTGCATGGATATATGTTGTCATTTTAAGACCAGCGGAGGTCGCTATAATCGTCATGACGTTTGCTGAATACGCAATTCAACCTTTTACTCCAAATTTAGATCCAGACTATAAAGAAATAGCTATTAAATTGGCCTCTATATCTGCATTGTGTAAGTATTCTTAAAATTTACTTTACTTATCGTTTCACTTTCAACGAATATTTAATCGATTAGAACTTTGTAAACAATTGGTACGAGTAATTTTCCCAGTTGGCGCGCCGCACTAGTTCTGCTTGTTTGAACTGTCAGTGTCACTGTCATGTCAGTTTCAAAATTCAAACCAAACTGGACGCGGTGTTTGTGTTTTCTTTTAACTTGGTGTTATTAATAAAGTTTTAACTGTGGTTTTAACAACTTTTACTTGTGACTAACTAGATAAAAGTGTCCAAGTTGATAATACTACTCATTGCAAGTAAGTGAATCTAGTTTATTTGTTTATTCGAGTTATTTCTGAATTAACAATGGAACTGTAAACTATTTGTTTTTAGAATGTCTTCTGATCGTAATGATGAAACAAGAGACGCTGTGAAACGCGAAATAAAAGAAATACAAGCTCGTTGCAAGCACGAGTGCTATGTTATCGCTAATGCGCCACTGGAAGCGCCAAGTGTGACTTTAGAACAAATAAACGAAAAAACACTATGCTACGTTGAAGGACTGGGAGCACAAATACAAAATTCGAATACTCCGATAACAGCGGATGATAACCTCCTTACCAGCCAGTTCCTCAAAGAAATAAAAGATAAGACAAATCAAGTGGAGGAGTATACTGCTTTTATGCGGGGTTCCATAAATGATATTAATGCTGAAATAAATAGGTGAGCTAAATGTTTATGTCTTATTGATAAGGAAAAACTTTGATGGCAACCAATTCCCTTCCATTATTAATTAGCTGGGAAAAGACTTGGTAATGTGGTATAAAACTTGTTAAATACCACACCACTAGGTGTTTTGGCTACTACATAAGAATACATTACAAGAAATAACTTTTAAAACCAAGTAGAAAATTGTCCTTACAATAAAATTCATTAACTATATTCCTAAATGAGAAACTTATCAATGGAATAGTAATTAACTGCACTATTTTCAACAATGAGTAACAAAATTAATTTCAGATTAAAATCCCTAATCACAATATCACAAGAAGCCAAGGCTCGTCCAAGGGCAAGTAAGTGTGAAGTGAGACCGGAACACATCCACAAAGCTAAGGAGATGTTCCAGGTGATGAAGGCGGAGTTACACGGTCTCATACAGTCAATGTTTCCCAATTCTGACGGGATAATTATTGAGATTTTGGGGGTGAGTTGTCTAGTGCCTTGTTAGATCATTTTTCTGCTGTGTTATATACATCATAAATCATTTATTTGCTGATCAAAGGCTTACATAAAGTGGTGTTAACATTATTTAGATGACTCCTGACATACAGGTACTTCTAGTTTAGGAGTTAGAGGCTTCAACGAGTGAAATATAACATAAATTTGTCAATAAAGAATTATGAATAGATTTGCAGTTTGTAATGAGAACCTACAGTGCTTGTATAATCTAAATCACATCAGGCGTAAGATGTCCACTGCTGAACATAGGCCTCCCCTAATTAATCAAAATCATCAATAATTCATCTAGAAAAGAATATTACAAGCAAATCATAGGTTATTTTAGAAACTAGTAAATTGTATATTGTCTGAAGTGGGGTCCAAAATGTGCTTTTAAAAGATATGAAATTAGCATCCATGCTTAATTTGGTAATCATGTATCATTAAAGATTTTGGACATTAATAGTAGGTTTAACACAACTAGACTTGGATCTCTAAAACTGGAATTCTGTAGGCTTTCCCCATATGTGAAATGGTGTAGGCTGAAACTGTAGGCTAAATTTTAATATTAGCACCCATACCATGAGTTGTCATTACGATACTCAATCATCGAAATCGACCGCGTTTGGCTCTCACATTGGCCTGCTCCAAGGTTGTATGAACTCTCGACCAATGAGAGCGCAAAACGCGGTCGAAGCGTATGATCGAGTATCGTAATGACAACTCATGGTATAGGCTCTGACTACTCTTCACCCGAAAAAGTAACAGCCATAGACCCGAAAAAGTAACAGCCATAGAGTATATTAAGCTACATGTTTTTAAACAAAACCTTTTTGTTTCCAGCAACTAATGGCTGAGCAGCTCAATGAGGCTTCCAATGGATACATACCAGTGACATCTGACACATATCAAATAATAGAAGTGCTAAAACACATGAAAATTGTTAGTGTTAATCCTTATGACCATATGGAAGTTAAGTTGGCATATTGATAGACTAGGAGAGAGCAAATTGTGCTCATTAATCAACTTTTCATGTGGTCATGTTGACAATTCTACTTAAGGGTGTTCCCTCACCGCGAGCATTCACCTGTAATGTAACATAACAGTTTCGAACATTCGAAGACAATAGAGCATCAAATTTCACAATTTAATGTTACATTACAGGTGAATGCTCGCAGTGAGGGAGCGCCTTTATGGAACACAATTCCAAGCGCGGATGCCAATACTTTGCTGCGTCTTGAGTTGGAGAATCAATGTTGAGTCCGTGTAATGTATGCAGTTAGTTTGTCCACCAGGCATGTTTTGATTGTTGTTACTTGTCCATCCATTTTAGGGATTAGTAAGTTTATATTTAACATAATAGCTACACTAAAGATTTGTAATTATTTCAACAGTTAATAGAAATAAAATCCAAATTGTTCAAGAGAGCAGTTTTGAATTGCAGAACATTGGACTTAAGTCAGCAGTTTTTTATTTGAGCATAAGTGAAATAAAAATCATTGTATAGCCATGGGAGTAGACACATTTAGAAAATTTTAGGTAGGCTGGCGTTGATAGCTTGTTTTCGACCAAAATTAGTGTAAAATATTAACATTTATTTCTCTTACTTCTGGAATTTTATCTAGATTAAGTTAATATTTATGTGTGCATTTCTAGACTGGTAATTTTATAGTGTACATTCCATAGTAGCCAGTCAGATAACTCAACAACGACTCAACCAAGTGCCAATAAAATTAAAAATCTTTAGACAATAATAGAATGTTTAATAAGATTTTTTTTTGTAATTTTAGTGTTAAGTTTAGTGTATTAAAAATCATTTAAGTTGATATCTTTGTTTTATTTTCATCTATTTAATAAAATTAAAATAGTGAAAGTTTTACCTCTGGTAGCATCTCAAGCAACATCTCACAGCAACCTTAATCTAATGAAAATAAAGTTTACATTCTAATGAAAAACGAAACTGAAAAAATTTGAATTCTCAAGTGTAACAATTGCTAAATGCTATCTTGTAAGTATTAACCATGTTGGAAACTCATGGTCGGACAAAGAAAGATCTTTTATTTGTTCATTTCTCAGAATATAATATTTGCAGAAATAAGTCCTGCTTGTAATTAAATCATGTCCATAGAAATTTAACTACCCTCTAAACAAGACTTATTAAAAATCTTTTTCTTTTCACAGTTGTCATGACCTACATCAACATAACGAGTGTGAAGTTATTCGTAAAAGTCCAAAATATATTTGGTGTATGTAAAGTGTTCGCCTGTCTTATCGTCATTGGAGGAGGAATCTATGAAATTGCAAAAGGTATTCTTTTAATTATAATTTAACCCAGATACAATAAAAGATAGCACGAGGTCCTGGGTACGAATCCCAGGCCTTAAACATTACCGACAAAATGTTCTTGACTATTTAACCTTTGTCCCTTGACGGATTGATCTTTTTTTTGGGGGGTAGTATTATCACAAAATATGAGATCTCCCACACTGGCTGCCTGATTGGTGCTGACTAAAAGTCCTCTCTCCCCTGTTGTATTGTTTGCGTATTGCAGGAGTTTGGTGAAGCGGCTGCTGATGGCGGGTATCGCCTCCTTGGCTTGTCTACACTCACCCTGATTGCCACAGGCAACGGTGTAAATTACCTGTACGTTCCCTGACCAGTGTACGTGTGTAACCGAAGGGGAGTGGCACTGTTGGTTCGGGTCCCACCACCGCCATGCTAGATCCCCTTCGAGCGAGTTCATCCGCTGCATCGTTGCCTCGGGAGTCGCTGTGTCCTTTGATCCACTGGATGGTTATGTTCACCTACCTGGTTTAGGCTCTGGTGGCACTCATATATTAGTCCAGAGTTGACCGTGTGACTGTCAAGCTCTAGCAGAGCGGCCCGCCCCTCCCCTGTTCCTTGGGTTCAAAGCCATGGCACCCATTCAAGAGAGACTCACGACCCTATTTCTTGGTTCCTAAAGTCGAAAATGGATTAACCACGAACAGGTCTTCTAAAACTCGATAAAATTGATTGTTGCAGGAAACACAGAGCACTTAAACAAAGGCTTTGAAGGCAGTACTTCTAGTCCTGGAGGCATCGCCCTCGCATTGTACTCGGGGCTGTGGGCTTACGATGGATGGAACAGTGTGACGGTCGTCACTGAGGAGATTATTAACCCTGGAGTGTGAGTATCACTATTTTTTTATTAATGACTGCCCCACTGCTGGACAAACTTCCATTCCTTCCAACGGCCATGATTGTGTGCTATTTCTTTCCAAATCTCACAGAAGGTATCTAGTTCGGGTCGCGAGACTGTCTCATCATTTAACTGTGACACTGGAAAGTAAAGGGCTATTGAAGGATCACCATGGATTTTAGTCAGTATAAGTCTCATAGTCCCACCTGTCCTGCCCAATGGCAATGTGAGAGGACTCATTTGATGATTTTACTAAGATAAAAAAGGGTTCCATTTCGTCTCGTCATCGCCTTTTTGGTCTGTTGCGGTCCCATGTCGCTAGTTCATGGCACCAATCCTGAGATTTGCAAGCCTGCACCTCATTTCGCACGCGAGTATCACAAAAGATACTTTATTTCAAAAAATATAGTACGCATTTTAGTATGATGGAGTTCATCAAAATCGGAGTGGCTTCAGTTGAGGCCATACTAATCTCATGCAGTGCTTTTATTTTTATATTGTACTAGCGGCCCGTCCCGGCTTCGCACGGGTGGAGGACCCGGTCTAAAACCCGGTCCCGATGGTTACAAACACAACAAAAAAATAATTATCCGAATCGGTCAAGCCGTTTTCATGTTATGTCGTGACAACGGAAAACGGGTTTCATTTTTATATATACAGCGTGAATTTTTCAACTGGGCGTGGATGGCTACTTTCGAAACTATGAGGAATATCGAAAAACGTTGAAAGGAGTCTCGAGGCCGATTTTGACGAAAACTAAAACTGCATCATTGGATTTTAGAAAAATCAAAAATCCTGGCCAGGAATCGAACCCGCTGATTTTGGAAAAAAATCACACCCTGTATTATTACACCATTCGATAGTGTTGCTAATAAGGATCAAATTCTGGGAAGTAATCATATTCGGTAAACTTAAGGAAATGGCTGATTTTTATGAAATTGCTATTTTTCCATGTTACTTTACATCTACTGAGCCATAATTTATTCGAAATTATAAAATTTCATTGTTTTCAATGTTTCACTGGATTTGACGTTTCAACAATCCCACTGTACTTAGAAATACGACAATATTGTGTTGAACTAAAAATAGAATTATTTTAAAGATGAAACGGTAACTTATGTTTCAAATACAGTCTTTGCCTTGAAGATTAATCAGTACGTTTTCCTTAAGTTTGCCGTATATGATTACTTCCCAGAATTTGATCCTTATTAGCAACACTATCGAACGGTATAATAATACAGGATGTGATTTTTTTTCCAAAATCAGCGGGTTCGATTCCTGGCCAGGATTTTTGATTTTTCTCAAATCCAATGATGCAGTTTTAGTTTTCGTCAAAATCGGCCTCGAGACTCCTTTCAACGTTTTTCGATATTCCTCATAGTTTCGAAAGTGGCCATCCACGCCCAGTTGAAAAATTCACCCTGTATAGATAATACCCCTATATTTCACTATGAGATTATGAGGGGTAATAAAAACATGAAGTACCTACACCCACATTGTTTTTTTCCCAACAGTATGTGTATATCAGTAATAGATACGATCACCTAGACACGGAACTAATATATATAAGCCGTTGCCTTTTTGCAGTCATTAGTGATGATCGCACCTGATAAGCGGATTAGTGAACGTTGATATTGCTATGAAATTATTGCAGTCACTAACGCAATCCTTGGAAAAGGGCCTGTCGATTGATGTTTATCGGCCTTCGGCTGTTCATCCAATATGTATTATGTTACACCGTGGCTTAGAGGGATATGATTAGACGGATAGAGGCCGATCTATTGCCATCAACTTGGTACAAATCTAGATAACGACCTTCCGAGATACTTGATTGTAAAACCTCCTAACACCCAATCTGGGTATCAATCTACAATTCCGCAAGAGTCCATAAATCCCGACAAATGAAAAAGCTTGACAAAATCCATACATGAAACCATGTCGAGGTCGCGGGACTGTCTCATTAGGCAATTGTGAGACAGGAGCGTAAAGACCTATTGATGGGCACCATGGAGTTTGTCAGTACAAGTCTGACAGTCCCTCCCACCCTGTCGACGAAGCAGTTCTAAAATGGCTTGAGTCAATAATTCAAGTCAATCCAGAAAGCTAGACTAAATCCAGACATGAAACCAATAACCTCTACTACATCCAACTATCCATTAACCAATTTCATTTTCTTTCAGTAACGTACCACTCAGCATATCAATCGCTGTGCCGCTGATAACCGCGCTGTACGTGTTCATGAACGTAGCGTACATGACGGTGCTGAGTTACGGTGAGATGACGTCAGTACCTGCGGTGGCTGTGGCCTTTGGTACGAGAGTGCTAGGACCGGCTAGCTTCTTGATACCGCTGGGCGTCGCTATAGCCACGTTTGGATGCGCTATGAGTGTGCAGTTTGGTGTTACCAGGTAACATTATAACGTACTAGATTTTGTACGCTCACCCCCCATCAAGCCATGACGCGATTTGCAAATTCTACTAAACTAAAAATGAAAATGGCCCTTGCCACTACGAAATAATGATGCATATCGACTGACTAAATAAATAACGTCGTGGTGGTGAGCGTATCTCTAGTGACTAGTGGAGACAGGGAATTATTATTGTCGTAGCAAAACTGGGAGTGGATATCGGGGTGTCATCGCAAAAATAAAATGTTGTGAAAAACGCTACTTCTGCTGGTGGCCTCTCAATGTGACAAAGAAATCTAGTCTTCTTTCAATCTCGGTTTAATAAGACTGTTCCCAAAATAAAATACTTTGTCTAATTCCAGGGTATGCTACACAGCCGCGCGAGGTGGTCACATGTTAGAAGTATTCTCATATGTCAATGTGAAGAGACTGACACCAGCTCCTGCTGTTGCATTCCAAGTAAGTATTGATTTAAAGTCGTCTTCTTTTATGCGTCATAAGTTAAGCACTGCAGTGTCACTAGCAGCAAACTCAACTGCTGAGCTTTAAATTTTAGGTGAAAATGTAGGAGTAGGAACTTACAATCTTTCGCTACTGGCAAACTGGTGAAAGAGTACACTACACTTCATAATAAATTAAGTCAGCCTCCCCTTTTGAGTTACGTTATGCAGCCACAATGTTCAAATAACTTAAGTATCTTTTTTTTTTGTTTCAGGCATTACTAACAACAGTATTCATTTTAGTTGGCAACATTAAGACCCTAATAGAATTCGCCAGTTGGTTCCTCTGGTTCTTCTATGGTCTAGCAATGGTTGCTTTGTTAGTACTAAGAAAAACACAAGCGAAGAAACCACGGCCTTACAGGGTACCAACATTGGTGCCATGTTTTGTATTGGTAGTGGCAATATTCCTATCAATATTGCCAATAGTACACGACCCCTCGCTAAAATACTTGATGGCTGTGGGCTTCATATTGATGGGCGCCAGCGTGTATACCGTATTTGTTTATTATAAGAAAACTCCGACTGCTATTTTAAGTGAGTATGACCATGTTTTTGTAAAAAGAGGCTTAATTCTAAGCACTGACATTATTTGAAAACGTCCGTGGTCGATAAAAAAGGCTTAAGTGTTCACATCACTATAACGTACTATTTGTCGATGAATGATTAAAATCGACTATTCCAATAATGTACTACGGATTGATTGTCAAATTGTAACAAGTTCCTTTGTTTTATTTTGCAGGAAAATTCACATTCCTGACTCAAGTCCTGTTCGAAAGTGTGCCGCCAAGCAATCGTCAAGACTGATTTATAATTAAAATAAAGTTATAACTGTAAATATAGTACAAAAAATATACAATAATAAATCTATAGGTATAAGTTCGACAGCTTTGTTTTTTTATTTACCAGTCCTCTTAGAACCAATTATTTTATTATACTCATGAAAATAAATGTCAAAAATTGAAAAGTTAAGCTAGATACCTGTTTTTGCCTACGGTAATAATTCCAACCGATAAGTAAAGACTTTCCTTACACCTCTCGGCGTACGTCGCAAGACGATCTCCAACCACCGTAGGCGCGGACAGCCAGTAATGGACGACTCGCTGTCCGACCATGGACCATGCTCGAGTTGACGGCGCGTCGTGTTCCGTCGGGACTCATTAATACCGTGACTCCGGTACGCAAAGGGCTACTGAAGGACACAGTGGATTTTAGTCAGTACAATTCTGACAGTCCCGATTTTACTACGATAAAAAAAACTGAGAATAAAAGAACCTCAAATGAGAGGTGTGATGCTGTGCTGGCACGATGCTAGCATGTTCGTTTGATCATATCCATTTTGACATGGATGACATCGACAGCGACAAAAACATTCAGGCGTCTTATTTCTCCAGATGCATTCCGGTCCACCCACTTTCAATTTTAGCCCAGGGGGGGTATTACAACGTCTTTAAACCAGGCTTATTCCGGCGAGTGAAAGTGACAGAGCTATACAAGTCGTCTAGCGCCATCTCTTTCACTCACTGGAATAAGCCTGGTTTTAAGACGTTGTAATAACCCCCCAGGCCATAATCCGTAACTATTTTTGGCATAGCTCAGCCCCTCAATAGATCATAGGGTAGTGTTGTAAGCATGATCGGTCTCCTAACACCTATGTCTTTTATAATATGCAGTATATGCCAGATGCTGTTACAATAACTAGATACTGATTGTGGATAATAAATCATTTGTATATCGTCTTAGAATGAGGATAAACTGTAACAGAAAAAATCCAAAAATAAAAATACTGTGAAAAATGACAAGTGTAAGCTTTCAAATTGATACTTACTTTAAATTTAGAAAATATGTATATCAGTTATTTACAACGATCTTTCTATTTCTGTGCATAATTCATCGTTAATTAACTTTCGAAAATCAAGTACGGCACTTAGTCGATTTTTCAACACAGGCACATTTCGATTCTCGATGTTTCATAATTTCAGATTGTCGCATCACTCAACCAGTAGCGATCGCCGGTGGACCCGCCACTATATCCGCGAATTGTTTTCAGCAGTCAGAAAAATACAAAATTGAATTGATGAAAATTGATGTGTGATTAGTGAAATATCATCATGGCTTACCACTACGTGGTTACTGCTCAGAAACCTACCGCCGTGATATCATGTGTTACCGGTAAACGTCCATTTTCATCTGTGTTATTGTCACGTTGAGGTTAAAATTACTACAATATTATCGCGCTCTAACTCGCGCTATTTGCATTTATTTGTTCCATTTGATGATATTTGGGGCAGAAAAGGCCTCCCCTATATTATATTACCATGCTACTGTCCACATACTTCAATAATACATTGATTTCAGGCAGAGATTTTAAAATAGATCGCAGTTGTTACTGCACGCTTTTTACGAAAACAAATATATGGTAACAACATTTCTATGGAATTGTGCCATAATATTGTGAAATTATTAAATCCATAGGAACTTACGCCCTAATACGCATCTAGTATCATGATTATGGCGTCTATCAAATCCTAGAGGTTGAACATAGGTATACCTAGAGCTATCTCAGGGTTATGTCTGTCGTACGTCATGTAACTGCATTATCGATTAGACGGATGGTTTCCTGATATTTGTAAACAGATTCTATTATCCTGTATTCTTTTTAGTATGCCTGATGACCCAAAATTGCCCTAAAAAAAGGATCTACTCTAATAAGATTTTGTTCCTTACCCATGACATTTTACTTGTTGATTTGCTTCTATTAGTGTGTCTTTAGAAGGAAATGTAGTACTTGTAGGTCAATAAATTAAGCTGCTAGCACACTAGATAAATTTTGTATTTTAAAACACATTTTGAATACAATACAGCTTCTTTGTAACTATAACCAAATTGTATATGCACAATGTTTTATTCTGTACTGCTAGCCAACCCAGGTTGGTGATCTAATAACTGGAAAAAAATGTCCTTTAGGCAACTTCACTTCGCCAACGGACTTGAACCTTCTGGTGGCGAAGGTGTCTCGACTGGAGATGTATCTGGTGACTCCAGAGGGCTTGCGTCCGATGAAGGAAGTGGGCCTGTATGGGAGGGTAGCCAAGATGAAGATGTTCAGGCCTCCAGTGAGTAACTATCAGTAAAAAAGCTCTAAAATTTACTAACTATCAAAACTAGCCCTATTGTGTTGAAGTTGGCTTCCTATCTAACTAAATAATAATATGAATATAAGTGTTTTACATGGAGCTACTGTCTATTTGACCTCCACAACCCTGTGGAAGTTCCTAGTTTACATTTTTTTTTTTTTTTTTGATAATATAATCTTCATGCAATAAATTATTTTTAAGTTTATAATACTAATTTTAGTTTGAATTACTACTACTTGCTGTGGCCTTACCATGAGCTATTTAGTACACTATGAAAACAGCCCATAAAAACATAATTATTGTTCATGATTATAATGTCCTTTGCTGAACTGTTGTGTTACCACAGAATTGTACTTAAATGGAGTACTTCTTGAATCTTTTTTTTTCTTAAAATTAGTGCTAGAAAAACTCTAGCGAATTTATGATTGCTGAGCTTAAAATTACATGCAAATGAAAGAATACATATAGGAATCATTTTCAGTTAATAAATAAACTCAAAATGACTTTTCAGCATGAGAATAAGGACCTAGTGTTCATCTTGACAGCCCGCTATAATGCCATGATATTAGAATGGAGAACAGCAGCCAATGGTGAACTAGAAGTAGTCACCAGGGCCCACGGCAATGTCTCAGACAGAATTGGAAAGCCAGCAGAGAATGGCATCCTTGCTGTAATTGACCCACAAGCCAGAGTGATTGGTCTAAGACTGTATGACGGTCTGTTCAAGATCATACCACTTGATAAAGATTCTACAGAGCTTAAAGCTGCTAGTTTAAGGTTAGTATTGCTGTGGCTGATGTTAATTTTGGTAAATCAGAAATAAGTCTGCTTTGCGATGGAACATTATGCTAAGAGTCATCATTTTAAAATGTAAGCTGAGCTCTTTCTAAGTTCTGTATTTTCTGTTTATAGACTTGAAGAGCTAAATGTGTTTGATGTAGAATTCTTACATGGCTGCTCGAATCCTACCATTATATTAATACATCAAGATCTCAATGGCCGACATATTAAGGTAACTCAGATAAAACACAACAGAGATACAAATATAAAACTTGTATATCAGGATATTTAGTTAATTGATGTTTATTACAGACTCATGAAATAAACTTAAGGGAGAAAGAATTCATGAAGATACCATGGAAACAGGATAATGTAGAGACTGAAGCTTCAATATTGATACCAGTGCCCAGCCCTCTTGGTAAGTGACTGAATCTCACCTTGCCTATTTGCTAGACAAACTCTTAATAAAAGAGATCCACATAATAGCCGAACCTCACTGCAATTTAAAAATAAGTTCCCTATTCTGTTGCATAAAATTTAAGATATAACAGTATACTTTTGTTTATTATAATAACAATGCTCACAACAGCTAACAAGACTGAGCATGACTTTTTCAAGTATTATTATTCTAGTCATACCAAAGTATATTTGGACAAAAAAACGTTAAACAAAATAAAGGGATCCTATAAAAATGGTGTGGTTGTAATAGCAATCAAATTATTACATTCTTTACAGGCGGTGCTATAGTAATAGGTCAAGAATCAATAGTGTATCATGATGGACAGAACTATGTTGCTGTTGCTCCACCACAGATCAAGGTAATTTTTCACAAAAACCCCCAAGTTATACTAAAATTAGTTGAATTTTAGTATAACTTGGGGGTTTTTTAATATCGAAATAATACTCATACATCTACTTCCATGCTGTTTGTTGTACACCCAGGACAAATTAATATTGGTCCGGGACTTATACCATCACCGTGACCCCGTAACATAAAGGGTTATTGAAGGACACCGTGGATTTTAGTCAGTACAAGTCTGACAGTCCCTCCCGCCCTGCCCGGGGTGGGAGAACTCATCTGATGATATTACCACGTAAAAAAAAGGACAAATTAATATTAGAATTTCTTGCACCTCCCGAAAATGAGTACGCCATTTATTAATTACTCCATGATTCTTAGTTTACTATAGGCCTGGATTTACCCGAGAGTTTTTTTTTATTACATCGCGCACTTGATTTTCAACGCAGTGCTTAGCTACAAAAATTGATAATTTCGTCTTTTTTCGACACTTCTAGGATGCGCCCTAATGAATTCTTAATACTACGAGTAGAACATTAGCACGCGATAATAGAATAGGCGAACATTTGTGGTTCTCGTCTTTAAGGTCTAAATTCCAGTACACTTTCAGCTCACACCAATAAACTGCTATTGCCGAGTGGACACGCGTGGTCTTCGGTACCTGCTGGGAGACATCGCTGGACGATTGTTCATGTTACTTCTCGAGCTGCAGGAAAAACCAGATGGCACACAGGCTGTTAAAGATCTCAAGGTGGAATTATTGGGTAAGTCATGGAATCCAGAACTACTACTGTAGGTCATCATCTGCCTAGCCGTTTCCCAACTATATTAGGGATGGCTTCCAGTCGAACCAGATGCAGCTGGATATCAGTATTTTACATGGACCGACTGCCTATGGGACCTCCACGACCCAGTAACTGGGCAATACAATACCCCATGATAAGACTGGTTATCAGATTTGTACAGCTTCTGACTGGACCGACTGACGGGACCAACGTCTTTACGTGCTTTTCGAAGCACTATAGAAACTCGTTATGATAGATGGTCACCCATCTACGGACCAACCTCGTGCAGCGCGGCTTAACCTGGAAGATCGGCATGTGTGGCTGTAATTATTTAGCCACGAGCTCCTATTACTTATATGTGATATAAATATTTTTTTACGTACCTATCGAACCCGGGACACGCAGCACAGTAATGAATCGCTCAGTGACAAATTTCTTACTACCTTCCTCTCGCAGGAGATATTCCAATACCAGAATGTATGACCTACCTGGACAACGGCGTGGTATTCGTGGGCTCTCGTCTGGGAGACTCCGCATTGGTTCGTCTGTCAGTGTCGAGGGATGAGGCCAGTCAGTACGTGCAGCCCATGGAGAGCTTCACCAGCCTGGCGCCCATTGTGGACATGTGTGTCGTGGACTTGGAGAGACAGGGACAGAACCAGCTTATTACTTGCTCTGGTAAGTTATTATCATATTCCTGCAAAAGTAAGGCAGTTAAAAAATTTCTCCTAATAACACAGTTACCTTACCTAACCTTTCCGAATCGGGGCGCCCCAAGACCCAAGATCGCTTCGCTTGCTCTTACATCCTTAGTCAAATTGTTGATTACCACCTGGCAAGGCAGATCGACGCAGCCCCGCGAAAATGAACTGCTATCTTAAGAGAAGGTACTTGCCGAGAGAAATCAAACGAGTCCAAACTCAACGAGATTGAGTCTTTTTATTACAAGGTTCCCATGACCACCTTCCAGCTGCATGACTTCTTCATTTCATTCATATTGCAATGTCACGCGATATACGTCCAAAGTTCAGGTAAATCGAAAATCGAGAAGTGCATCGAATTGAACTTGCAAGATTAGATAGTTTTTGCGCAGAAAGCATACCTAATTATATTCACAAAATGGTTACCGCCAAAATTTGGCTTATTGAGAATTTGTTATTTTAAGAATTTGCCGTTTTGAGAGCTTGTCCTTTTGCGACTCAGTTGCCATTTTGCGAATTAGGCTTTAACCGCCTAAACCAATTTATTTACAGACAGACAATGCGAAAGCTAAAATTAAATAAAAACTTGTAAAAATCGGAAGTTTAAACTAAACTAACTAAAAAGTCACTTCACATCTCTCTATCAAGTCCCAACTAACAAAATACCTTCCTCCCCAGGTGCCTTCAAGATGGGCTCCCTTCGCATCATCCGCAACGGGATCGGCATTCAGGAACAGGCTTCTATCGACCTGCCGGGGATCAAGGGCATGTGGGCGCTTACCTTAGCAGAGAACCAGACGTACCACGATACACTTGTGCTTGCCTTTGTGGGACAAACTAGGTAGGATTTATTTAGACTTAGGCTATATTAAATTCGCGGGAATGTGTCTTCAGGTAACCACAACGACGATATATTACTAGACTCCTAATAACAGGCGACTGATGTCGGTTAACACATTAGGCAAAGATGTCTTATTGCCACAAACTGCTGCAAGTAGCGGAATCGCTTACTTTCAAAGTAACAAGTATTGTTCGCTCTGCTTAGACCAAAGTCTACTTGAAATCGACCACGTGATGCAGTACCAGAGTTCAAATTGGAATCAAATTAAACCATAAGCCGAACAATGAGACTAGTTCATTGTAATTAATGACTGCATACTTTCTTAACAGGGTACTAACGTTAAATGGCGAAGAGGTAGAGGAGACAGAAATCAAAGGTTTTGTTGCAGACCGACAGACATTCTACACAGGAAATGTGTGTCATAATCAACTAGTTCAAGTGAGTTCATTTTTTTTTTATTCATCCTACTGACGTCTTGTTGTTATCATTGTGTACAAAGAATTTGTTTTATTTTCTGTTTATTTATAATTGTAATTTCTTCAAATTAAGTGAACAGGGCGTCCCTACAGTCGACGTCAAGCTGAAATTAAATGGTAAGGTCATAACCATACGTCGCAATTAGGAGTTATTCATATAACTCAAAAACGAACAGACTCACCTATCCAAACCAAATGTTTAGGCATTGTTTGGACTATTTAATAGATGGTTTATGTGTTTGTACATAATCGATGGAGTGGTACTTCATTTATCATATTTTTTGTAGTAGCGAAGCGCCTACCGGGCCGCTAGTTGTTAAAAATAAATATGTTTTTCCCAAAGATTTCAAAAGGTAGGATACTACGTTGCTTAAATTGACGACGTGATCTTGTAAGAGCGTACACGATTTTTATTGGAATTATGAATGTTGTAAAGAAAACGTTGTAGGTTTACTTTCGTTTTTAAAATTTCTTTCCTCCAACATTTTTTGACTCTTTTTATTTCACCCTTATATTGAACAATAATAGTCAAAATATCAAAAATAGTATACATTTTAGACATAAGGTAAGTCACCTTATGTCTAAAATGTATACTATTTTTTAAAACTAAAAATGACGTCGTTTAACGTTTCGTCGTTACTACACGCCGTTGACTGAGCTGCTTAGGCACGGAACGACAGCTCCGGCATTGGCTTTGGGTCGACCCCTGTTCACTGTGGGCCAACAAACTGTTGCCATTTTCGTTGTTCCTGTCCTTACGATATATGTAAGGCAATGGTATTTCCCCTTTAGGTAACAGACGAGGGTATCCGCCTGATCGGTCGCTCAGCCGGCGGCTGGTCGCTGGTGGCGGAGTGGCGCGTGTCGGGCGCGCGCGCGCTGTCCGTGGTGGCCAGCAGCGCGCGCCGGGTGGTGGCCGCGGCCGGGCCCCGGCTGTACCTCGTGGCCATACTGGACGGCAAGCTGGAGCTTATGGCGTGAGTTGTTACAATATTATTAGTAAGGAATTGATGATGGAAATGATATTTGATATTTACCTGACTACTCTGAAAAGAAACAGCCGAAACAAACTCAAAAGTCACAGTCTCTTTTAAAGTCCTTAATGGGCAAAATGACTGAAAAATCGAATTAGCCCATCGGTTAAATCATCATAAATTATTTCACTTGTATTTTTTTGTCTTGTTACGTGTGCCAAAATTGACGAAGGCTTTTAAAACGTCACAAGCATGTACGGGTTTTAGCTTCTGACATCTTTATCAAAAATTCATTGATTATAAAAAAAAATAGACATACATAACATAAGTTTTCAATACTGACGGACCAATTAGATTTGCAATTCGTTGATGCTGTCATCAGAGGTATTCCACTTAGGGTACCTGGCACCTGCAAAAATTTTGACAAAAGCCTTATGTCGAATAGATAAGGTGCAAGTAGCTCAGGTGCCATTGACAGCGGGTGCCCTAACTGGAATACCCCGTCATCATATTTATTACGGTCCGTTCACTGCCTTGCCGCTATGAGCGGTGACTTAGCGCGGGGCGGCGAGCGGTAAGATCAAATGTTTAGAAATGTTTGAAACACGCCACGACGCGCCGCCAACTAAAACTAACTAATGTTTTATTCTCGCCCGTTGCACCGCTCACCGTTGAGATCAACATCGTGAACCATCTCTTTTGTATTATGGTGGTATGGCCGTCCTCACTCGCCTTAATACCAATATTATTATTTACATCAATCTCTTGTCTTCAGCGAGGTCTGCATGGAAGAAGAAGTGGCCTGCTTGGACCTGGGTCCCGGGGAGGAGGAGGCACTTCTTGGAGTGGGACTGTGGACTGATATCTCTGTGAGGGTGCTGAAGCTACCTGATCTCAGGCCACTGCATACAGAAAAATTGTCTGGAGGTAGGTGGATAAATAAGTAGTTAAAAATATTTGTACCTTTAGTATCTTCCTTCTAATACTTAGTTTACATTTAAGTTTAAATTTCACCATAGATATTACTTGGTAACTGTATTGTATTGTTAGGGGGCTCCCTTTTCCGCATTTGGAATCGTAGGTGGTCCGTTATGCGTGAGGTGGGACGGTTGGCTATATGAGCCAACCCAGCTCCTTCCAGAAGATCAGAAGTCTCCTGGGACGTTCACAGGCTTCTTGGAGCGACCTCAGAGTGCCAAGGTTTTGTGCCCGTTTGTTAGCAACACCGTCGCGGTCCAGGATTACTTGGTATCTGTTTATCATCATATCAGCCATAGGACGTCCACTGCTGGACATGGATATGGGACCTGTTGGTAAAGTTTTTTTTTGTGGAAATATAAATTCGACTGTGTAGAGATTTGAAACTGCGGACTTTCGGTTCAGTACATCGGACGCTCGTGCTAACCGAGCTATCGCAGTCATGCTCACAAATTATTCATGCTTTTCCTAAATGTTCAACTCATCTTCGGTTACCATCAGGCGAGATAATGATGAAACGCAAGCCTGTCGCTAAATACAAAATCACTTAACGCCTGACTTTGTTCCAGAAATAATCCCCCGTTCTCTGCTAATCTGTGTCCTGGAAGGCGTGTGCTACCTGCTGTGTGCTCTGGGAGACGGCTCCATGTTCTACTTCACAGTGGACCAGGAGACTGGGGTGCTCACCAACAAGAAGAAGGTTACCCTCGGAACACAGCCCACGGTACTCAGGAGTTTCAGGTACGAGTAATTTAGCAATTTTTGCAATTCGAAGCACTCATACATCCTGTTTTTGGATCGTAGACTTATGTCGAAACAAAGGATAGTCATTTTTTTATGCAAGCCACAAAATAGCCTAGTAAATTATTTGAGTTTAGCACGGGATTTAAATAAAAACGTTTTTGAAAATTCCTGTGTAACTAATTGGCGTCACTTTAGGGCACCATATTTCTCAAGGTGCCTTCAAACGGGTAATATATTATTTTTACTTTTATACTTTTAGTTTACCCCTTGATAAGGCTTTGTAAATGTCTCTTTCTACTAGAGACAACAAAAATACTTGCAGCCTTACTACAAAAACTTAAACATCTGTTAAACACTTGTCAAAAAAAAAAGTGTGACTGCAAAATGGACCTTATTTCAACGACATAATCTGACATTTTTTTAGACAAGTGTTCAACAGACGTTTATAAGTTTTTGTGGTACGACGGATAGTTTTTAAATTTTCCTAAATACTGTTTGGTTGACAGATCCCTCTCCACAACGAATATATTCGCGTGTTCAGACCGGCCCACAGTGATCTTCTCGTCCAACCACAAGCTCGTGTTCTCTAACGTCAACCTCAAGGAGGTCACACACATGTGCTCACTCAACGCACAGGCTTATCCTGACAGGTAAGTCGAGACTTTGCTGCTATAAACTTAAGGTAATTTTTTTATTGTTGAGCTTTCGATCTTTTTTTTCCTTTCTGTTATTGAATTGTAATTTACCGAAGCGATAGATCTCACGTTAAAGTGCTATAAATGCGAAAGCTTGCGACTGGACTTCTCGCTCTACCAAATAACGCCTTTATGTGTCAGAATGAAATAAAGATATTCAAAAATGTGCTTGTGAGTTCGCCCCATGTGAATTCATCAATTTCAAAGTTCCTTCCAGTGGGCATATTTTTGCAATCACGTATAATTTTATGGTAAAATGAATTTACTTGTTTAGTTTGGCGTTAGCAACAGACAGTACGGTGACCATAGGCACCATCGACGAGATACAGAAGCTTCACATCCGGACCGTGCCGCTCGGGGAGACGCCCAGACGGATCGCTTACCAGGAGGCTTCACAGGTATACATGCTTTTGAACTTATAGGGAAAGTTTTTATTGCAATAAAGGTACATTGGCTACATTATGGAATCTTTAAAAAAGGCACGTAAACGTTTCTGCAGAGTCGACGTTACTTGATGATACTTCTGATTGTGGATTACTCACCATCAGGCGATTTCGTGATTTTACCACGTAAAAAAGGGTGGATAGTATAGTATGCTTGTTTGTCATCAATAAGTTATTTAAAAAAAATAGTTTGCTTCATTCAGTCATAGGATTGTTATATTATATTGTTTTTATAGATGCAGTGAGCAGTAGTGGCTCAGTGGTATCAGCTCCAACTTAGGAGTTTTAGTTCTTACGTACTTTGTATAATTTATTGCATTATGGCTGCTCTTAGAATATTGAAGGAAATAATTGTGATGATACTGGTATGTCTTCAAAAGTGGGCAATGGGCCAACATTGTGATTACAGTCCGTTCCCTTTCACATAGTGAAAGCTTGTGACTTAGCAGTAGGTATGGGCCAACATTGTGGATTACAACCCACTCTCTCCCACAGAGAGGAGGCTTGTTTGCTATAGTCCTCGCCATATAAGTCTGGAATAAAGGTCATTGATCCTAATCCTCCATAATTTCAAAATAAAATGTAAGGTCACGGTCGCCGCTTACCACGATTCCTTTATTTTGATCGTGTTACGACACTTTCTTTACATTTTTTCGAACGGTTTTGAAATATTGGAATACATTGGTACACGGGGGTCAATGAATTTTATTCCACACTTATCTGGTTCAAACTATAGTGGGTTGATTATTTTATGCTAAAATACACAATATTCGTCCGTAGACGTTCGGCGTGATAACAATGCGAGTAGACAAGCTGGAGTGGAGCACGGGCGGCGGCAGCTCGGCCGTGTCGGTGCGGTCGTCGGCCTCCACGGCGGCCGCCGCCACCTCCGGGGCGCCGCTGGCGCAGCCTAAACACGCACCTAACGCGTTAGACTTAGAAATACACAACTTGCTTATTCTCGATAATCATACTTTTGAAGGTAAGATCTAATACAGAAAACACTGCCCTTGCTTTCTTTCGGAATTAAGTGTCAAACTCGTACAGACTAAAGGCAAGTCCAGACTAGTGTAACGCGTAAATTAACATGAATGTAATAACACACGAGCGTTACGTGTAATGCTCGTAGTGCCGTCCACCTCCACATCTGGGATGCGCGTTACATCACACGGTGGATTACATTACGCGATACACTAGTCTTGACCCGGCTTAAGACCCACCCTTCTATTGCCCTCTGCGTTTGCAGGGCCACGGTAACTCTTGAACATCAACACATGCTTATTTTTAGGGTGACCTTAGACAGTCAGCACAACTTAAGTATAATTTAAAATCTACCTGTAGATCTGCTAAAAGTCGCGGTTTATGGAAAAAATCTACTTTTCCGGAGTCACAGAAATGTCTAAATGTACTAGTCTGACAGTCCCTTTCGGTCCATTCAAGGCTGAAGAAATCACCAAATAAAAAAAGGTACATTTCTCAACAAATAAATAGATAGTAGATTTTTGCCTTTGTTTACTGGATATAATAGTAAATTGTATAACAAGGGAGCAAAATAATATTTTTACGGCGAGGGCGCTATTTTGAATCCCGAGCAAAGTGAGGGATTCTACAGTAGAATCCCGAGCGTAGCGAGGGATTCTTTAGTAGCATCCTGACCGTAGCGAGGGATTCAACGTACGTCGACCGAGCCAAAAATATATTTTGTCCCGAGTAATACACTCTGCTTTTCATCACCCACTATGAGAAAATAACAACTCCATTCCACTTCACCCACTCCAACCACTCCACCCCCTCCACCCCCTCCACCCACTCCACCCACTTGACCCACTCGACCCACTCCACCCAATCCACCCACTCACTCACTCATTCAAACCCACCCACCCACTCACTCACTCACTAATTTTACGTGATGCGCGGACATATAAACATACAAACAGATCAAAATTCTAAAAATGCTGGAAATGGGTTCTATTTGTTGTCCTTTAATATTATAGTCTATGGCGCTGAACACTAAGATGTTCCAAATTCAAAAACACTTTTCAATAAGTGCGCGTAAAAAGTAAATTGCTGCGCACTTATAAAGAGGATTAAAAACTCATTCCTGCCCGCTAAAAGTTTCCTATAGAAAACAGCACTTTTGGGCGCACTTAAAAGCGAACCAAGTCGTCCTTTTCGAATAGATGTGATGAAAAGCCTATTTTAATCAGTACCCTTTCCACAGTACTCCACGCACATCAGCTGATGACCAACGAATACGCGATGTCGCTAGTGTCCTGCAAGTTGGGCGACGATCCGAACTACTATTATGCCGTCGGCACCGCCATACTTAACCCGGAAGAATCAGAACCTAAACAGGTATGAGTCTGTCTAGTACAGACTAACATATCACACTTTCGTCTGTAAAATGTTCGATTATAAACCTTCTGTTGTTTTAATATAGTTTAAAATCTGTTAAGAAAAGAGGTAAGTAGGAGAATAGACTGAGCACTATGAAATTGAGCACTCCAGAAAGAGAGAAAACTATTTAATGATTTGTAAAACTGTGACGTAGGAAAACGCTTATAGACTAATAACTTTTTCGATAGAAACATCATAATGATGTACATCGTTCATATACAGAGTGAATTTTTCAAGCGGGCGTGGGTAACAAAATCCAATATTATTAGGAACAGGGAAAAATAGTCGTGGCGTCCGATTTTGATTGAAATTACATGATTGAATTTTTGGAATATCTATATTTCTAGCCAGGAATTGAACCTGATATGTTTAAAAACATTCCGTACTCTGTATTATCTACTACACCTTTCGATAATGTCACCAATAAAGATCAAATTCTGGGAAGTGATATACGGCAAATAAAAGAAACAAGCTCATTTTTATCAACATGCTTTTTTTATTCATCTATGCCATAACATTACTGATCAAAATGAAATTATTTCATTGTTTTCATTGCTTCACTGGATGCGACGTCTCAACGATCGTACTGCACTCAGCATTACAATATTATAGTGTTGAAAAAAATAATGAGCATCATTTCCAACAAGGTATGGGTAATGTATGAATCAGACAAAGACATTACATTAAATGCTGAATGAGTTTTATTTTATTTTAATTCAATTTTTTCCTAACATTTGCCGTATGTCTATTCCCAGAATTCAAAACTAATTAACTCGAAAACTACTTTCTTTTCGAAAAATTAACTGAATGAACACTTGCATAGGAATAATGATTTAAAAAAAACAACGACGCAGTTTTAGTTTTTATTAAAGGTAGGCTCGAGACTCTTGCATATTTTACGTTACTCCTTAATTTTGATTATACTAACCTAACTGAAAAAATCAACCTGTATATGTTCTGGCATTAAACCTCGTGATTTAGAAAAAGTGTAAACCGAATTTGGTGCTCATAACCTTAGGAAATTCAGTTAAAAATAGATTAGCTGAAATAAATATTTTTGTTTTTTTTTCGTATTCCAGTGATAAGCCCTTTAGAACCACAAAGACATAAAAAATATAGTACGTACATAATTGATATATTTTATTCTATGTACACTCAACAGGGCAGGATCTTATTGTTCCACTGGTCAGAAGGAAAACTGGTTCAGATAGCGGAGAAGGAAATCAAAGGAGGCTGTTACACATTAGTTGAGTTCAACGGGAAACTACTCGCTACCATCAACAGTACTGTAAGTTTATTTATTTACTTTTTGTTCTATACCTTCATGGCGGCTCCACATTAGTGCCGTGAACACCCGTGAACAGGCGCGAACGAGGATGTAGAGATGGTTTTCGCGGTATTCACGCACGTTCGCGCCTGTTCCCCGATCAGTGTCGGTATTGTGTCTCTCGACAAAGGGTTAGCGCCTCCTTCGCGCGGCGTTCACGCGTACCCATCCACATTCACGGACCCGTGAACTTAATAAATGAATTGTATCTTTAAGGTAATTTAATTTTTTTTTATTAAATTCTGCTAACTGTTTGTTCATAGAAAGTCTGAAATGACTTTTATATAATTAATAAAGACAGTTTTAATCATAGTCTTACAAAGTAAATTCAGCAATTCATCTTTAGTTTTTTCATACTACAACTTTCTATTTAATTTTGAAACAATTTCTCAGGTACGACTCTTCGAATGGACCTCAGAAAAGGAGCTCCGGCTCGAATGTAGTCACTTCAACAACATCGTAGCGTTGTACCTCAAAGTGAAGGGTGACTTCATACTAGTAGGAGATCTCATGCGCTCACTGTCGCTACTGCAGTATAAACAGGTGAGTCAATTAATAAAAAATGCGTTTATTTACATCTCAGTTGTGTAAATAAAAAAGTTGTATTTTTATTGCCTATATCCAGTTGTATGTGCAGTTTTAAATACCTATGTGAATATCAGTAACACTATCTATCATTCTAGTTATGTTCAGCTATTTCTAAAAAGAAACAAAAAAAAAAGGAATTAATTATAATAAAAATATTCATTTTCAACGGTATACCTCAGTTTTCCAATGAAAATACTGGCTTTATTTCTTTAGACGCTGCTTTCTTCCAAAGCAAATATGAGTCAAGCGGGGTGGAAACGTCAGTGAAGCGACATTGCATAGCTATGATAACCAATTCAATTTTAATAAAATTGCTGTGTATATTTGGACACAATAAAATGTTTTCTTGTAAAAACAGTTGTGTAAAAAAATACATCAACTACAATCATACATTTATTACTAATATTGTAGATGGAGGGTAGTTTTGAAGAAATAGCACGCGACTACAGTCCGAACTGGATGACGGCCGTCGAGATATTAGATGATGACACGTTCCTAGGCGCTGAGAATAGTTTCAACCTCTTTGTGTGCCAAAAAGACAGGTAAGGAATATTATTTACCTATCTATTTTTCTGAAAGTACCGTAGGTGCTCATTCCTTTTTGCCAATCCCTTCTGGTCAAATCAGGTCAAACAAAATATAATGCCAGATGGGCACCTCCAACCGCACCTGCACTATAGTCTCTCTATAGTCCTCGCCATATAAGTGTGGAATAAAGGTCATTGATCCTAATAACGCATCGTTAGAATTCCATTAAACCATCGTTCGAATTTCAAAATAAAATGTAAGGTCACGGTCGCCCCTTACCACGATTCGTTTATTTTGATCGTGTTACGACACTTTCTTTACATTTTTTCGAATGGTTTTGAAATATTGGAATACATTGGTACACGGGGGTCAACGAATTTTATTCCACACTTTTATGGCGAGGACTATAACACCGCGACTGATCAGCAGACTTCTCAGACTGCAGCGAATAGACTTACGAGTTGTGGTGGGTATGCTCACCGGTCACTGCCCACCCAACAAACATCTGTTTACTATCAACGCGACAGACAGTCTGTTGTGCAGTGGCTGAGTGAACGCGGATGATACGGCAACCCACGTAATCCTGGAATGCGAGAGCGTTGCTAACCAACGGGCACAAAACCTTTGCATTTCCAAGGTCGCTCCACGAAGCCTGTGAACGTCTCAGGAGACTTCTGAGCTTCTGGAAGGAGCTGGGTTTGCTCATATAGCCAACCGTCCCACCTCACGCATAACGGACCACCTACGAGTCCAATGCGGAAAAGGGAGCCACTAACGATAATGAATGCACAAAGAATTCAATACCCTTATTTGTTCGCAGTGCGGCGACGACAGACGAGGAGCGTCAACAGATGTCGTACATGGGTCAGTTCCACGTGGGAGACATGGTCAACGTCATGCGCGCCGGCTCGCTCGTCGGACAACACGCCGACACGGCCGCGCCCGTCACCAACCCGGTGCTGCTGGCTACCGTTACCGGCTCCATATGTAAGTGAAGTATTTCATGATAAGCTGTTGTTATTATTATTCTTAGCCCACTGCCGTCCACTGCTGAATGTAAGCCTCCTCCAAAGAGCGCCAAACCTTCCGGTCCTGGGCAGTCCGCATTCACTCACTGACAACCACTTTTTTCAAATCATCTTACCATCTTGCCGCAGGACGTCTTAAACTACGTTTCGCGGTCTCCACTATAGCGCATGATAGCTATGTATGTGTTTGAGAGACTGAGAGAGCTCTCATTCAAAGAGTGTACAACTATCACAAAGTTCGTCAACATTTCGCAAGGTGTATTTTGAGACCGGGGTCGCGGAACGTAAAGGGCTATTGAAGGACACCGTGGGCGTGGATTATAGTCAGTACGAGTATGACAGTCCTTCCCGTCCTGCCGGTTAGAGGACTCATAAAATATGATGATGCGACAAAAACTTAGTATTATGTATTTTACATGCCAGAATATTATAAGCAAATAGATCAATGTTCTGGTCTCACAAAGATTTAATATACCTATTGTCACTTTTCAACAGGTCTAGTAGTCCAATTACCGCAAGAGCTATACGAGTTCCTGCACCAACTTGAAGAGAGGCTGACACACACGATCAAGTCAGTGGGCAAGATCCCACACTCCTTCTGGCGGTCCTTCAACACAGATATCAAGACAGAGCCTGCCGAGGGCTTCATCGATGGAGACCTCATCGAGAGCTTCTTAGATCTTAGCCGGGAAATGCAAAAGGAGACTGTACAGGGATTACAGGTTAGTACAATGACTTTTAGAAAAAAATCTTCATACTAAGGTGTTTGAAATCTCTGAGGTTTTTTTAAAAGCGTCGGCCTCTATGTGAACAGTCAACAGCAAAAGAAAAGGATCAAAATCAGAAATTCAATAGTAATGAGCAGAGTTCCTGTCAGAACAGTGTGGCGTCAAAGTGATTCAAAAGTATGTGATTTACCAGACATTTACTACTAGTTTAACTACACGGTTCTGACACGAACTCCGTTCATTAGTATAGAATTAATAATTTAGATCATCTACTTTTGCTGTTGACTGTACCACTAAGATCGGGATCAAAAAATTCGGTACATCATCCTTGGCTTAAATTTACTCACTGCTGGATATAGTTCACTCATTTTTTCTCTCTTATTTCGTGCCAATTTCCACGTATCTTTACCAGGTATCGTCCAGTTTTCACTCCAATGGCAACACTGTCATTAGCCCATCTAGGGCAAGTCAGTTTAACAAGCTGATTTTTCTTAAGTATACTTAGTGTATCTCCGTATGATTACTGTTGTTCTGTCCTGTGTGTGTCAATAAATCTTTTTCTTTCTTACTTTATTAACTGGTACACAATATAAGAGGGCATGTTGTTCCAGATCGACGACGGCGGCGGTATGATGCGCGACGCGACCGTAGACGATCTCATCAAAGTGGTCGAGGACCTCACCAGGATACACTAGACTTGTGATTATGTTATAGTTCGTATTGCAGATTAAATACTTTATGTACTTCACACTGTGTATCAATACTAAGATCGTCTTCAACGAATTGGATGCTCTAGGTATTTCAGAAATGCGAGGCGAGGATGCGATGAAAATGGCGAGCCAAGTGAATTGAATTTACTTGCACACCGCCTCGTAAATGTTGGGTTTTCTTTTGATCGTTGTGTGAACATAGAAATATACACGGTAACTAATGATTTATGCAGAAAATGTTTTTTACAATAAAGTGTCATAAGCCTAACCATAGGCTCCATACATATCAGGAACATTTCCTTTGCCTTATTTGCTCTGAATTCTCAATGTAAAAATGGCCCTAATACATAATGAATAAATTTTGAAACATATCGTAATCCCGAAAGTTTTTAGTACAGGATCAATTTTACAAACGAGCGCATATAAATATATTATAGTACAATATTCGCAACCCGTTCACGATCTTGCCGCTATGAGCGGTGACATAGCGCGGGGCAGTGAGCGATAAGGACAAATGTATAGAAATGTTTGAAACACGCCACGACGCGCCGCCAGCAGTGAATTCTCGTACTTACAAAGTAACTAATGTCTTTTTCGCGCCGCTCGTCGGTTTGCTCATTGCTTACACCAAAGTTGCGAAAGAACTGTTTCAGTGTATTTTTTGGAGATAGAACGTTATCAGGAGGTAATTCGTACCTCTAATGCCAACGCGCCGAAAGATCCGTGTATCACATTGTTCAACCACCTACACTAAAACAAGTTTTCGAGATTATGAAATCAAAGTTTTTTGTAAATTAGTATGTGGTAGGAAGGAACAGTACCATCAAAATGAAAAAACCAAAATTCTGTTCCAAGATTTAATCACAGAAAGGCAATACAATCACAGTTATTATGTACCAATTAATCATATTATAATAAAAGATGCCTTAAAGCAAAAAGCACAGATCCCAATACATAAGTTACTATTTACAAGCAAATTGTATGAACACTTGTCTGAATAAATGAGTCCGTTTTTAATTGGCGTTGGAAGGTTCTTCATTTCGAAGCTGAAAAGTGATGTATAATAAAATTACTAGATACTAGAAACAAATTGCACCACAAATGCTAAGAATTTGAAAACATTTTGATTCTGTAAATCTTTTGAAAACATCATGCTCATGCCTTTTCTGTTTCGGCACTTTGTCTTCTATTCTTTCTATAGTGTAACTATAAGTGCCGAAGTACACGCCTTATTTGCATCGGACCGTGTACTTCTATAAGATGCTTTTATCATTGGTACAGCACTTGCGGTTGCACTATAATATTCATTATCTCGTCAATGATTTTTGATTATGACAAAAAAAGACAGAAAAATGTTTTCTGTATTCTAACCACGGCGACCCGTGTGCTTAGTGCGAGTTTTTTTTTACGTTGATGAAATAGTACCGTTTAAAACAGCATTTGGCGCTCTCATTGTTAGAACCCATAAGAGTGCTAAGCACACAAATGTATGAACGTGGACGAAGCGTATGAAATACTCCATACGCTTCGTCGGTTAGGATCATGATCATAGGTGGCGACTGCTTGACCGCACCGACTACCCGAAGCAGTTCGACTGCTCGAGCGGTCATACGGGCCAAGTCAGTAGGAGATTATAATTTGCTATACGTTTGTTGCAGATCCGGTTTTAGTATTTGAGGGGCACTAGTTTTAAAATCATCGCGTGAGCAATATTTCTTACACATAGCATAATGTCATAAAATAGCCAAAAATAAATCTGTCTCTTAAATATACTACCACTATTTTTGTCATCACATTAAGCATAAACTATAATAGTTTGTAACAACCGAAAGTCAGTAGTAACAATTCATTTGGGATATCAAAAACTAAGTGAAAACGGTTTCAAATTGTAACTTTTGAAGTGTGGATGGTTCTATCAATGTTTCATGGTAGCTTTGTGCCAATAACATTTATTTTTTGTGATATAAAATTGAAAAGCCCTATATTTTAAATCTTTTTCTTATTGTTTGTACCGTTTTCTCTATTTTTTTATGTTCCCTAAAGTTAGGTCTACGTGAAAAAGCTAATATAAGCGATTTTATAGTGATTTGAGGTGATACAAAAGACATAATTTCCGGGGTTGTCTTGTATGGGGTAATTGGTAAGACACGGCAACAAGCTTATTTAATTGAGCACCAGTTTAATTGAGCGACAATGAGGTACTATTCTGTAGCACCGACAAATTTGATTCCAAAGTAGGAGATTCGAGATATTGCTGGCTATTGCCGTTTGCAATTGAATTGTATAGAAACAAATAGTGTCTTTGCAGACTAAATCTGCAAGTAATTTTATTAGGTTGAAAAGACCCACGCTTTATTTTAAAATCTATTTAAGTTTTCGGTATTAATATATTCAATTATTTCATCACTTTTAACACATATAAAATGTAATTTTGCATCGGCCACATTGCAAAAAAAAAGGTACACTTACTAGTCACATTTGTAGGGTTTGTCTTTTACAATACAATTATACTTTAAAAATAATAAATTCACTATTAAAACTTACTTAGTCTACTGGGAAACAACACTAGTATGCAAAAACTGATTATATGAAATACAAATGTCAAGCTGTTCGTTCTGCTAATTGAAATAGAATTATCTTGACATATGAACATATTAGCCATGTAACTCTTAGCAAAATTGGAATAAGGTTTAAATTACAACGGTTACGACGCGCTTGTATGGATAAAATAGCAGAGAGCGAAACTGTAGTCGTCACATCTCTCTAATCGGGTTAACTCGAGGTCTATGGATATTTGTACTATAAACTCTGCTCAAATTATAATAAAAAATATCAATTAGTAAATCTAAATATTTCAACTATTCGTGCAATGGTGACTCAGATAATAGTATTACTATAACTCACTATAGTGCTTGTGGTCAATACAAAAAATCAATGTCCAAATTAATTCTATTTCAATTAAATCTGATCTCGGTACTCCAAAAGGTACTTAATATGATTGTATGTATAACTCGAAGTAATCATTTGTCTACGCAATTAATGTCGTAATCACTTGATAACCTAGCGACACTAGGTACAGATATAGGAAGTATTCAGTATATCTTGGTATTGAACTTGAAATCAGAACATTTTAGAAATATAAACTCAAAATATTCCGGATTATTCCAAACAGTCGTACAAAAATCAACATTGACTACATGTAGCTAAAGTAGATAACTGAATAGGTAGTCTAAGATTCTGTACCCTTAGCACGAGGTTTCAGTATTTGAGACGTAAAGTAAACTGGAACTTTAACAATTTCAAATTTACAGTTTTCAAGGAAAAAATTAGTTCCTTCTTCGTACACCAGAGGCGCTGTTCCATTTTTTCATACAAGAAACGCCGTAAATACTGAAAAGACGCTGTAAAGTAAAAGAGCGAAAACTCGTGCTAAAGGTACTGATTTCAAAATCAACAATGAAATAGGTACCAAGATATACTAAACACCATTTACATGTACAGTCAGCATAAATAATCAGCTATTTCATAACTAATCGGTTATGTTTACGAATCCAACATCCGGTCGTCATAAAAATGTTCAATAATTTTGCATAGTTAGGGAACTTTACCTTGCATGCTACACAATGAACTGACCTTGACCTTATTCATGTCAAGGTCTTGAAATGTTGTAAAAATAAAACAACCACTCTTTCTGACGTGGTTGGGTAATTTGTCGTACAGATTTTTATTGCGCAGTGAAATTGGTTCTGTACATGAATCACATTTTCACAATGTTTGCCTTGTTTAGGAATACTGCTTATACGGTGAAACATAATACGGCGTTTTTATAGTGTTGTAGTACCAATCCAAAGTAAAATACCTTCTGTGAATTGTTGTGACACAGACACCATCCTAGATGGGACACAGTGGTGATGCGTGTCGTCTCTATACGTAGTAGTAATAACTCAATGTGTTTACGCCAATGAAAATGTTTAGAAAACCATTTTTAAAACGACCGGTAGCAATCAATCTATCTACATTTTAATCATATGAAAAACATTTTACATACATGAAACAATACATCCGTCATTTTCAACGACTTTGCATTCACCACAGTACCGCTCAAATGACCTGACTTGACAGAAAATAGACATTAATAAATAATTTTATTTATTGCAATTCCTTATTAACATTATTTCATTGTAAAAATATTGGCGTTTATAATTTTCTAAATGGTTACAAAAATAATAGTTTATTTAAGTACACAAATCAATGATGAACATACAATGATCAAATCTACCTCCGCCTCAAGATTGATGATAGTAAAGCAAAGTAATTAAGTACCCTGCATCATTTATTCAGAAATCTACAAATATAAGTAGGAACGGTCAACGGCTAAATACTAACTAAACTTATATGTAAAAATTAACTACTTTAGGCCTCCCACAAGACATACCGACGTCAAATATAATGCCGCGGTAATTGAAGAATGCTACGATGAGCATGATGAACAAATTTATAAACGCCAATATTATCAATGGCCGTATAGTTAACAGCCGGGCATACACTGTGTTTCAACCAAATTGACCTACTTTCTGTACTTGTCCGCCTTGTTTCGTAAAAACCACATGAGCGCGAAAAGACATGATGGCGGACTGTTTAGTGGTCCTGGGCCGTATATCCATTTCTCTACTTCAGTTATTGATTTTTCTACGACCTCGATAATTTCATCTTCGACGCCACCACCTGCGAATTAAGAAAAGATTAAATCATTATTCAATGCAACCAGGGACTTTTCAAACCACTTTGTTAAAGGAGCCCTGCCAAGCGGGGCTCTATCGACCATGTTACCAGATCAATTGCGACAGCAGGGTCTGTATCAAAATTGAAAAACTATTCGACCAGCGTTAAAAGATATGAGCGGGGGTTTTTTTTTTAAGAAAATGTTAACAGTGGTTTTAGGGGACACCATAGAGGATACAAACTTGTCCAGACATTAATTGCAGCCGTAACTTTTTTAACTACAAAACTGATCCCAATTTATGAAGCTGAGTTTGTAATTGGCGTCTTTGTCCTAGCGTTTCGTAACTTGGCTTGGCACACCGTATTATTTGATATTAATTTTGCTTCTGGCGTGCTCGAACAAATGTGTTGACACGTCTAAGATCATAATGCAATCAGACATGCGCTTGATAAGTGTGGCACTTTCCTATGAACCTATGATAAAGACGTTATCAGAGATCTGATATCAAATCGGCTGCTGTGATTGTTAACACATGATTTTTGATTACAGAATAGAGTAGGCAACCACCGGAAAATCCGCTTGATTCGGTTAGCCTGTCATTATTCCCAGAAATAAAACCTTCGCTTTCCCTTGAAAAATATTGAAGACTGGCTTAAAAGCGGTATTTAGTCAGTAAGCAGTGCACCTAATCAATATGTGGAGGCCATCAAACAATTGAGATCGATATCGCGGGTAGATTCTTAGAAAGATAAGAGTTCCATCAACATAATAAAGATACGGAAGTACTAATGTCACCAATGTCGTATTCATGGCGTTTATTTAGATTTTGTTTTGAAGGGGGATCCTTCTGCTCTCTTCCTATCTACTTCCGAAACCAAGTATCAATAATTCCAGTAATTTTACCGTGACAGTGCCGACCAGGAAAAGACCGAGGCAAAAAAGCTTAAAATAATCCAAGGTTTGGAAGTCGGTGAACTCGGTTTGTCACCGACTTCCGAAGTTAAAGTTAGTTCGGTATTTTTTACTGGTTTTCCTGGAAGTCGGTTGTATTTTACCTGTGATTTTAATAAGTTTTAATTACTTGTGCAAAGTAAATAAAATTCTAACAATTCGTTTTCTAAACAGTTAATGCAGATGTGGGTTAATTAATTTTAAACTAACCTAATTTCTCGATACTACAAATTGAAATGATTGTTTCGCTTATCACACCACTTAAATTAAGTATTTATAACGTGAATAAAACCATTAAAATTACTCCTAATCAGTTTCATAGACGTGTTTAATTTTATGAATAACGTTCAATCTAAAGACGTTCAGGGATATGATATTGGTTATCAAATTATTGGGAAAGGCTCTTTTCAGAAACTTGGGTGATTTTAACTGTACTTTTTTATTGATTTATGTGTCCTGTTAGTAACATAACTTGATTCACTATTATGTTATAGTTTTCAGCTTAATAAAAAGGTGATTTATCCCATAACATAATCCATCCTTAGTTTCAAAGTTTTGCTTCTAGAAAATGTTTACAATCATTATTTACCACTTGCCAGCGGGAACGGTTTTTTTTGTTACGTGGTAAAATCATCTGAGTCCTCCCACCCCGGGAAGGGCGGGAGGGACTGTCAGACTTGTACTGACTAAAATCCACAGTGTCCTTCAATAGCCAGCGGGAAAGCTAGGTCCCATTTAAAGTTATTGTAATAATTAGCAATTTCTCAGTAATCTAGCCTATAAAACTATAGCCATATAATATAACAATTACTTTATTTTTTAATTACGACCTTGTACACCATACAGTTCCAACAATACCCTTGGGAAAAAACTGTGTCAACAGTTTAATATTACTGAATTTTGTAGTAAACATGAACAGATCCATTAAAAGAGAATAAAAAAGCCAATTTTAAAATTTATTTTTTGGTATAAAATCATTAACTGAGTTCCCCCGCTCTAATTTGAGCGGAAAGGGCTTTCAGATTCATTGAAAAAAAAATCCTTGGTTAAGACTGCTTAAGCTGTGTGACTTGCTGTTAAGCTTGTCCACAGGAGCGCGAGCGAAGCGAGGTTTTGCGAACGGATAAACATTAGCCAATAGGATTGCACTAAATCTTTAATTCTACAATACTGCAATCCTTTTGATTAATATATCTACGTTTCTCCACTCCGCAGCTTCCCTCCGTACTTCGGTTTAAAGAGTTTATTCTCATAAAAGAACACAAACAGTTCACTTAAACTATGAGATACACAATAAGATCATGCAGTAATAAAATTACATATTAACTCCGTGAGTCGGTGGTAGGGAAACAAAATATTAAAATTAGGGTAGGTATACAAGGTTTTGTTTTACATTAGGTAAATTTACTACTTTCGAACAGGCAGCCTCAGTTAAACCAAACACAACCTATGGCAATCGAAACATGAGAAATTCTTAGTAATGGCTAATAGCTTTCATGAAAATAAATAAAATATTACGTAGATACTTAGGTTTCGGTAGTTTGAAAGTATTCGAACACATGAACTTATTTGAAAGTTTCATAACATTAGCTTTTCCACACGATATTTTGCTGCGATAAGTATATGCCATAATTTAGCCACACACTAATGGATGTTTGTGAATTATGTCAAGGACAGGGTTGGGTGTCCTCGATAAAATATTGATAACGGTAGCATAATTACTATTTTGTCGTTGTAGCTAAGTCTTAACAGGTCTAACTTTTTTTACAAGTTTCCTTACACTAGGAAATTCTCCTGTATCGTCGGTACGATTAAAATATTTAATCTCACTTAAACAAACACCCAGACCAAAAACAGCTACATACATGTAAATCTAACCCAATTAAATACGTATTTGTTGCGTGTGGGAATCGAACCTAAGACTCGCAGCGCAACAGTTAATAACGTAGCCATTACTACATTGCGCGAAACGTGCCGCCAACATGTTTTTCATGAAAACTCATGATTGGTTGTCAGGCTACTATTAATGTAGCTAGAGGGATCTGTGCTTAAATCACTAGTCTATAATGTTCTTTTTGCTGTGACCTCCTACCTGAAACAGGGCGTGGGCAATACGTCAATACGCCTCGCTGGCCTAGTGCGGTTTGGTCAGGAATAATTACTTAATTATTATAAAACTAGCTTAGAATCCGAGTGATTCTATACTTTGCTCGCTAGTATATTAATAACATAACAAACACTTAAATAAAATACCTACCGAGTAATTCAATAAAAATGACAATTGTGAAAACAGACTTGTATATTATGATATTCAAGCGACCTTAATTTGCTCGCGTATTATTTATGGTGTACTGACCTTTCCCTTTCTTCATATCATCGGTGACCTCGCAATAGAACATCGTCTGTAGGGAGCCCTGCACGCCAACACCGGCCCTGGATGGAAAACATAGGTCTATCAAACAATTTACATGACCTCCAACTAGTTTTCCCATTTGCATTTTATTTTTTTAACAACTCTCTCCAATTAAAGACGAGTTGACGAATTTAGGTTTACAGGAATGTTAAGAATTTACTCTTGACTCGGAAACCCCAAGGTTTTTTTAAAATACAAATGGGTCTGCACTTGGCCTTAGTCTAGATTGGGGGGATGATCGGGGGTGACAAACATAAGGTCGACGATGGAGCGAGTTTACCCAGAAGAAGCCTGTTCACTCTAACTTTTGAGGGTATGCCTTCAGGTATACAGACGTGGGCAGAGAGTTTCATGGTATCACTCGGAATCGCCCAGAGTATTTTACCTAAGTATCATTGTCACCTGGTATTGTTTAGCTAGAGCACCGAGACAAAGTATTAAACCTACAAACGCTCCGAAACCTTAAAACGTAGGAACTTGTCTAGACTAGATTGATTGAAATAAAGCTGAAGACTGGTTGCCTTGGGAAAGACAGGTCTCGGTAGGTTACGAAGGACATGATGGCGGGATGAATTGTAAAGTTTAAGAAATGGAAGGAGGATATGAGGGTTCAGAAGTGGAAACAGTATTGGGAGGTCTTTGCCTGGGAGTGGGACAGTTAGGAGTTGAAAACTAACCTGTACGATGCAATTTTCTGTAGGTCTTGGAGAGGTACATCATATCCGCATTCTTCTAGCACTTCTTCCCGGGCGATCTCTTGTAAGGACATGTTCTTGTCAACAATGCCAGCACACATCTCTAGAGTGATGCCAAGTGTAGCTGGGTACTTTGTGGTGTCTATTACGTTACTTTGACGGTCTTGTACTGGTATACTGTTGTAGTATATTGCTGCAGACAAAAATACATACATTTATATTTTTGTATATCTAATATAATCATGCAAGCTCATATTGATTGGATTCTTTTCAAAATAATTGTGTACTAGTGTTCTAGTAAATTACGTAAAAATGTAAGGCACCCATAATTATGTTCAATGCACAGAGCATTCAAAAACGATTTGATACTGACATAAGCAGAACAAAATGTTCTATAAGAGTGACTGAAATGGTTGTCTTCAGTGTGAAATGGCACAGCAGCGAAAATAACTGTAACAACTTAGATCAAGTCAAGAAGGAGTTTGTGGCTCAGTAATTACAGTCACACGTGCCGTTCTTCCGGGTTAAGCGGCGATTGCCGTGGTTGATTTGTGGATGAGTTCTTTCTGTCATAGCGATTTTCCTCCGTGCCTCGGAAAGCACGTAAATCAATTGGTACAGTTAGACAAAAGCTCTAAAAGTCAGATAACCAGTTTTACTATGGGGTATTGTATTACCCAGTTACTGAGTGGTCAGGGTCCGATAGGGAGTCTCTCAGACCGATTGTCGGATGCACCTATTTTCACTGGAAGCAGACACCAATATAGTTGGAAAATGGCTGGACAGATGGAGACTCAGATCAAGTCACCCACTGTGATGTTGTTTCTGAGAATTACTTACCAGGTCTGAAATGTTTAGACAGAATCAATCGTTTTCTAGTAATATTGAAGACCAGAACAGAAACAGAGTCATACATTGCCAGACTATCATGCGTCATTTGATGACCGTTCAGCTTATAGAACAAGCGAAATGGTCTGAGATTAGGAGAGTATTGGATTTCTGTCTTATAGACTTGAGCAATAACCAAGTTCTCCATTGTTAATTGCTAATAATTTATAAAGATTTAACACAAAAGTAATAAATATTAAGATCTTAATCACTTGCTTGCACTTGCAGATTTTATGTTTATTTATATTATATTTTCAGCTTTTCATGTTTTTTTTTTTTTTTTAATAAAAATAATATTGTCAGTGTCAGGCTGTCGTTTCTGAGCAACCAAAGATTGTCATTTTTCTAAGGAGAAGATTGTAAAGAGTTTCATTCAGTTTTAAATAATATAAAGGCAATTAGAAACAAGTAAATTGTGAACATGAAACTGATATCATATTATCTGATCTAGTATACTGTTTATCAGGTTTTAAAGTTAAAAGCATTAACCATGAATAAATCATACTTATTTCTGGTTTTCTGTTAGATATTTAAACTTTGGTAGATTTAAGGAAGTATGCGGAGCTGAGCGTACAGTTCTCTGAATTTTGTGGTTGACAAAAACTATTTTATGAATAAAGTAGAATTTCATATTTTCTAAAAATATAAATGAAATGGATGAATAATATCTTTTTCAGAAGCTATGCATTTATACTGTAAAAGAAATATCTGTTGTGTAACAGAAGCTGTTTGAGATTATAGATAAAGCTCAAGTAAATATATTATTTATATATTCAGCATCTGATAATCAGCATCACAATGCAGCAGTTATTGTGGAACTCAGATAGACTGTCAATTACATCTAAAATGCTAGTATTCAGTAGATCAGTTTCATCAAGTAGAATCTGAACCTATTAAGAACAGTAAACATCATCATCATCATCAGCCGGAAGACGTCCACTGCTGAACATAGGCCTCCCCCTTAGACCGCCACGCCGAACGACAATTCGCCACACGCATCCATCGGTTGCCCGCGACTCTCACGATGTCGTCGGTCCAGTCACAGTAAACATAGCTGGGAAGATTTCCCAAATATTGGTATTCTAGAACTTTTCAAGGTTGTTAAAAAATCTGTCAAACTTACCACTGCGTATTCCTCGTCATTATCAAATAAGCACAGCTTCTGTTGCCGCAAAAAAAAAGAAAAAAGAAGCGCCTGCTCACCGGGTCTGAATTGCTTCACGAATATTAACACATTCCTGGTCACATTGAACACGATGATAGCGACGCTGTCGTGTACCTCCAGCATGTCCCAGTTCTTCTCCTTGCCTCCCTGGGTGTAGTTGAAACGAAAAGGCCTGACGTAAGGCGAATCCGGCAAGGGAGTCAGGTACACATCCTTTAGGTCTTCCATTTTTCGAACTCTATACTATAGGAACGGTGGCAATAATTAAAAAAATGCTTTTAACTAATTGATGTACTGGTTACGGAGATTGGGTATGCTTAAATTTCAATTAATTCCAAATTATTAAACACCAAATTGTACACTGCCTTTCTCAACGTTGCTATTGAACTACACTGACTTTGACGTTTTACGACTTAAACGACGTCAGCTGACAGCTCTGCATGACAGACGATGAGATGACAGCAAAGACCAGTGTTGCCAAGAAACTTTGGTTTTGTTCGACAAACGCCAAGCATTCCATGAATGGAACCAACAAAGAAGTTTACAACTAACACTGAACGGGATCTATTAAGTCTTATAATTTTACGACCTCATAAAATGTCAGAAACTGGATAGCCATGACTTATGACAAGTGAAGAGATTTGGATGATGACTATGATAAGACTTACAAATGTATTGGGTGGCTAAAGGTTGAAAAAGAAGATTTAATCACTTGAAAAAAGAATTATGCCATACTGAAGAAGTTCAAAATAAGTAAGAGTAATGAATTGGAATACTCAAACAATTACAACACGTTTTTAAAATGTATGCCGCGCATACCACACAATCGATTGGATTGATACCGTGGTTATAGTGAGGAAAAAATCTTAACTCAGTAATTAGCACACGGTTAATTATTATCTACCTCCTTCGCAATCAACTAGGAAGCATATCTTTTTAAATAAACCTATTTTTCTGTTCCGTGAAATAAACAATAAAGTCTAGGCATTTAAAACTTTTCCCTTCACTATACTTCACTTTTGACTTTGACATCTTGATCTGTACGGGAAAATAAATATTGTTCATCGATAGAAAAATAAAATCAAAACTGAATGTAAATTGAAGTACAAATTTTGAATTTACTTATATTTACTCTATTGGTAATGGATATGCGACATATGGATTAGAAATAATAGAATGGCGCGGCAAGATAAAAGCTCTAAATCGGGCTTTATAATCAAGCTATCCAACGAAACAGCGCAAAAATTGGCTGAAGAAGAACTACAAGCTAAAACTTTGCTAGAAGCTGCAACGAGTAAGTCTGAGCTTTCGGATAACTCTGTTAAATCAATAACTTCTGAAAATATTGATATAATAGAGACAGAAGTGACTGAACCCAGTGAAAAAGATTCTAGAAGTTCTAAAAGTGAGGATGCACGTGATGAATCTGCTAACTCTGGCGTAGCTGATAAAGATGCTCCTAAGAAGGATACAGCATGGGGTGACTACGCACCATATGTTTCTTATGAAGGCGAAGAAGCTATCTATACTGACCCCTCAAACCATCAAAAGTATATATGGGACAAAGAATCGAATTCATGGACCTTGAAACCTGGTCAGGAGGTAATTGGAAGAGAATATAGTTATGAAGATGATACACATATTTATACAGAAGCTGATGGCTCCAAATTTTTCTGGGATGTTGAAAAGAAAGCCTGGATACCTAAGGTTGATGATGACTTTTTAGCTTTATATCAAATGTCTTACGGGTTCATAGACAACACAGCTGAAGATAAAGAGAAAAGTAAAGTAGAGGAAAAAAAGAAAGAACAAAAGAAAGCTGAACTCGCTGCTGGTGTGAAACGGAAAGCTGAACCACAGTGGTTCCAACCATCAGAGGAGACAAATACCAAGGTATATGTATCTAATCTACCTCAAGATTTAACTGAAGAAGAATTCGTCAATTTTATGCAAAAATGTGGCCTTGTTGAACGTGACCCTGTTAATCAGAAGATGAAAGTGAAACTGTATATGGATAAAGAACAAAATTGTTTCAAAGGTGATGCACTGTGTACTTATATCAAAATAGAATCTGTTGACCTAGCACTAAAACTTCTTGATGGTAGTGATTTAAAAGGCAATAAAATAAAAGTGGAAAGAGCATCCTTCCAGATGAAAGGTGATTACAATCCTGCTCTAAAACCGAAGAAGAAAAAGAAAAAGGAACTTGAGAAAATAAAGAAAATGCAGCAGAAGTTGTTTGACTGGCGACCAGAAAAATTTATAGGAGAAAGATCAAAACATGAAAGGATTGTTATAGTTAAAAACTTGTTCCATCCAACTGATTTTGATCTTGATGTCCAACTGATATTAGACTATCAGCAAGACTTGAGAGAGGAGTCAGCTAAATGTGGCGAAGTAAGAAAAGTGGTAATTTATGATAGACATCCTGAAGGAGTAGCCCAGATAACTATGAAAGATCCAGAAATGGCTGATGCAGTTGTAGCTCTTATTAATGGAAGGTGGTTTGGCAAGCGGCAGATCACTGCTGAAATATGGGATGGTAGAACCAAGTATAGGATTGCTGAAACGGATTCTGAAATCAGTAAGAGGATTAACAAATGGGATCAATTTTTAGAAGGCAAAGACGGCGAAGAAGCCAAGAAGGATGGTGCAAGTGATGTAGCTGATGGTAAAAAAGAACAAAGTGGTGAAGAGGTTGTGGAAACGAAAACTGTTGAACAATCAGATGGTAAAACAGATGATACCACTGATAGAACTAATGAGGTTTCAGCCAACAAAACTGAAGTGAATGAGAAAATAAATGAAGAAGTTATGGATGTTGTTGAACCAAATGATAAGGCAGAGTAAAATAAATTTTAACTTTTAATTTAAAAGTTGAATGTAAGTGAAATGATAGTAAATGAATAAAATCAACATGTATTTTTTTTATAACACATTTTGTTTATCTAGATTATTATTTGTAACTAGCGGCCCGTCCCAGCTTCGCACGGGTGGAGGACCCGGTCTAAAACCCGGTCCCGATGGTTACAAACACAACAAAAAAATAATTATCCGAATCGGTCAAGCCGTTTTCATGTTATGTCGTGACAACGGATAACGGGTTTCATTTTTATATATATATAGATAGATATAGATATAGATTTGCTTTGCTGCAAAATTATTAGACCTTACCTAACCGCAGGCTCCTGAAACAGATCCATGACGGGATTATTATGAGTATATGAAATTAAGAACGATATTCCATTGTAAACCTTAAACTTAACTAGTTTGCCAATGCTCCGAATCATATAGTGCGTCATAGCTAAACTGTTACTGAAAACCTTTTCTGTTTGTACACATTGGGTTCATAAGATAACATACTCAAGGTTTCCAAATTGGACTTTGGACATAAAACACAAGGGACACGATATCATAGAGTACAGTAATAATGCACGATATTCGATATTTTGTTGACAACTGACATTTTGTTATCGTTTTAATTTGCCGAAACAAACAGTGGACTACGAAGGACCATGATAGGGTGAAAGGATGTTGTCGTACACAACTTCAGACGGGACTGGAAGGCCCCTGGGGGGCCTCGAACAAACCCAGACTAAGTCTGTAAACTAGTTCTAGGGATGAACTGCTTAGGTTTAAATAACTTGTGGTTTTTCTATTTCATTATGTAGGTCTAAGTGATTTAGATCGCGAGAACTTGGACCCTGGGACCTAAAATTGCGCAGTCCCACGATTCTATCTACCGCCTAATTTGCAGCAAGTTAGGACGGTAGCATATCCACAAATGCTAGGGCCGGCTGGCAAACGGCACTATTTAAAAATATACTATACTATGGAAAGCCACCACGAGTAGATGGTCTTACATACTAGTCGTAGCATGGTAGGTATGTTAAAAGGCTGTATTTAAATACGAATGAGATTTGAACCCAGAACCATTTCCATGTCTACAAACTGTGCTACAAACCAAACGCATCGATTCGATTTCGTATCGAACAGAATCTAAAAATCTATCGATTTTCTGGGAAAGTAGAGCGGATTGTGATTGTCCTTTGATCAGTTTGATTCACAGTTTGATTCTTGGTTTGATTCATATCATTTAGTACTCTATGGTACTCTGGCAGAATTTTATTTTTGCGTTTGCTTCTGCCAATCCCTATTTAAAAATTAAACACATTACCATAAACAACAAGCCGTCATGTTGTCTGACACCTGACTTTTTAGTTGCATACACAAATTTATCTAATTCGACGTTTTGTAATCAAAAACGTTCACAATAACGCTTGTTATCCAAGAGGCGGATGAATTAAGTTTACAGCAGTGTATTTTTCTATAATGGGAATTGTGTACGAGCGCTCAAATACGCGTCTGTACTTGGAGTGAGGTGTCACGTCTAATCGGGGCTTCTCTAGCGGCCGACTCCATGAATAATAACAGGATAATATGTTAACATGGCTGTGCAATCGGACTCTGGAGGGAAGGACGACGTGAAGACACAGTTCGTGACGCGAGAGGGCACATATCGCTTGATGACTCTGTCGGAGTATTCCAGGCCTAATCGAGTTGGTTATACGAGTGGCTCCGGATCTTCCCATGTGCGCGTGTCGCTGGTCAGCCTGCCGCCGGGGCTGGGGGGTGGAGCGCCCGGCTCCGACGGACAGGGCTCTGATGATAGGATATGCTTCAACCATGGCAAAGAACTATATGTTTATGTGTACAGAGGTGTTAAAAAGGTAAAGTAACATGTAGTTCTCATTTTAAATAAATATAAATTTAATACTGTATCTTTATCTAGTAGAATGCACACCCAAAAGAGCAGTAAATTAGTGTGATTGAAAGTTATTCGATTAATTAATTGATAGACCCATTTGATCAACAACTTTCTTATACTTGTTTGAATACTCTATTATGAGTAGGAAGGTATACAAGAGTTTCCAATTTTAACAGAAATGTTTTATTCCATGGTCAATTGAATTACCTAATACTTTCTGCAATATTATTTTGCAACTGTTTCATATCTAAAACAAACACTCCATATCTAAAAATAGGATCTAGATATAAATAACCTTAATTGGCAATTTTTATGTGGGTGTGTTTGTTATGTGTCAGTAACACTCCTGAACTAAACCATTTTTAAACAGCACAAGTTGTAATGAATCACTTTTTGGTTTTTCCTATCTAAACAAACCATTTCATTTTTTGTATTGTATTTTTAAAATTTTAATATGTTATCTACTTAGATAAAGAATATGAAACTGCAAACGAAGAATTAATTGGAAACTCAATTGACATAACTGTTCAGACAAGGCATTCCCTTTCATAACTAATATTAACTATAACTACTCTCAACTAATATTAACTATAACTACTCTGTATTCTGTAACTGTACCTTTTTATAAATAAATAAATTTATAAGAGGTGCATGCCCCAGCTGTGGGAACCTTGTAGACTAATTATTATTTTTGCTTGGTCTCTATTACATGAAACTTGCAAATAACTGAGTGTAATGTGGGTGCAGGTGTTATTATCATCTCTCTTTCTCTGCTTAACCCTTCAGAGATTTCAAGTTTAATGTTAAGCTTAATCACATTACCTATTTATATTTTACGGCAATATTCTCAGTCTGCAGTGTTGCAAGGATCTAATCTAAGAACTTTAGTAATTTTCTTCAACAGTAGTTTCTGTTAATTCCCAAGGGTAATATGCTATTTATTGTGATGTCTGTGCTTTTTGAATGTTTAGTGACTAACACTTTCTTCATATCAATAAGTAAATCCTTATAATGCACCAAACTCATACAATTGTACGTCCGGCAGGGCATGTCACTATATTACACACTTCCTCGGCAGGCGGCAGATCTCACAAAGCCAGTTGACAAGAAGATGTACAAAGGAACGAACCCGACCTGTCATGACTTCAACACTGTCACGATGACACCGGACAGTGTGTCGCTAGTTATAGGATTTTCTACCGGCCAAATACAACTCATAGACCCTATTAAGAAAGAATTAAGTAAATTGTACAATGAAGAGGTGAGTAAAGTTTATTGTGGTTTTTATAGCTGTTATAAAAGGTGACTTTTGACAATTGCATGAAGATTTGAAATTGATTGAGCAGTAGGCAGTTAAAATCAGAAATGAGTATTATAAAAAGTTCATTGTTATTGGCACTGAACAGTTCATTAGTTTTAATATAAGTCTAGTGTGAAAAATTAAAGGTTTTTTAACTGTAACAATCATGGTAGGAACTTCCTGCCAGTAAATTGCATTCTGTTATTTCTGCCTTCTTATTTAAAAAAGGCGTGGGTATACTGATTGTTTATTTTAAATATCAGGGCATATGTAAAAATATCTTAAAACTTTCTCCATCATAAGTGTGCCTACTTTGTGACAATATACCTTGATTCCTAGTCTCCACCACCCTTCACTCCAACAGTATCAGATCTGTAAATTAGAGTATGCGGGCCTGATTATGCAAACTACTTACCAGACATTAAAAAAAAAAACTAAATGTTTTAGGTGCATATAGGTACATTATAGCGTTACGGAAATCGACGATCGGTTTGAATCGCATGTTTTGCAAAAGGAATCTCAGAAATGACATGAATACCTACTGCCTACACTTGGGGATCCCAAAAAATTTCGGTTCGAGGCGCACATATAATTTTCTTAATTTGTCTCGGCGCCCTAACTGGTCGACATCAGGAGACAATAAAATTATACTTAACTGATTAAAAAGTCCAGCAAATCGGAACGCGTGAATCTGGTGTTAAAGCTGCAAGAGAATTCAATGAGTCTATCTTCATTTTTCTGGTGGATTTTGTGCATAGAAGGAATCTGGGATCCATGCAAATTCGATCTCGAGAATAGTCAACAAGATCGTCTCACGGCGCCCCTATAAACTCGATGCTTAACGTGTTTGTATAACACGACATACTTAAGATTTCTAACATACGGCCATTGAGTTGTTGTAAACAAAACGTCTTTACAACTTCTGGCCTCTGTTATGCGTTATTATATAACTTATAAGCTTTGTTATGAAAATGAGCCACTTATAAATGTAGCGTATTATCTCCCTTTCTTAGAAGTCCTTGTGGCATCGAAGGTGTCAATAGTGTTGGTCAGTATGACGTAAATGACGACGTACCCGCACTCTAGAACTAGAATTCTACCTTGGTCAGTCAAGGACGATATACCTACTTGTTCAAATCGTGACCGTAGTCATCCAGGGGTGTTCTGTGAAACACAAATTATTAGAATCGGAATTATTTCGTTCGGCAGCTAACATCCTTCAAGTCGTCCGGCATAACATAAATGGCCACGGCCGCGAAGGAAAGGCTCTTTAAGGAGTGGCTGGATGTGCCACGGCGTCATTACTGCCCTCCTTTTTTTGCGTTGTAATAACATCAAATGGACTGGCCTGATGGTCTAGTGGTTAGTGACCCTGACTGCTATGCCGGGGGTCGTGGGTTCGATTCCCACCCAGGACAAATGTTTGTGTGATGAGCATGATCATTTGTTCTGTGTCTGGGTGTAATATATCTATAATATGTATGTATTTAGAAATATTTAAGTATGTTTGTCAGTTGTCTAGTACCCATAACACAAGCTCTGCTTAGCTTGGGACTAGATGGCGTTGTGTGATAGTTGTGGAATATTATTATTATTATTATTATTATTATTATAAATGGGCCCTCCCTGGATGGAGCAGAAGGGAATGTCAGACTGGTATTGACTAAAACCCACGGTGTTCCTTCAATAGCCCTTTACGCTCAAGGATTATGGTTACTAGTTTAAACAGTCCCGCGATCCCAATGTCTCCCACGAACCCAGCAGGTCTCGTTTCCGCCGGACGCAGGTCCCCAGCGGTGTCAGTTGTTTCGGGAACATGGACGGCCTAAATAGATTTGTAATTCATTGATGCTGTCAGTCAAGTAGTCTATTGATAGCCCTCCACATCCACTTAACGAGTCCGCCCCCAGCCATTTAAATGATGTCACTGAGTCCTACTTACGTTAAAACAGTACAATCTATAGCATATTAGGATACATACGTATTTGATAGTGCGTGAAGTGCCTACTTATTGCTAGGCGCTGCATTATCGCTGGCCAGTTATCATGGCGCATCCTATGTATTGTATTACATACTCTGTTATGTAACCTTACGCATTAAATGGGGAATGTTGATAGCGCGTATCGTTTACATAATGTTATATATTGTCGGATCCTTGATATGAAACTACAGGTCTTCTGATTTACCCATATTTTGCAAAAATTGTGCTTTAACTTTCAATCCGTTAATATTTTTTCTATTTACATTTAATAGGTGGTCGCTTATCCTTTAGTCAGATACGGTTAGAACTCATGTACTATGAGCGGCGCGGCGTCGTGTATATGAGCCCTAACATTTACTTTATTTGCAGGGCAAAATAATTTCCAACAATCTATTATTACATTAAATTATGAAGGCAATTTAAATTGAAATACTTTTGGGTCGTGGGAACTAATTGTTGTGAACAATAGAAAGCTTTAATTATTACAGAGGGTAAGATTATTTATTACCATGTCTTTTGACTACGGAATACGGATTCAAAATACGAAATAATACAATACTATTATTAATAGTACTATTTGTACCTACTTTACTTATTTCTTATTTTATAGTCATTCCTGCAAGACTTTCAACGGTACCCGTAGGTAATATACATAGTAGGTAGAATCAGTATACCTAATATTAACTATTAATACTTGAATATTTTCTTATAGTCGCACATATTTAATCATTTCGGCCTCCTATACTTTATTCAGTGATCAACTAGCCGGTTATAATGGCTGACTAGGTATTCTAGAAATATTACTATAATTTTCTGGAAATCGACCTTTATCGTGCTCATAAAGCAGACTTTTCGAAACAGTTAATTAGTTTGCGTGTCTAGAATATTTAGTAACTAAACCTTCAACTATCTTTTAACAATGTATTTTATGTTCTTTCACTACATTATTAACTTTAATGTAGCGAGAAACCCAAAAGTTTGACAACCAGTTTTGCCAAGGGGTGTTGCTTAGTATCTTCGGCGGGACGGGGGAGGCGCTCAACACTGAGGTCATGACCGAAGGGGGGGGGGGGGGGTTACGACCCCCAAAAATTTTCAAAATGCACATATTAAATGCGTGAACCTCAAACCAACAATGAAATAACAAATAAGCTTTTTAGAAATCCGAGGTGTTTAAAATTGACGACCGCCTGTGTCTGTTACCGCACCTGAGTAAACTGGAAGTAAACTCCAACACAGTTGTGAAAAAGTTACGTAGATGACGAAGATTAACTTAATATTACAATCCTTTTCCAGAGACTGATTGACAAAACGCGAGTGACGTGCATCCGGTGGGTGCCGGGCTCGAGCAACCTGTTCATGACGGCGCACGCGTCGGGCCAGCTGTACGTCTACAACGAGGAGCTGTCGTGCGGCACGGCGGCGCCGCACTACCAGCTGTTCAAGCAGGGCGACGGCTACTCCATCCACACGTGCCGCACCAAGTCCACGCGCAACCCGCTCTATCGCTGGCTCATCGGCGCCGACGGCAGCTGCATCAACGAGTTCGCCTTCTCGCCCTGCGGCACCAACCTTGCCGTCGTCTCGCAGGATGGCTTCCTCAGGGTGTTCCACTACGACACTATGGAACTCATCGGCAGGGCGAGGTCCTACTTCGGTGGCTTCCTCTGTGTCTGCTGGTCCCCCGACGGCAAGTACGTTGTCGTCGGCGGAGAGGACGACTTGGTAACCGTCTGGTCGTTTAGCGAGCGACGCGTTGTAGCGCGGGGACAGGGACACCGGTCGTGGGTCTCCGTCGTCGCCTTCGACCCCTATGTCGTTAGCTTCAGCGAACCAGAGAGCGAAGAAGGCGTAGAAGACGACAGACAGAAAAGTGAAAGTGTGCAGTGTTATAGGTTAGGTAGTGTATCTCAGGACACACAGTTGTGCTTGTGGGATCTCACCGAGGACGTGCTGAAGCCCCCCGTCCGGGCGCGAGCCTCCGCACATCTCTCACCCAATAGTCAAACGTTCTCCCCTAACGGAGTCCCCGGTATGAAAATACCGGCGCCTAAAGGAGCAAAAACTAATAAAATAGGACACAAACACGCCGAACTGAGCGGGTCGAACGCGGCGGGTGAACCGTCCGGTACCAAGCAAACGAAAGCGAAAGTAAACAACGTCTCGACTCTAAACATTAGTGTGGGGAAAGCGAAAGAGGAGACTTCTGGGTCACTGGGGGTAAACTCGTTAACGCAGCGATTGGCTGGCTTTTCTTTCGGGGAACGTCGATCGGAGCATCGTAGGAACTTTAGTCTGACGTCAAAGCCGGCAGAGCAGAAGTCTTCTGCGTCGAACAGCGTCGCGTTAAGAGGAAAGTCTGCAGGCGCGCAATCGAACGACTCGTACGATCCTTTAAAGTTGATCGGTACGCCGTCGTGTCCTCGGTTCGACGAGTGCCCGGTGCTGGAGCCGCTGGTGTGCAAGAAGATCGCGCACGAGCGGCTGACGGCGCTGCTGTTCCGCTCGGAGTACTTCGTGACGGCGTGCGCCGACGGCTGCGTCAACACGTGGGCGCGGCCGGCGCGCGCGCACAACGGAGACGCGCGCCCGCCGCGCAGGTTCGACCGCATCGACCTCGTGGACTAGAGCACGCACGAGCGACACCCGAGCCCGCACACCATCACACTTCTGCTACTACTTTTCCTTGTCTCTGCTAACGTTTTGGACACTCACATTTCGACAGTCTGGTGACGATAGGTATGGCACTAAAATATAGGCACGGAATGCCGGGTCTATACAAACCGAACAAGCACAAACGGACAAATAGTCACTTAGTTTAGTATGAAGATCTAAGAACAAACAACAATCGCGAATGAGTTTACGCTCTCTGTATAGAGTCGAAATTCCGTCCCTATCTTTTAATACAACTTGTGGTTAAGTTTCCAAGAATTAGAGTAAATGATTAGGATTAGTACCTTCAAGTTGAAATGAAAATAAATTACCTACCTTTAGCAGCACTGCAGGTTGTAAGTAGTCCGTTAAATCGTCGAAATACCTAATCGTTATTTCGTTGCATACCAAACAAAAAAAAAACAGATGAAAAGTAACAGTTCTTTGATGATGTTTTTTCACAGCGAGGTTTTAAAAATATTGCGACGCGACGGTGTTGCTTCAAAGAGTTCTGGGTAGTCTAAGATGTTATTTGTTTGGTTGTTTGATATACTCCGGGTTGTCGGCAGCGGTGTCGCTGGTCGTTAGTTAAAGTTGTGAGTGGTGTTTGTGTGCTATTATTCCATGTTAGACACATTGTTCAGAATGCGTGTGTGTATGTCGTGTCCTGGAGCTCTCCTGTGTATGCCAATACCATTCATATGTATCTCCAAAAGTTCCCGGATTTCAGCCAAAATTTAGACATAGATATAACTTTTAAATGTTTGCACTGATTTTTGAAAAAATTGTCACTTTCAGGTTTTTCGATATTGTATTTCTATGCGAATCTGGGACTTAAAATAGTAATGTATAATGTTGATGTCCGTTTTATGGGGTTTGCACACCAAAGACGGTTATGACAAACTCTCGACCATAATAGGAATAATTATAAAACGTCTTTATGGTGTGTTGATCCCATAACTTTGAATAAAGTATGGTTATAGAACAAGCAAAACTGTTATGCACTACAAAATGAGCCTTATTGTATTCTTGATAGAAATTAATTTAGATAAAACTTTGGTTTCTTGTGTCATTAAACGTTAAACCTTTCCTCGCTCTTAGGTGTTTGCACGACACGTTATTATAACACTAAACTAACACAAGTAAACTAAATTGTGATACTCCCCTGAATCGTTGGTAATCTGTCCTTATATACATAGCTGGGTAGAGATAGCAACAGACTTAAATATTGTTAATACTTCCTTGATAGTTCTATCGAAATGTTTTCAATTATTAATAGAATAGTCTAAAGTGCGAGTCGGCATTATGTTCGTATACTAAGTCAATACAGGAAAGTTCCAGTTGTGGGTTCCACTAAGCATTTTCTAGAGTTGTAATGATATACGATGAAAAAAAAACATTTTAGATAGCAATAGATATGAGATTCGTAACTATGTATAGACAAATGTATATTATAATTAAGGAAAAAACGTTTTTTTTTCTCGGCTCACATATGTAAATATAGTTGGTAGGTCAAGCGATCTGATCGCTTCATATTCGCAAAACACTTGCGCTTTCATATTAAAGCTATTTATTACGATTTTTTTATCGATTTAAATGTTGTTGCATCGATTGACGTGTCTGTAAGACTTGCAGTGTTTAATCGTTTATTCTTTTTTTAAATATTGTGAGACTCTTATAAGTTGTTAATTATTTAGATATTAGTGTGTAGTTTAGTGAATTTATTTTATCATAGATCAATATTTGGTTCTATAATTTTGCTCTCGTGTAGATAAATCGATATGAAAAGCGCGGATTTGGAGGTTTTTGAAAAGGAGAGATTTATATCGAAATAAATTAAAAACATTTCTAGTGAAATTATATTTAACGCTTTTATAGACAATTCTTGGCGTAAGTATTGACTTTTGTCCTTGTTATGTTGTAATAATCGACCAATTTTAGAAGTTTTGGTGTATCTAATTCTGAAGTCAATGAATACTACTTAGGACGAAAACAATAACATTTATAATAATCTATTTGATGCTATTATTAGGTCTTATTAGCACTTTCAAGATAAATTTTAAAATTAAATCACTGAACGTGACTCCCTTTTCACAAATCCGCGCTTGAAATAATATTCCTAATCTATATTTTAGATATTTTCACAATTTGTCCATTGCTATTTGCAAATTAAAAACTTAGCAACTATAAAAAATACGGTAAAATAACTGTTATAACAATGCAATAGCGTAGTAACGATATAACAAGTCTTTTCTTGTATTCGCCTAAATTATTTGTTAAAATTATGTTTTATAGTCACTATTATTTATGTGTATAGCGTATAACGTTTTATTTTAATCTTATGAAAATCGACATTATAAATGAAATAGCGTTATTTGTGGCACCGTTATAAGCCGTTACTTTCGGTTGACGTATCAAAAATAGATGATATGCATGTTGCAGAATATTAAAAAAAAACAAGAATTACTTGACATTTTTGCTGTATCGTAAACGAATGTTTTCTGTTTTTGTGGCCTTATAAATATTACTTATTATGAATATCAGGTGGCTGCAATTAAACTTGCCTTTCTTATGTATGTCAGTTAATTTAAATAAGTTTGTAATAAAGACAGTAGTTGTGATTCAGGTCTATATACGGCCAACAGTGGCGCCAACTTGAGTCCAAGTTGACGAGTAAATGCATAAGCATAATGGATTGTTAGGGGCCGGCCATAGGTCCAATGTTATGAGCCAATGTGTCTCTTGCGCATCGTGATATTGCATTCTAATGTTTTAATTAAATACGATACTAGTCGTAATGTGCTATTATTGGTACAATTTGAGCCTTGGTAACGTTGTAAAGTTAAATTGTATAGTTATTTGTACAGAATAGAGTAACGTCTTCGATAAAAAATTATGTATAAGAAAATACGACCTAATAAAAATGCAAAATACGTAACGTCATGAAATTAATTATGATCTCAAGCAAAATTAACTTTTCACTATCGCTTTTAAATCGCGATGCGCATCATAAAGAGACTTGTGAAAATCCTGAATGTTTCTAACAAGTTATTAATTTGATAATATCTTTGATAATTCCTAACTTGCGTCGTTATTGATAATATTGTCCTTTGTAAGGTCAGCAGCTACAACGTGTCTGTTTACATTCAATGAGCCATTTATAAGTTTTAATAATTTCATACTTACTACTAGGTTGTGCTCATAGTTATAATGCCTTTGAACAACCACTATAGCGCTGTTTTGACTGTTTGCGAACAAGCTATTTTTTCTAAAATTGCTCTTTCAAGGGGTAACTTTTTAAACCAAGACACGCCTTTTTTCAGTTGCCAGTTGCTACTCCAGTCTTAATGCATTTAATTTCGTGTGATACTCTATTTAAAATGGTGTATAATTCCTATAGTTTGATAAAATTCACAAGACTGGTTGTATGGGGAATAAAGGAAATGGTTTTAAATATGGATGGACGAATATTGGCAAACTGTATTACTTGCTGGCAGTCAAAACAGTGCTTAAAAATATTGTATTTACTATTTTGTATCCTTGATGCAGTGATCACAGTACAAAGCGTCTCAAAACTTCGAACATTTATACCTCAGTGAAAGTAACTTTTATGAGGCGAGGCAAATGTAATAGACACATCTATTTATTACATTTCCTTGAAAATCCAGTGATTGAGTATCTTTGTATTGTGTCATTAAATAGAATTAAAAAGCTCTCTGTTTTGAGCAAACTTTACGGGACTAGGGTTTGTAAGACTGACTCACACATGAAACTATTGGAAAGTTTTGGCTTACAATGAACCTTGAAATTCTGTATCTGAAGTATAGATGAGGATTGCTTGGTACATTTGCAAAAAAAGGCTATATAACGCTCGTTTACACCATCAGTTTAAAAATTTTGTTCATTTTCTATTGTGTAAATGAGCGTGGGATGATATAGGCTGACAGTAACAGTCATTTTCGACTCTCTGTTCGGAGCCAAAAGTTGAAAATCAAACAACACGCTAAACCTAGCTTTCTTTCCATCGTCAATCTGGCCAAATACACATTAAATACCATTTCTTTTTTTTTTATTGCCAATACGCAATTAAAAAGAGAGCAGTGGCGGCCAAGTGGTATCGGCCCCGACATACGAGTATACGAGGCGCATTGTGTAGTTTATTTCATCACCACTGCTCTCAAAACATAAAAAAAAACATCGTCAGGAAAACGTCGTAGAATCAAAAATTCAAGAAACATGTGACACCAACCCACACGGGCCCGCGTAGTGGCTATAGCCCACTCACAGAAAAGAGACCTGTGTCCCAGCAGTGGGAACATTATAGGCTGATGATGATAAAATACGAATAAGATTCGATATAATAAGTCAGTCTAATAAACATTAGTCCCAAAGTTAACTATGTCACCGACATGATGCAATTATGATGTTTAGTAATTAATTTATTGGAGTTCTTTGTTCAATAATAGTGAGACACGAATTACAAGCCTATCAAGTTAATATTTAAATAGAGGATTCTCTTTATAAATTGGTGCAGTTTTATTTCAGAAGTTTCTATTGCGAAGAATGTTGTTCCCTTTCCTTACCTCAGAAACTAAATGATAGAAAACAAACTTTCAAACTGTATTGGTGTCTGTGTCAAAATTGGTGTCTGTGTGATTATTTCTTCAGTGCTATTCTCCAAGGATTCAGAGCTGCAGTAGTATTAAAGCTACATTAGGATTTTATTTTTAGTTGATTGGTCGCGTAATTTAGTGAGAAGCAAAAGTGACAATTTATGAAACCGAAAAAATCCGATGGAGTGCTCTTAAAAGGAATTTTTTGTCGACAAAACTTGTATTTGCACTTTATTCCATTGAGAATAAAATTTATTTTGATTTGACCAGTCCTGTTCCACTTCCGTTTTACTTAGCTCACGAAACTACTCCCCCCACAGAGATAGGAAAGATGTCAACACGTCAAAAATTGGTCAGACCTCGTCAAATAAAACATCAAACAATCTATTTACTCAATATATTACTCTATAAAGCTATATCTAAAAGCCGGGGTCCCAGTTGGTGGTGTCAGCCGCGTCCACGATCTTGTAGCACATGACGGTGTCTCCCGGCTGCACGTCGAAGGCCTGCTCGAAGCGCAGTCCGCACTCCATGTCGCGCTTGATGGTCGGCACCTCGTCTTTTAGGTGCTTCATGGATGCTAGCTTACCTGAGGAATAGAGTAGTGTGGTATTTATAATATTTTTGAATTTTTGGAGGAGCTCGTGGCTAAATAACAGGCATACAGGTTGATCTTCCAGTTCAAGGGTGGCGCTTGCTGATGTTGGTCTGTGGATGACTGACCATCTATCGTAGCGAGAAAGTTTGACGACCAGTTTTATCATGGGGTATCAATTTCAAGGTCAGATAAGCAGTCGCTCCATGTAAAAGAGTGATATTACAGTATACTAGATGCCGAAACCATTTAGTTGGGAAAAGGCTAGTCAGATTAATGCGTCTGCGCGTAAGTTACTAGGCCACCACGGCTACTCCCTTTTTTTAGTTACTGAAAATCCTAAGAAAAACTAAGATTGTAGAATGTCCCGATTCATTGAAAAAATTGAAGCCGAGAAAAGGAATAAAAACGAACCCCTATATTTTATATTTTATTTTGATATTTTATTTATTTATTAACATAGGTACACCAACAGCAGCTTCTGTATATAAATTAATAAATAGTGTAGAAGGCTTATACAGTTGCCAATAATAGGTGATAAATATAATTGATTAATTAATTTTATAATCTAAGTTGAAAATAAAGCTCACCTTCAAACACGACATCTTGTCCTCTGATGACTCTGTACATAGCGTTCCTCACGAGCGATCCCTTTACACATCTGCAACCAGCTACCGGCACTTTCTTCTTGTTTTCTGTCACCACGAACTGTTGTAAGACGTTTGCTTCTCCTGTAAGAGAACTCATTTTGTTTTTGACATATTCCAACTGTGGATTTTTATGCTGTGTTTTGTTGAAAAAAACTCATTTTTGACTTTATTCCAACGTGCGGAAGGTTGACATTTGTGTGCAGCTGAAACTTACTTGCAACTGAACCTATTTGGGATAGAGCTTTATATTGATGTTCATTTATTTTCGAATTTATTCCAAAGTATGCAAGGGTGAACAGAATATTTATTTTCTTCTATATTCCAATGCATGTAAGATCGATATTTGTTTGCAATTGCAAGTGAACTTCAAATCGACTCTGATAATTTTCGACTCTATTCCAACACATCCAAGGTTGAAATTACAACCTACCTATAAACTCCTCCTCAGTCCTCTTGGGTATCCTGGTACTGATCTCTTCCTTGACGTCATCGACCAGCTTGTATATGATGTTGTGTAGCTTCACGGGTATATTCTTCATCTTAGCCTCTGCAGCTATGGCGGGAGGACAGTCTACGTTGAACGCGTAGATCACGGCTTTGAAGGTTTCCGCTTGCTGGAAAATGTATGGGAGATAGTTTTTTTTTTAAACTTGGCCTCACACTAGGAATTTCTCTAGTGTTGTAGATGCGTTTAAAAACTTTTAACTTGCAAATAGTCCAACCCAGAACATTTAGATCTTCCGCGACGCCTTCTAGCTGTGTCATAAGCGAACAATCTGACAACTGTCACTTGAAAATAATGTTTAGCAAAAACAATACTATGTGCAATCATTTTTTGCAATAAAATATTTGAGCAAATTAATTTTAGCATTATCAGACTCTGAGCTAGTATGTAATTACAAACTTACTTCCAAATCAGTCGGTGTTACAGGTCCCACTCCAAAGTGTACCAAGTCGAGCCTCACTGTGTCATGTTCATCATATGTTTCCAAGATGTCCAGAATAGCCTCCACAGAGCCATCCACGTCACCTAGCGAGGACAGTGAATGAAGGTTAATAACGATATTATAGCGCTTAAAAGAGTGGTAATACGGTTCAATTTAGCACAACAATAATAGATTAGATAGCGTCTGCTGTGTCGTCCATGTCTTCTATGGAGGAGAATTAAAAGTTTGGTCTCACATAAGGCGGCCGATGACATGATTATAGGCTGATAAAGTGCGTCTGAAAATGAAACTTTAGTAGGCGAAACTTAGGAAAAACAAGTTGTCTTTATATTGCTAATAGGTATGTTGACAGCATCAATAAATTGCAAATTGAATTAGTCCGTCACTAACTGTTCTATTTTTAAATAGATATATTTTTTTAGAATTAAACTTAAATATAACGGATCAAAATTCGTGACGTCAGAAGCAAGTAAAAACTGTACTTGTGACGTATTGGCAATTTTCGTAGTGTGCTAATTCGTTAAATAGGGTTTACGTAACAAAAGAAAAAATACGTGTTAATATTTTTTGATAATGTAACTGTCGGACTAATTAGGTTTTTTCAGTCAAAATTCGTATTATTGATGAGGCGTTCGATATTTTTCCTTCGACCCACGCGGTGAGGCTTACGTCCAGAATGGAAATTTTACCACCAATGACAAATAATAACGAATCGAAATTTTACGTTAGCTTTAAACTGTCCCTATTTAAAATGTTACCTTTAACGATGACGCTGAGTGTGGGATGAGTGTCATGTTGTATCATCTTCTGCCTCGGGCCCTCTGCCCTCATCTTGTACCGTCCCAGCGCCCTCTTCCGCGCGAGCTTCGCGTGGTATTCTTCTTGATGTGCGGCCTCCTTGGCGGCGATCACTTCCTGGTCGGCGGCTTGCTTCTCCTTCATACGCTGGTTGTGGCGCCAACGCATTACTTCGGCGGCGCGTTTCTGTTAAAAAGTTAAACTTCGAAATAAATCATGTCGTATTGTAATACGTGTGCTCCTGCACACTATGCTTTGGTGAATATCAGAGCTCTACTCAAGCCATATCCTCTTTTATGCCTATACTGATCTTAAGAATTAAGGGGCCAAATAGTTACAGCCGCACAGACCGCCGAGGTTGGTCTAAATGGATGGGTGACCTCGGAAAGCACGTAAACCCGTTGGTCCCGGCTGTCATTTGTAGATCTTGAGAGTCCTTACTATTAGTCAGAAACTCTTTAAATTCTGACAACTAAGTAGTCTTATCATGGGCTATCGTATTACCCAACTACTGGGTAGTGGAGGTCGCCCCATGTAAAATACTGATATTCCGCTGCAACTGGTTCGACTGGAAGACGACCCCAATATATTTGGGAAAAGGCTAAGCAGATGATTCCTCTTCAGAATCGTATAGGTCGCATATTTTTTGTTTTGAAATTCCGCACAAATCAATTTTTCGTTCGTGACCATTTTACATTCACATTACTAACCTCTGAGTTAACTTCTAAGACCTGATCTCCTGCTGAAGGTAGCTCTCTCCAGCCGAGCACTGACACAGGCGTTGATGGCGGAGCTTCTTGAACTGATCTGCCTTCCGCTGAGTTTAGTACTCGGACCTACGAATAAATGATTTTTATATGAAGGCATTACGACAGCAACCTAAAATATTATATAGCCTGCCGATGGCAAATGAATGCGCCAGATCTGGGCTACGAGTTTGGAGCCTTCAGAAACCTCCAATCCCTGTAATGCCCAATCGGCAGGGCACACAAAATCTCTGTTAACGATATAAGTAGTGTAGAATTAAAACCTTACCTTCGCCCAACCAGTTCCCGCCACGATGATGCTCCCCCGTCGTAATGTGCCTCGTTGAACTAATACTGTTGCTTGTTTTCTGAAAAAAAGAATTTAAGTTTTTGAACAAGATTGGAACTATTCTTTTACAAGAATAGTTTTGACATCTTAAATAGAAGGTTGGTTTTCCAAACTCAAGATCCCAAAGTCATCATCCTCTCTTACACGTTGCAGAATTTCGCTGAACGCGAGATGTACTGGACCAGTCGTACAAAGCCTGAGAGAGGCACAAGTCTAGGAAGGACCGTATTTCATCAAAAAGTCAAAGATCATCCACTCACCCGGTTCTAGGATCCAGTTGAGCTTCAATAACGACTCCTTCGACGTACCCTCCCGGGTCTGCCTTCAGTTCCATCAGCTGAGCTTGCAAAGTCAGCGCTTCTACCAAAGTGTCGAGATTCTGTTTCTTTAGTGCTGACACTGGGATAGCTTGGATGTCACCGCCTAACGCTTCGCAGACGATGCCGTGTGTGGCCAGGGAATGCATTGTGCGTTTCTGTGGAGGATTTGGCGAATGAGATGTTTGATCGGTTTTAAGGAGTCTGTTGCTTGAGGAGATAGGAGCTCAGTAGTTCTGACTATGGAAGTGATGGAAAGAATTCACGACTCAACCAAAACTTGTTGGATCTTGGATCAATTGTGTATGTGAGTGCAACTTACTATGATCGTAAAACGTATGTCTCACATTGATGTGAATATTCAGTAAGCATAAGTAATTATTATGAATGAGCTTCTAGCATATACATATAACAGAATGACATCATCTGAACTCTGAGTGTTGATAAACAGCTTTTCATACATGACCCTCAATTTGAATGGTTCATAATTTGCTAGCCCCCCAAACACTCTGCAGTCTAATCAGATGCAGTTGAATATCAGTAATTTTACATGGAACGACTGCATGTCTGAACTCTACAATTTAGTAACTGGGAAATACGTTGGTCACTTGACGAGCTTCTGATTATTTATAATGATTGTCAGTAATCTACAAATCAAAAAAGAGTAAGTATTCTTTATTTGTATAAGAGGCTGGCTATAGGCTGGCTTGTTTGCAAGTTGATCGATCATCGATGACGGAATACCGAATGATTCAGTATTTTCCTTTACCACTCATGATGACGTGATAATTCATAATGGGAACCCACCTTTTCTCAGTTATAGCGTAATTATGTATTAGTCATTATAAAAACAAATCATTACGAAGCATATTATAAGGTTTGGCACGTGATTGTGATGCGCAGATGATTAAAAGTTCATTATTATTCTAAAATGATTGTAGTTGCGATGGAATTTGCATGGGTACTCGTGCGATGAATGAACTTGTCTTATATAAACATGAGTAACACATAGGTTATCTAAAGGACGAGTTGTTTTTTTATAAAACCTACCCCAGATTTATCAATGCGGAATCGGCTAACACTGGTCAACCAAGTCTTTATGTCTACGTAATAAGGGTGTTATTATTCCCATTCGCTTCACCTCGGTTCGGAAGACGGGTCGCGACGCTCCGCCCGACGGCGAAACAAGCCGTTCGCAACAGATGATCGGCAATAAGTCGAGTAGTGTGGTGATACGCACTCGGCTTAAGCCGATTCCGCGTCGATAAATGTGGGGAGACCTTAAGGCCTCTTGACGCCCCGCTTACTCTCGCATCAGGCCAAAGGCAGAAGTGAAGAGTAAGCCCATATTTCACAAATAATGTAAGTATCGCAAATCCCATATACCGAAAAGTCTCAACAATATTGTTTACCTAGGAATCGAACTCAGCAGTAATGTTTGTGACCATTTATAGTTCAACGAGGCATGCATATTATAGAAGTTATTCTAGTGTGCAGAACCAATCCCATCAGGGTGCCACCATACCAATCGATAGATACCATTGATAAGCTTCTATTGTTTGGTGATTTGCTCTGACTCGTAATGATCCAAGGGATAACAATTTATTTTAAACCAAGCAAATGTATGAAATTCACAGCAAGAACAACATAGAAATATAAAAAGAGGCATACCTACAATGTTCACACCTGGCTTGTCGATTTTGTTGATCGCCACAAGTATTGGAACTGAAACAATCAATACAACATATTGGGGATTTCTCAACATTAAAAAGAGCTGGATCGAAATGCAGGAATTCCCTATTCAAATGACAACAATTTGAATATGGAATTTCACGATGAAACAGAATAAGCAGTTTCTGATATTTTCAGTTTTCTCTCCGCAAACACTGCGAGCGTGAAAATATGCGCCAAACAGAGCATATACGGCCGTATCATTGATTGCGTTCACTTGAACGTTTGTTGTTTTTTTTTTACTCCAAGGGACTATAGACTTTAGCTTTTTTAGCTTGATACCTCCAGGCATTCCTGAGAAAAATGGTCCCAAAGATGGACAAAAAGTAATCCTATGAGGTTCCGTTTTTTCCTTTGAGGTACAGAACATTAAAAGTAAATTACGGCTTAATCCTCACAAAGCCTATAACCCAGCACTGGGGGTTTACACATAACTTCTTAAAGCGAAAGTAGTTCTGCTCAGGATACTAGATGGCGGTAGATGACTTGTTTAGTTCTATCTCTTTGCTTCAGTGGAGCAATGTCGTTTTAAGACGTCATGATAATAATTATAATCTCCACTCACCGTTAGCCTCCCTGGCCATCCGGATGGACTCGAGGGTCTGTTCCATGACGCCGTCATCGGCCGCCACCACCAGCACCACGATATCAGTGGCGTGCGCACCGCGCGACCTCATGGCGGTGAAGGCCGCGTGGCCCGGGGTGTCCAGGAATGTTACTTTGTCGCCTGACGGCAGTTGAACTGAGGGACAGGAGTTTATTAATTAATCTCTGGTCAAAAAAGCATACAGTCCAACGACGTGAATCGGGACAAACCTTTGAAGTGGATTTTAACGAAAAATTATGGTGATATGTTGCCAGCAAGGTTTCAAATTAATGGAGTATTAATCAATAAATACAATTTGGTAGATGTTGGTAACCTATCACATTTATTCAACATTTAAAACCTTGTTAAAGTTTTGTCCTGATTCACCCCTGCGTCCCTATTCTAATTATTATCAATTTATCCTAAGAATGTTAGTGTTGTAACGTTTATTTCGGGAACAGTATTTTTTTCGGGATTACAGGTATTCCTGGTAGCTGAGGAATAAGCTGCTGCACTGCGAGTCGCAATTTTGATACCCGCTCAGAACAGTTATTTGTGTTGTATGATGTTGATGATGTAGTTGAAATTGCAGTTGTAGTCGTTGTTCCGAATTTGGATGTTAGAGTAGGTATGGTTTTTAAATCTTTGTAAACTCACACTGGAGGAATTCTTAGTGTGAGGGAAAATTTTAAAAAAGGACAAAGTGTAGTGCCTACAATCCTTTACTAATATTACCTTCAAAAGCCCCTATATGCTGTGTGATACCCCCAAACTCTTCATCTACCACAGCTGTGTCCCTCAGCGCGTCCAACAGCGTGGTCTTCCCGTGGTCCACGTGGCCCATCACACACACCACGGGCGGACGAGGACGGAGGGCGGAGGGCGGCGCGGGAGGAGCCGGGACTGCGTCCTTGTTCTACATTGAGAGATAGATGAAATGGAACTTTTTTATTAGAGAGTTGCTGACCAATTAGTGTGAGTAGGCACTCGCGTAATATTACATTGCAAATTCGACTTTAATCTGTAAGTAGTTGAGTTCAAATTTGAGCGAGCTCTAGGAATGTCTTGTCGTTTTTTAATTAGAGTCAAATTTGATGTTAATCGTGCTATTGTGCGTTGAATATTGAACTTTAATAATACTGTACAGTGTTGAAACTTTTATGGAAGTCACATTGTGTCTTGATTTTGTTTGGACACAGCAAGCCTTACTAAATATTAAAACAAGAGATCTCACTCACTTCTTCTTCTTCCAACTCCTGATCAGGTTTCGGTATGATCTTGAACCTGCATCCAGATATTTTGACTATATCCCTGATAATTTGAGGGTTGTGTATCACAGAATTCTTTGTGTAATCTACTTCTGAGTTCTTGTCTGCAAAGTCCAGGGCTTTTAGTACATGATCTGAAACAAAAAGAGGTTATTTGTTATTTCATATTAATCAGCCAGTAATATTTTATTGCTGGGACTATTACTTACAAGCTATATCTGACTTATTGCACCTTTTTAGACAACTTTTAAATATGCCTTCTAACACAAAAACTTGTTTTGATAAAACTGAAGCAAATTCTGTGTGCAATATGGGATGATCTCACTTGCAGCAATCTTAATGCAAATCGAAGTATTTTCTCAATAATTTCGCAGTTGACTCATGGAGTCATTATTCACACCTCCATCAAAGGCCTTGCCTTTTTTTTTTTTTTTACTTGGTGTAATCATCAGGTGAGGCCTCCCGGGCAGGGTGGGAGGGACTGTCAGACTTGTACTGAATAAAATCCACGATGTCCTTCAATAGCCCTTTATGTTCCGGGGTCACGGTGATGGTATAAATCCCGCGACCCCGGCAGGCTTTAGCTGCATCATTGTGTACTTGTGTTTCCACAAAGAGTCAAGCAAAAATGAGTTGGTGGGGAAAAATTGTAAAAAATAGAGCGCTCTGAGAATTAGATGAGCAAACTGTTTCATGATCCAAATGTAAACATATTTAATTAAAATGAATCTCTTCTGTCAAACCATTTCCTAACCGTGGAAATCAGGCTTTAAAGATTCTTGTCCATAAAAAATCTAATTATCATAAAGTATTTAATAAACTGCACATAAAATTATACTAACCCACATCTTTATTGAGGACAGTAGCTATTTCTTGAACTGTCATGTTCCTCCATATTCCAACCACCTCAGCACTTTTGGGCGAGTACCTTATGGATTGCCTGCCTTGACTCTCAGCCACCTGTGTTTGCAAAGAAAAGTAGTTAATTTATACAACTGCCCAAAGAATGAGTCCTTTATTTTTAGGGTTTTAACACATGTTTTGTTCCATTGACCATATTAGAAGGTTCTCAAAAATCCTACTGGAGATTGTCCGAAAATTATCAACTCCAATAACATTTTTTTTCACATTTCCTATGAACAATTACGAACATTCCTTAAATATACTAGATAAGCATCAATATAGGTAAATGCATTAAGTCCAACAGGTAGTTTTGAAAAATGTGAAATGGTGTGAATGTGAAGTTGAGACCAAAATGACAAATAAGATAGAGGAGTAATGTTGATGTGTGTACCTTTTCCTCATGCGATCTCCTTTTCTTGCAGCACACATAGGATATTGAAAGCTGTCTAGCCCATTCGTGACTGTTGTTCAATGGAACTTTCTTAAGTCCATAGACTTGGGAGACAAATTCATTTTTAATTATCTTTATTGGTAACCTGTAAAATAAGAGGATTTCAAGTTTCAAATTCATCCTTGAGACACACACAGTAAAAACATTTATATCTTTATTATTCCTAACCCTTAATGTGTTATAATATTCTCACCTTCTAAATAGGAGACTTTTGTACATTATTTCTGTTAGAAAATACAATCGTTAAGTCATGAAAGAATCGATAAAAACAACTCAAGTAGTACAAGTTATCAAAAAGGTTATGTCACAAAGTTTCAAGGTTATGAGGTAATAATCTTTACTTTGGCTTCTGAATAAGTTTCCATAATATATTCATACTGCTGGGGTCTCAATATTTAAAAGCTCCAGCTAAATTTAACCATTATTAGAAATTAGGAAACATAACATAACCTCTCGACATGACTTTGACAGGAGACAAAAGACAAAAGAATTACGTTTTGTTCATGCAGTGGTATCGAAACGAACACGAGGATATTCGCCGAAGAACCAAAGATCGAAGTTGAACAGGCAATGGACAGGGCAGAATCAAGGAATACACCAAACTGGTGTAGTGATGAGTGATAGGCAGGGCCGAGCCGCCCCTATATGCGAAGTGTGCGGCGCACACAGGCGCCAGGGCAATAGAGGCGCCCGGTGACCATAGTGCCCATGTTGAAATTACTTTTGTAACATTACATTTTAATACTTGAGTGTCGATAAGTAAGCAAATGGCGAGAAACTGATAAATTGATAAAAGTGATGAAAATATTTCAGAAAAAAATTGAATATATGAAAGAAATTTGAAAGACGACTACATAAAAAGGCGCTTCATAGGTTTTGCACACAGGTGCCTAGGCGCTCCATAGGTTTTGCACACAGGCGCTGCAAGGGGTCGGCGCGGCCCTGGTGATAGGTGTGGTGATAGCTACGAGTAAAGTTCTCAAATGGTGATCACGAATCGGAAGATAGTGGACGTCTCCCGGCTGATGATGATGATGCAATTTCATGTTCCAACAATTCAAATTGCCGGGCTTCTAGCGTTTTTTTCAGTTCTTCTTTGATATTTTCAAAAGACAGGATCCACAGGATATTTTAGGAAAAATCTTATTTTGGGCACGATACGTAAGTTATATAAACGTTATCGGATAGAATTTTTATCAAATCGTTGTATGGTAAATTATTTTTAGCTAGCTGTTTCATTTTATTTGAATCAAGATGAGGGTTTGCTGTTCCACAAAAAAGTGGTTTTGTGTATTGGTCCAAGAATGAAATCCATAAACAATATCCGATAAAATTAATTTAAAAACGTAAATCATAGACAATTACTATTTATGTCCGCCATTCATTCTTTTGAGTTGCTTTTTCGTTTTACGATTCCCGAGAGCACGATTTGTCATCGAGATCTACGCAACACCATCGCGTAATTAATTAACCTACGTAAAAGCAGTTGAAACAATAAACTCCACGCGTTTAGGCATCACAGCCACCAGTGTAGTGTATCAGCCATCTGACGTGATCATACCGTGAGATCGTATCTACCAGTGATGCTTTTGCTCGCCTTTTACGTTATCGGTTGCGACGTGCGTTCGAGTGCCTGATGGTGTGGAAACTATGTGCGATTAACTTAATAGTAAAAGAGGACTCAGTATGGGGGCGTTTTTGAATAAGCCCGAGACTAAGAAATACAACGAGAATGGGGAAGGTAATGGTCTTCGCTATGGCGTGGCGTCGATGCAGGGTTGGCGCGTTGAGATGGAGGATGCGCATCACGCGCAGCTAACTCTGAATGGTACACTGTCGGACTGGTCTTATTTCGCGGTGTTTGACGGGCATGCAGGAAGGCGGGTATCCGCGCACTGCGCGGAGAATCTCCTCGAATGTATCCTTCAGACAGACGAGTTTCGGCGCGAGGAAGTAGCCGAGGCAATCCGCGCTGGCTTCTTGGACTTGGACAAGAAGATGCGGGAGCTCCCGGAACTGTGTAATGGCCAGGAGAAGTCGGGCTCGACGGCAGTGTGCGCGTTCGTGTCGCCGAAGCAGATCTACATCGCCAACTGCGGCGACTCGCGCGCGGTGCTCGCTCGCAACGGTGTGCCGATCTTCGCGACACGAGACCACAAGCCAGAGCTACCATCTGAGAAATCGCGTATTGTTCAGGCTGGTGGTTCGGTCATGATTCAGCGCGTGAATGGGAGCTTAGCTGTGTCTAGGGCACTGGGCGATTATGAGTATAAGAAGGTGGTAGACCGTGGACCCTGCGAGCAGCTCGTCTCCCCGGAGCCTGAGGTTTCTGTTCATGAGAGGAAGGAGTCGGAGGATGAGTTCTTGGTGCTGGCCTGTGACGGAGTGTGGGATGTGATGAGCAACGAGGCACTCTGTGCATACATTCACTCTCTGCTCCAACTGACAGATGACCTTGTGGCTGTGACCAACCAGGTCATTGACACCTGCCTTTATAAGGTATGTACAACATGGTAGAGTAGTCAGTTGTTATTTCAGCATGCTATTTTTGAACCACATCTTTAGAGTGAATATTAATAGATCATAGGTAAGCACCTGTTATGAAAATAAAACAGGTGATCAGTTCCTACATTTTGTTTTGTTTTTCTAAATGTTGCTATTTTTATTTCTTATTACCTAGCAACTGGCAAGAAGACTGCAGACTCTGATATCTTAATAAAAACAAAGTTTTTTTTTGTTCGCATAATTCAACTGACAGAATGGTCTACAAAACATCAAATCTATGATGAGCTCATTTGTGATTTCATGTGGTTATTTTTTATTTTCTAGTAGCTTATTAACAGGTAAATCCAGAGATCAATGACCCCACTGATGGCCAAAACTGATGTCATCTGACTCAAATTTACTCACCCTATGATGGACTCCCCAGTCTAAGTACCTGTGAAATAACCTTAACTATTAAGTTTATTGTTGTTTACTTGGCAAAATCAGCCTTCTGGGGCATTACGCCTCTGAGTAGAAGGGGGCTGAAATCCACCATGTGGCCCTGAAACGGATTCATGGATATTGTTTACTATGTAAAATTGTTTTATTGCCTCTTCTTGGTGGGGGTCTGAAATGTTTTTCAATAGCAATGTACTTGTAAACAACATGTGTTAATAACCGCTCAGTGGAAAATAGTTCTTGTTTTGTTTGTAATGCAAAACAAACCAGGAGGTATACTTAAAGATTTTTTTCCATTTAGGTCAACTATTTGATATTTCACAAATATTTTTAAATTATGAAATATAAAAATCAACACAAAAGGTATTTCTTGATTTAATAAATTGCATTAAAATTTAACATTTTATTTAATAATTCCACTGTATGCTTCAGGGAAGAAGGAAAATTAGAATACAGCTAAAAATAAGGAAAGGTTCTCTGTAGCAATATTATGATATTTTCAGTTATTCAGATACTACATAATTTCTTTATTAAGTAAAACATTTTGCAACAATAAGGAGCATTACTTATTATTATAAAACAGTGAAAAGTATGACCATCCAACTACATAATATAACATTTTCTGCAATTCTTTACTGATCAAAAGAACTGATTGGAGTTAAAAAGTTCTGAAAGTGTGTCATAACCTAGACCTAAGTTGTATGACTTCAAGTCTGTGGAGCAAGGTCTTCTCACCTAGATTGCTGCCTTATAATATTGCATGAATGTCTACTAAGTATGTATGATTCACATCATACCTTTAAAAACGCATTTTTGTAGCCATTTGCAAAATTCTGGGCAGGGCAGATTGGTAGAATGTTTCAGGTGTTGAGATTAAAGAAAATGTTTAACAATTTTTTGCCCCCATGGAGCATGCTTCCCTTGCAAGTCACACATCTCATACATTACCCACAATTCTCATTCCCGCCTTACATTTACAGGGCAGCAAAGACAACATGAGCATCGTTCTGGTGACCTTCCCTTCGGCACCGAAACCCAACGCCGAGGCCCAGCGCGCCGACCGGGAGCTCGACGCGACGCTCCGACAGAGGCTCACAGGTTGCTATCATTCACTACTGCATGCCTGCTCACACAAACACAGAGACAGACAAAGGACTGACAATCATATTGACCGACAGAATGACTGTAGGAACGAGTCTGGCGATGCTAGGGCTTAAGCGCCAAGTTAAGAGCTTGCGACAGTGCGGGGTTAGACATGGTGATCTTAGACAAACTCTGCTAAAAACCTAGTTAGTTAATCTAATAACTATTAATCCAGAACCATGATCATTACAAGTCTATAATTACTGTCTTCATAGGGTTGTAAATACGCCAGATTTGATAGTTCATCACTCACACTTTTATTGATTGAAGAGCTGAGTAAAACGTGAGTAAGAACATGAAGGGTGAACAAAAGAAATGTTCTCAATCGTCACAAGCCTGGCGGTAGAGAGCTGACCCTTACCCTCATGTGTGACGCATGCCTTTCAAATTTTAGGGATGTAACAAAAAATACTTACGCCGATAGGGTAACAATGGTATCTCAGTTATACTCCCGCGCTGTTGCAATGTAAGCTATGAAGGTACAGTCAATTAATATTTTTACAAAGGGGATGCGACGTACATATTATGTGCTAAAAAGGGCCTTAATTGACAATTCGGTAAGATCTAAAGACTAAAATTTGACACTTTTGGAATTCATTTAGAGATAGGTTTACCCAATTGGTATTTTTGACATTTTATTACTATAATATCTTAGTCTAAAATTACTTTTTATTATAGTCCTAAACAATTTACCTATTGCCATTTGCCATATCTGCCAAAATAAGTTAGTTATTTTAATTAAATTGTAGGATTAAGTAAATTTTTATTAGTACAAATTGGTATACTTAGTTATGTTATTAATTTTATTTTAGCGTATAATGTGATGTTATACGAAAGACATAAGACATTAAAAAAATGCACAATATGGTGTGCAGAAAAAGACATGTTCACATTTTTAGAACAATTAATATTAGGCCATGAAAATGTTGACCAGACTAAAAAAAAATCATCATGAATTTCTTCACTTCTCTACAAAGTTGCTTCTTGTTCGTTCCATAACATTATGTAAATATCTTTACATATATGCCTACATAACTCGCCAATGGAATTAAATCTCACCCTGACTTCTAGTAGAATAGTCAATAACCTTCGAATACTTCGCCGTGCCATCTTTGAGTCACATAAATAATACATTGTTGTATTCTACCATTACCTAATCAATTCGTTATAACTCTTCTTAGAAGGCAGAGTAAAAAGTTAAAATCATTGCGTAATTTCCTATTTCATACATTGGTCGCGTGTAGTGTACAATTTTTTTTAAGACTTCGTGAATAACCATTTTATTTAATTAGAATACAAGTTCCAGTTGAATTAATAAAACATATCCCACCTCTTACTGCAAAGAAAACAGCACTGTCAATATAAGACTAGAACAGTCTCAAATTGACCAAATGTACGAAGTAAAACACAAAAAGACTTGTATTATGTATGGACCGATTAATTAATGAATTCAAACAATTTATTAATCAATATGTACTGACACTTGTGCACATAACATTCAAGGTAGAGCAATAAGGAAATTTCAGAGCAGAGAAGCAATTATATTTCAGTTTTAGTCATTTTCGTATTAATGCATGCTAAATCAATCATTATTTATACTACTCATAAGACACATTTTGCAATGTGTAACTGCAACCGCTGAAGAGATTTACGAATACCTAGTTAAACACATAGTTATACATTTTATAGAATCGTCTGAACTAAAGAAGCAGTTTTCACTGCTAGATAAATATGAACGTTGTTGTCGTTAAATAAAGTTTAATTATATTCGAGTACCCAAGAACATGGAAGAAGACAGACACCGTTAAGTTTATTTATTTTCGGCTTTATTTCAAAGCAAAAAAGGTTAATATTTGATTAACGGTAAAGTCTGCACTGCGATAAGTCAAGTCTTTCAGTCAGATGTAAAACACCTCGTCCAGAAAACAGCATATTGGCATAGAGGAGGCTGCTTCTCAGCAGGAACTGAATGTTACGTCAGTCATGCTAGGGCATCTGTAATTCTCTACCAGTCTTTGTCACAGTTGAAATCTCTTAGATCGATCGTTATTACGGAAGAGGCAACTGACTATAGAATATTATTTAAGTATATTTATTTCTTTGGTTTGATAGATTTACTTCCTAGAGTAATTATTAGTTTTAACAGAAACAACCACTTACTTAGCACGTCGAATACTTAGGTTTCTAGTGGTACGAAGTTCGCAGATTGTTATCACAGGTATGATATCACAATCATAGTATATTTACTATCAGAGAGGATGACATCATTTATTTAGGTTAGTTGCACACTGCGGCTGTGATCCAGCGCGCTAATTACCGCATGATATTTTCAATGTAACTAATCGTCTTCAAAATTTTCCTTCCGTCATAACTCCACAATTTCCAGGAAATAATTCAATCACCTTCTATTTATCTCAAATCATACTTATAAAGGGCTTAATAAATACAGATGAAGTCATTCAAAGTTAATGATCAAATCAATGGTATGACGATGGATCGGTTGGTACTGAAATTGCTTCAACTCTTCGCTAAATCATCGGTTATTTTGAGCGTTGTTTGTCAATTGAGAGTTCTATCATAGTGTTGTGGCAAAGCATGAGACATTATACGGCGCACGTGTTTAGATTTCAATTTCAACCGCAATATGCCCACCGCCTGTAACCTGTAAAACATTGCGTAGTGTGTACGGACCTTTACAATAATTTTATTTATACAATAGACATTATGTTGAGGAAATTCCATGTGAATCTGAACCAGTTATTAATTAAAGTTGTCTTTCTAGTTTAATTTAGTTAATAAAATTACGTTTATCCTCGCAATTATAATACCACGCCTCGGAAGGTAGAGGCCTATTTCAGTATCAACATTGCGCATGTGATGTTTACTGCCTCGCAATATTTTATTTCCTTTATTTTAATTTCAAGTACAAACGTTTGTGATATTAAATGATTAAATCTGAGTTCATGATGGTGTTGTTACCCCGAGAATAATTAAGATTCTGTATCAATTTGGCACCGTTCATACATAGAGTACGCGTTGATTATTGTAAATTATGATTTCATAGTTCATACGTCGATTTGATTGCCAAAGCCATTGCTTCCATGTTATTATGTTAGACATCACGAACAGAATACTAATGAGCTGTTATTATTATTAATAAAACAATTAAATCTAGGTAACTTGCGTGGACAAGGCTCCAGTAAGTAATAACTAATTATTTTACATACTAATAGCAGAACCTTGGTCACAATTAACTTTTCTATACAAAAGTAATAGTAAAAATAATTTCTTAAATACTGATCTAAAATAGCCTTTATTTGTTTCCACACCATTATCGAGTTCAGATAATAGTAATGGACGTTAATTATGTATGACTCATTCTCCAAGATTGTTTGATAAAGAAAACTTCCCTAGTAGAGGCTGCCCACGAATTTAAAAGAACTAGAATAAACCATGCACCTGTTTACAAAATACCCAAGACGTATTAGTAAGCAAAAGGCAGCTGCTAGTCAAAAGTTTCAATATACGAGTGCTGGAAATCCTTAGCCCGTTGCAGGAATATTAATAAAGCTTAACTTTGCATAGCAGTTATCCTGTCCAGACAGTCTGGTGATTGTCTATGCCACGTGTCTATCTATGACGTGACGACACTTAAATAAATAATGAGCCGTACATGGTGCGTACATGCGTATGAATCTACGGAATAATAATGTAACAAGATTTAATTGTGGAACATTACACAGATTTGATTGGTTCTATTAACGACTTTTGACAGCACAGCATTATTTAGGGCCAGTTCGCATTAGATATTTGGGTCAATTTAACAAATAATTTAAGGAATGAAACTGCGATCTAAAAAGAGATCAAGAGCTGTTATGGGAAACTCAACTCTCGCAGTACAATCGCCACATTTGGGTGACAATAGCATATTTTTATATTCAAGTAATTTGTCGATCTCCATTAGTGCTCTGTAAAATCATGACGATAAACTAAAGCGCGCTTGAGCTTAGTTTTCAATTTCTACCATACATTGCATGGATTTAGATAAACTTTCATAACATTCTATAAACCATAAATAATATCCGATAGTCTTTTTGGATATTTAAAATCATATAAAAGCCTGAACTTAATGTAACATTACTATCCTAATAGTGATACTTCCTATGTCGATTTTATTATATTTAAGTAGAACAATTATATTCTTGCCATTATCCTTTATAATTTAGAACTTAGCTACCCTAACAAAGGTATTATTCTACTTTTAAAAGTATGTTTTTCATAAGTTAGATTAGCCAAAAATATTATTATTATGAAACCAAGTTTTGGTTCTGCTTTAGACATTTTCTCATTTGTATTTTTTATTAGAAAGATATTTTTATTAGTACATATTTTTTATTTAATAAGTAGAGTCACTTATTTATTTACAAAAAGGTTTTCTTTTAAAGTGTATAATGAAATAAATATATTCGAAATAGTATTTTTTATATTTTGGCTATAAAATGTGAATAGTATAACAAAAAAGTCATACTTTAAAAGAAAATCACTAGAATATTAGTTTATATTTAGACAATTCAAGTACAAGTGACCATGTCATTCCTTAGTAAAGAACACATTATCAAGTTATTATCTATAATGATACTCATCATATATATTAGACGCCTATCTTTACTGCGATAAATGTTACCAGTTTATTACTTTATTTATTACACAAAGTGTTATATTTTTTTTTGTTATTTTACTTAGAGTATTTATTATTTTATTTAACCAACGTTTTATGCTATTGTATGTCAATACTCACAGATGCACCGCATCGGCAATGAAGACTTTTCAAAAATAATAAAAATATACCTCGATGATTGACGCTTTTTCACACTTTTATATGGAGTTTCTCGGTTCTATTTGCACAACATAACACTAAAATATTGTCATCTATAAAAATCGATTTGTTTCTGCCAATCGTTGTAAGATGACAGTAACTAAATTTGTTTGATATTTCCAATTCGTTTAACCATTTTTGGTAGTGCAAGTGGGTTTAAAATGTTTGCTTGTATGCCTGGATATTACTCGCGAGTGCTAAAACGCATTCTGTACCCATACGTGGATTGGACAGCCTCGTGAATTGTTTTTCGGTCCACTGCTGTCCATTTCGATTGACCTGTTGATGTCTTGATGGTTCGATGCCCAAATTGCACTATACCTTGGCTCGAATTAGGCAAACAAGTGAAGTTAGTAGGTCCAGATCAAGTATGTAGCAAATATTTACATCATTTAAATACGTAAAAAGTTTTGAAAAGTCTTCAATTTATAGCTTAGCTTTTAAGTATTTTTGTTGTACAAACTATTTAACTACAATGTACTTAATCGAATTTGTGATTTTTCTTTCTATGTAAAAAATACTAACATTTGTGATATTAACGTTTTAATTGAAAATTTTACAAAATTTTTTATAATCCTTAATCTTTTTACAAAATTTTTACTAACTTGTATTGTGAGACTAAAAAATCGCGCTAAAATTATAATATTGTCTATAAAAAAATTGTTACCCTGTTTTCTAATATATTAAAGTATTTTTGAAAATTAAACTGTTTAGTTTCATTGCTTTAGTCCTGACCCTATCATGTCATTGTTCCATGAAGTTTTTTAATAAAGATTAAAGTTGTCTTTTTTTTTTCAAATGGAAGGGTTAAAGCAATGAACTGCGTGCGCGTAGATTGGCGGCCTAGGCTCGTGTGACGACTGCAGTCAAAGACAGTAGGTTTATAAGATTGGAAGCCGTAATAGTGAGCGTGTAATCTCGTTGGTCTTGTCTGTTATCGATTATGTAGTGCATGCTATAAATGCTCATGAAATAGTATAAATAGGCACTGAATGACGAGATTGTTTGCCCGATAAAATTAAACTCGAGAGTCATTAAAAACTGATAACAGTACAAGGAAACTGTTCGTGTTCAGGAAATCATAGACAAATTGCAAAGAAATCTTTATGATTTACACAAACCAAAGTTTGCTAATGCATAAAAGAACACCTGTAAACCATAGACATACTTGAAAATTAAATCAAACTACTAAAACCTAAAGCTTTAAATAAAAATAGGCAATACTCAATTTGGCGCAACCTAAAACTATACTGATAGGAAAGGCAGGGTTATTTTGTCGATATGGACGGTATTAAACATAATCATTTTCCTGTCCTTGTCCGAATTCGTACTTTTCTATTGCTCGTCATCTGAACAGTCTTCCTTTTTAGCTAAACAATCTATCCATTGTTACTTGGGTGTTCCTGTCCTCACAGTGATCTCACAGCGATAGAATCGTCAACAAATCACACACCTTTTCCTACAAACGTAATAAAAACTACTCGTGAATATTTAAGATTGCGAGTACATCGTAAAGTATCGATCTATTCACGTGAAGATTCGACCTCTATTGACATGCAAGGGTAAAGATATTGATTGCTCATTGATTTAGTTCGTACAATACATAGTTTTGATATAAGGAAACATTTCTATCGTTGACTATGATTGTTTTTATCGTCGTGGTAAAAAAATTAAGTGAACTCTTCTGGTGAGGTTTCCTGAAACAAAATTAACCTGAGAATCGTCACTTTTAGCACGTAAAACACTTGAAATTGATAAACGGCTACCCTTTACCATTTTTTTTAATGCTGGAGGCACAATCACAGGAAATGTGATGATGGATGAAAGAAATCGAAAATTAACCGAATTTCCCGGTAGTGTAGCCCCCGCATGCATAAGAGTTGGTACAGGAAAACGTATCAAACAGGAACCTTCGAGGAGGCGTATGGATACGCAGTAGATGAAACATCCTAGGAACTGAATAGCGAAATGCATTTTTTTAGGAATTACAAATTCAAATAATTATTTCTGTGAAAGTGTTAAGTTTGGATATTATAACACGTAAACATTTAATGATGTCATCCATACAAACCGGGGGCGTGTTGCTAGTTCTTTGCAAGTAGTTCCTATTATTTATGAATGTTTAGATAGTAGCAAGTTATTACTTCGTCATGCCATTATTGGATGAGTTGCTGTTTAACTGATAGTAGCAGAGATAGCTCTGTTTAGCAACTCCAGGCCAATACAGAGAAAAAAATACCATGTTGCACAACATTTTCAAACAAAAATAGATTTTGTTGTACTAAGCACTAATCGTTATACGTTTTGCTACTTTTAAAAGTGATTTTCCTTCTGTATTGCATTATTCAAACTTATTTTCACCAAGAAAATAGACCATTTTACGAATACCATGGCAATACATATTATGGTTTCACTTAAGTGGTTATTTTAGTCCCTCTGATTCCGAAGCAGTAATAGTTATTTCACGAATTTCTTCAGACTTTTGGTGTGTTTATGTTCATGACTAAACTATCGTTATCTTTTTCTGAAGTCTTTGTTTTGTGTTGCCCTTGACATTGCCCTTACCAAAAAGTCAAGGTTTGCTGTCAACGTCAAAATGTACAGTCGTACAGAGAAGTCACACAACATGTTACTACTCAAATTGAACTTAGTGTGATTCTAGTTTTAAAAGTTATATTTTACTAGCTCAACCAGCAAACTTCGTACAGCCTGAGAATCAATAAATAAAAAGCTTTTTTATCATATTTACTCACCTTTTAGACATTTTTTGGACTTACAAAACTAAATTCAATACCCCAAAATTAGCCAAATCGGTCCAGCCGTTCTCGAGTTTTAGCTAGACTGACGAGCAGCATTTGTTTTCCAGATCTATCGGAATAGGTACAGTGTATTTAACAAAAATTACATAAGGAATTTATTTACCACAATTATTTTTGTTTTTTTTTTCCATAATATTCCAGTGTTGTTCTAGTTATTCCTTTTTGGAATATTTTTACGAATTAAATATTAACAGAGTAGTGAAAAATTACCTAATATTTTTACTAGTATCCCAAACTCTTTGTTTGTCTTTACCGTCAACCGTGAAAAGTGTCTGCAATGTTACGTGTTCGCGTGTTCGGGAACTATATCTAAGATCATACACGTTTGGAAATAAAATGAGCTGCATGTTGGCATACCGCTAGTTTCGTCATAAAATATAGTGGTTGCGATGTCTCCTATGGCCCTAATAGTATTTCTTTTGGGTTTACTTTAGAAAAGTATTCTTGGAAAGTTTTTCCAACGTACAGTGACGACCCACAATAATCTGCAATTTATATTCAAACAAAATTGAATGCAGAGAGGTTAATTGGTAGAGAATGCCTCAGGCATTAAGTCCGCTTAAGTACCGTTTGTGTTGCAGGAAGTTTTAAATAAATAAATACATGTAAATTGCAGCTTATGTCTTGACAGTAGCCAGTTACTGAAATTAATAAAGAAGAAAAACCCTCGCGCACGAAGCGTTCCGTACCATTGTCTATAAAAACGGCAAAAAAAGGCTGTTGTATGGTAGAAGTATATCATCTTTGAAAATTGGAAATTTCAGCTGTCTAACTGTCACGGTTCATGAGATACAGACTCTTAGAATTGGGTCCCTGGAAAAGAAACATAAACTTTTGTAAAATTCCGGCTAGTAGCAACAAAATCAATTCTTAACTCTAAGTTTAGCAATAGACTGTTTACTATCGAATATAGGTCAAAGGTTTTCCCTAAACTATTCTTAATCAGAGGTCAGACAATGCAGTTGACTTCAGCACGAGTTTAGTCTCCGATTTTTCAATTTAACGATATGGAGTCTCGTGTTTTGCTGACATATTCTATTGTTGGGTCAAGCCAATGTCAGGTCTTTAGATATAGACAGGAAATATGAAACGTATGCCCATTTATGTTACAATTAACATTGCATTACTGCAAAAACAATAACAAAATGTGTATTTGCACATAAAAATAAAGGAGATTGTGTTGGTTTGATGACCTAAGCATAGAATCAAGTGTCTAGATGTAAGCTTCATACAACTGCGTTTACATGGCCTTATTTTTCTGCTTATATTTATATAGAATGAAGCTACATTAGGCACGCAGACATATTTAAAAGATTTAATGATAACATACGATAATCACAAACAAAAAAACATTCATCTAACGGTTAGCCAGAACTATTACAAAAAACCATTATTGACCAACATCACCGTAGTGGTGGAACACGAGCCTATCCCTAAATAAATATTCATTTTTTTCATAAATCTAATTGGATCGTGTTTTATTCGACAGCGTTGATTGAGCGCAGCGCCGGGAATGAGGAGCGCGAGGACTCGGCGAGTCACTTCTCGTGGGTGCTGAAACAACTCATGCAGGAGAACATACAGGGCCTGCCGCCCGGTGGAGGGCTTGCTGCCAAGTATGTCATACGTTCTATTATCGCTTATAACATATGTTTCCTAGGAGTAGGAACCCACTATTCTTTTCTGATTAATTTCGTTGCAGGATCCAAGGCAGGTAAATTCATTCTCCGGGACACGTCGAGCATGAAGCTCGACGTGTCCCGGAGAATGAATTGAAATGTCTCGGCGCTTATTTAGTGGTGTCACTGTTAATTCTGGCTCTCAGGAGTTGCAGTGGTTTGGAATTAGTGTAATGGGATTGTGCCAAAAAAAAATCGCTTGTAACTGGAAACTTCTTATTGCTAGTCTACATCAAGTCAAAATGGTTAAATTAAAGTTCATATTTTTAATTGACTATTACTAAGCATGAGCGAATCATGCCTCCCAAGATTGCAGGGGAATCAGCTTAGAATATACTATGTATATTTACATCAAAGATCCATAGAAATAAATAATGGTGAAGCCCACCAAATACTGTCAAACTTGTACTAACTAAAATCCACGGTGATCCTTCAGAAGCCTCTTACGTTCCAGGATCACGGTTACCTGATAACACAGTGTCGGTACCCCAGCAGGCTTTGGCCCTCTAAGGGACCCGGAAGCTGACGGGCATGGTCCATGATCGGACAGCAAGTCACCTATTACTCGCTGACCGCATTTCCGTGCCAATAATGATGATGAAGCTGAGACATCCCAAGAAAACGATGATACCTTTAATAAAAAGTAACTGTTTCTCATTTCCAGGCAATCATTACTGGACAAAATATACAGGGAGTTCTATCCGGACCACCCCGATAGTTCGGAGACTTTCGACTGTCAGACGGAACTGGCCGACGCGTTCAGCGCTGCTGCAAACTAACGCTATACATTACGTTCTACACTAACACAACATACGGGACGCGATCGCACACTAGCTGTGCAAGTGCCGATGGAACGCAAACTAAGAGATACTAACGTGGAATATCCCATTCCAGCTGTTTGAACAGTTTGGTAAGTAACTTTAGGAAAGTTTCTTTTTTATACTAGTGACACTCACTAAATTAATTGTAATTTTGACATATCAAACCAAAGTTTTCAAATTAAAAAGTATGGAAATGTCTGGAAAGTGTTGTTTACGGCTTCGGAATTTTAAAATTGTGTTCACGTTGCTAAGTGTGCGGTTTCGTCCCAAAATTAGCTGAATACATCATACTAGTACAAGTCGAATGGAACTTCAGTTACATTACTTCAGAATTTTGAACGTTGGTAACATTTCATTTTGTACATAACTGTCTCGAAAACGGGTAATGTAGTTGGAATTTGATTTGATTCAGTCAATAATTCTTGCTTCGGCTGTGTTGATGCGTCGGTTCAAAAATACTTTGAAATTGATGTGACGGTGTCATTTTTGCTGTATTTGTCTTCATTCGGACATACTGTCTTCTAGAGGGAACGCAACGCCTACCTCTAGTTGTCTTTATCTTGTTGTTCACAATAAAATAATTAAAGTTATTTCCTGATCATCGTTATGGTATCATGCCAATTAATTGTAGTAAATTGACAACTCCACAGAGCCGAAGCAAATTGGAATCCTGAAATGCATATATAAAATACTATGTAATACTCTATAGGCTGTGGTATGGCCTTCAGAATAAATGTTTATTATAAACCTTTTTGGTTCAGCCTCACCACAGCCCCTCACTTGTATCACACGGCACAAAATTCCCTAATTTCCAGCCATGATCAATGTAACCCTACCGGATTGAAATGCCCATCCCCTACGAACCTTTATTTGTATAGCAAACATTTTAATTTTGTAGTGTTACAATTTTATTTTTTGTAGCTTAGATATTTTTTGTTTCGTGTTAACATTGGCCATTCGTGAATGTCATAATATTAGATGTATAATATTAGATATTCGATTGGATGTAATAGAAAGTCTATGATAATATTTACTTGTGTGAGCGGTTAAATTCTATAGTTTATGTTCCCGCGCTTAACATTTTTGTTGAGAACTTTTTATACAGAATGTTTACCTACACTTGACAGTGTTTGGAGAAATTAATTTGTGAGTAGCAAAATCTTCTTAATATGAGTGTTAAGCCATGTAATAGCAGATTCTAATGGCCAGTCGGATTTAGTGTAATCTTATGTTCCGTTTCACATGAAAGCCTAAGAAAATTGGAAAATTGATTTCTCAATTCTATTAATAAATATCTAGTTTCCTTTTTGTACATATTTTTTCTTTATTACAACATACATAGTCATTATCCAAAACGTCAAAGTAACATTTATTGATTATTAAAAAAATATAAACTAGCGTTATTAATCGGGAATTGGAATATGGGGTAATATTAATTGTTAGTTTTTATTTCTTAAAAATGATTGTACTTCGTTTCGTGTTACAGAAAAGATGAAATTAGATTTAATCGCTTTTTAAAAGTTACGCGTTATCGAATGAAGTATTGGGTATGCTTTTAAATTTTTTGCTTCGTACTTAGATGAAAAAAAAGTAACTAATCTGTTGATACGCGTAGTGTCTGTGGCCGTACAATATACAAATTAGACCGAATTCCATTTCGTCATAAAATGTTGTTACCAAATTCTATGTGTACTGTTTCATTTCTGATGTTCACCTCTTGTAAATAAAAGAGAATAGAAAAGATACTTTTGTACCTGTTTGTGCGGTTTAGCGTGTAACTAACTAATTGTGAGGAGTTTATCGTGTCGGCATCCGTGGAAATACATATAACATCTTCATATGCTTCTAGTTCTACATTTATTATCTAAATTCTATTCTTCATGTGAAAGCTTCAACGTATTTTTATACGTCGATTAGATAATTTATAGTGTGAATTACAGTATAATTTTAGCAGAAATAATATCAGTTCTAAATGCAAATTAAACAAATGATGTATGTATTTCCAGCACTCGACACAATAATGTAACTAAATAGTTTTTACTGAACAAAAATATTTCAAAGGTTTTCAAATGTGACGTAGGAGGCATTGTTTTAGTATATCTTACGATTGAAATAATAACACATATATTAATAAAAAAAATATGTTTCTATTTACAAATGGATCTGAAATTCCCTTAGAAATAACATCATCATAACGCTTCACATGTTTGTAGTCGAAGCAGTTTAAAAATTGAGTTCATTTGTAAATTCGAACGATCTTATTGAAAATTCAAACCATATCTAAATTAGTTTAATATATTACGAAATATTAAATTACAGAACATGTTTCCTAGATATAAAATAATAATTATCTATTTTATTGGTGGTAGCTAAGCTATTGCGACTTTATCATTTTTTATCTTGTGCAAGACAGCAAAATACGTTTTTTTCTTTTGCTATATTTTGTCAAGGACTTTAATGCCGCATTATTAGCCCATGATGTGTCCACTGTTTGGACACAGACCTCCTCTCTATAACTGGGTGTGATCTCAAGCGCCCATTGCGGATTTGCTAGAAGACACATTTTTTTTATGTTTCACCTTCCTCAAGTTTTTTTAAAATAATTTTATGTTGTGAACCTCGTATTATGCTGCCTTGCGTTGGTGATTCGCTATGACCCCAAAATTGTCAGTTAATATTGCTTCCATCTAATTATTTTCTAAATTTTTTACTCTTTATAATTTTGATGACCCTATTCAACCCATTGTCGAGGATATACGTTGCGTTCTTCTTTTTTTACGTAGCTCATAATAATTTGTGTTTTGTGCAATCGTGTTTAGATTTGAATGCCAATTCGAAAATGTGCCTTTGACGCTAGTTTATCGAATATCTCGTCGAGATGTTTATGGTTGTCAACAAGTCACGAACATGTGACATGGTGTCATGGGCCCCCTTCTGTCCTTATTATGTGAAGGTTACGTTCGACTTGATTATCCATTATTTTCTTGATTAAACCAAATATTAATATTAGACAGTGGGTTTTGAATTGGATTTGATGTCCATCCGAGACGAGTAGGTATGTAGGTTTATGTCTGGTTGTTTCTATTTTTTTTTTTAAATTTTGCTTTCGGACGAAAGTCGACGTCTCACAAAGTGTGTCTCGTTATTATCTAGTAGACGCTTGAACAATAAATACCTGTACCTTGACAACATATTTTTTATTTTCTTTTGTAATGATTTTGTTAGGTCCCGCTTTTGTTGTTTTAGCAGTGTAGCGTTTTACGGTGGAGTTGTTAATTGTAGGTTGTATTTTCCGTTAGAACTTGAAAAATATAGTAATAGAAAAAAAAAGTGAATCTGAAAAAGATGTGTGTGTAAAAATTTCAAGACCTAATGGCCCGCACAATCTACGATTAACGTCTATTCATCCTTAATTATTTCGGCATAATTTTTTGTTAACTTAATCGCGATTTTTTTTTGGCATAGACAATACAACGCTTACTTATCTGTGTACAGTAAGTTGACTCAAAGTGTAATTTGTATGATATTAAAGATTATAGTGTCAATAAGGGATATTTTTAAAATTCATTCTAAACTATCTCCACATCCACACATTCGGAGTAGAGTAGTGTTTAGGTTACAATGAAAATAAATATTTATAATTATGTGTATTTGTGTTTGGAAACGGTGATTAGTTTTTAAAGAATATTTTACAAAGTTGGTAATGGTATAAACCCAAGGCCTCGCTGCTAAGGAAAATATTACTATAATGAAAATGAAACAAAAAATACTTAAAAGAAAATTTAATCTCAAAATAATGTTGTTCCCAATTTAGCACATTTTGTTTAAAAAATAAATAAAATTAATGATCTATGAAAGTTAACCACACCATAACAAAGTCGACAGTACAAAATAGTTGATTGCAATTTTTCAAAATGGGATCAGTGATTTTACATCTTTCAAAATGTCGAAACGTGCGAGCGAGAGGTACTTTAGCTCTTGTATTCGCTTTAAATCAGTTGAATTACATCGCACTCATCCTGGATGGGACACAGCGGTGATACGTGGTGTCGTCTCTATACGTAGTAATAAAAGCTCAATGTCAAGAAATTTATTGTAAGCGACCAACCACACCGACCATTTTGATGTAAATATCTCCACTAGTTGCAATTTCAATAGTAGAAGAAGGATGTTAGTTTAGTTATAGTTATAGCCCATTGAATCAGCCATCTGAAAGTCGATGACATGTCCGTACGCGCGATCAACATAATCATCGATATCCTCGGGCTTATTCCAGCGTAAAAGTTTGGATTTCCATGCACGTCTCTCTTCGATGGCTTTCTATGGGCGACAGAAAAATTATACCTACATTAGAAAAATTGGTACTCAAGATGAAATGATGAGGAGTAGAGAAGGATGGAAGAATAAATAAACTGGGTTGAGGATAGGATAATGTCGATAATAAGTTAATGATCCGATCATCGAGAAAATAAATAATAATAATAGTAGCTTAATTCGAGCCATTCGATTTTTTGATTTCGGATTCTTTCAATAAAGTTCCATACTAGATACTACAAATTACACTTAAAAGCATCGAAACGGTATTAACTATGATCGAAATCAACTATTACATAAAAATGAGGTGTGGTAATATATCGTTTCGGTGTAGTGCTTATTTAGCGAGTTGGACACGTTTGAAATACCGAGACAGTTACATAATTATGGTAGATGTAAACCCACATGCAGGAACTCTTTATAAAGCATAGTCTCTCCCGAAAATCACAGGTCAAAAAACAGACAAAAAATCAAGGGTCCCCTCACTTCACCAACGATCTCGAATATATCTAGTTCAATTAATTGTCACCAAAAACTCACATCAAGGCGTTGCTTTTTGATTTCACTTTCATATTTCTTGGCGTTGATTTTCATGTTGCGGAGATCTGCAGCGCTTGCCTCGAATCTATAACACACCTTTGTATTCAGAAATAATTTAGATCAGTAAAGATAGCAAAACTAGTTTAAAAGACGTTCTGTGTTTAACGGTATTTTCCTGAACATTATAACGCTTTACCACAAAAAGATACGCAAAGAAAGAGACTGCAAAAAAAACAGGAGATGATAAATAATTTGGAGCAGTCTCCCAACGCGACGTATTTTTATTATTTTTTACTTTTTAAAGGGAACTTGGTTTTTGTGTCGGGGGTTTTTAAAATTTTTAGTTTTTTAGACGGTTGTTATTTTTTTTGCGGTAAGACGGTTTATGATTAAATTTCAAAATGCGCATAAACGACTAGTTTCGACTTTTGCCTTCCCTTGCTTTGCTAAAAGACAAATAAAAACTATTTATCTTCTCTTATTTTGGTAATAGCACGAAACTCGGCGGAGATTACCCAACTACGCAGGAGGTCTTAGCCTTGATGGGAATCCTTTACTCTCATACTCCGATGGGACGGTCCGACCATATACAATAATCCGACAATACCAGAGACAAATCAGACGCACGACCAACGGCGACACCTGTCGTCAAACTCCAGGCTGCTACCGAGGTATCAAATATTACTGAACACACGCCGTGTGATACAGAAGCACTTAAAACTTACTTGCGCTTTATAAGCAAGCGGGCTAAGGCGTGTATGGGGTTCTTAGGCTGCTTCGTAGCCACTTCATACAGCACTTCAGGCAGTATCATACCGAAGCTTTCCCAAAGGTATTGCACAGATTCACTGTCGAGAGTTCCTGAAAACGTTACCTTGTAAACGTTACGTAATCTAGCTTAAGGATACAGCTATACTGTATCAGCGAAAACCGCCGAAACTTCAATTTGTCTTTAGTAGATTTTCAACTTTATGTCTAGAGCATAAAGTTGAAAATCTTTGAAATGCACAGTGTAGTTTTGTCGGAGACTGAAAGAATAACACAGCTTTACCAGTATGATTTCCAATGACTTACCAGTTATGTCGATAGGGTCTCTCTTCGGCAGTATCTCCTTGTCAGACAAGTCTTTGATCTCCTCCAAACGACAATTTGGGTTTTTCTTTTCTGAATGGCCGCAGTCTTTAGTGATCTTTTTGAGGAGAAGGTCTTCGCCCAGGTTGTACTGGCTTGTGCACGACGCGATCTGATATATCTTTTCACCTTTCTCACCGAGCGTATATCGACCATTATTGTCGAAGTAGTATGGTGTACTTTCTGACTTCTAGTGACATTAAAGAACTTAAGCTTAATTATAGAAAGTAGGTAAATAATTATATCGAAAAAAAAAAGAACTTTGTGGAAGGAATTTATGAAAGAAAATTTATTGCCCTCAGACAATTCTTATGTCTAAGGTAGCAGTGCACTGGCAGAGCGATTGACTCTGACTGTTGCGGGTTTCCCTCATGAAACAAATATAAGTATGGCCCTCATTCATTTATTTCATGGTCTGGCCGTTCCTTTAAGTTACTTTAAATGTTTGCACCTATGATTGTGGAAAAATTCCTAATGTGTGGTAAAGTAAACAAACAAATATTCACTTGAACTATGGTCACACTAGATGTGTGGTTGCCTGTATAAAAATACGTAAAACATTCTCACCTTCAAAAGTAGTGCCAACAAAAAAATTATCGTTTTGTTTCCCACGAACACAGGTCTTTTAGATCTAAAACATTACACTATTGGACTAATGGATGGCTTTTTTTTAGCGTGGTAAAATCATCAAATGAGTCCTCCCAGGGCAGGGCGGGATCCCTGTCAGACTTGTACTGACTAAAATCCACAGTGTCATTCAATAGCCCGTTACATTCCGGGTTCACGGTATTCGTTAGTCCTGCGACCCCTATAGACGGCCTAGAGAAGCCTAAATTCACCGACCTCAATAAAATCTCCATCACAGTTGACCTGGTAGAACTTCCAACCATAGTTTGTGATGTAGTTCTGATGGTTGAACTCGTCGATGTGGTAAGAGCCGGCTATGTCATTGTACATTATACGATCCGTTCCTGTAAGTAAGAGTTAGTTAATGAGTGATCTCATGTCTACTCGGTGACGGCTTGAACTTGTCTGAAACACTATTAATGAAAAGTTTATACAATAAAACCGATAAGACGCAACTGGACGCTAAACGTGATGTGTGATTTGCTGAAGCCAATTTTTTCTGGTTACGTACTCCTAAACTCGCAGGTAAACAAAACACACTCAACATGAGGCTTCTCCATAAAAAGAAAAAAACCGAGAGTAGGATTTGAACCTGCGACCACCGGGCTTAGTACAACCGAGGCTCTTTCCACCCGAGCCACCGAGGTTCATGCCTACTGCGTCGAATTCTGCAGCGATTTCTAACGTCTCACTGAAAGTAAAATTCGAATAAGGTTTCGCCGAAACATCGAATTATTTTTTTTCTTTCAATTGAGAACCGACGCATGCATTAGGTAATGCGTATATTTTTTTCTGCAGCAACAGTTGATTAAATTACTGGCAACATTACTTATATGTAACATGGATTTTAAACTCAATTTACCTCTGACGTAGAAGAAAGTAATAAGCGCTCTAGCTGTTTCCACCTGTTTGTTTTCAAGGAACGAAATTCTGTCATCCATATTCTCGCCCATCAGTTCAAAACAGACTGTCTTCGACCCAGGTAACTCCATGCACCTTTAAAGTAAGCATTATAGAAGTATATCGTGACTCGCGGTCTGGTCATGGCCATGCCCGATTTGAAGGCGGGTTGTGTTCTATGCGCGCTTCAAAGAGCTGCCAGCAATATGACAGGGCCGCCCTTTGAGGGCCAAAGCCTGCCGGGGTCGCGGGACAATCGGGTAACCGTGGCTCCGGAACGTAAAGGGTTATTGAAAGATAACATTTTAAAAAAGAGTAAGTATGGAGTTTCTTGCCCATTCTTCTTCATACAACCTACCTTTGCGAATGGGTGTAGAATCAATCCCATCCCATCCCATTTCCTTATTTTTAATTTATGCGACGTTTAAGGCGGAGGCTCAGTCGTAGCCCGCGAAATTTAAATTTTCATGTATTTTTTGCAATTTGCTTAACAGTGTCAAGTTATAACTTGATCAAAATATGATTCGCGACAATAAAAAGCATAACTTTACATATCAGAATGATCAAAACATTCGCTCCAGTCCCGTTCACAAAGATTAGCTCAAAGAAGACGGATCACGACCCATACAAAATTACCCCACGTCCTATTACAAAGTGACGTATGTTAAAAAAAAGATAAAAATGTATAAAAAAATACGGCATATTCCCTAACTTTATTTTTTTACACCTTCATGTGGAAAAATGGTTTTAAAAGTAGTTCAGGCGCTTTATGAAAAATTCGTTCGTACGAGTATTTATGAACCGATTTAAAAAATTCTTTTTCTGTTTGAAAGGATACCCCAAGGTAGTTCACACTGCCATAAAGTCAGGTATCTGGAGTCCGCGGTCCTGGCGAAATGAAATGAAATTCTCAAAAATAAGCTTATTTTTTGTCAATAAAGGTAGTTTTTAATATATTACATTTATTTTGTTCAATAAAAGATCAAATGACGATGCCTGCCGGGATCGCGGGACTGTCTCACCTGGTAACCGCGGCCCTGGTACATAAAGGGCTATTGAAGGGTCACCGTGGATTTTAGTCAGTACAAGTCTGACAGACTCATAGGATGATTATACCGCGCAAAAAAAAAAACAACTGACGATTACTTATATCTTGATATATCGGATTATGAAAACGTGAGAATAATTAAAAAATAACTTCATTTTTAGCATTCCGTAGCCAAATGGCAAAAAACGTAACCCCAGATTCGTCATGTCTGTCCGTATGTCACAGCCACTTTTTGTGTAAAAGCTATGCCGTTGAAACTTGGAAAGTAGATGTTAAATGTGACACACATTTAACATCTACTTTCCAAGTTAAAATAATTCCACCCTAAAATAAGAGAATGATAACACAAAAAAAAAAAAATTGTATTCAAAGTAATATTTGAATTTTTACTTTGAATACCACTGATATTATTATTAATATAATAACACTTATATTATTTATGTATATCTAAAAGAGGCGATTTTGGTGATATGGATTAAAAAAATGAGTGGACTGGGAATTTAAGGATATTACAAAAAAAAATCATTTTTCTATTGTTTATAATCACAATACACACGTTACGATGAATTTGGACAGGACATTTGTGCAACAAATAGCGAGCATAACCCAAAGTTCGTTCCGTCATTTTCTCAGCATTCATTTATTATTTTCTAAATCCCTTAAAACTTGGTTCAAAAAACCTGCCTTTCCTTTCTTCGGGCTGGTTCCACATACAGCCCAATTAATTACACTCATAACATGGGAACATACCCCCATTGTCTTACGCCCATGTATACAAGAACAGCTGTGTTCAACCACGGTATTATCCTTCATTTCGTCTATTAAAATCTTCGCTTGCCGCGTCGCGTCGCTATCGTTATTCGTCTCTCTCATTTGTGATAATGTAAGTGAAACGACCTCTGTCGACCACTGTATCTCGTTACCTTTTTCTGATCAAAATGCAATAAATCAAAAGAAACAAAAAGAGAGTGAAAAACAAATAATGTGAAGTACAAAAATGAGCTTACTTTTGAGATTTTACTTTCATTTCTTCAGGATTCTGGAGACCGGAGACCTGAATATAAAACGGGACTAGCTTGGCGCTTTCAAACAAAAAAAGAATTTTTAAAATCGGTCCATAAATACTCGTAAGAACGATTTTTTCATAACAGCCCCTGAACTATTTTCGAAGCAATTTTTTCATATGAAGTTGTAAAAAATTGAACTTAGAAAATATGCCATCTTTTTTAATACATTTTTATCTTTTTTTTGAGATATTTCACGTTGTTATAGGACGTGGGGCAATTTTGATCCTTCTTCTTTGGTAAAAAATCCGAAATCTAACTAATTTTGATCAAATATTTGTGAGAGTGAATGGAGCGACTGTTTTGATTATTCTTGTTTATAAAACTAAACTTGTTGTTGTCGCGAATCATATTTTGATCAAGTTATAGCTTGACACTGATAAGCAAATTGCAAAAAATACATGAAAATTTAAATTTCGCGGGCTACTACTGTCGCTCCACCTTAAAAGTGCCTTTTTGATGGCCTACTTGAATAAATGATTTGACTTTGACTTTGAAACGTGGATGGAAAAAAAGGGAAGTATATTGGAGCCGACGAGGAACCTAACATGAATTAATATCTAATCGATAATAATCGATCAAGTAGGTTCGGAGGAAAATGACTGTGAAGGGCGGACACGTGTGATCTTATAAGGGTTCCGTTTTTTCATTCGAACTTACGGTACCCCAAAAAACTAAAATGAAGACATTCGATGTTTTTCCACAGCCACTGTGCGACTTGATTATTACTAGTTGCACTGTTGCGAAGCACTCTAGTGGCAGCAGATGTTATTTGCAGGAGACCTTACTCACGTCTTGCACTTCGCATATTACTTACATTATTTTTTTATATTTCTCCCGGTTCGCCTGGAGGCTGGCAAGCTCATTTTTGATGTTGATCAGCACGGTCGCGATCTCGTTGAACTCCCGCAGTCTTTTGTTCCAATAGCACGTTTCAAGTTCGAGTCTAGCGAGAGTCTCTTCATTACTACAGTGTTTTATCTTCTCCCTTAGCAAGTCCATGGTCCTGTTCACCTAGATTAGGTAGAAATAAAGTATCAGCAAAGTTATGGAAGTGTCTTATCGAAGTGTCAATCGTCAATCTTGAAAGTATCATGTAAGCCGATGATCGCCGCTACTGCTATCTTTATTAAAATTTGTATAATAATCTAGAGAGGTTTTAGAGGGGGAAGGGAAGGCGTTTGTCCAGTTGGGGGACACTATAGGGCTGATAGCCACCAATTTAATTTTAATTTTAAGCACAATAGTTACAAAACATGTTCAGTGGCACACTTATTGCCTTGGGCATTATCTTCCACTCTACCTTAGGCCGTTATCATACTAGCGGTTTGGAAGCGGCTGCGGGGCGGAGCGGACGCGCAGCGCATCCGTCGCGAACACGCCGCGCATCCGTCGTGAACACGTCGCGGACGCGTGGCAAATGCGGTACGTTTTCGTCGCGTGTTTGTACACTCAGTAACAAAATGGATTCCGATGAGGAAACATTGCTGTTGACGTTATTACTTCGAAAACGTCGAAAACGAAAACGAAAGCATCGACGAATTTGGGAAGATCCATTATTAGATTAGGCTGAGGAATTTTTCGCAGAGAGATATAAGCAATATTCATGTTTTGGTAAAAAAAAACTTTTCGGCTACAAAAAAAAATTGCATAATTATGCATCTATAATCTGTATCACCTACTCTTATCATATTATGCCAAATTTCAGCGCTGGAGGAATTTTTCGAGTCTTCATACAAAAAATTCCTCGTTGATCTGAAGTGGCGCGGACGTTTTGGCGTTTGTTCGAGGCAGTCCAAAATGGCGTCCACTTTGCTGTTCGCGGCGATCCCGTTGCGCGTCCGCAACGAATTCGCTGCGCAACCGCGGCGTGTTCGCAACGCATTCGCTGTGCGGCCGCTCCGCCCCGCAACCGCTTCCAAACCGCTAGTGTGATAAGGCCCTTAGACTGACGCTATTTCCAGTGTGAAACCATATTACGAAATAAAAAGAAGCTTTTTTTTGAGTGTAGCTATAGATTTTTAGAAATCATAGATATCACTAACTTCTGCATTATCGGAAGATCGTTCATGCAGACGTCTGTTTATTTCCAGCTGCTCCTTGTTTTTCTCGTACAGGTTTTGAATCAGCATGTTTTTCTTATCGTCATGTTCGTCTTTGAATTTCTGTAGATTTAACTTCAGACGGATCGCTGTTTCTTCAAGACTTACAGCTAATTCGTATAGCTATAAAATATAATGAAAAACGGTAATAGTGTCGAAAATTCGAAGTGCCATATTAAGGTGTCGTACTACGTTTTACATACAAAATAACATTTCAATTTATTTTTTTCTTTATTATCTTGTCTTGCTACTGCGACCACATCATCGCTCACCACCAGGCGACATAGTGGGCAAATGCGAAACAAACATTAATTTAAAAAAGTGGGCTATTGTATAGACTGAATTAAAATAAGAAAATTAGTTCTATTCTAGACGAAAACAAAACTGGGTGCGATTTTTGTTGTAATATTTTTCAACTGAGCGTGGATGGATATATCTGAAACTATGAGGAATATCGAAATATACTGAAATGAGTCTCGAGGCCCATCTTGACGAAAACTTAAACTGCTTCATTGGATCTTTGAAAGGTTAATTGGCTACCAAGGTTCATTGAGTTAGTGAAACTTAACAGACCAGAGAATCGATTCCAAAACGAATATATAAAATTTTAGACATCCTGCTTAATCTCCTAGGTAGGTATTAGGTACTATACTTACTCGGTCTGCTAACATCATCGAAATATAAGCATGCGCAAAGTTACATAAATCACTTATTTTCTGAATAGCTGCTTCAAAAGTCTTCTTCACGAAAACTTCTAGTTGATCATGTTTGAACTCCCAAGTCTCTCTAATCTCTGCTAGTTCTTTTAAAAAACAAGCTTGCCCATCTAAAACCCTTTGAAAATTTTCATTTTCTTCTGAATTTAATGGCTGATATTGTTCTAAAAATGTCGCATGATTTGCTTCGTATTTCGCTGCAGTTTCGTCAATTAGTTCAATTAATAGTTTATTTTCAATAAAGTGACTGTACTTATTAATCTTTTTCCCCGTTTCGTCTATTAAAGCAGTAAAGTAATTCATAAAAGCAGTAATTATTGTTTTTATTTCTCCGTAGTAAGCATTTGCTGTTATACCATCTGGTAATTTCAATTGTTCTATGAGATGAATGAAGGATTTGAATTTAGGCGTAGGATTATCTCCTATGAGGACGACAGCTCCGCCTTCGAGCATCTTCATTCTCAACTTATAGATGAAGTCTTTGAACGCATACTTCTTCACCTCATTCTTGTGGGCAGAATAATAATTGAAGCTAGAAGCGGGAGCTCCTTGAGGTTTCTTTTTCAACTGTTTGACATAAAAAAAATTACTTCAACCTTCAACTAAAAGTTACAAGAAGAAAGCCGCTCAAAGGGAAGAGTAGAAGGTTATAGGGGAGACCTTTGCCCAGCAGTGGGACAATACAGGTGAACAAGGTCTATTTCTACAAAGCTAGCGAAACTCGACTTGCTTTACAATATATCTTATTTATGTGTAGTTCAAAAATTATGTAATATTTGTGTGTTACTAGGTAGGCTGATTGTTTGGCTTGGCCAATGTTTAAAAAATGCAGGAACGAGCGAAGAAGTGAGCTCAAATTTTTAATCGTCTGGGAAACATTCAGAATCCAGTCTCGTTAGCTGGATTTATTTAAACAATCAATTTGTTCTGAACAAACCTCTAATGTTGCCTCACGTTGTAAACGGTTTATGAATTCTCCATAGGAATCGGTTGTTGGTTCGTTACTGTTACTGAAAATTGCAAACACTGCCATTTTTTAATTTGCCGGGCGGAACAGGAGCTGACATCACTGGTGTGACAATTTTTCCGATTTCCGGTGCCACAGATAATGTTATCATTAGTAGATTCATGTTGGTAGACGAGCGATTCCCCGGCGTGTGACCACCTTGAATGGTAATTGTTTGGTTGCGATGTTATCATAAATTCAAATGAAAGTGGACAGAAAATAAATGGGAGAGGTAAGCGGGCAAGTTGGTGGCACTATTTTTTTCAAAAACGACTGGAATAGTACCTACATGGAATCGACCACTGTATAGAAAGAGAAAAAGCAAGAGATTAGCACTGCCTACCTCTTTCCTGTAAGACTATTGAATGATTTATAAGGGCAATACGACCACATTTTTCGCTTGTCTCTCTCAAATTCTTCCAAGTCTCAAGTCCATTCTATAGATCTATGAAAAACAACCCAATTTTTTTATGCAGGCATTTATTTTCAGGCATGGGTTCAGGGCCTTTTTTCCAAATAATTATTTTAAAACCACCGAGAATACCCAACTTATTTCACAGATAATAAATGATTTCCGGTTATTTTTCTTGTTCTTCAGTATATTCTGTATAAAAAAATGGGCTCTCGAAGAATCTGTCAATAGTTATCAAAATTTTATCAAAACGGGCCTGAAAATATGAATGATAACATGTGTTTCGCGACTGTTTCACCTAACTTACGGTCAAAATAGTCATCTTTGACCGTGTCGGTGGACGTACGAGGATCCATTTAGGAATCATCAAGAATAAAGTTGGATCCGTAGGTCCTCCGGCTTATTGGTAAGTTATCATTTTTAAATTCGTTCTGTGCTATTACTGCGGCTCAAGTAGCTATAATAAGGCATGGATTACTTTATACGTGATTTGTTACGTTATACAAAACAAGGTATGCACATGTGCCGCTCAGTGTCATTGCAAATTTGTCCTTAGCTGTGTTGGAAAGAGTTGAATGAACGTTGTTTACTTCGTTAATTCATATACCTGCCTACGTACGTGATCATGGTCACAAAGGCTTGTGCGCGACGGCGGCTCGGTAAACCGCCCAACTTTATTACATTCATCTTGTGACCTACATCGATTATGTTTATGTAATCGGATACACGCGGGAATTATGTTCAAAAGCATTGTTTTTAAATAAAATTAATTAAAATAACAATGTTTCTGTTCTTTTTTACAGAAAAAACGAGCATGGTGTTGTGTTGAACCTGTCAGTTCATTGTTTACCATCATTCCAGAAAGAAAATATTAATAAAAAAAGTGTAAAAATGGCAAGATATTTTGAAAATACATCTACTTTTAACTTTAGTTGGGATCAGGTTGCTCGCGGATATTGGAAGAGGTACCCAAACCCACAGAGGTAAGTCAGTTTTTGTTATTTCACTTAAAAATGCCTCAGTCAGTACAGCGGTCAAAGGTCATTGTTGTATTTTAGATGTAAAATATTCAAAATAAATAATGGATTTTTACCACAGAATGTGATTGAATTTGGTGTTTAATACACTTGTATAATACTTCATCTTTTTTTACAATAGGTTTTTTTTCTCTTTAGTTTCCTAACTTTTACACTTTTTGATCTGGTACAAAAACTTTTGTGATTAGTCAATAATTATACTACATCATTAAATAATAAAAATATACATAAACATTACAAGTGACCTTCCATTATCATTATTACATAGCAATCCAAGGCTAGGATTGTACATTAATGTCATGGTAACAGATATTGTTTCAAGTTTTAACCTTATTTGATTTAATTAAAGACCTTTTTCTATTGGCCTGAAGATGTAACAGAATTGCTAACAGTTGCTCTTTTCCTTGTATCTCTTTGTTCAATGAACAATCATTAATTTGCAACACAGTGTTCAATAGATAACCATAAACAACAGTTTTTAACAGACTGTAGTTATTTACCTATGCAAAGAGTAAATAAAATCTCTAAAAGATAATATTTATAAAAAAAGAATATTGCAGATCACAGGACATGAGATTTGTTTTAGTGAAAACAGTCATGTATTTTAGTAGTAAAATTAATAAAACCTTCTTCGGCTCCACATACATGTATTTTACTAATGTTAAGGTAATGAGAGTATTAATTAAAAGAGTAATTAATGAATTTGTCTAAGCCATTTCCATTGTCCATACATATTTCAAAATTCTTCCAGATATTTAGTCACTCGTATTTAAAAACAACATGGAACAGAGAACACATATGAATTTTAGTGTGTCTATTACCTCTATTGATTTGCTAAATTAACAAAAAATAAAAGTAATTACATATGACAGCCTCTGAAAACCTGTATGTAGTATTTCACTCATTACTTGAGCATTAATTCATTGTCGAAAGTAAAAACAAACAAATGAATTTTAGCACTAAGCGGTAGTTGAGTAGGTAATTGGATTAGTATTCATGTTAAATGCTGCTTATAGACAAGTACTCTAGTCTAGAACAAAGACAACTTAGTCATGCTTTTAGACATGTCTGTTATCAAATTAGATAATCACAGAGGTTTTAATACTTATAAAATTATATTTTGGATGAACATTAACATATCGGAGATCTTCAACAGTAACTGTTGTTTCCAAGAAATAATTAAAATGAAGATCAGTTTTGAAATTTAATCTCAATTTATTATAGTGGACAGAATTTGTTGTTGCATTTACAAGGCACTAAATAGCCACCTATTGAGTGAGAGTTATTCTATGTTAGGTCAAGACCCAAATAAATAATAATAATGATATTTTAATAGCTACTATGATGTAATGACTATTATAATAACTAATAAGGTCTCGTTCATAGGAGAAAAGCTAAGAATATGTAATTTCGGAAATAATTAAAATGAAATAAAAGCAGAGTAATATGCTTTTAATAAATTGCTTGTTACTTCCAGTACCCATGTCCTGTCAGAAGATACATGGAGCCGTGAAGTGAAGAATGGATGCTTGTACACTAAGCGAGTTCTCACAAAGACCAACAGAGTGCCTAAATGGGGAGAAAGGTAAGTTTTGTAATAAAATTTTTGTGATTATCTTATATCCAGGGCATATATTGCGTTCTATAAATACCTTAAAATACCTTGAAATAATCAGGTATACCTATTTCCATAAAAGTTCTCTCAAGGGTTTGTAGAACCTAATGCATACTCTATTTACTTTCATACATAAAATAAACCTACACATTATTTTTTGTTACTTTTTTGTGTGGTAAATGGTCATGTAGCCCTTTCTAGTCTTGCTGGAGTATTCCCTGTATTTCAATTACCCTTTGCATTCTAGAGCTGCAGTAACTTTCAAAGTATTTCCTGAAACTGTTCAGCAAATATTATAACTGCATTTATACATTGTTTTCTTTTGACAAAGTTTAGTCAAATGATGTGTTTTCTTATCTTTGGCATTTGTAATCCTTTCTGTTTTTTAATTCTCTTCTTGCTTCACTTGTACATATGGCATAATCAGGTCTTATGTAATTTAAATTCACCGGTATTACTTATTATTTACCTATCTCAGTTTGAATACATTGTTACTCTATTGTCTAGTGATAAATAATTTCCATTACCCATATCCTTGTTTACAATACAATATGAGACTTATATATCAGACCTAATTGTGTAAAGTACAAGGTTATCCAAATGACTGATGGTTTGTGACGTACCTATTTTAGCAAAAGTAATTGAATAAATCCATGATTATTAACTTATCTCCTACGTAAAACTTGTTTTTAGGATTTGATAAGATTTCTTTATCTGTGATTCTTACCACACTGTATGATTTATATGATAAAATTATGTGAGACTTTTTGATTCTGATATGAATTTAGTGTTATGTACACTAAGCGCGCGAGTTGAATGCAGAGCTTAGGAATGCGGTAGTGCTGTTGACAAGGATGGCAATGTACTACACTGCAGGCGCGTGAGGTGGGGCGTGCGGGTAGCGGGGCGCTCTTTACCTCAGACCCCGACTGCATTCAACTCGCGCGTTATCTATAGGTTATTTACTTAATGCTTGAACTGAGCCATCGAAAATAGTACACAAAAATTAGGTTAACATTTATCTGTAGATTTGTGAAGGGAGTGGTCACAAAATCAGTATCAGTCGGTAGAGCTTCGATAAATACAGTCTCCTTTGATGTCATTTTATTTTGGAACTTTCCCATTTATTATGTCATGATTTTTTCTCAGCGAAGCCTTTAGTCACATCTTTAGTGTCGACTGAAATGGTAAAAAATTATTTCAGTCAGAACAGAAAGTATTTTTGGTACAAACCTTTTGTAAAAAAACTATTACCTGTTTTCTGGTACTTTATTTAATGTACGGACGCTAGCAGGTCAACATTCCCCAATCTGTGAAATTTTACCAACAATCAAATATCAACCTTCCTGTATTATGATAACGTTGAAAATCTATGAAAAAGATTGAGGTAGGTTAATGTGCTGGCGTCTCAACCATAGCATAATATCACGAATGTTATCCCAGAAAGCTTAGGCAGAGAGATATTTTGTCTACACCCACATTTCGCCATTTAAGTTCCATATAAAAGAGGGCGACCGTATTGCCACCGTCCAGACTCCATGGCTGTTATTGAGAAATGACATAATATACAATCAGTAATAAACCCAATGGATGCACCAGACGCGGCGCAGGGGCTAAATATAAAACGTCACTCGAGATTGCTGGCCAAGGTGAAACTAATAAACTCATTTCAATCTCGGTTATTAGACTCGGTACTCTCTGGAGCTGACAGTTACCTCTTTTTGATTATAAAATGTTATTTCAGGATTCTTTAATGAAGTTAAATCAAAAGTCATTGTCAAAAGTTAGAAGGACAGTTCCCCTAAAGCTCCTGCTCTTTTCTGTCTTTCTTCTTCGTCTCTCATATAATGTTGAGGATCGCAACCATGTGGACCGGGTGGACTGTTGCTTCTAACAATCTTTTCGATTGCATTGAGCCATAAATATTTTAGCAGATATACTTTTTTGTTTGCGATCTTTGCAGTCGTTATCAATAATGCTACGGGGGTTAAAAGCACGTACTTACACATATTGGGTACCTAGGTACTATCACATAATATCATTATCTATTCATTACTATTTCCCAACTATGTTGGGACGGCTTCTAGTCTAATCGGATGCAACTGAATACCAGCATTTTGCTTAGTCATATTTGTCTTCCGCACCACATGTGACTGTTCATAAAATGACCCTTTTTTACGTTGTAAAATCATCAAATAAGTCCTCCTACCCCGGGCAGGGCGGTAGGGACTGTCAGACTTGTACTGACTAAAATCCACGGTGTCCTTCAATGGCCCTTTATGGTTCGGGATCACGGTAATGAAATAAGTCCCGCGATCCCGGATAAAATTACCCTAGGCTGATATATATATTTTTTTAAATCACGTTAAGTGGAAAAATATAAGGATGGTGCCCCCGAATAAGCATGCATAATATTGTTTAACAATAGGAATATTTCTAAATGAAAAGTCAGCATTAATTTTGCGTACCACCGGAAATACTTATTATGAGGCATTGACGTCATAATGCCTTTGTAGGAATTAAGTCAACAAGTGAAGCCGGATCAGCAGTTCTTTGTAGGTATCATTAGCCTTGGAATTTAAAATATTAATAGTAACACATTTTTGTGACACTATTTCTAGTTTCATTATTGATTTTCTCGCGACTTAGTCCGCGTTAGAGCTGGGAATTTTCCCAGGTGATCGTCGTCCTACCCGCATGAGTTGCCTTTTGTCTAACTCTCATTTGCTAGATTTCACACAAACCTGATCAGTGGATAAAGCGTGTGCATAACAGAAACAGACAAACACACAGTTTTTTTCGCATATTTAGTATGGAGTGGACCCATTCTGGCTATACTCTTTCTAAGAAAAGTTTTACTGTGTCACTTGTAGATAAATTATACGTTCGGATGTTTTATGAGCAGCCTTAATGATGCCGAATATCTTAGTATCGTGTTAATACTACGGTATTCATGAATTAGGTACCTTTTAAGAAAGCAAATAGGTGTGAAAGACTCTGTAGTTACCTATTTGTTTTATCGCTAAAGTACATTGTTTCTTAAACATAACAATAAAATTCAACAGTGCAGAAAAAGTCTTGAAAGGAGATAAAAAAATAAGTAAACAAACATCGCATATCGGTGTGATAAGTTATCGAGTGAATTCACCGCAAAATTACGTGTAATCAGAATAAAAGGCCCCACCTAATCTAGAAACGTCAATATTTTGTTTCTTCGTCTTGTTTTTATGACTTCCAGACAATTAATGTTTATTTACAAAATAATAATAGGTACCAATACTAAAAATTATCGTCAGCCTACGCTGTAGGGCTGAAATCTTCTATCTATTATATAAAAATCAATTGCTGTTAGTTAGTCTCGCTAAAACTCGAGAACGGCTGGTCCAGTTCGGCTAATTTTGGTTTTGAATTATTCTTGAAAGTCTAGGGAAGGTTTAAAAGGTGTTTTTGTCGAGGTACGAAGTTTGCCCGGTCAGCTAGTATAGATTAAAAGTCAGAACACAGTAAAGATGAACTTCGAAGCAAAGTATTCAAATATTTATGCAAGCCAGCTCTAAAATTAGAATGATGTATGAACTGTGGGGGAAGCTGGTGCATCTTTATTTTAGTCTTTTCTTTCTAGTAAATTTTTGTTTATTTTAAGACATTCTTAGATATTTCTTCTTCATTTCTTAGATATTTAGAAACTGGATAATCTGTTACGTGTTTCATTATCTATCCATACTAAAGGTTTAAATAAACAACCGTCTGTACGTCTTTTTCTGAAACCAAAAAGTGTTAAGACATTTAAAATCACAATTATCAGAACGATCGCGCGCAGACGATCGTTCAGCCACTGCGCCGACCGAGTCATCTTTTTTTTTAATAGATTTCTTTGCATTTTGAACACTAGAGCAATACCACGGTAATATAATAATACAGTACTCCAACTTCATACAAACGGACGAAAAGCGAGCTATACCTACGCGCCTCGATGTCGGGGCGCGCTCGGGGCGCAGACAGTCACGGCTGTACCGCAGTGTCGAGCGGACGGTGTGTTGTTTTTTTTAACAATAACCGCTTGATTTTTTCTCTAAAAATCAGTTCGAGTACATATTTAATAAGACGAGTAGTTTAATATTAGAATGCGGATTTATTATACTTTAAAATTTAACAATAAAGCATTTCGTACGACTCAGTCGAGGCGCAAATATTTTTCGGTCTCAAATACTTCTATAATACATCGGACTTTATAAGCCCGATTTGTTTTTCAAACAAAAACATGTTTTTTTTAATGAAATCTACCAATCAAAAAACAACACGCATTTTTATTGAACACTTCCTGTTCATTATACAAAGTATTTCATTTATTTATATAAAAAAGTATATTTACAATCACAAAACTAAAATAGAGACAGAAAGTACGCAAAGGCAAATGTTATTAAAATGATGTAGACGGGTAGCCCTTTTTTTTTTATCGTGGTAAAATCATCAAATGAGACCTCCAACCCCGGGCAGGGCGGGAGGTACTGTCAGACTTGTACTGACTAAAATCCACGGTGTCCTTCAGTAGCCCTTTATGTTCCGGGGTCACGGTAATAGAAACAAGTCCCGCGACCCCGGCAGGCTTTGGCCCTCTGAGAGGGGGCCCAGACGGGTAGCCCTAACGCATGTTTACGTACCGCGCGGCTGTAGGTATTTAAATCTGTCTGGCGGCCGAGTTACTCTACTGTATATTATTATACTGTGGCAATACTTAGGTTAGGTTAGTAAGTAGGATATATTTTATTTCAATATTATGTTGCACAGGCGAAGAAGCTAAAACGTGTTTTTACCGGAGTAACCTTCATTTCGACCTCGAAATATGTATTTCGAATCAATAGCAGTAAGCAACTCGATTCTATTGTATTGTGTGAGTAAACTGAAATTGAATTCTGAAGTATTAATCATAAGATCAATTTTCACGTGACTGATGAACACAGTAATCTAGCATCTTATTTTGTAGGAGATATTACGAGGGTAAAATATTTAAATTATAATAGAGAGTGTAAATATTTACACAGAGTCCAAATATTTGAACAATGAAAGTGCAGTATCTTTTAAACTACCTACTTAATTTTTCTATACTTACAATATATTTATGTATTTTAAAGTTATATGGAGTTGAATATCGCCATAGTTTCTCACGCCAGCATTACGCCCATAGCATAACAGCTGCCTGTATCTGTAATATTTTCACAATATGAATCTTCTGCTTATATTATAAAGATGAAAATTTTAAGATTTTTGAATTGAAAGAAACTTGTGTCGTTAGTTGGAAGGAAAAATGACCCATAGAACGTCCGAATAAAATTCAAAATACAAACCTAAATGGGAACCTATTTATAAAACATTAGATGATAGGTTTTGATTTGATTTTTTTTTAAACGTTGCCCCACACTTGGAATTTCTCCTGTGTCGTGGGAGTGTTTACAGACATATAAATTCACATACACATACGCCCAGACCCGGAACAACTACTTGTTGATCATACAAATATTTGCTTCGTGCGGGAATCGAACCCGCGACACGCATTGTAGCAGTCCGAACGCTCACTGCGCTTTCGAGGAAAAAAAAATCTCTGGTAGAAACTTTGTATCAATTTTTCGTCTAAAATTCGTTTTGTACTTATATGTTTTCTAATCTCGTCTAATCATCATAATTTCATTAATTATTAAAACCCTAAGTCAAGCAATTCCTCAATAAGGAGCCTATTCAATTGCAATATTCGCCGATAACTTCGAAATCAAACGGGCCTGGCCATGCAAAACGGATGTTGCGTTACAAAAACAAATCGACGTAACATTGTTTGTAAACACGAATCTAGGAAACTACTCGAATGGTACTCATATAACTTGTTGTAAATATGCAAAAACAGTTATGTAATAAACTTTGATATGTAAACAGAAAATTATGTTTAACTATTATCAACTTTAACTCATTTAAATTAGGTAAATTTTCCTATTGACACACTTCTAGTTGAAAATAATTTTATTCACATTTTAAACTGAACTTTATTAAGCCTCTGTTAAGGTATCTATTAGGAATAGGGGTTACTAAAGCCCTTGCGATGAAGAGAAAGTCATACTTTATCTGATAAGTAAAAGTTATATGACTTATGTAAACTTTTATCTTCTTGATAATAGTGTAATATTAACTATCCACTCCTATGTATGTAATATCTATATTCGATAGAAAGTAGACGACTTATCTGTTTTCATGTGATAAGAATATTTGATAAGAAGATAAGCTACATACACGGACCATAATCTTCTAATACCTACATGAAATATATCGATATTTTAGTCTATCACCTTCTCATATCAAAGCTCAGGGAATAAGACAAACATAGATAGCGTAAAACATAGAAATACGCCCTAGTGACACAACGCCCCTTCATTCTAGCACTCAAACTTACTGCTTAGAACCTGCCGGGTTACTATGAGTGGTTCGGCTGAGGGAAATACGCCCTAGTCACAAAACGCCCCTTCATTCTAGCACTCAAACTTACTGCTCAGAACCTGTAGGGTTACTATGAGTGGTTCGGCTGAGGGAAAGACACAAAGCTATACAAAGTCGTCTAACGCCACGTCATGCACTCGCTGGAATCGCTCTCGCTTTAGACGTGATAGGCCACCAGGGTAGGATCGAGTCAGGAGGGTGAGGGCCAACAGCGGCCACCTTCGTGTGTAGGGCATATTCCCAAGCTTTACCCTAATGTGAAAATTTAATAAATATAATAAATTGAGCTAAACTCTAACTATTAAAACATTTGCATGCCCTAAACAGGCAAAATATGGTTTGTGCCTAAACCACCAATTATAACAACTGGTAGTACCTATATTTTATGCAAATAAATTATTCTTCTATATATATAAAATTCAAAACTGACTGACTGATCTGACAACGCACAGCCCAAACCGCTGGGCCTAGACTAACTTGAAATTTGGCATAAGCCTTCCTTACACCACGTAAGTGAGCACTAAGAACGGATTTTGCGAAATTCCGCCCCTGAGGGGTTGTTTTTGGGGTAGATAGTTTGTATGAAACTTCGCTACTGCAGGCGCTAGGAATTTCAAATTTTGCATGGGGTGACTTTTTAGAACGTAGATGCTCACCATGACGGGATTTTGCGAAATCCGACCCCTGAGGGGTTTGTTTTTGGGGTCGATAGTTTGTATGAAACTTTGTTACTGCAAGTGCTAGGGGTCTGAAATCTTGTATGCGGCGGTTCTTTTTAAGATGTAAAAGCTCAACAAGGTAAAAAAAATGTGAAAATCGACCCCTAAGGGGTTGTTTTTGGGGTTGACAGTTTTGAGATTTAATTTTTAACCGACTTCAAAAAAAGGAGGAGGTTCTCAATTCGGTCGGTATGTTTTTTTTTTTTTTTTTTTTTTTTTTTTATGTATGTACATCGATTACTCCGAGGTTTCTTGTCCGATTAGTGTGATTCTTTTTTTGTTCGATGCAGGATACTTGCAGTTTGGTCCCATAAAAATTTCATCAAATTTGGTTCAGTACTTTTTATTTTGTGAGCATTTTTATTAATTCCGGCTACTTGGACGACATGATGATTTTTACTTCTGTACGTGTTTGTTACGCGATTACTTCGCCAATTGTGGACCGATTTTCAAAATTGTTTTTTTGTTGTACTAGGGATCGTTCACTTTAGGGAATACTGCAAGTTTCATCGAACTCTGTTCAGCATTTTTTGAGATAGGGAATTTTATTGGAACTTTCTTTTATGTACACAACATGGGCGATGTTAATACCGGTGCTACGGATTACAAAATTCTAGTGCACATGTAAGAAAATGATGTATTTTCCTAGAATTTGGGTTGAATATTTAAACTAAAAAGAGTAAAATAAAAACTTTTTTCAAAAAAAATTTAACCGCCTTCAAAAACAACCACAAAAAAGGGTAAAATAACCTACAAAATAACTTTTCTTTCGGAAGTCGGTGGCAAAAAGACATCGAAATAATAAAACAAAGCCACCGACTTCCGAAAGAAAAGTTATTTTGTAGGTTATTTTACCCTTTTTTGTGGTTGTTTTTGAAGGCGGTTAAATTTTTTTTGAAAAAAGTTTTTATCTACATATGGATTCTCTGTTGGACTTAAGTGATACTAAAGACGGGATTTTGTGAAATTCGACCCCCAAGGGGTTGTTTTTGGGGTTGATAGTTTGTATGGAACTTTGTTACTACAAGTGCTAGGAGTCTCAAGAAGTAAGTGATAGTTAAAACGGGATTGATGTATTGATAGTTAGAGGTCTCAAATTTACAGGAGGTTCTACTTTAGACATAGGTTCTCACTAAGTGAGATGATCTTGCGAAATTCAACCCCTTAAGAGTAGTTTTGGGTTTGTTAGCAAGGAATCCCAATATATTCATTGGGGTTATTTTAAGAACGTAGGTACCACCCAAGACGGGATACTGCGAGTAGATAGAAATTTTGTTGAATATTGATTTAGATTTTCGAAAAGTACCCCTTATAGAGGGTGACTGGGAGTAAAAATTCACAAAAGCAATGTTCGAAAATCACGCGGACGAAGTCGCGGGCGGAGCGGCTCGTATTCTTATAATAATAAAGTGGCAAACGGCCCTCTGGCCAGTTTTTGTAGGAGAATCGACAATTATGTATGTATGTTCTATGCTAGACATCATGATCTCTCTAAATAATTTAAAAATATGTGCATAACATGAAAACTAGACCTTTTTGAGAATCATTTATTTTTATTTATTAGTCATTGAAATAGACTTTTTAAATTATGTTCTAAGTTGTTTAAATATTGTTGTTGCAGGTTTTTCAGTGCAAAATCAGTGAAAATCATCGAAGAGAGTATTGTTGATCCAGAGAAGAAAATATTGGTGACATACACAAGGAATCTAGGATTTACTAAAGTTATGGTAAGAACATTGCCTGTTTGTTTTAATTTAACTTGGGGTTGCTCTTGAACTCAATCTATTAAAAGCTGAGCGAGCTCACCCAGAAGGTGCCAGAATCAGACAGGATGGTGGGCGCCATTCAGATGGCCATGATGCATTGGCATAAATTTTATAGTCACATTTTATTTTGGTTCTGATTATACATAACTGTTTAATTTATAGTGATCTTACTTTCTTTAAAATAAAAGTGCTTATGGGTTGCTGTCGCTGACTTTTTCTCCATTAATACAGAGGTCTTTAATAATTACAACATGTCATTAAATACTCAACCGTCTTATAAGTCTCCATTAATGCAATGTCTTTTTGTCCCCAGAGCGTGGTAGAACGCGTGGAGTACCGGTCGGCGGGCGCAGGACAGACGATAGCGCGCCGCTCCGCCTGGATCGACTCGCAAGTGTTCGGCTTCTCACGCGCCATCCGCGCCTTCGGGGTCGATAGGTTTAAGAAGAATGCCAATCAGATGGTGAGTTATCTTGTTATGATATCTATAGTATGTGAAGACTGAAGGTGGGTACTGACAGGTGTTACTGCCCGTAATGTACCATTCGCAGCGAGCAGCTATTCGCTGTTTTTCCATGCGAGCGCCTTGTTACCCTTATGTTTGAACAAACGCTCGCTGTAGGTATAACACGTTACATTACGCCCCCTAACGCGACTACTCGCTTGTAATTGTCATCAAAGTGGAAAATCGCAGAACAGTGCAAAGATGTACAAGTTTAAAACTATCGCAGGCGAACGAGACAGGATGCGGATTTCGCCCAATGAGATTGATCGATTTCCATAAATCTCTGGTTCATCCGTTTCCGATTTAGTGACACTGCCCATAAAGTATTTTGGGACCTAATTACGAAAAGGGGAATGCCCAGTGTCCATAGTGCTCTAGGCCCAAGATGGACATCAAATATTAGTCTAAAAAACGAGTGTTTTACAATCTTTACAATATAGGATATTTGTAAAATATATTTAAACTGACGCCACTATTTTAGAAATGTTTAAAAAACCAAAAGTTTTGAGGTTATATTTCTATGAGCATAAGTGTGGGACTGTGAGATATTAATACAAGAAGTCTCCATTTTTAATACTTGACTATTGATAATGATAGGAGGGGTGTTTTTTACATACTTTTATCTAATTATAGGTAGTAGGGTATGAAAACATGAAAAAAATAACTCAATCAATCCATTTAATGGTGACATTTCTTATGAGACTTTTTCTACACATTTCCGTTGTTAATAGGTGACTTCATATACGTTTAACACAGCGTCCATAATTATTGCAGATGCTTTGATGTACAGATCCTTCCAGTTCTTATTGCGGAGCAAGGCTATAAGTTCTAGCAACCAGCGGTTGCAACAAACATGATTATCTCTGGATATCTGAAACAATATTATTATCGGTAAATAATCGGATGATGATGTAGGCAATAGCAAAATCATTATAAGATTAGTATATTTACCTACCGTGATGCAACCAACTGTTGTAAGATGTATATTTTTAAATCGCTATGATTTTGAATTTCGTTCCGGTTAAAACCACAACTCACACAATGTTATCAGTCATTGTAGAAAACGTTATAAATCGGTATACAAAATCTGAACCAAGTCCATAAAACAATACAATAAAGAAATTGAAGAAAAATCAAAACACAAACACATTGAGCGCAACATGACAGTGTCAGTCAGTGTCAGTGTCTGTACTCAAGTCAAATTCAGTGTTGTCATTATCACAAGAAATAATAACATTAAATCGATAAATACGTCTTATCGATTACTTTTTAAATCACAGATTTTTGATTTTATAAATTCTTTTTTTACGAGTACACATTTATTTGTATTTTCATGTTTTATTTTAGTTTACTAAAAAACAAGAAAAAGCAAATGGGCATGCCTGTGCGGTTATTGTATTTGTTTATATTATGTAAATATTTTCATTAATCAATCGATTCAAATCGATTGATTAATGAAAATATTTGAAATGTGATTAGATCTGGCAATATTTTACCAAGTTAAAACCAAGAAAACTTCCGTTTTTTCAATAGATTTACTTTTTTTAACGAATTATTGTAGATTGTAGTGGCGGTCGATTGGAAAAACGTAAATGCCTATTTTTTTATGGCAAAATTAATGCATGTAGTAATTTTTCTCAAGTGTGCTGTCCGCGGTGGGCCTAGGATGGGCAATGCTCTTTTGTTAAAAGTTGAAGATTAGTTTGTCATCATGGATTTTTCTGTATGATCACACTATTGTTGAATATGTTTTCGTATCTTAAATGAACGTAAACCGTTCCACAACTCAAAAACTAACCTGCAACTCACAATTCCATCCTTCCAGGTAAGCGGCTTCAACCACGTCCTGCACAGCATGTTCCCTCGTCAAGTGCCGTCGTCCCACACGATGACGCATACACTGAAGGAGATGCGCGAGGCGGCGGCCGCGGCCACCGACCGCGCCAAGCACAACGTCCTGTCCTCCGTCAACAGGACATAACAGGATGCCGACTGACCCAGGAGTTAGGACTAAGTGAGTGTACCACACTGCAGCTCCCATTTGTTGGTATGGAGTAGTGAGGAAATGGAGTGCTTCGTTACAACTGCGGAGATTTCATGCCTAGAATTTTAAAGTGTCATTAGTGTTCAGTAATAAGGCGTTGTTTCATCCAGTCACCTACGTGATCATTGGTGGCACTCAGTTTATGATGAAGTGTCCCATATTTATTTTTATGTAAAATAGCACCAATTTGGTGTAAAAGAATGTTCTGGGAACATAAAACACCCGTTGGTTAGATGTGGGGAAGATATTTGTTGGCATTTGTCATGTTTTGGATAAGCTAACAACTGTTTTCGATCTAATTGTGAGATTATAGTAGCTATATCATCATGTTTTATCTAAACACATGTCATACTGCCCATGAGCACTCCATTTATCAATACACCTCATATTAAAATAAAGTACAACAGAGGAGCATAAGAAGTGAAGGACTGCTTTAGAAGTTTGTTGTAGTCTAGAAACGTAGATAAGGAATCGTATTTAATTATAAAAAGGTTCTAATCTATATGTCACTCAGGATTTTTAGCACTGGCTTGTTGATAATAAGATTTTATAATGGATTTATTTTTGACTGGCAATACTAATGTTCCTTGGTTTACTGAACATTGAGTAATACGAAAAATACTCTTGGCTCATATTTTTCCTCTTACAGGACAGTTTTCGTAATGAAGAGTATTCAATCACAGTTCATTCAAATATGCTATAATACCTACTAAAAGGTTTTTTTTTTAATTTTTGGCTAGTTAAAAGTGTATCCATTGCCTCTGTTCTCGAAAGCACAACAATTTGTACTGTATTTTATTTTCACTGCCATTTTCGTTATTAACATGCACACAACGCTACTTGTACCTTCGCCACATTCCAGCCGTGTGGTATATTACTATTGTCTATGTGTATGTTTGAAAATGCTTCGTGCACAGTTAGAGAGAACGGCAAACTTAGGCGAGGATTTAAATCGTTAGATGTAATCGATAAGAGCCAATTCGCGCATCCCAATTATGGAACAATTGCAACCATTACTGCTACCAATTCACTGCAGACCAACTATACCCCTCATCGTAATTCTGGTGGTAGGGTAGATGTCTTCAAGTTAAACGAAACCATCAGACAAGAGTTGTATGTAAACAAGAACAATTTATTTAATTTTTATTTATGGCCTGAGTATGGTGGCAGCAGATTGCTAACAGTAACATGAAACATTCTAAATGGTTTAAATCTTTGTATTTATGTAAAATTATGCAATCTTTTTAGATTCCTAATTGTATATTAATACACACAATTAAGGTTATGGGATAACTGTTTACCTAATTATACTTGTGGATATGCTTATACAGTTAGCTTTTTTCTCTAAGTTGTGCGTTTGACTGCGTTTTTTTGGTATATTATTTGGAGAGAGCAAGGTTAGCGATTTTGTGAGCTGCAGATGTATTGTAAACAGAAAAAAAATAGGAATTTAATTGAAAATTAAGATAGATGGTCTAAAATGGTCCAGTGATTTCCAGCAACGTCATTGGCTATTCTTTTATTATTCATTCTCGAAGTGAATCATTTGGAATATTGCTATATGGCCGTTTCAGACCCTAAGAAAATTGCAGTTCATAGCTTGTCATTGAGCTTGCAAGATATACTAGTACAAAAATGTATTCCATTTTAATAATTTATTTGATGGTCCAATATTTCTTAATGAATTATTACAATAATAAGTAAGCGTGACTTGGTAGCAAAGTAATACGATTAGCTTCCGAGTCATGTTGAGATTTATATAGTTCCGTACCTTAACGGGACATCGATTGATAAGACATCTCGGGGCCATCCATCCGTCAATGTAAATGAAAATGGCGGATTCAACGCTAGTACACACGGCTACACATCAAGCTATGGCCGTCCATTGTGTGCATAAATTGTTCGAAGCAAGACCAAGGCAAACTGGTTTTGCATAGCTTGATGTGTAGCCGTGTGTACAACTAGTGTTTTAAAAGTACAATTAAACTTAGTCAATAATTTGAGAGTGATTTGAAAAATTTTGTCAGATTTAATTGTGTATCAGTAAAAACTAAAAATTATAGGTCTATGATCTTGAATTAATTGTTATGGGTTAGCAAACATTGTCGCAAAATTGAAGATACCAAATGTATACAATAGTGTACGATTCGGTACATAAAAAGTCTTACGGATGGACGATTTTCCGGCTTCCGGTGACTTTTTCCAAAAACAAATTGAAGTTTGAATGTAATAGTCGATTTTGCGCCAATATTTTTAGACCCAAAGTAATGAAAATTAGGAGCTAAGACAGAAAGTGGGTATGGAGGGAACAACCTGGGTTTCCATATATTGAAGAAAAATATTATTTTAGATAGGGATTTTATCTTTTTTCCTTGCTCTCGCTGTACAAAAAAATGGATTCTATGGATAAAGGCAGCTCCATCTCGCTAACTAAGAAACAAATGGTTTATACTTATGTTAATATTTATTTATTATTTTCAAAATGTTGTTCAAATTCGAAAGTGACCAATCAATTCTATTCATCTGCTTTGTCAATGCGGGTGTGCTTGAAAATTATTTGAAGAAAAAACTAATTTCCATAATATGAAGGCAGATGATGATATTAAAATGAGAATTAATCTTTTCTCTTTATTGTATTACTATCTAATCGTCCCAAATGATTTGTTAACTTTTGTACATACAACAGTTTAAATCTCGTCCTAAATGTAAATATGTAAAGGGGTTGTACCAACGGCAATATATTACTAGACTCCTAATAACAGGCGACCAATGTCTGTCAACACATTAGGCAAAAAAGTCTTATATCCGTCTTATTTCGACCACTCCTGTGAGCCGTAAACATACCTTGAGACAGAAATGACCTTGAGTTAGCCAATCACAACGCAGTACCCCGTCCCCCTCGCTTACGTAGTACCTCAGCGAGTTGACAGAATAGTTTTTGTTCCTTAGATCGTGCATGCGGAGTCTGGTAATATATCGTCGTTGGGTTGTACACACTTGTTTGAGCCGGTACGAGTCGGCATTATCGAAATCGAATATGTTTGGGAAAAAGCCACTCGACTTTCCGTATGCAGTTTATCGATCGGGAGAAATGAATATGTGTTCTATATTCTATGTAAGCTGCAGGTCGGCTTCTTTGCGAACTGAAAGTACTGCCAAATCCAATTTGCCTACTCGAATAAGTGTGTAGCACCTCTCCAGATTTTTCACAATTCCAAATGAGAAATGTACGGATAAAACTAATGTCAATAAAGAATTTAATTGTTACCTATGACTTTATTAAAAATCTATCTTGAATTTGAAAAACCTTGCCGTAAAATAATGTAAAAATCAAACAAAAAAAGCGAAAATATCAATGTTTTAAAATGTAAGAAATATATTTTATTATACTCAGATACTTTGTTTAGTCTAGTCTCTTTGGGAAATCATAGTTTACTTTTATCTGCCTATTGCATTTAGGTGTTTTAGCTAACTAATAATTCTAGTGACTATGACTATTGTTAATGTTGTTGTTGCCACTTTACATTATGAAGGAAAATTTGATATTTTTTAAATAATAATCTGAATATATTTTGTTTTGTAAACCTTGTACTGTAAAGTTACTTATCGCTATTTGATAATATTGTAAACAGCGTCTTCCTCTATAAATAATAATAGATTACAATATTGTCCACGAAATTTTATATTGTTTTCTAGTCTAAACAAATTTTTGCTATCGGGTTAGAAAAAAATAATGGATTATGCATAATGGCAATAATTATTTTCTACGTAGTGTAAAGTGGCTTATAAGGGAGGTTTAAATGTTAACTACAAGGTTAGAACTATCGATAAAAGGATATTCTAAACACATGTTATCGTAACACAGCGTTTGGATACGTTTGAGCAGATCCATAGTGTAATAAAATTAGTATTAGTTACCATAATCAATAGTAAGATAATAATAAACGAGTCTATTTAATTTTATGGTTTTATTTTATTCGTGTCTAATTATTTTACTATTTTTATTCCAGTCTGCCACAGCTGTGTTCTTCCCATTTGTAAATCCCAAGATAATCAAAACAGAAGAAGCTGCTATCTCTTTAAGTTTTTAGGGAAGAAACCGGACACATTGTATAAGCGCAACCGTATACTATAAGAAATTTCTATCCGCATATTATGATCCCAGCAACTTTTACAATACAAAATGTATGCAGCGATTGCTTATCTATCGGCAAGCATCAGTAGATGACGATCCGTTAGGTTTTTTTTTACAGTATGTGGTACTAATACAAAATATAGGTATGCAATGAATATATTCCGGTGAGCATCAATTTTTCTGAAAGAAACTTGCGCTTGCGCTAACACTGCCAAGCAGGAGTGGTGGTTGGTATTATTAAGATTGACCAGAAGAATCAATGGAGCTTTCCCTAGTCAAATCGCAGAAAAAAATTGGCATTTACCATACTGTAGAACGAGATAGACAATGTAGTAGTGCTTTTCCAGTCTAAGAGTAGGGACCACGTGGACACTGACTACCTGTCTCCTCTCACAAAAGAGTCTCTCTCCTTTTACAAAAGAGAAAGGACTACCTTTTTCTTTTCTTTCTTCTCCTTTCTCTTTTCATTTCAGTGCCACTTTCTCGCTTTCTGTAGTCCATATGTCTATGGTTCTATTCGTTTTATTTTTATAAAATATTTTGATTAAAGCTATTTAATCATTGTAATAAACAGTAAATAATTATAATAATTCAAAACCCCGCTTTGTACATTGACTATTTTACAGGAAACAGATAGATTGTGGGTGACCCGCTCTTTCTAGTTGAGTCAAAGGTCAATTTTAGGCAGCTGTTGCGCAGTCCATACTGTAAGTCTATGATTATTAGCTTTTAAATAATCACTCTGGTAACCCCGAACTATGTCATCAAGTGTTTTGGCGGTTTTGTATGAAAAAAAAAATACATTTTAAAACTTTGATTTTGGGATGAAAATGGTTATTGTTGTAACAAGACACGTTAAAAGTGAATTCTAGTGTGGTTGTGGCTTACAGGTAAAGTAAAAAATGAAGTTCCACAGACAAGAACATACTGTAGCATTTTTTGAGGGTACTCTTCAACACCATTAATGCAGAACAGAAAAGAGATGCTGACTATTCCTGTGGATCTTTGGCGAGAGCTAGTAGGTAAGTTTTTTTACGTTCTTTGTTAATTTAATAATAGAATTACCAACTTAGTAATAAAACACTAAAATCAGTCTAACATTTTGTAATAGAATCCACAATCCTTAAAAAACTAATTTTATTTACAAATAATGCAATTAGCTAACATTTTCTACACTATTCATTTTGTTCAAGCCACATGATTTAAAAATATAATTTCATTTAACTTTAATGGCCGCTCGTAACCTAGCACTACGGCTTCTAGGATTCCTTTCCACTTCTTCATCACTTGGTACTTCTACATGCTTGTTAATAGCTTTCCAAGGTGTATCCAGAAACTTGTTGATAGTATCCTGATTCTGGACTAAAGTTGGACTTAAATACTTCAACGGAACAGGGTTTGCAACCTCATTGACTATGTTGCCAGCTATATGACGTTTGACTATTGTGTCTTCTAATGAATGAAAGCATATGGTTACTAATTTTCCATTGATTTTTAAGTAATATCTTGCCAGTAACATTCCATAGTTGAGTTCATTCAGCTCATTGTTTACAAAGATACGTAATGCTTGGAAGACCTTTGTAGCATTTGACTGCGGTCTTTGCAGTTTATCCAATCGTTTCTCATCTGGGCAGCAAGAGTTGACAAGTTCCACCAATTCTTCCGTAGTCTCAATATTTTTGATCATGTATCTAGCTTGTATGATTGTTTGTGCTATTTTCGCTGCTTTCTTCTCTTCTCCATATATTTTGAATATCTTGTACAGTTCATGTTCATTGGCAGTTGCTAACACTTCTCTTGCTGTTATTTGGTTTGGGTCTCTGCCAGCATCCATTCTCATATCCAAGAAACCATTTTTACTGATTGAAAATCCTCTTTCCCCAACATCTAATTGCATTGATGAGCATCCAAAATCAAAGAGCATTCCATCTATTGTGGACTGTGTTATTTCTTTGGTTTTGAGAAGTGCGGGAAGTTCACTAAACCTTCCTAACAATGGTATTACTCTATTTGGGTATTCTTCAGCTAGCTTTTGAGCTTTTTCGTGAGCTACAGGATCTCTGTCTAAGGTAATAAGTTTACAGTCAGCCGCTTCTAGTATTTTTCTTGAGTGGCCTCCAGCTCCAAATGTCATATCAATGTACAGTTCATTGTCTTTAGGGTTTAAGTGTTTTATAGACTCGTTTAGCATGACTGGTGTGTGATCTCTGTACTGTACTTGTTCTGTGGACAGTCTCCGGGCTAGAACTGCCCTGTGTAGTCGCTGGAACGGCCTGAGAATCATTTTTTGTCCCTACCAAATATTTTGCTAAAGAATCCTTTGTTTTCTTCCTTCAAATATTCGAGAACTTCGTTAGACAGGATGAGGTTGCACTCTTCAGTACTGAGGCCGGTGGCTGTACTGCTATGTTTTCGTTTGTACTTGTTTTTGTAATGGTTATCAGCTAGTTTGTTGAGGGCGTTGTACTGTCGATTGCAGAGCTCAGAATCTAAATTCTGTCTCTCCGATGACTCAAACGCTGCCTTGACTTTATCTCTGATGAATTTTCCGAGGTCTCTGTAAAGCATTATGAAAGTAAATGTGTGTTGTAAGCGAAGGGGATAAGTTATTATGTAGCATAACCTCACTTTTTCTTACCTTTCGCCTTTAGTGTTGTCTACCGGCCATTTAGCTATGAGTCTAGTGAATTTCTTATATTGAGTAGTCATAGCTAGTTATTCAGTTTATCATTTTATTAATAAGCGGCTTTATTTGAATATTACCATCAAAATCACCAATAATGACCGAAACTGGAAAACAGAGTGCTGTCAAGTGTCAAAGTCAATGTCATTAAAACTGATACAGGATGTTTCGTTCAGAATCAGATTCGTTCTTAAACCTCGTCTGAGTCTCATGTCCTGTTTTTTTTTTAAATTTTATTAAGCCAAGTTTCTATTCGAAAAACATTTATACGTGCATAAAAAATATTGTATTGTATAAATATTTAGGGGGATAAAGCTGCTCGCGTCCATAGGATTTACCACCTTCTCCTAGGCCCACCCTATACGTGTCCCCCGGGTGGTGCTAAATGAGTAGCAACGCCGAGCAACAGGCGGCGGTAAATAACCTGCCCACAGGCATTTGCAGGCCTGTGGAGGATTAAATCCCTCCCAAAAGTGCAACTACAGTACCTTGGGAAAGTGCTGTATGTATGTCCCAACTCGTAATATGAAAGTATGAATGATAATGATGTTGATTTGTCATGCGATCCGGCTAACGCCCGGCGCTCGCAGGTATCCGGGCCTGCGAGTGTGAAATTGGTTACCGAAGCCTGCACAGGGGTAGGCAACCAGGCCCCTGTGACGGACAATGCTACTGGCAGCACAAAAAAAAATCTAATACAGCAGGCGTTCCATCCCAGCCTCTTTATCTCAAGACCTAGATCTATGTCACTTGGAAATAAACCAAGCACAGCCAACACCACAAAGGAGAAAGACTCACTTCCCACAACACCAGCAACAATCACCATAGAGGATGACGATAACAGCTGTCCTCCCTCATGGCAAAGAATACCCACCCAAGGCAACCCAAAAAGAAAGAGGATATCCGATAGCCCACCTTCTATGAAAGGATATAATAACCCATCCCAGAGCTCTGTTAATACTTCCAACAGGTACAGTGGTCTCCCGGTAGACATAACTGACGATTCCGGTGATCCAATAGAAAGTCTACATACTAAGAAAATTAGCAAACCACCACCAATAATTCTGTATGGCATTACGGACATATCTAAACTTACAGAACTCCTAAATAGTTCCGCACCAAGCGACACTTACTCCTATAAACTAGTCAATAGAAATCAGCTGAGAGTAATGGCGCAAACAAGTGAAGCGTACAAAAACATTATAGACCTAATCAGGAAGAATGGGCTTATAGGCCATACGTTCACACAGAAAGACAAGAGGAGCTGCAGAATTGTGATTAAGAATCTACACCACACAACACCAAAAGAAGCCATTGTTGAGGAAATTGAAAAAACTGGAAATAAAGTTAGAGGCGAAATCATATGTGCAGTCTCAAGAAGAAATAAGAAACCATTGAACATGTTTTTCGTTAATGTTGAACCTGGCCCAAATAACCCTGAACTTAAACGTATAGATTCTATATACTACACTAAAGTCAAGATAGAAGATCCACGAAAAACAAATGAAATTCCTCAATGCGCTAGATGCCAACAATATGGGCACACGAAAAACAATTGCATGCGCCCTTACCGATGCGTCAAATGCGCAGAAGGACATAGAACGATAGACTGCTTAAAAAAAGACAGAAATACACCAGCCACCTGTGCATTATGCCTTGGAGACCACCCTGCCAATTACAAAGGGTGCCAAGTATATAAGGAGATATGTGCAAGAAAAAAATCACAGTTACCCTACAAAAAAACTGCACTATCGAATGTGAAGAACCCAAGAGTCAATGCTGTCCCCTTTCCAGCAGATGACTTCCCACAATTACAGCCAAATACCCACATCAGACAACAACCACATATCCAAGGTACCCAAGACGCCGAAAACACGGCACCCTGGAGAAACAAGCAAGAAAATATACAACCTCAGCCACTAAATTCACTTGAACAAATCATCACCAAACAATCAGAGAAAATAGATATTCTCATACAACAAATAGGCACCCTAATGGGACTCCTTACGACCCTAATCGCCCAATATAAAAAATGAAATTCCTACGCATTGCAGCATGGAACGTGAATGGCCTGTCTCCTAATAAACTGGAAGTAGAAGTTTTTATTATACACAACAAAATAGACATTCTCTTGATCTCAGAGTCTCACATGACTGATCAAAAATCCATTCGCATCAAAGGATTTAATGTATACTATACGAACCATCCTGATGGAACATCTCACGCTGGTACTGCAATTATAATAAAAGAAAGCATAAAACAACACGCCCTCCCAAAATTTAAGCAAGCATATCTGCAAGCTACTGTGATATCAATAGACGATTGGCAGGGCCCACTTAACATCGCTGCAGTGTACTCCCCGCCTCGGCATCGAGTCGACGAACAAATGTTTAGAGACCTTTTTACCACGCTCGGTAGCAGATATGTTGCTGGAGGGGATTGGAATGCCAAAAATATCTTCTGGGGCTCCAGGTTGACCACAACCAGAGGCAGAGAGCTGAAGAAGGCAATAGATTCAGAAACACTCAGTATTCTAACTACAGGTGAGCCCACTCATTGGCCATCTGATCCCAACAAGACACCTGACCTTATCGATTTTTTTGTAACGAAAGGAATGTCAGGCCTGTACACAAAAGTCGAATCATGCTTCGACGGCAACTCCGACCATACACCAGTAATATGCACTCTGAGTACCACAATTATTTACAAAACGCCCCCTGAGACCCTTTACAATCGCAAGACTGACTGGGATTCATTCCAGAACTTTCTAGATGAAAACATCAACTTACGCATACCCCTTAAAACAGAAGAAGACATAGAAAATGCGGCATGGTATACAACCAATCTGATTCAGAGAGCCGCTTGGATGTCTACCCCATGTATAAAATCCATTTCAAAAACACAGGACTATACACTTAAAATAAGGGAAGCGATAGCTGCCAAACGGAGACTTAGGCGACAATGGCACACAAGCAGGAACGGACATGATAAAAGAGCCCTCAATAAAGCACAAAAGGAATTAAATAAAATGCTCAAAGAGCATGATAACGATACTCTGCAAGATAAATTAAAAACCTTATCACCGCACAAAGCAGATGACTATTCCCTATGGAAAATAACAAAGTCAGTAAAGCGGCCTCAAGAACACATGCCTCCATTAAGACAGCCGAATGGTGAATGGGCGAGAAAACCTGCGGATAAAGCCGAGCTATTTGCTGCATTCCTAAAAGATGTATTCAAACCGAACAAACCCGACATCATGTATCCAGAAGAAGAAATCGACGGAATCCTTTACAGTGATCAGCAAATGTCTCTACCGCTGCGACTATGTACTCCAACAGAAGTTAGGAAAGCTATTAAAAACTTGAAGAAGAAAAAGGCACCAGGTTTTGATTTGATTACGTCAGAAGTGCTTAATCATTTACCAAGAAAAGGAATTGTTTTACTAACCATTCTTTTCAATGCTGTGCTGAGACTACATTATTTCCCTCTTATCTGGAAAGTCTCTATCATAAATATGGTACCCAAACCTGGAAAAGATCCCACTGAAGTCTCCTCGTATAGACCAATAAGTCTTCTTCCACTTTTGTCAAAACTGTTCGAGAAGTTATTACTACAACGGCTGTTACCTATACTTGAGGAACAAAGGACAATCCCAGAGCATCAATTTGGTTTCCGAGCACACCATGGAACGACAGAACAAATACACAGAGTGGTTCACACAATCCGACAATCCTTGGAAAGAAAGGAATATTGTTCTGCTGCTTTTCTTGACATCCAACAGGCATTTGATCGAGTATGGCATAAAGGGCTCTTGTGTAAACTAAAAATCTGCTTACCACACGCCGCATACATGCTACTGAAGTCTTACTTGGAGAATCGAGTGTTCCAAGTTAAATCCGAAGACTGCCTATCTTCATTCTATCGTATAGAAGCTGGAGTACCCCAAGGTTCTGTGCTAGGACCTGTTATGTATACAATCTAATTGTTACTGCAACCTATGCTGATGACACCGCAGTCCTATCTTGTGATAAAGATCGGATTAGAGCATCCACTAAACTTCAAGAACACTTGGACAAGATAGGGTCATGGTTGAAAAAGTGGAGAATCAAGGCTAGTGCTGCCAAGTCTGTCCATATTACCTTCGCCCTAAGAAGAGGGGATTGCCCACAAGTGAAACTCGGTCAAGACGTCCTGCCACAGAAAAGTACTGCCAAGTACCTAGGTATGCACCTCGACAGAAGACTTACCTGGCGTGAACATATAAAGACCAAAAGGGATCAAGCTAACATAAAGCTACGAAACTTTCACTGGCTTATGGGCAGACAGTCATCACTAAGCTTGGAAAACAAACTTCTGATTTACAAAAGCATCCTTAAACCTGTATGGACATACGGTATAGAACTCTGGGGATCGGCAAGCCACTCAAATATTGAGATAATACAGCGTTTCCAAAATAAAGCATTGAAAACCTTAAGTGATGCACCTTGGTTCACAAAAAACATTGAAGTACATGAGTACCTACAAATCCCAACTATCAAGGAAGTTGTAGACAAGGCCTATAAGAATTACAAAGAAAGACTCCAACGACACAAAAATGAACTTGCTGTGACACTTCTAAATTCCTCAGAATCGACCTACAGACTTAAAAGAGGACGATTAGCGTCAATCTAACCAACAATACCAAATCTATTAACGAGGTGACGCATCGCAGGATGTGAATAATCTCAACTGACACCAGAAGTAACAACCAATCTGATTAAAGCTTACGGGCTGATTGCAGATAGAAGAGAGAGAAAAAAAAAAAAAAAAAAAAAAAAAAAATATATTGCGCGACATACTGAACACGATACCGGAATCAGGTAAAAGGAGAGCCTATGCCTAATCCAAGGATTACTGGGTTGAAAATGATAATGAAGTTATACCAACTTATTGAAGGACATAATTTTATATACCTATGCTTTCTTGGATCTCTTACTGTTAAAAGTTAGGATCTATGTAACTATCGAGCAGCAAAAATACCTAAAGCAGGTTTTCTGCGGTGATGATGTTGTTGTGAGTCCATAGCCGAACACAATTCTTTTGATTTGTAATACAGAAATAGGTATATAAAAAATAATAATTAGGAAACTCGTTTTATATGACTAATTAAGTCAAGAGTGAATAGGATGCTTCGATGCTGCAAGCATGGTTCCGCGTCAACCACAATATCTTCTCTTACCAATACCATTAGGCGAGATGTTGGTCAAATTCAGTATATTATTTGGTGGAGATATTTAATCAGTCGTAACTGAATTTAATTGTCAATACGCCATCTTGGATTTTTTATACTAGGATTCGCTGTTTTGGTAGTATGCTAACTTATCGCCAAATATACCTACCTATAAAAACATCAGCGCCGGGGCGAGACCCCGCTGCCTCGAGAAGTCGAGGCGTGGCGGGAAGAGCTCCGGCGCGAGCTCAGGGTAGTATGGAGTGGACGACTGTCGCAACCGACGGCCGGGCACGCCGCAATCGTGGCGGTAAGACCCCTCTTTGAGGAGTGGCTGGAGAGACGTCACGGCGTCCTGACCTATCGCATGACGCAGGTCCTCACCGGACACGGAAGTTTCGGGAGGTACCTGTGGCTGATGGGAAAGGAGGAAACGCCTGGGTGTCACCACTGCGAAGATCGCCCGGAGGACACAGTAGAGCATACGGTGCAAGACTGCCCAGCTTGGGCAGAGCACCGACGTGTCCTCACGGCGGCGATAGGCGGAGACCTCTCGCGCCCGGCATTGGTTTCGGCGTTTCGGCCATGCTGCGGAGCGAGACGGAGTGGGAAGCGGTCGCCGCCTTCTGCGAGGCAGTAATGCTCGTGAAGGAGGCGGCGGGCCGCGAGAGAGAGAGGACAGCGTCCTCCCTCCGCCCCAACCGCAGTGGTGTACGCCCACGGCGCACGTACACGTACGTCGCAAGACGATCTCCGGCCACCGTAGGCGCGGGCATGCGGACAGCGAGTAAAGGGCAACTCGCTGTCCGACCATGGACCATGCCCGGGTCGACGGCGCGTCGTGTTCCACGCGCGCCTCAAAGAGCTGTCAGCAAAATGACGGGGCCCCCTCTCAGAGGGCCAAAGTCTGCCGGGGTCGCGGGACTTATTTCTATTACCGTGACCCCGGAACATAAAGGGCTACTGAAGGACACCGTGGATTTTAGTCAGTACAAGTCTGACAGTACCTCCCACCCTGCCCGGGGTTGGAGGTCTCATATGATGATTTTACCACGATAAAAAAAAAAAACCTATAAAAACATAAAAAGATTTTGCAGTTGCAATTTTTACTTCTATTTTTTTTTTTAATATTGAGGAAGACCTTTTAAAATTAACATTTTCCCTTTGAATTTCTTCTAAGGATAAAATCTCTACCGGTTTTAACAACAGGAATATTGTGAACAGGTGCGCATGTTTCCAATAGTCGTTAGTGGAATAGGAAGTCCATTTTATTATTACCTTTTATGTTGGAATTGGTTGAGAAAGCGTCACGTAGTTATTACAACAGGCAGAATATGGCTAAGGGCAAATAATTGGGTAGCCTATGTAGCCAGCTGTGTTCTGCGGACTGCGGGTACCTAATAAGCGACAAAGTTGGAATTGTACAATCTACCTTCTTGTGTTTAGGGTCTCTGTACCAAGTATTTGTATTGTATAACGGACTGGTGTCCGCAATGCTACGTCATATGCGCTTATTTTGTGTGGATTTTTTGTTGTTCATGACTCGTGTGACCACACTACGTTTTATAAACCCCCAAACGTTCACTTCAAATGCTTAAATCGTCTTATCAAAAATAGGCAGATCAGATATCAACTCTAAAATGTCAAACCCAGAAATAAAACTTTGTTATTTCATCATCACGATGAAAGGTCAAATAAGAGTAGGTAAGGGAGGGTGAGAAACGACGAATGTATTGTCGGAAAAATTATATTGCGGCCTGAAAAGGGTTGTCTTCTGATAGATACCTTATTATTACCTACTTATTAATTACTAGAAAGTATGAAAAAGACGACATGAATCAGACCGAAGCAGACCTTCGACTTATGACAAAGAACTATTATTATAGTTCACAATTGCAGCTATTTCAATAGGTTATGTAGGTATTTAAAATACTTACACAACGAGTGTAGCACCTTTTTCTTGTTTTTATAGTTCTTTAAATATAACGAAGATATCGATAACTCCTTACATCTAATAACTACTTACATAAACAATAGATGCAAGGTATAATGATGCGTATAGATATTACAGATCTACAGAGTTGAGTGTCTGGTATTGACTGTCTGCTCGTTGATGGACATTTCCTGTCCTAAAGTGCTAATCCATGTTCTCCAAACTCCAATTGACTGCCTATAAACAAACAAAAGTATTCTCAAGCGAAGCATTCTCATTTTATTTCTTCCTCATACTTCATAGAGAAAACAATAAAAATTAAAGCTGGCCTACTTTACGAAAATATTAAAAGATTAATAGGCCATAACTCACAGAATCTTTTAATAGTCTTTAAAGACGTTAAAAATGCAACTCTCGGCTTTGGTTACGTTGTCTCGTCCCGAAATAGGGGATTAGATAGCGAGTTCATATCCAATGGGATTACCTATTGTTAGTTCGAGGCATTCTCATGCCGAAACTTTACTGTGTCTCATTTCTGATACAATAACGTTCTACTAAATGTATAAACGAGTTTGTTGGAATCAATTTAAAATCGATGAAAATTTTAATTAAACTTCTTGATAAAAACTTTGTCCCTACCCTACGGAATTTCTTTTATTTGTACAAAAACATATAAAAAAACAAAATGGCGGTTTAAGCGCAATAGGGCTTATTCTCCTTTTGGCAACCGTCTCCCAAATGGACTACTTCTCATCTCATTATAGCCAATTCTCATTTTGGCTACTTCTGCTTAGGGCTATTTCTCACTTGGGTTATAAAGCTGGAACTACTCGAACCCACGACAAACGGTGCAGTAGCCAAGCACTTAGGTATGCACTGCTCCAACTGTGCTGTCAATGTTTTTATGCCAATTTACTTGGAGTGGGTGCACCAAGCGCTCAGCTACAGCGCCAACCGTGTTGTCAATTCTCTTGTGTCAATATTGAATTGGTGCTCTGTACAACATGCTTTCGTCATCCTTTTCTGGCCATAACATATTTTACGCAGACCCACATTTTTTGGTCTTCATCTACTCACTATTAGGAAACTGACGAGAACCTTAGAGCCAAACGACTGTCAGGTTCATCGGACTGTCCTATAGTGTCCTTTCCTGCGGCTTACGAAAGCAGTTGGCCCGTGAATTAATGGGGTGGTTTTTGTCAGTAAGAGTCTGACAGTCCTTTAGGATCCGGGAGGACATTTTGATGATTCATCATCACCATCAGCCTATGCCTAAATGTTCCCACTGCTGGGATACAGACCTCTCTGTGAGAGGAAGTGGTCCATAATCCACCACGCAGGCCCAATGCGGTTTAGTTTTTGATGATTATAACAACCTGAAAGAGAATGGCCATTCTTAATCAAAACTTCAGTCATGACATTGCCCTCATTCTCCCGCAAAATAATTATGCCCATAATTCCTACTTTTCAGCCACTGAAGATTAATATTTTCTACCCAACATAAATGTCTTAAAACCTTGTCTTCACAACTTTTCTTGACAATAAGTCCCTCCATTTTCGCGGCACTATAGCTCAACGAAATGACTCGAACTTGAGCCGAACACGTTACGAGGCTCCAGTCACATGGTATTTGTCACATTTCCACTAGTGTTACACCTAATATGTCACACCCAAGTGTTTACTAAAGCGTGGGTGTATACGAAAAGCATGTGTGCAAGAATTAATGTGTCAAACTCGGAAGGAAACGAGAGGCGAAAACTAACGAGGCTCCACGGATTCGCTTGTGAATTTTTAGAATAGGTATGTTTAAAACTAGCGGCTTTATATACTTCATCGGCTGTATGGACCACTTTAATATCGACTTGTTGTATTATAATTGAATTTATTTTGATTTTATTTTTAAAGTGAAAATATTACTAAATGTTAACGTAAATATTTCAAGCGTCTACTTTTTGCCGTTTTCAACATCAAGCAAAAATACCACGTTTGTTGTTTGGGTCCCGGCTAGATGCAGCCTGGTGACAGACGGATAGACAGACAAACAGACGGCTAGTGCAGTCTTAGTAATAGGGTTATACCCGTCGGGTTCGGAACCCAAAGTGCTCAAACACACTGCGAGCCTAGCGCGGTGACGGCGGCGGGCGCGATAATAATGAATGTATGAAATCGCCGCTTGTGGCCACATTGAAGTGACTAGGCAGGGAGCCTAGCGCGGTGGTTACAAGCGATTTTGCGAGCCTAGGCGTTGCTAGGCAACAACCGATACAACGGACGGGTGGCAGGTGTAACAAACCTTTTCGGTCTTTTAGTAGCACCATATAGTTACCAGAACATGCACTAAAGTACTACCGTTGGATGTTTTTGTACATATTTAAATTATTTTTACCGTACTTGAGTAGAAAAATGTAGAATGATTAATAATTAAGTTGTATTCAATCCTAAATAACCTGTACAAAATAATAATATTAATTTCTTTAAACAAGTTTTATAGATTCTACTAGGTACCACCGGTTTGCAACACCTGAAGTCGCCGCGACAAAAACAAACGCTTGGTCGGCAGTGTGGACACGTATCGCGCCCGCCGCAGCGCCCACCACCGCGCCAGCCACCGCCGACGCGCTAGGCTTCCAGTGTGGACAAAGCCTAACAATATAAGGTCTACTTATATCGCTCAAGAACAATGTTCTACTTGTTCAGGGATTTTCTTAATCGGTTCAGCAGTTCCAGAGATATTCCATACAAACAAACTCTCAAACTTGACTATTTATAATTACTATTTTTATACCGTATCACTAAGAACACGTACACTAAGAATTTCTTCTATATCGTCAGTGCGTTTACAAATACGTACTCTCAAATACCTAAACACGGAAGAATTACATGTAGAACATATAAATTAATATTAATTCCGTGCAGGAATCGAACCAGCGAGACAGTACAGCAGTGAATCGCTCAGCTACTGCGCCAACCTTGCCGTCATTAATATAGTTACGGTATAAGAAAACCAGCCTGAATACTTTAACCAAAAATCGAATCAATCACAAACCGTTATGCAGCCTTCCTTTCAACTAGTAACAAAGCAATAAGCAAAATCCAATCTTATTCACTCGTATAAAAGATCAAAGGTAAAATGATAAAAATCCGTGAGCGCTATGTACACAGATATTTACTTTCCTCTTTATTTATATCTTCATCTTAGCCTCGACTCAATATCTTATTGCACATGTGAATTCGAGGCTCCGTCTAAAAATCAACATTTTTTCACGACGACTTGCCCGCTCTTACTAAAAAAGTAATACTATAAGACTGTACTTTGCTGTCTCGAATTCATTGCGGGTTTCGTTCGGAAGTTGAGGTAAATTGGTAGGGTATACGCGGCAGTGTATTCCGTACATTTTCAGACGTTTTGATAAGTTGTGTCTTCGGTACGAGGTAACGCTGAACGTTACAAAGTGCGAGCCTTTTGTCTAGATTAGGGTGGTGTTCCGCTGTTACGTATAATTATTATGTTTTTGTTGGATATTATGATTATCACATTTTTTTCATGGGTGTTTGTAATTTAGGTATGATAATTGTAGCTTACTTATAACTTACCAAGTAATATTTCACAAACGCAGAAAAATGATATAGCTAAATACCTAATAATGTAGATGATTTTAGGTAATATAAAAATTATTTTAATGCATGATAAATAAAACGGATAGATAGCAAATTAAGTAAATAGCTACTGTGTTAAACTTAATTATGATATACGACTATTTTATTAAAATATATCCTTTCAAATATTTACATAATAAAAATTTGTGTACCATTTACATTGATTCATATGAACAAATAAGAAAGTTATTATCGTCATTTATATAAAAAGAACAAATAATATGAATCAGTTTTACTACCCAGAAATCGTTCTTTCATGAATTAGAGCGTGGGTGTTTAAATTCACTTACGACGCGACACCCACGCAAAAAAAAACTAAAACTTCCCGCCCGCCTAACGCAGTAGCGCGACCCCGCACTAACCAGAGGGCGGGCGGCGCGCGCACCCGTCCGCCATTTCTCTCTGCAGTCGTACCCCGCGCGGCTACCTCGCGCCATGCAATAGCTGAGCACATTACATAAGACCAGTCCACAAACAATCATCAACATCAGTGAACAGTGTTATATAACTAAAATAACAATTAAAAATAACAATCAAACTTAAAATAATTCAAGTGCAAGTGTTACATTAAAAATTGTGCACACGGACGCTCCAAGTTAAACCAGGTACGGCTAGTATATACGTTTTTGTACACACGCTACGTTAATGTACACAGTTTTTTTTTATATTTACTATGTATTTTTTAATGTTTCAATGGTGTTTAGTTGTTATTTTGGTTTTTTGTATTGTTATTTTGAAGAATAACTGTTATTTTTCTTAAGTTCCCTTAGTTCAATGTTTGGTTTATCGATTATTCTGAGAAACGGTGTTAATTTTACCGCTTTTATGTTATTTTAACTGTACGTTATATTTTTCTGAGTGTTTTAACAGAAAAGTAGATGTTTCTTCACATATTTCGTGTAAAAATAGGGTAAACTTTGAATTATTAGAAAGAAAATACTGTATGATTGAGGTTAGGCTATTATTTTTCTAATTCCTAAAGGTAAATAAGTATATTTGTAAGAAAAACTACTCAAATCTGGTTGAGAACCTCTGATAGTGTTTTCCCCAATCAGTTTTCAATCACCACGCTCGCTAGGAGGTATTGACCCCGCGTTTTTCGATAGCGTACCCTTACTGCCTGAAAGATTATTTTGTATACTGGCCTCGACAGTTTTTTTTTACTTTAAGTTTAAGATATTACTATTATGTTACTGGGAACAATAGTAGCGTAACTTTGAATGTTAAGTATACTATTTTGGGATGAGATTTAGGTTCTAGTTTTTACATTAAGATTATGTCTACATTTCTTGAACTTATTGTGTAAGCTACATTTCGTAAACAATTTTGAAATTTTCAAGACGATTCTACTTTAAGAATAAGCAATAAATTAATGGCTTACTGCAAAGTATGGGAATTACAATCGAAATCTGACAATTTAGACCAGATTACATTGTTTTAACACCCTATATTTTCAACTATTCATGCAGGTATAAAATCGGGGATCAAAGCAATGGTTTTTCTCATTGGTCTTGTGTAAGTGTTATTGCTTACAAGGACCTGGGTTCGTTTCCCAGGTTAAAATTTTACTTATTTATCGAAAAATTGCTCAATAGCAATTTGCAGTATATCTATTTGGGCCATCCAGAATAAGGTCGTCCCAACAAACACAGTTTTGGTGAAATATGGATGTATATTTAAGTACATCAAACCATTTCGAGAAATCATTTGAGATGTTATTTGTCAAAAATGTTTTATAAAACACTCACCCTATACTGCTCAGTAACTGACAGCTATTGTAGCCCCTACAAACATGCAAATAAGGTCCACATCATGTAAAAATATGATAAGGGACTTTTTGCGCCATTTAGGTACGCTCGCAAAACAGCGAGGGTTTTTCTAGGACACCTTTGTCCGTGACACGGTTGGATTGAATAGCTAGGGATGAGAAATCAATTTCCTATCATGTTCGATCTTAGTTATCGAGATGATAGACGACCTACCTACGTATGTACCTTATGTGAAGGCAATTAGGGACCATTAGGTATGTCTACTAATTTCTGTTAGTTGAATGCCTAAGCCTTTGTTATCCACTGTATGTATCTATATCTAAACCTTCTTCAATTTCGAGAGCCCCAATGCTTGCTGGTTCATGTCTCATCTTTAATTTTGATGGCACGGTTAGTGCACTGGCGCTTGGATTGCTGCGCTGCGTGTCGCGGGTTCGTTACCCGTACGGTCCCCATTTTTGAATGATCTGCAAGTAGTTGTTCAGGGGTCTGGGTGTTTGTGCATGTGAGTTTCTATGTTTGTAAAAGCACCCGCGATACAGGAAAAATTAGGATTTTTATCTAGTATGGGGCAAAGTTCTTAAAAAAATATTTAAATACAATCTTTTTTAATGCAATTTTTCACGAAATGGAAACTAAATATTTTGCAAAACATAACATTGTCATGGATTTCCGTAGTCCAAAGTATGGCTCCATAAATTATCTTACGGCAGCATCCATTGTTCACCTAAAGGGCACCCAATTAATGCAGACGCCTGTACCTTTATGAACCAATTATCTAGAATTCGGCTGAGGCAATGAGATAGGTCGAAACAGTTCGCTAGGGGTTACGTTGACCGCGTTGACGTGAATGGGGCAAATAATTGTGTTTTGGGTTTCGGGTCATAGGGCTGAGGCGGACGGTCGATTTTTGGTCCGACCTTAAATGGATTACATTACAGATCAGAGAAAGATTACCGTTTAGGTACTATTTAGGGGTTACGAACCAATAGTAGTTTGACTATGCCGGGGGTCATGGGTTCGATTCCCACCCAGAACAAATATTTGTGTGATGAGCATGATCATTTGTTCTGTGTATGGTTGTAATTTATCTATAATATCATGTATTTAGAAATATATAAGTATGTTTATCAGTTGTCTATTACCCATAACACAAGCTTAGCTTAGCTTGACTAGATGGCGTTGTGTGATAGTTGTGAAATGTTATTATTATTATATTATCTTCGACTGCACGAGTTACGTGTCTCGGAAAGCTCTTCCCGGCTGTCAATTTGATCTCTACATTAATACAAAAGGCTATGTTAGATGATCATCATCTGTCTAGCCTTTTTGTAGTGACGTACGTTTTGTATTGGGGACGGATTCCAGTTGTGCAGTTTTAGTTGTCGTCATAATCGGCCTCAAGACTCCTTTTAGCAATTCTCGATATTCCTCATAGTGCAAGTTTCGGATATAGCCATCCACGCTCAGTTGGAAAATTCACCCTGTATATTTAACGAACTATGAGTACAGTTATACAAATGTACTATATACATGTAAGCTGTTAGTATGTAGTAGGTAATGATCATAGGAAATACTGCGGTTACCTGGATTGTTGCGGTATCCGGCATAGTTTAGTGTTTCGAGCCATATCATGCCTACTTAGTAAATGTACAGAAATGGCTGTAGCACTAATAGTTTCAACGTTTATTCGGACCTTACAGACGGTTTTGACGGCACGGCAGTGGCTGAGCGATTAGACTGCTGCGCTGCGTATCGCGGATTCGATGCACGGAGCAAATATTTCTGTGTTCTACAAGTAGTTGTCCGGGTCTTGGCGTTTTTATGTGTGAGTTTATATGTCTGTAAACGCACCCACGACACAGGAGATAATCCTAGTGTGGGGCAACGTTTAAAAAAAACGAAAACGAAAAAAAAACTCAATGTTTGCCAGAGTATTTTAGGTAAACTTAAACGACGGTAGCTTTTACAGATAAAAATATGTCCATGGCAATACTATTTACTATAGTTTATGATCTTCAAAACTCCACATTTCCTGAAATATAAAATCAACTGAACACGCTATGAAGTGCCTCATTGATTGTGGATGAGAAAAGGATATACTTTATTTACCATCAAAATGTTAAGAATATTGCTAATACTTTAACAGCGGTCTTATCAGTTATACATTAACACTTAAGAACAAAGTCATTTATACCTGAGCAGGTTTTCTTAGTTTTGGCATCACTTTATTACCAAAATATATTTCATTCTGGTTACTTTAATGTCGTTATTAATTGCCTGTTAAACCCAGTTGATCGATACAGGCTATTAAAGCCACAGCCGGCAAGCCCACAGTTTGTACCAAGGTGTATAAAGAGATTTAATGAAATGTCAATCACTATGAGCGTTCGACTCCCGATTTAAAGCACTTGTGATTTAAGGCAAGCATTGATGTAAGCATTCATAATATATTATGTATACAAATAGCTCTTCTTTTTTGTTGGGTTGGTAGAATCATCAATTGAGTAAAAGCCCTGGGTGGAGCGGGAGGTTTTTTATGTAAAACCGTTCGGCATACTCGTTCATTTTTATTTTTATGGTGGCCCTGGGTGAACCGGGAGAACTCTCAGACCCGTACTGACTAAAATCCACGGTGTTCCTTCTAATTCTTTACGTTCTAGGGTCACGGTTATCTGTATAGACAGTCGACCACGGCAGGCTTTGGCCCTCTTAGAGGCTCGTCATATTTCTGACAGCTTTTTGAGGCGCGCGTGGAACACGACTCGCCGTCGACGGGGCATGGTCTATGATCGGACCTCGCAGAGCGCGACCTGCGTACACGGTCTTAACAGTACGTCAGCACGTGAAATATTTTCCACTTCATTCTTTAAACTAACTTAACATGCACGCTCCTGGTCCGACTTTAGCAAATCCGAATTGCCCAGTAATTTCATTATTAAAAGATTCCTACTCTTTACAATAGACACGGTGTTATAAAAATCCAGCTTAACGGGGTATGACTAACTCCAATAACCCTCGAACATAATCCCATATCCCTTTTCTTCGAAGAAAGGAAGGCATTGTTTCTAAACGTAATTTAGGAGGAAAACCGATGCAAATGAAAGGGATAGAACCTATTCTTGTATGGCTTTATCAAGGGGGAGGGGGGATTAGTGGGGATCAAGGGGGGCAATAGCATGTAACTCGTGTTACTGACTTACTTATTCACGGTTATTTACCTTTACAGAAAGTATCAGATGTACAATGCAGTTAGGATAAGGAAATACTGTTTGTTTGTTAAGAAAATGAAAATAGGGAGAAAGAAAATGTATTTATTCGGCACCCAACAAAGCAAAACAAAAATTACAAGAAGAATGCCTCAGAGTTTCCTGCTTGGTATGAAAGCGTAGGTAACATTTTGATATTTCCAAAGCTGTATTTCCGAGGAAAACAACAATAACTTTAAGATCATAGATGGCGCCAGTTGTATTATATAAAGTCTATGTATGATGGTCAGTTCTCCCTATCTAAATATATCCCGTGTGCCCGGAGCAAGCTATTCAGTAATCAACGCTATTGTCTCACAAACAGGCGTTACCCTAGTTAATTATCTGGCGGGATTGTGTGAGTCGTAATTAATGAAGAATCACTAAGGTGTACCGCCTGTTGATTTCTCGTTCACTTGGGATAATAGAAACCTTTTTTTTATTGACGATTTTGTGGGTACTATATCAGCATTATATTAGGTAGACGGCGTGGCCGCAGACCTAGTAGAAGATGGTGGGACGAGCGGAACAAAACGAACGACCAGTAGTTCATTTTAGCCATGGATCGAAGAAACTGAAAGTCCTGGGGATGGACCTTGACTCAGTAGTAGGATCATTAAAATACCGCGATCAAACTCATTAAATTACTACTCAGTGGTGACCACTGACGTAGCTTTTCCAAAATTAATCTAATAGCTATGTTGCAAAGCGACGTTTTTGTCTGAAAGAGAATTACCCCCTGTTTCTCGGCGACGTCACTGCCAAGAATTTTGTCCTGGTTTCCTCACGAAGTTTTTCTTCAACAAAAAAATAAAAAGTACAAATGCATTGAAGAGAAACATTGCCCGGTTTGAACTCACACCCTCTTGTCTGAAAGGCGAGGTGTTACCCTCTTTTAGCGAAGTCCATCCTCCATGTTTATCCTAAACAGTCCATAGTCTATATCTTTCCACTTTTTCGGAAGCAAAGGAAATAAACCGTAAAATCCAATGTAATTTAAATGAGGTCAGAATTGAAGACGAAGATGTCGCTAGTGGAGGTGTTGTTCGCGAGCCCAAAATAAACCTGCGGAATATATTAACAGGGCCAGACGGTTACGTAGGCACTGGTCTGAATAACTGAGGCTTTACTAACCTTTTGTATACGGACTGTTTCAAGGTCAGCTCATTTAGATAGTCGGAAATATTGTTGACTAGTTTATGCGTAGGGCTTCGTCGGCTTGAAGTTTGGTTTTTGTCCCATGGGATTGACATCCCGGGATAAAAAGGTATTCTATGCGTTAATTGAGGTAATAATCATACCTAGTCATCCAAATTCGTTGAGAAGCTTCTGAGTGAAATTAACAAACATCTATCTATACAGTCATCCTATGAAGCTGACTCCCTCGACGGCAAAACTTGAGGGTTTAACTCCAGAACCTCCATCTTTTGGAATGCTTGGCTTCAATATGCATGTGACGTAAGTCACTGCTTTTGGTAAATCTATTAATCTTCAAGGTTAATTTTAACGGTAAAAACCTAGATTACAATCAAAACACTAGTACTTAAAGTAGCTTACTGTTAGGTACTTAAAAACGAATAAACCTTAACTTTTATAAACTGTTCACTAACCTTCATTATAGCATTAATGCCCCAACACTTATATTAAGAAACGCCTAAAAGCATGCCTAAATAAAAGTATTCTGTTGTATTTTGAACTCTCTGGTAAGCACCGAGAGTTGTTATTTTTCACGTCATGTTTAGGTGCGTTGTAAAGTTAGTGAAAACGGGTATTATACTTCGTAAACTACCGTTAAAAATAAGCCTAAATTATAACAACAAATTTACTAGGCTAGACCAGTCCGGCATGGGGTTTAATAGCTAAAATAGTTTAGGTAGAATGCAAAGTTTTGTATAATGGCGTAGATTTTGTTGGCTAGCTACTGGACTTTGCTGAAAATTAATGCTGTAATATTTTACAAGGCGATTTAATAAAAGTTACATACTAGTTGTTCCACAAGGTAAAATGAGTTCTGATTTGATAAGGGAACGAATTTTAAAATAGACGACGTCATAAGAAACGTTACTGTTCATGATCTGAGAAATATTTTTGTCGAGAAATATGGCGACAATGATTCAATATAATATTTCAGGCTTCCATTATTGCATTGTTGAAAATTCGCTAGCTTTCTGTACTCTCTATTTAAACTGTTTCGATTTTCTTTGCTTATTCGTTCGCATAATAAAAAAATCGAAATGTATTTTAAAAAGGATGCACATAATTTCTCTCGTACTAAAAGAACTTTTAACCATGGCTTTCTGGTCACTTTTTTTTTTAATAAACAAAAACTTTTACCGTTTGGGAATTGGCACCATCGAGTCAATCGTTCAGCACGCGACAGCGACTATCTGTCATCATTTGTAACAATTACAGATATTAAAAGATTACCTTCCGTCGAAATTCTTTGCCTGATCGTTGTCTTTGTAATAGAACCAACTCCGTTTCAGTTAGTTGGTACAGTCGGCAACGACAGTAACTGAAGTACTTTTATTACTGACCGTATTTTACGTAATCTTGTAAAATTTTTTTTTTGGTATCACTCTGATCGTCAAAGCCTGTCTGTTTACTCGTTAGCTGGTTTCCGTCGCTTCATTTCTTGTTCCAACAAAAAAATCATTTATTCGAAGTGCTAACACGATATAAATAATAAATGTATCATAAAATTAAGTAGATATAAAGATGAAAAATTTGATAGTATGGAAGCGTGCTTCACAGTCAACCATATCATCGCTTACCATCCAGTAATAGATAGTGGTCGATCGCGAATTTATCGTCAAAAAGAAATAAATAAATAGATACAAGTTCAGGGGCCTTAGTCAAACAGCAGACGATAGTAGACGACAATCGTTATCGCTCAGCAGTCACCAATACATTTTCGACTTTATACCCCAGCGCGTAAAGTTGAAAATTATCCTTCTGTACACCATTTTTTAACAATAGGTTAAATAATTGAATTTGGTTAAGGACTAAACCAGAACAATGGCCTGCAGTAAGAACACATGACCGATTTAAAGCGGGCCTTGATTTCCCCTGACACTTTACTACAACAGCCGCGCTAGGTCTTAAAATTTAACTTTACAGCCAGGGTGGGGTGTAAATCAGTACTATAAGACCTAAAATCGAGATGAGATTCGATACTATAGCTGATTATGAGCTGTTTTTGTATAGCTCATATAATATGCCAATGTATCCTCTCTTTCAAGGGTTAGTAAACTAAAAAGTAATAGGTACTATTTTATAAAAGGCAGGTTTTAAAAGCGGAAGTAAATGTTCTGTTTCTGTGGCTGTAACACAGTGAAATGTTTTACTTGTAAAAAGGGATCATGGTCCGCAATACGATCCTTAACCGTTTAAAAAATGACAATTATATTATTTTAGGATTATCATTATAGGAAATAGGCAAACTTGCTTCCCAATGTTTTGCTTTCACGGTATTGTGAGCGTTGAAAAAAAAAACACAAAAGTAAATTACCTGTCTGTTTTTAAACCCGTGATCTTACAATTTTTAAGTTTGCACGGATAACACTAGGTATTTGGGCAATTAGGTACTGCTCTCACCTCTAATACATAAAGAACACAAAGTATTCCAAAACTTCTACAAAGTACCAACAGTATATCCCAAAAGCCCCTACGATCACATACTACTTACGCTAGTAGAAATACTAAAGTTTTAACAGCCGTTACTGGGCGCCTAAGTTTCATTCAGGACGCTTATGTAGCCGGCATGAATTCATTAGCGACGATCCAACTTAGGAACTTAGCATTTTACTTGTTTGTTTAGTTACTACGTCATTTCCATGAAAGATGGAAGCCCCTTTCACTAACTACTAAGTTTTATTTAAGAGTTTGTTAGGGGCTAATTGTAAGGTGAGATAAAAAAGTTATCAATGAGATACATAGATATTCATACTGTCGTAGAATCGTAGTTATGTTATAGTCCCAAATTAAAGGGGGGTTTTGGTTAAACGAGAGCATTAACAGTCTGTTACTTATTGCTGATACCACCTGATACCAGACTATGACAGATACATAACTTAGTATATTATTAAAGTATCATAGTTGCAGTGGCAACTAGGGCCGGTTTCCTGACATTTTGCACATTACAGTAAAAGGTTTTATTGTTAAATTAGATATAGGATATCACCAGTGCTCATTCTCCAGAAAAAGAAAATCTTATTGTTGTTGTTTTGATACAAAAGTAATAAAAAGATTCACAAAAGACTCATTCACATTTAGTCAATTCGTGTAGGACGTAATTTTAACCTTAAATGTCAGATTTACTGTGAAAAACGTGTCAAAGTTCTTTATCTACAATGCAACGTGGGAAGTGTGTGGGAGTTCTTAGTAAAAAGTCAGTTAACAAGACAAAACAAGGGAGTGTTTACAAGCTTTTTCAGGAAGGTAAGTGTTATGGCTAAATTGAGTTTAAGGTCAGAAGGTGGATCTTGTTTGCTTATTTCGTAGTAAAACAAAGAGGGCGGTGTCTTTCTGTTTAGGGAAAATATTATATTAAATGAACGTGTTCCATGATAAAAATATACCGACAAGCAATGCTTACCGTCTGATAAGGTCCAGATTCGACATGTCGATGCATTGTATTCCACGCGTGCCTCAATGTGTCAAGATAATTGATGGGGAACGAAAGGGCCAAATAACAGCCTGTTTAAAAAACTTACCTCTGCTCTGGAAAGCAAAGGGCAATTGAAAGAATAGGGTGGGTTCTTGTCAGTATACGGATATCCAACACTCCATTGTCATTTCTTATTCAAACAAAACTTTAAAACTGAACAAAGATTACGAAAATTGTTTCCAAAGTAATTGACCAATTTTAATCGCCCCAATCAAAAGGAAACTACTCGTAACTAGCCCAGACCAACTCCCAAGGTCAACGGACTTGTCAAATGCACACATCATTAATCGAGGCCGATCGATTGCAATAGTAATAAAGTTCATATCTAGATCGAAATTGTAACCTTCATTGCATCGATTAGATCAATCGAAAATTGACGAAGCCATAAAACATTAGAATAATAGAGCCTTGAACTTGGGAAACTATAGTTTGAATAATACAAAGCTAGTGATACACTTAGTTGATCATAGTCCAATGCTGAATGGGACGTCTCCCAAGCTGAGCCACAATTCTCTGTACTTCATCTTCCGTAGTTCTCACCAGCCAAAAATGAGGTCTTTGGTTCTTTTAGCTAAAGAGCTATACAAGTACAAAGCTAGGCATAACCTTCACGAAGTAGGAAAATAAAAAAAGCCTGCAAATGCCATTTGCATAATTAGCGTTCCGTACCTTAATTTGGTCAATAAAATGTCACCTGTCTAAATTCAAGAATTAAAAATACTGGAACCGTCTAACGAACTTTTTAAACTGGGTAGGCATCAAGACCCTCTTCGTGTTGCGTAATAATGCAAGACGTTGGCAACAAATATCTAACCAAAACAAAAGTTTAAGTCAAATAAAAATATAAACACTTAAAGTTATCGTAAACTTGTAGAACGGCTTCCATTCGTCCTTGAGTGGAAGGTCGCGCGCTTTCATTGGTCAGTCCAAGGGCACAAGTAGTGACGTGGCTCACTAAGTATAACTGTACTCTAGTTAGTATAGTGTGACGTGTGCCGGACGGGGTCATGTTAGGCTGGAGGCTAGACGGTTTGTTATTAATGTCTTAAGTAGAGCATCCAGCGGTCTGGGGTCGAGTCAAAGCCATATCTGTTCCACTGGGAAAATGAATTAATGTTTTAAGCTTTGTTAACTTTGTCACTCTTAAAGCCTCAACAAAGTTTTTAAGTGTTATAATCGTCTAGTGGTTAGGACCTACTCTAACACCAAAGTTGGATTTATATGTCACTCATTGTTGTGGAAGGTGATTGAGATTAGGAATTACGTCTGTTAGCAAAGTTCAAGGGCAGGCCAAAACTTTGCGATCGATTCTTAATCACTTCTACAGAATTTCTTAGGAAAACAGGGAACTATTTTATTAGCTACAGTGTCGTTTCTGCGTATTTGTGTTTAGTTTACTGTTCAAGCCTCAGTAGGTCACGAGTCGGACAAAAGCTATTTTTTGTATATTTTCTGACCTATCTGTCAGATGAATTACATTTGTCATACTCTGCGGCATTTACAACAAAAGAAAAGTTATCCTTATAACTGCTTACTCCCTGGTGTCTCCCCAGCCCTGGCCTACTTAGGTAGATAATAACTCAATATAAACCAGCCAACCAGGTTACGTTGTTCAAGGAGCTCACAAATCTAGTCCCCTGGCACTCCCTCCCTGTAACTTGCGTGGGAGAATTAGCAGATGTTGCGGAGTTGTGATACTAAGGCAACATAAACTTGTTGGTTCACGCCGGGAACAGGCGGGTTGGAGTAATTTGGAATTGTTTTGCAGATTTCGTGACATGATACCTACTTGAAATCACAATATCAATTTAGTTTTTGTCTGGGATTCTGGTGGTAACTGAATGTATCTGTCTGCTATGTTGGGTTCGGCTTTCGGTTCAACCACATGCAGTTTATTATCAGTATTTTGTCAAATAAATAATTTAAAATCAAATAGCTTTTGATGAATGTTTTCACGTTCTGCTTTCATAAATAAACATTTGTATATACTTATCTTCATCTTTTGAAATCTACGGCTAAAACTATTTCTTCTATATTTATTCCCACTATCTGTGACAGTTAAAAAACATTTTTCCAATGTAATCGTTGCCCACTAAATATTCTTCAACAGTCATCATTGATTTATTGTTCGGGACTGAGCGGATACAGTACCGTTTAGGCATTATTCCGTGAATTCCGTAGCACCGCGGAATTCGCAGTATCGCCGGAATCCGCGACTGCGGCGCGCGACTGCAATTGTGCATCGAGGGCGGAATTTGCAATAATGTCCGTGGAACTTGTGTTACTTGTACTTGTATGTGTTGCCCTGGTATGTGTTTCCTTGGCCCTAGCATGAAGAAAATTTGTATCGGGAAATAAAGTTTTTAGCACTGCTGTTTTAAAACAACTTATAAATGTGGTTTTGAATTCGATCCAAATGTATATTTTTGTAAATGTACAACATTCATACAGTTTCGTACAGTCAGACCATGTGAGCTTTTGAAATGAGTGCGTCAATTTATAACGGTCTATGTATTTTTATCTCAGTGAAATCATAATTCCACTGAGAGACATCTCGATCGCGAGACTTGGTAAAAGGTAGTAGTAAATTGGATCCTTTTATACCTTCTATCTAATGTCTATGTTAGTCTATTCACACCCTGAAGGAAGCAGTTTTACTTTGATCAAAATTAGATCAGGTTATCAAAAATCAAAAATGGAGACATTTCAAGTTAGGAGTCCGACATTATCACCTCAAGATATTTCCTCAAGATAGCTAATGATTGAGGCTTAGATCTGTCAGGAACTTCTAAGGAAACTCTCTTGTATTTCGGTACCTTATGATGAAGGTCTCTCAAAGCTTTTAACCACCATATCAACTGTTATAATTATATAAAAAGTATGGTTATTGAGACCGTGTCCAAAGAAGAAAGGTCATCTGTGACCCAGCCCCGGCGCAAATGAAATGTATCTCAGTTTTTTCGTTATTTTATGTACATTAAATAATAGGATTCTTTTTTTTCAATTCCAGTGGCTAACTTAGTTAAATTGCTTAAATAAGCATTAGGAAAAATGTTGAAAAGGCTAGCTGTTCTCTGCGGTTTCACAACCTGCAAGGCTTCTGTTGGTCGGAGTTTGATGTTATATAGCTCACAGGCTTCTTCAATAAATAGACTGTCCAACACAAATATAATTTTTCAATTCGAACCAGTAGATCCTGAGATTATCCCCTTCAACCAAACAAACAAACTCTTCAGGTTTTTCAACTGGGCGTGGATGGCTATGTCCGAAACTATGAGGAATATCGAAATACGTTGAAAGGAGTCTTTAGGCCGATTTTGACGTAAAATAAAACTGCATTTTTGGATTTAGGAAAATTCTATAGTTCTGGCCAGGAATCGAACCCGCTGGTTTGGAAAAAAAAAACACATCCTGAACAAATAGAAGATTTTTATAAAATTGCAACTTTTCTTATCACTTGTGCTTTGTAAATTGATCAGTTTTTTGTCAATTATACTTTTTCCTTAAGTTTGGCGTATATGGTTACTTCCCAGAATATGATCCTTATTAGCAACACTATCGAATCGCGTAATAATACAGGATGTGATTTTTGACAACTGTTTCAGTCGCGTGGGGTGGCAATTTTCCACCCCACGCGACTGAAACAGTTGTCAGAAGCTAGTCTTACAAAAAAATCATCTTTACGAAACTCCTAACTAAAGATATCAGGTGCTTAGTTACATCACAAAAAAGGAATACCTTCAGGTATCTAGTTACTTGTTCAAATACGAAAAGGTACGTGACCAATTAGTCTAGTTAGGAACGACTTTTAATGACGTTCAAGTCTTTGTCAGCCCTATCTGAGTCTAGATCAGAATTTGTATTCATTGGGCTGCTCCTAGACTAGCGACGATGGTACGACTGGAATTAAGCTAGCTCTTGGACTATTTGCTGAATTTTCGGGATTCGTTGTTCTGTGTTTTTTTTTGTTAATTCCGATGTGACAGGGCGTTGGTTATGAATTGATGGAGGTGTATTTTTTTGAAGATGTGGTTTTTGGATTCTGGTTTCTGATTAGTCTTGGTTTTTACTATTAATTGTTTTATGTCTCAACTATCATTCATCTGGATTTAAGCACAACAACGACGATATATTACTAGACTCCGCATGCACAATCTCAGGAGCAAAAATTATTTTGTCAACTCGCTGAGGTACTACGTAAGCGAGGGGGACGGGGTACTGCGTTGTGATTGGCTAACTCAAGGTCTGTTCTGTCTCAAGGTGTGTTTACGGCTTACAGGAGTGGTCGAAACATGACGGATATAAGACTTTTTTGCCTAATGTGTTGACAGACATCGGTAGACTGTTATTAGGAGTCTAGTAATATATCGTCGTTGAAGCACAAGTTACTGACGAATAGCAGGAAAAAGATTCTAAAGTTGCAGTATTTAAGAGTTTCCATTTATTTAAGAGATAATTCTTGGTTTCTAGAATTAGAATCAAGGCCTTAAGTAATTCTCAACTACAAGTCTACAACCCACAATAGCCCTGAACAATTGAACATGCAGGACCTCTAAAATCTGGAAGTTACCAAAACATTTCCTCTTACTATTGTCGCACAAAGTTAGTCCCCAGCGCTAAGAGGCGGCTCTTCTCGGTCTAAATTGACGCTCATTATTTCTGACCATATGCCGGAAATCTTTATATTTTCGTTATAACATAGAGAGGATATTATTAAGGATTAGCGTGTACTTAATGAACACAGATGCAGCTCTTTTGTGTTGTTGAAGAAAGCTGATGGATGACGAAGGTTTTATCTTCAGCAACATCATTTTGCCTTCATCCTAATTTATCTGGAGTATGTGTAACTCATCCTCTGTACATCTCTATTGTTACTTCAGAGTTCTCTTTTCTTTTATGAGGTAGAGAGGTAGAGAGGTGAGTATCAAGAGCATTCAATTTTTTCGTACCTAAGTAATTCATCTGCCTAGCCCTTTGCCCTACTAACTTGGGGTCGGCCTGCAGTCTAACTCGATGCAACGGAATGTCAGTATTACATAGGAAGCGATTCCACCATCCAGTAACTGAGTAATACAATTCCCCTTGACAAGACTGGTTGTCATACTTCGAGCTTCTGAACATTAAAGACTGCCAAAGATCTACAAATAATAGCCGGACCAACGATTTTTTTGTTTCAAGGAAACTTACTGTCATAGATGGTCACCAATTTTCAGCGGCTTAACCCAACCACGAGTTCCTCGAGTTAGTATCAAGGTAATTGTAAGGTAATATTCCGCCTATATAAGTACTTTTAAGTATGGAGGCCATTCGAATAATATACTTCAATATATTTCAAAGCAGGTCCACATTTACTCAACTACGGTGCAGTCAAGGGAGGGTAATGAGTTTAATCAAGAATCTAATCTCCGTCACGTGTCACTGACCATAACGTTGAGCTTTACCATGACCGCTTGTTTAATAAATTAATATTATTAAACTAGTTGACCCGTTCCTACTTCGCTGAGCGTCAACAATTAGTATTAAAAAAGGGAGGTGGGGGTAGAAGGGCAGAAACTACTTTATTCTTAAACCCGATTAAATCGATTGAGTCGTTTCTGAGAAATGAAAACACAAACCTGAGGTACGAGATTTAAATAATCTAAGCTAAAAAATCTGCTATTTTCTCACCAAATGCTAGCGTTTTTCATCTCAGTTTGATGTGCTGATTCTCAGCATAATTTGAAAAAAGGAATTAAATAAATAATAATAATTTTTTTATTCATCAAAAATATTACAATGTGACATTATCTTGTGGCTCTGGAGTACAAAATTATTCTAAGTTACATTATAGTTAGACAATGTTAAGACATAGTTATAAAAACAAAACAAAAATATAAATAAAATAAAAGTTGGGCGATTGTTGTTGTATAAGTGAGCTAGTGTGTGTGTGTGTGTATGTATGTATGTGTAGGGTGCTATATCAAGGCTTCGGTGTCTTCATAAGATAATTTTAACAGTGTAAGATTATCTTATGAAGACACCGAAGCCTTTTAATTGGATTAAAACATTGTTTTAAGTAATAAACATCAACACCTTTTTAGCAGTAAAGTAAAATATTAAAATAAACTCCCCATGCCAGTTACGACAAAATTACCTTCACCGTTCAAGAGAAAATTCTCTCGTGAGCAGTTTACGAGCGAGAAATGAAAATATGTCTTAGTATGCTCTATATGATATGCTAATTAAATTATCATAGAACTCGTTACAAAACTGATTGGAACGAAATTGCCTTGTGTAAGCATCTTATTCGCTTGCAAATTTTGTGTCATGTCGCGAAAGCCTTGTTCTGGAAACAGTTAGGGTTTTTGTCAGAATAATTACTTTTAGGATCCACCTGGATTTTAATGTCAGCGTTTTTGAGACATTAATTGTATGCTCAGTTGGGTCCTTATGGTACAATACTAATTAGATCCTTTCAAGAAATGGCTCTAGCTGTTTGAAATCTCAAAATTTTCTAGAGACTCAGCGCTTTTGCGTCTAACTTAGGTTTGCTGTTTAAGCTGTGGTATAAGTTGTTGCTGAGTGGCAGCTTACCCCTCCTGTACTAAGCAGCTACCTCAGTCATCATCTCAGTTTACGGGCAAGCCTGTAGTTCTATTGGTCCTGCGAGTGTAGCCTTGTCAGACGCGTGGTGGAATGTACGACTGCTTGCTAATCAAATATTTTTGGTTAAAATTCCACGATCAGAAAAGAGCTTTTAGAGCATTTAGTGCACGGGATCCTATATCGGGACTGGAACCCAAGTGTGGGGGTATTAACCTCTGCCCAACCTTTCGTAAAACACAAACATAAAATATTATGTTTAATGTATGTGTGACCTTGGCATTTAGTCCAAAACCATGCTTCAAATCGCTTCTCATTTACAAAATCATTACAACCACTTTACCGTTCCCCATCGGGACGAAAACTTGGACATTAACAAGGCAATGTAAATCACGCGTGGTCGTAGACCTCTCAGATACAATCTAGACGTAATAATGGTCGTTTGCCATAATATAGGGGGCGCCACGGTCGTTACGACCTGATATGACTGAATAATTTAGCTGTTTGGACATTTGGCTAGCTTGAAGTAATATGATAGCTTTGTTACTTTGTTGGTGTATTGGAAACAATCGCTTCTGTAGACCATGTAGTCCTCGGTACTTTGGGTAGTAACAATAAAGTATTTTAAAAGAGTAACCGTGGAGTTTCCTGTCGGTTCTTCTCCATGGAAACAAACAACCTGAACCGACCACATGTTTATCTTTATAAGTGCCCTAAGAGGCCTATGTAAAATAATTGTATTTAATTTTTGACATAACAACAATAGGCCAAATGTGGGTGTAGTCTATAGCATCAGCGTTCCTTTAACAGGATAACAGGCTTCTTCAGTAACAAAATTTGAATATTTCATCGTGTTTAGTTGTTAAATAACATCGACTTGTAATTGTCTTACCTCAGGGCAATAACCTCTTGTCTCTTGGAGAATAATCGTGTATTGACCTCCAGGCTTGATCGTTGCGTGTTGTATTTTCAAGTTCACTTTGACTTAAAGCGAACATTTTAAATCTAAGAAGTCACCTTTGTATTATTGGGTAGTATATTTGAAGTTTGACGTTATTGGCCCTAAGGTTATTTAGGCCGGCCTAAAAGGTTCTGGAAAGAATTTAAGTCGTAAACGCTTGGAAAATAGTGTAGGTAGATTTCTCGTTAGCATGAAAGGTTACACGAATAAATATGGAAGTAGTTTCAGGGACTAATGTCGCTCTTTGTATATATTGTGTTCTTTTACTGGTCTTACTCAAAATTTAAATGTTTTTAGGCATTAGGAACCCGACTGTTGATAGCTGATAGTTGAGAAAAGACTTGGCATAGGACATGTTCGTTCATATCCCTGTGTGAGCACAGCCTGTGCCCTGCATTACTTGACCCACCTTTCCTCATTTTGCTGTACATATTATAATGAAGGGCACTAACTGTACGATGAAAAACGAGATTTAGGGTCTAAAGACCCCGTCACTCACACAATGCCAGCGATGAACAAAGTGATATCAGCAACGGTAGTTATAGTGACTGCCGGGACACTTTGAGGCAGGATGAGCGTTCGATGTCCTCATGTTCAACCTATTACATACTATGCAATGTCAGCGGCACCACCAATGCTAGTTGGACGACGAGTCCCTTCTCCGCTTCGTGTGTCATCGTCGTCAAATCTAAGAGAGACTATTACCAGCGTCGTTGCGGTAATGGTGCCGCTGCGCTGCCACTGCCGCTGCGACATAAAATAAAATAGGCAGTCTCGCTTGCTCTTTGCCGACTCGGCTTTATATGTCTTAGACGTCACTGGAAGGACGAGAGTGTACAGCTACCATTGAAAGAGCAGACTTCTATTATAATTAAATATTGAAATAACAAAGAAAAATAAAACGAAATGTGTGAGACTTTGCAATTCTCTGTAAAAATCAAAATCAAATCAAATCTCTGTAAAAAGTAATACTATAATATTATTTCACGTTTTATTTTTTAAAGTTAAACCGTTCTACTTTTTGTGATCATTAGTGTTTAAAAACGGTATGAGCATGGAAAACTATTTTAAATTAAGTATTCGTAAATGTATCCTTTGGCATCATAAACACATGACACAAATAAAACGAATATCTAATTCAAGGTATTGTAAATTACCCAAACTCTACTAGATTTTAATTAAAATAAAACGGTCATTTTATTATGTGTCTTTAAATGTATATTAATTTTAACAAAAACTTCATGTTTAGAATATTTCATAAAAAAGGCAACCATTTTATCAAATATTAATAAAAGTTAAAAGGTAACTCACAAACGACTCAAACGAGCGTTTATACTCACTAAACAAAATAAATAGAAGCTCCATATTATTAACATCGGGTCCAAAGCAATAAACTTTGAACTTAATCACAGCCGTATAAGATTTAAACTTTAACAACAACCTTCCCAACCTTGTCCCCTCTGAGCATAGAGATGAATGTACCTGGGAGTTCTTCAAAGCCATCTATAACGGTCTCTTTTACTTTAATGGAACCTCTTCCAATCCATTCCTTGAGCTGCTGTAAGGCGATCTTCTGTTCCTGCCAGTCCCATTGTGTGAAACTGAAAGCTTGAACGTTTACAGTGGGGCGTATAGCAATCATTTCCATCTGCGTCGGATTACCGTAAGAACTTATAGTACCACAGACAGCGACGCGACCATTCTTCTTCATGCACCCCATGATAGACAAAGACAATTCACCACCAACATTATCAAAGTAGCAGTCGATTCCATCCGATACAGAATATATAGCTTTCCTAACATCTTTCACCGTTTTGTAGTTAAACGCGTGGTCGAGTCCTAGATCTTCTGTCAACATACGTACTTTTGCATCGGAGCCAGCAAATCCTATGACCTTGCAGCCCTTGAATTTAGCTATTTGTCCGACTAGAGAGCCGACGGCCCCCGCCGCGCTCGACACGCAGACTATCTCGCCTGGCTTTGGCTTGCATACATCGAGGAGGCCGAGGTAGGCCGTCATGCCGGGCATTCCTAGCGCTCCCACCGCCAGAGACAGGGGTAAGTCCCCAACTTGCGGATCGTACGGTTTAATGTGAAATATGTCGTCCGGCTCCCCGTCCAGAACTGTGTAGTCGCGCCATCCGGAATGTGAAACTACGTTCATTGTAACCGGGTATTCGGGGTTTTTGCTTTCTACAACTTTGCCCACTTGAAAGCCGAACTGTTCGTATGGCGGGAGATGCTTGATCGCAAACGATCTCATGTAAGGATCGGTGCTGATGTACTCAGCTTTAACAAGAAACTGACCGATTTTTAATTTTGATTTCAAGTGCTCAGACCTTATCTCAAAATCTCCAGGGTCTGGTAAAAATCCTTTGAAAGGTCTTTTCACAACGTATTTATGAACCATCGTTTTATTAAATGCTTTAAAAAAACGCATCGAGCTGTTGCTTAATTGCCTGAAAACGTTTATTTATGTTGTCATTAGTTCGAAAAAATACGATTAATTTTGCAACAGTTTGAAAACAAAGAAAATGTTTAATTTGAAAAGTAAACTGACGTCTCGCAACTGACAGCGCTGAGAGCGTACTGACAACTTGTAAATGTCAGCTTGTCACTCCGTTTGAAATGACAGCACGTTTCGTTAATGCATTGGAAAGCTTGTCTTTAAGTACTTTAATGTATCCTTCATGGTGTAAATGTAATTTGATAATTATTGCTCTTAGAAAATGTATAAAGTTTTTTCTTAGAACAAAAAATTGCTGGTTATTTTTTGAGCTATATTTATACTATCATTTCGAAGACTATTGAAAGAGGTTAGAACTAGCTCTTACTACGTATAATCGTCTAGAGTCTATTATTATTCACTTCTAATTTATGCTCTTAATACAAAATTTTTCAACGGTTTCACATCCTCTAACTCGATAATTATCCCACGAGAACTGAAAATCGGGATTAAACTATCCAGTTATAAACTATCTGTGTCATTCAAATTGGTTTAATAGTTTTTGTGTAAAAGAGGAACCATCCATCCATCCTCTTAAACCTTCACGTTTATTATATTGTAGTAGGATATGAATGAATATGAATTAATTCGTAAGATACCAAGTAGGTTTAAAATATGCAATTTAATACTACTGTATTCAGATAAACAGCAATTTCCAAACAAACTATGAAAAAAACCCCAGAACTTACAAATAACATGTCAATCTTCCAATCGCCCCTCGTCAGTTTTCACGTAATGGATTCATTCACCCCAAACCATGAATATAACATTTTATAACAAGCAAATTGTGTCTACACGAAAATATAGGGTTACTGCGAAAAGGTCGCAAGTGTATCCAAACGCGATAGTGACTTGGGCCCTTGTCGAACGATGGGTGTGAATGGGCTGGCCCATCCGTGCCGGTTACTTCCAACCCGTTGCTCTGGATATACATAGAACTTATAATAATTCAACCACCAGGTGTCGGGAATTGATAAGTTTCCACGATGCTTTTTTTGTTCAATTTTAGCACGTTATTACACCGTTAGTCGGTTAAATTTTATGATTTTGGCTTCGTGTTATAACTGTTTTGAAGTTTAAAGTCTATAGCTGTTTTTAATGTTGTAAGTACTTTTTGAATTTGGGTGGTAATTATATTAGATAGCCGTGAAAAACAAAACAAAATTTTCTTCAGATATTTTTTCCTGGGTCTCACGCTGATTATGTAGACCCATACTTAAACAGCTGTAATCCTTGTTTAAAAAACCTTTAAAAATTATTAAACAAATTGGAAGTTAAAAAGTCTTCAACAGCTTGTCGGTTTTCCAAAGTTAATCTTTTCTTTATAATAAATCTTTAGTGTTTTATAAGTGAGTTGCTACGCTGGAAAGATGCTCAACACAAACTTAATGAACTATGAAAATCTTTGTAGAGATATATTTACGATATAAGTTTGTTAACTTTAATATACAGCTTATCTTCTTTGGCCAAGAGTAGCTTCGAAATAAGGCTTCAGCCACACCGCAGGTGGCATGCTTAAGCGCCGTATTCACGTTCCATCTTGCTGTACGTCCCGCCAAGGTCATACACGATACACGAAGCAAAAACACCGTGATTATGACGTACTGGACGTACGTCAAGCCTATTCACGTTGTTTTTGCGTCGTGCATCGTGCATGACGTACAGCCGTGACAGATGGTGAATACGGCGCTTTAGCGGCAAGAGGTGGGGTTTCATCTTAGACTATGGAAAAGAGGGTTTCATACAGACGTACGACATTTGTTAACGCCAAATACCTACCACTGCAGCCGTTGACGTTTTACTGGCAACAATCTTAAAACAATCGAAAATTACAAAATACTGGATTTTGAAAATGTGGTATCAGTGATGTCTCTTTATGTCAAATGTTAATATTCAGCTGCATTCAGTTAGAAAACATGAAAAACAGATTGACAGTGCTAGATCCCTTTTGACAGGACAAGGCAATATACAAGGACTACCCTACAACCACACCAAACACTATCGATAAAACTTTATAGTAAATACGAGTACCTAGTAAATAGTACGCTCGACCTACATCCGTATCCCAATAGTATTATATAGAGGTGCTGTTACATAAATCATAACACTTATGATATTAAGGGATAAAAAGGGGTCCCATGGGGTTACACGTCGCCTCGGACTTGTAAGGTAATCTATATCGGATAATATTGGTCCTTAGGCCGACTCCCAAGGCTATCGAATTGAAAACTATTGACTCCAGGGAATTATATGAAAAAGTGGTTTTTGCTGCATGATATATTGCATTGTTGATAGAATTTGGGTATAAGTTTTTGTCTTGAGTGAGATGAAAAGTTTTTGCAGGCTTAGACTTTCATTTTACTTGACATAAATTGTAATATTTTATTTTAGTTCGTGCTTTTTTACCTCGTGTCTTTTCTAAATAAATTAAAAATGTTGGGGGACTGCAAAAAAAAAACAGGAGATAATAAATAATTTGGAGCAGTCCCCCAACGCGACGTATTTTTTTTTTTTTTAAAGGGAACTTGGTTTTTGTGTCGGTGTTTTTTAATTTTTAAATTTATTGTCATTGCTGTTGGTTATAATGTCAGTCTGTCTAGCAGTATTATATCAGTAGACTTCAGACTATCGCAGTAGACTTTTTTCCCGATGTTTTCGTATCAATCTTGCACTTCTATGTTGATAGAAGTGACATACCTCTGCCAATAACACAGCCATAGAACACAGACTTTGGCTTAAGCAGCACCTAAAGGCTTAAAACTAGTCCAACAGTATTTTCTCAGCGCACAACCCCTTTCTTACAAAAGATTCTTCCCACTATCTCTCGCAAGAAACCGGTACAAGTACATAAAGCGTTTGATTTATACTCGCGTGCCGGTGACGTTTACTGCGGGAACACTTGTCTGAAGATCCGTTGACTCTGCCGGGAGGGTGCTCCGCTACTAGGTTACAGAAAAAATGTTTAGTAATATGAATTGTGCTTTGTTTCTTTTCAGTGACATGGGTGAAAACATTTTGGCCTTGTAAGACTTTCCTATAAGGTCCTTCGTACACAACAGCAAGTCTCCCTTACGACTTTGGGATTCATTGATGTAACTGACTGACTGATTGATGTGACTGTGTAAGAACCTCTGTGGATTTGAATTGCGATAGTAGCCTGTATACCAAAGTCGTAAGTATCGTAGACTTGCGTCGTGTTGTATACGAATGGGCTAGTCGTTTTTATACGAACAAAGTCGGCGTTCTTTTCGTCGTATTGCTATCAAAACGATGGAAAACATTTTTCATTGTTTTAAGAGCAGTGTGGAAATATTCTAGAATCAAAATTTCATAGATATCTGACATTCACGAGCAAACGAAATGTAGTATGTGATTTTGAGAGACCTCTAACCTATCTTCTTTGTTAATAATGATCTGTTCAAAGAATAATACAGCTGTGTTCACGTTCACGTTATTATTAATGTAGCTACTCTTTTAATTACCCAAACAAACAATTAATTAAAACAAACCTGCAAAAAATCACAAAAGAAAACGGAAAAAGGCAAGCTCAACAAATCGAGAAGTTTCGCAAAAGAGCACGTCAAATCAGTCGTCGGGAGGGAAAATCGTCTCGGGCCGAAAAAAAACCGGTAAAAAACTGACTGGAACCGGTAAAATCCGGGGTCGGTGCCAACTTTCCGCTCCAGCGGGATGACTGGGCTCTTCCCGCTCGGAATGACCCTCTCACTCAAGAAGTTTTGGACGAGGCATAAATTAATTGCCTTTTTTGGTGCTCGGATTTTTAGGGACGTATTTAGTGCAGCGGGGCTTAAAAGGTCTTTCTTTTCTTTACAAAACCCAACGTTTTTTTTGTTCCATAAAGAAAAATACTTCTTTGTTAGTGTCCTTTCAGACTGAAGACAACAGCGGCATTGTTGTTTATTAAGTGCACAACTTTTTTTTTTTTTTAGTTACAATATGGCAATCTTTATAAACACGCGTCTATTAACCCCGTACCTATGCAGAAATTACAGAAAACCATATTCATCTTTACGCATCTAGTTATACATGCGCCTCTTGGTATAGTTACAATAGCATCTATTAAAAGCTAATTTGACGTATTTATGTTAATTTCCTCGCGCCTAAAAATTCGTCAAAATGCACCATCTGCTCGTTAAAACTCCCATTTCTATTCGAACTTTTGAACAAACTTCTATAAAGTTTCCCGTCTCATTATTTCTCCATTACGATGCCTCCTCCAAACATTCGTACATCACATTTCCGCCGGCCTACTTTCTTCGGCAACTGCAGCTCTTTTGTAGAACCAAGTGCCTTTTACCTGCGCAAGATAGTGTATCTTGGAGTCACATTTATTTTCTAGCATACTGGGCTTATGTTTTGTTATTGTAAGGAACATTTTCTATGCTGTGGCAGTAAAGTTTATGTTCGCGATAGAATTATGCAACGTTAGAGTTGTTTTCATTTTCCCTTTTGAAACCTGAAGGACTTTATTAAGGGACGTGTTTATAAACATAGCTTTTTAGCTAGCTAGCGAGTTGTAGCCTAGCTTTTGAACTTGACTATCAATTCAGGTTAGTTGTACTCTGCTTGTAATCTATACATAATATAAAACAAAGTCGCTTCCCGCTTCTTGTCCCTATGTATGCTTATATCTTTAAAATTACGCTACGGATTTTGATACGGTTTTTTTAGTAGATAGAGTGATTCAAGAGGAAGGTTTTTATTTATATAACAGGCGCAATATAGTAGAGATTGCACCCGTGCGGAGCCGGGGCAGATCGCTAGTAATATAATAATCAATCAAGATTCGAAAGACGAGTGACGTGTTCATTCTCATAAGAACATTATTGTTGGGGAATTTTTGCACTTCCTCAGAAACTGAACTTGTTTTAGGGATGAAAGCATCCCTGTCCTTCTACAACTTAGGTGCAGCGTAATGCAACATTTTTGTATGATAAGTTCAATGGTTTAGACTACTTTCGTGTTTCCTAATGACCCTCATCTGAATATGTAAGTAGTATAGACTTGATACGACCTTGTTAAATTGTTCGGAAGGATACTGGCTAGTCATGACAGAAAAACACCAAAAGTGTGGAGATATGGAAGGGACACTTAACATTGGGTAGATAAAGGTTGAAAAGAGATAGTTCCTAAGTTTTTCAACTACATTTTTTTAATCATATTGTGTAGATTTCTGTTTGTAAGACTAAGTATAGTATATCATATTTTTTCTGAACCCACAAAAGGTGTCCAAACATTGTTTATCAAGTCCTGTAGGTAAAGCAACGAAACAAAATAATAACTTATCAAACTACCCCAAATATTTCCTACTACGCTAACTTCAGAGTCCAGCTTATCCCTCTAAGAATAGCTAGGGGCTACGAAGACCCTTTATATCCCATGGGGCTCATAAAAGGTGACTCAGGGATAATGTTACAGGATGGTACGGTCAGCATCCCTTCCTTTACTAATGTATCAAGCTACTACAAAAAATACTAGCGCAATGACGTAGATTTTTTGCATAAAAAGGGTTAAAACTATACGATGTTTCACTAAACAAATATCAGTGTGAACCAAGATAAACATAATTAGGTATGTACTCTCACACCTGGAACGATTAGCGCAGTGGCTGAGCGATTGGACTGCTGCGCTGAGTGCCGCGGGTTTGATTCCCACACGGTGCATTATTTGTATGACCTACAAGTATATGTTCCGGGACTGGGAACTAATAATAAAACTAAATAAAAATGAGTGCGTCGATTTAAAACTCCGTCTCTCGTATATGATTACTTCCCAGAATTTGCTCCTTATTAGCATCGCTATCGAATGTTTTTGAATTCCCAAAATCAGCGCGATCTATTCCTGGTCAGAATTATTGTATTTTCCTAAATTCCAATGATGCAGTTTAAGTTTTCGTCAAATTGGCCTCAAGACTCCTTTTGACGTATTTCGATAATAATTGATAAATTCTCATTCTAAAGCAGATTGCCAACGAATCTGCTATCTGCCTTTCTATGGCGCAATGGAGTCGGGTACAAAATACTTAGATATAAAGCACTCTCATATAACAGTTGCTATGTCATTAAGACATAATCGATAGACACTATCATTCATCATCCATTGATAATATTACAGAATTCGTGTACTTATACTTAGCCGGTGTCCCTGTGGCTGGAGTTATCTACTATAGCTATAGTATTTTATCGAAATATGTACAAACACTAAATAATCGAATGAAGAAAAATGATTAATAACTAACTTATTCTTGTTTCTCTTTGTTCCAGCCGCAAGAAATGAAACGCAGAAGGAGTCACTCCTCGGGCGTGTTGTGACGTGTGGCAGCCATGCCGTCGGACCTCGCCACGATGCGCTACATACTGTTCTGTCTCCTCTCATTATCCTTCAACAGAAACTTCGCATTCGTACTCGACAAACAAAACCCCTACTCTCAATTTCGCAAATGGAACGCCGGCCTCAACGGTACACTCGAATTAGAATTCAAAACTGACCAGCCTAACGGTCTACTTTTGTATACCGACGACGGCGGCACTTATGATTTTTTCGAACTGAAGTTGGTTAATGGAGCATTGCGATTGAGGTATAACTTGGGGGGAGGGGCGCAGATCATCACTGTTGGCAGCAACCTCAATGATGGACATTGGCATAAAGTTCAGGTGAGTTGACTGGCCGACCTATTTTTCTTTCGTCTTTGTTTTACTGTTGGTTTAGTTAAGATAGATCTGTAGATGTGAAAAAGCGAGACTTTTGAAGAGATTTTGGGCGCCAATAAAACTGAAAGGATTTGGGGCAACACGCTATTTCGTTCGCAAATCATCTTGGTTCAAGAGTAGAAGCATTTGTTGATCGCATTAAGTTTTTTAAATAAAATAAATATAATGAAAAAATCTTCAAGATAAAAGCAGGGAGAAGAAAAGAGAAGCCTCGGCTCCCTTTTCTGTTTATAATCCAGGATAAACTTAATTGTAAGCTGTTCCTTAAGTACCCATACCTTCAACAGGGATATTATAGCGTGGGTGTCATAAAAGACCACTAAGATAACCACAGAACAAAGCCAGTTCCTCTGTGTAGCTGTTAGTGACGTCACGTAGACGTCACTAATCCCTCTCCGTAGATACTCGATGTATGAAAAGGTAATTAATTACAGTTCTAAAGACGTATATTTCGACACGAGAGGGAATGAACATCGATCAACGAATTTTGATGTCAGTTTATGGTTGTGGAATAAATAATAATTTACGAATATAATAAGTAAATAATCATGAATGGGCTTTAATAATTAATTGTTGGGAGGCCTATTTCCAGCTAGACCCCATATATCGTGTAGAGTTTAAATTCCATCATCAATTTGACGAGTCGAAAGAAGTCTGAAAACTAAACTTATTAACAGACAGTCAAGCACTTACACGACTCTTTCAAATTTTGTAGCAGCACCTCATTACTCCCCTGCGACATAATGTTTCCCTCGTCCTAGCGTACTAAGCCTTATTACAGGCTACATTAGACACATGTTCCTTCTATAATTAATTCCCGTCTCCCCCACCAGGTGGCGCGACGCGACGAGCACACGTCATTACAAGTAGATGGCAACACTCAGAGTAAGACGTCGCGCGGCAAAGAGTTTGTCTTCGGCAAGTTTAATTCAAACTCCGATGTGTTCGTCGGAGGGATACCGCCATCGTGAGTTTTTTTTTACTTTTTTATACGTTTGATATTCAAATTTTGAATATGTTCTTTTTTTAATGATACAAGAATATTTTAGCGGTCGAATGCAGTTGAAAGCGCTGCTGGTAACACTACGTTTTCCAAAAATCCAAGATGGCGACGTTAGGTACAATTGAAGAACTCTGTTTATGAAGAATTTTGGTCTTATACTACCGTATTTTACACTCATAAACCTGGCTATGCTTTGTTGTTGTTTAATTAGAACATCAGGAACATGTACATTTTTCTATATAAATGCAACGTTTTGTGAAATTTTAGGTCAATGTATGCAATTACTTCTCTTAACATATTCACAATAACTTTTAAACCCTAAACATGACGTCGACACAACATAAAATAACAACAATAGAGGTGCTTAATAAGCACACATTAAATTAGTGTTTCAGAGTACATGATACAAGCGATGAACTACAATTTATCATTGCTAATTAATTGTACGGCCTATGATTTCAAAACGTAGGTAATTGTATTGTTAGTTAATTAATTTGGCAGCGAATACTCATTTATTTTGTGTTGCGTGTAGACAAAACTAAAGCTTGTTTTCATAAAGACTAAATAAGATCTAAATAAAAGCAATGTCTTTGGATTATTTACTTTCGGTACTGGGGGTCTACTCTACTCTCTTATTCTGTCATGGAAGATACCTAGGGCCTGTATGAAAGTTCATTTTGATTTTGATAACATATTGAGAGTAAAGTCAACGGTATAATCATGTTATCAGTAATTTTTAACTTGTCTCCCTAATTAATCTTATGTCTGTAAGTGATTAGGAGTAGGAAAAGCCAGAAGTCCGTAAGTGTTAAGGAATAGAAAGCGCTCGAAACTGCGGCCGAAAATACGGGTAGCTTAGATAGTAGTGCCCTAGGGCCAAAGATTTAAAAGCGTATTATATTATTTAAACGTTTGTTTAAGTGCTGTGTAATTAATGAAAGTGGGTTATTCATGAAAGATGTAATTGATAAAACAGAACTATGGGTGACAAACTGTCTAGTAAGCTATCGAACAAACTTTGTTGTTTGGTTCGATGTCATTGTACGTCTTTAACGTGAAGTGATCTTAAATTTTAGATTTTCTTGAATTATTTTCACTTTCTCAAAAGTTAATGATATAACAATTTTCTTTCCTACAAAAAACCTAACGTATTATTCGTTCGTATATCCCATACTCAAATTCACTACAGAAAAATAATAAAAACAAGTGGCGTATAAGTCCAATAGCTGTAGCAATAGTCATCCTCGCTATCCTCACGCATAATTAGGCCATAACGTTTGAACTGCAGGAGTGATTGAGACACAGGCCTCTCTATTAGAGCAGGCCGTAATAAATAATCTACCATGCAGGGTCGGTGAGCTTCCAAAAATGCGGCCTTGGTTTGGCCAATTCTGGTCCAGGCTTCGCCATTTCTGCGCTCTCTAGGGTCTGTACTCTGCGCCTTGCCACCGTTGGCACACCCCTATTTCGGTTCGGCGAGCAATATCCAAATACAACAATCACCATATATTAGAACCAATTACTCTAACAAGGAAGTCGTTACATTTATTTATTTCACCTTCTAATGAGACAGTTTAATTGAACAAAGTTTTCAATTCCAAAGGCTTTATCACATTGGCGATTTAGAACGAGGAGAACGTTTAACAAACTCGCTGCGTGTACGCCACGTTTACGCAACGTCTTTGTTGCGTTACGTTTACCTAGCGTTTATTGATGGCAAGTAGTTGATGTTTGTGTTTGACTGGTAGGTTAGAATGCTTCTAGGCAGTAGGTTAGGTAATCGGGCTTCACTGTATCAAATCATTGCTTACAGTAGTCAAGTGATACAGTAGACAAAAACGAGACAATAGCTAAATACAGTAAAACTAGCTACAAAAAACTGTTTGCCACTGCAATCTAAAGGTTATCAAGTCATAGGCCACGATTGAAGGTGGCCATTGAGATGCTACATACATATTTGATGAAAGTCTTCCATGAATGTATGGCGATTGTCTTTACTCCAGCCGACTTGGGTTCGAAGTCGATTTAGAAATTTTCAATTCAGCTACAAAGGCAATGAATATGGTAGGGAGAGAGATGTTATAAAATTATTTAGATCAGCATATCCACCACACAAAGCGTCATACAAGTATATTAACATATTGTAGTTTTACATAACAAAATAAACTTATACCTATATTATTTTTCGGTACGGCTACGGACATGCATGATGAGAAGGAGTGTCGCGAGGAAACGAGACAAGAACTTGTAAAATTTTGTAAAATCGCTGATAACTCGTCGTAAATCTGTGGATAAACGGTTCATCCTAGTTCTTATGTTGTATATTATAGCACTCGCTAGCTTCTACACAAGATCTCGTCAGTGTGAGTACACTCTAACCAATGGTTAACTTAACAACGAATTGAGAGATTACATTCGCTTTTAGTTAATTGTAATGAGTTTAACCGATGGCTTAGCGATGTATGTAGTTAAATGATGTTCTGTGTGTATTGTGGTTTGTGAGTAAATAGAAGAACGAGAAATTAAAGTATCGTTATGGTTAACATTTTGTGGAGTTTAACTGATGGTTAAGGAGTCGTTAGTGACTGTATTACTATAGTCACTTTAATGTTTAGGTTTAGTTAGTGTTTTCTATACCTAAACGTTAATGCCTGAATAAAAACAGATTATTGGGTTTTCAACACTCAGCTCGATTTTAAGTGTCGTTTAGGGTATACTGAAAACATGAAACATGGTAACTACCGCTATCATTAGAACTCATGGGGCCCGCCAGGATTACTTATGTGGGTGCATTTAAATCAGCGTCTAAAGAAACTACCCACCCCAACCCCATAAATATCAATCAAGATAATGATTGGTAAAGCAGGAAGCAGCCTAGCTTGACGCATCAACTTTTTATTCAAACTGTTATATGTTATAAAACTATATGTTTTGTCTGTATTTTCGTTATCATTAGGGGGTTAAAGTGCCCTTCGCCTATGTTAGAACTTAAAATGTGACTAATTTTCTGCTAGAACTTAAAATGGGACAAAATTTTCTGCGTCTCTTGATAAAGAATAAGTTAAATGTTGACCTTACACATACTATTCATTTTCATAGGTACGAATTTGAGCTCAAAGACTAATGAACACTCGGTTCAATATCAAGTGGAACTTTCGTGATTAATTGAAACGTGTATAAAGCGAAAGCTGACACAATAGCGTAAAGAAACACCTGATTCCAACACCACAGGTAACTAATCAACAAAATAGCATTCAAACGAACCATTACAGTAATCGCTCTCTCGCAGATTTGCCAATCGAACCCGTATTTTTAGCGATACGATCTTTTTCACTAAACAACCTCACATTCAAACTAAAACCCTGCATTTTATGTGTTAAAGTTCGAATTTCAATGCACATTTTAGAAGTATTCGAACACATTGAAATTCACGCTTTCGAGTTTATGTGTTAAGGTTTATATTGCAATGGATATTTTAGTGCATTGGGGGGAGTAGGGGGGAGGTGGCTGTTCAGTTAATTGGTGTGTCGAAAACCGTTAGTATATTCCGATTCGCAGACTCGTCTGTGAATCATTGAAATTTATTCTTGGGTGAATTTCTAAATGGTGTTCCGAACTCAGTTGATTGCTTTTACATTACGCTGGAATATTCTATTGAAAATAACGTATATCACTTTTTAATGATGTGTTACTGAAATACTCGGTTCTTGTTGAAATTGATACTTTTTCTTCTAATGGGTACCTTATTGAACTGACTGCCTCGTTGGTATGATGGTCCCAAGCATTACTGCTAAGCATGAGGTCCAAGGTTCGATTTCTATGACCGGTAAAATATCATTTTTTTTATTTTGAATCTCTGTTGCAGTCTGGCAACTTTTGTCTCATTTGGCATAATCGTGGTATGGGAGTCCCTTTCAAGGGATTAAATATATTTGGGTGCGGTTTCTGCGCAACATCTTCGGGCGTTATTGCTAATTTCAATTCATAAAATCAAATTATTAACATGGATTTTCAAAGTTTAGCAATTTTAAAATAATAGTCAGACTTACAATAAAGGTCGAGGAAGGCTAAGAAAATTTAATTTAAGCAAGGTTAGCTGGAAAAATTACACTAAGGAAAGAGAAAGAAAGTTATTAGGAAAACCTTTACCCATTACTGGGACAGTATTAAAAAAGAAAGACTTAATATTTCCTATAGGACACACTACTACCTATCCAAGGATAACGCGACTCGAAGGACCAACGCATCTATTCATCTTACGAGTCGTTCCAACCACTAACGGCCGGTAAGGTGAGGTGTTGAGCACAGGTGCTTTAGCAACGTTTGTAATTGAAAACAAACGCCCCGCTGAGTGCTCGTTAGTTAGGAGATTAAATGCATCTTAGACGTATAATCCTTTGTTAACATCACTTTTTATGACACTTACTAAGAGTTAAATAGACACTGTGTAGTTTATAGAACAGATATGCAGGAACAAAAGTAAAACTTAAGCGAGCAGATGATCTTATTGGATACGATATAATACTGATGCTGGAAGTAACTATAAAGTGAAAAATTTCATCATCATCATCTCATCAGTCGCAGAATGTCCATAGCTGAATATAGGCCTCCCTTATAGATTTCCAAAAAGACTGGTTGGAAGCGGCTTGCATCCAGCATCATCCTATGGTCATCATTAGATTGTCCGTACAGCTTGTGGGTAGCCGTCGTACGCTGTGCTTGTCGGTGCGTGGTCTCCATTACAAAACCTTACAGCTCCATCGACTATCAGTTCTCTGTGCTATGTGGCCTGCTCACTGCTTTTCAGCTTAGTAATTCGTTGGGCTAATTGAAAAACTGGAAATTGTACAAATAAAAACAACAAATATTTTGTATAGTCGAATTTTCGAACAAACTATCTTTAGAACATACGTAGGTAGCTCGTTACCGTTAGGGCCTGAGAAATAAATAAAAAAACATTGCTATTTCTATTTTTAACATTGTTCGGAAACTGATAACTCAATAACAATCAACTGAGGTCCTCAAATAACAATTAAAACCCCCAATATCTGACCACCCACTTTAAGCCCACGCATACCTTTTAGTTATTGTTATTCTACATTGTTAGTCTACCGATCAAGACCACTCGAATACCACAACAGACTTACTAGTAATTCTACCTAATCAGCCTATTAGGAGCAGGTTTAGTCGTCGACATCGGCCGCACCTGGTCGAACATATTTTATTATTAGTATTCCCCGCTACTAGTCCTTTGTTAGGCCTCAGAGAAGGACCTATTAGGCTTGGGGACGTGCCCAGACTATAGATAGGGTTAGGTCTTCGCCTTTGTGTCGGTATTGGAATATTTTTCCCAGGGACGTATTGGACCCGTATTGTTGGTAATTTGATGGACTTCAGTTGGTTTTCTTTGGAATTTTAGGGTCAGGTATAAAAGTATGTTTTGTATTCGATAGTTTAATTTGTTGGTTATTTCGTTATCCCTGTTTTTGGTGATATTTTTTGTTGTCTTATTTCTTAGTGTTTTGTTCGGAATCAGTCGGAACATAACTTCATAATCATTCCATTTATTTTTTTGAATAACTCCCGTGGTTAATAAAAACATGTTTATATTTTTCGAACTATTAACCCTTAATAAACTGTTAAAAACTCTTAACAATTTGTGAAAACTATAAAAAAAAAAAAACTTTAAAAGAATATTACACAAATGGGTGCTTCAATTCGATTAGATCGATTGAATTCAAAAAGACCACATTTCGTAATTGAAAGTCCTTCAAGGACCAATATAAGTGGCGTTCAGACTAATTATCCTGACTTTGGTACATAAAATATTCAAAACTAGCAATTTACTATTCATTACGAGAAAACGACTGACTTTAAGCTTTATTTTTTATTAAAATTAGCTTTAGTTTCTAATGTCTTGGGATTTTATAAAGTTGAAGCATTAAATTGTGAAACTTTTTTTGGAATGCTATTGATTTATTTATATTCTGGGATTTAAGTATTTAATTGCTGAATTAAAAAGGTTGATACCCCAATACCCGATTAGATTTGTAAGTCAGAACCCCAAAGAGAACAACGTTAAGTAAAGAAATTATATTTTTAAAGTTTGAGTCACTGAATAGAATAGAAATTTAAAATTAAACTTTGATTTAATATTACATTAACATGTAAAAAATGACGTGTAAAACGTAATTCAAAAGTTAATTTTAAATACAAATGCGAATACAAAATGAACGCAAAATGAGTACTAATTAATATCACATTAACAACATCAAAGAAGAACAATTTACAAAACGAACTTTTGCATAAAATATTAATTCATTTAATTGATATAAAAGCCAAAAGGATTACTTGTTGGCGTGTATTAACGGTGTTTCGATGCGATTCAATTTGTTTGGAAATATTTATTAAATTCAAGGTATTATCAATTCGTGCAAAGAGAACATTTTGTTTAATTTGAATAATTGGTATTTGTTTGACGCAATTTTATTGCAAAACTCTGAAATATATATTTATAAACATAATTAGTTGATTATTTTAGCGTCATATTTTGAGGATATGACATTAGCGTCAAGCGAATTGTAGTTTTGTGTAAAAACAAATGCTTAATCATTTCAGACACCTGTTGGGCTACTAATTATATTATAATGATATAAAAGCACTTACTTAACTTTTAACGCTTTCGAGCTATGGGTTGCAATGGAGTCTTCTGATAAGTTTATTGAATTTAGTATGCATTAATCCGTTCTTTAGTAGCTTCTTGTTGTGGAAATATACTGGCCATAGTTAAATTATTTACCTAAATGAAATCAGATTATCACACAATTTTGAACTTCGATTACTGTTTGAGTTTTTATAAAAACTGCAGGACACTTCACCGGCCATGTAATCTCGTAAAATTAAAACCAGTCGTTGAAATCACAAAACCCGCTACTCCCACAACTTGCACCACACCCCAAAGCGTTGCGTGCACACAATACAGCCCAACAATCCATTGTGACGGCGACAAACTTAAAGCCGTAAGTTAATAGCTGAGGCGGGCGTGCTGCTGTAGTTAGCAATAATGCTTTTGCACACTTTTTATTATGAGCACTTTTTATAATTATTATGAACGATTTGTTTGTTTCAAAGAGGAATGTAGGCTGTTGATTTTATTTGCTTAGGGTTATTATGCGGCTATTTCTAGCGTTGTGGGTTGAATTAATATTTATATTTAATAATACATGTGTATTTTATATTGTTGGTTGTTAATCACGGCTTGATGAATTGCTGTAAAAAAGGCAGTTTATTATTGTGAGTTATATTTTGATTCGTGGATGAAATCTTAAATTAATATTTTAATGGTTAATCGTTTTATTTTGAAATATCAAGTGAAGCAGAAAATGGAAAGCAGTGGAAGATGTTGAAAATAATTATAATAATAAATAAATGGTTTTTGAAAATCACGCCCTCACCAAATCAAGGGTAATCTATAATTATACATCACTATTATTAAATAAACTAAAAAGGCCATGGACGCATTAGCACCAGACAGCGATGAGAATGAGAAAGATGAAAAAAAAAGGCCATATTTATTCCTCATCCAAAAAAACCTTCATACCTGACGAATTCTCCTCTTAAATGTCTATTTGCCTCAACAACAGTGAATACTTGCCGAATAAAATTTTGTATAAATCATATTCCTTCATATAATATCATATACCTTCGTCCTTCATATATGAATCCAGACCCATATAACCAATTCACGTTTTATATAATAAACCGCAAAAAATATAACAAAATCCACATAACCTAAATCTCGGAATATCACGCTCAACTGAGCCTAAATCTAGCTCAAAATAGGTCTGAGCCTAGCCTAGCCGTTAAGCCAAAATATACGACAGACTATCACAAACTATTTGGTCTCAACAATAGCACGAAACACTTTCTGAGCGAAGGTCGTGGGTTCCAGTCTGACCTAGTTGGTCTATTGTTAACCACTTTCAAAATAGTTTGAGAGGTGAAAAGCTGAAACGCTGAAATAGTTACATTAAGTGTTAAAGTGCTGAGTCAAAAGGCTTTATATTTGTAAATTAAATTCGTATCGGGGTAGCATCTACTATCAGTAATCGATCAGCCGTTTAGATTATTAGGGTCGGAGCATTTTATGGTGGCGTGGTGAAAGGATTTTAGTGACTAAGTTAGGTTCTATTTTTAACCGACTTCAAAAAGAAGGAGGTTATCAATTCGACGGTATGTTTTTTTTTTTTTTTTTTTTTTTGTGTGTTTGTTACGCGATTACTCCGGCGTTTGTGGACCGATTTTCAAAATTCTTTTTTTATTCGAAAGGAGATGCTTTCGGAGTGGTCCCATATTCACCAAGTCAAGATCTGATGATTAGATCCTGGAGAAATCGAGGGCAACCCTTAAATTTTATAGGCCCACATATAGTTTTTCGCAAATATTATGAAGTAATTTAAGTATTTGCGTATGGTAATCATAATCTCATGTAGCTGAGCTGATGATGGAAGGTACAACTCCTTAACTGTAAGGAGGCATCGACTGATTTAGTTTGTGTTCGCTTATCTCCGGAACTACAAGTCCGATTTAAGTCATCCTTTTTTTGTTATACTAGGTATCGTTCAACTGAGGGAACACTGTAAGTTTCATCAAAATCGGTTCAGTAGTTTTTGAGATAGGGAATTTTATTAGCTAATTTTGTACATGAGCGATGTTATTACCGGTGCTAAGGATTACAAAATTCTAGTGCACACACCTATTTGACAAGAATTTGGGTTGAATATTTAAACTAAAAAGAGTAAAATAAAAGCTTTTTTAAAAAAAATGTAACCGCCTTCAAAACCAACCACTAAAAAAGAGTAAAATAACCTACAAAATAACTTTTCATTCGGAAGTCGGTGGCAAAAAAGACAATGAAAATAAAAACCACCGACTTCCGAATGAAAAGTTATTTTGTAGGTTATTTTACTCTTTTTTAGTGGTTGGTTTTGAAGGCGGTTACATTTTTTTTAAAAAAGCTTTTTTGTGTTATAGTTTTATTCTAGACTAGCTTGTTACCTGCGGGATCGCATACCCCTCCAATGTAGTCTACAACCGTCAGTCTCTCTTCAAACTTATATAAAGGCCAGATTTCCGTATAATTTGTTTTTGCTTGCGCTGTCCCACTTACCATCAATATGTCGCTGCGTGAGCAAATTATTCGATTGCTGTAAACATTAATACAAGTAAGACGAAATGATTTCTGCAAGTGACTAATAATTATCAAGGGAGTAATTTACCTACCTCTGTATAAAAATTCTGTTTTAACATGATAACAAAACAAACAAACATACATATTTTCGCATAATAATGATATTCTGCCTGTATAGTTGTTACCTTTTTATGCCTTCATAGCTTAGTTGAAATGATTTAAAGGTTAAGGCTAAAGTTAGGACTTAGAATTTTAAGTTACTTTGAGATAATCAGATCACCACGCAGCCAAAAATAATCAAGTGTATTTTAACATTTCAAAAGACTTTTATGAATATTGTTTATGTATTTTATCCTGAAAAAAATGTTGTGCCTTTTACTTTTCTTTGAATATACTTTAGGTGGGTATTCATATAACATCGCAACAAACATGAAAAAAATCCAAAATTCACAATCTCGTCTACACTCGTAGCAACCGTCGTAGCACATAATTCTGCCGTAGCTGCCTACGCCACGTAGCCGCCTACGCCGTAGACGTCTACGCCGTAGCTGGGCTTATTACTTCTGAATTGTGACGCTGTGCTATGTGGATTTGCACATAATATTGGTACCCGTTCAATGTTAGGTACCTTATTTACGTAGTTAACTTTGATTTTGAAATGGTATTTCGTATTGCGGGGTAATAGTCGTAATCGTAAACGGTTTTACCTTGATTCTGAATTGGTTATGATTAGTATGGTTTGTTACGTGCTCTAGTTTTATTGATTCGTTGTGAAGTATTTGAACAAATGGAGTTAATATTTTTACTGTAAAGGTTCGATTAAATGTTACGGACGGACTAGCTGCGATATCGGAAACTCTAGAAAATCTACATTAGAATTAATTTGTAGACATAGGACGTGTCTTTCGACAAAGCTGTCCTGTGTAACGTGAAAAGTTTATTTCGATGACACTGAAATTTTTGTAGTAGATATAGTCTACTTACTTGTACTGAAAGTTTGCGGGTTTACTGAACTTACTCTTTTAACTAAAGTAAACCGTTCGGTGTAAATATTCTATGATTTGCAAGTTGTCGTTCCAGATATGTGTATCTGGTTATTATGTTTGTAAATGCACTCAATGATCAGGTTAAAACTCCGTAAAAAAATCGTTTATTCGTAAAAGTCAAACAGAATTAGCGAAATATGGTGTACTATCTGCTTAACTCTCTGATGATAATAAGCGTGACGTTATGTCTAAATTATTGGTTTTCTACGGTTAAACGTTAACGAACTTGAACAGACACACATAAATTTAAACGGTAACATGTTAGGACCGACAATAGTTAGTAACACCTGTCGAGTTCGGTATAAATTGTCGACTTAACTGAGACACATCGTCGTCAAACGATGCCGCTATCGACGTCGATTATACGCTATATTTCATGTATAGCAGTTTGGTATTTCGATGCGTGGAGTACTAGGAAGTGAGGCTTTTACTTAGAAATGGAGACAGCCGAGGTGATGATGATGATTCTCGGACCTGTAAAGTTAATCTTTGCTTCTTGTTTACGAATTACAGTAGAATCTCGATTTTCCGGATCAAATATAACCAGGGGTATTCCGCATAATCGAAAATCCGGATAACCGATTTCATAGAAAATCAAAAAATATTTAAATTTTCATATTCTTATATGAGATGGGTTTTACTTAGATAATACGACATGTAAAAACAATAAAAACGATAAAAAGATTTGTAATTAGAGCAGAGACGAATGAGTCCGGATAATCAGATGTTCGGATAATCGGGATCCTACTGTAGCGTTTATAATAATAACATACCTGTGATCCGAATAGTGTAAAGTGGGTGAGGTGTACCTAAAAGTACACTTACATTTCGCCAGTTATATTTTTCCTTCAGTGTAAAACTTTACTGTCATCAAATGGACATAAATACAGATTCTGTCCGTGGCACAAAAACTTAACCACACTTTGCTTGACCCGGGAATCAAACTCGAGACATCACGTCGCTCTCGCAACCACTAGAGCAACGAGGCAGTGTTAACATATATATTTCATAATGGTTTAACAATTAACTTTCCTAGTACAGGACAGTAATCCATAATCGAAGAAATATTGAATCCACACCACATGTGGATTTCTTCATAATTATTTCTATACTACTATCAGATGAATTAAGATGAAGATGAATTAATTTATTCGTCTAAAATGTAATTATTACATATTCGTTCTCCATTGACCGTCTTATCTATTTTTGCCAACACTCTTAATTGTATTTAATCATTGCTTCTGAAACTCAAAGATAATAAAAATGGCACTTACTAAAATACAATTTCTAACAAAATACGAAACTACATTCTCAACTTGCAACACCATTTCGCCATACGAACTAGTATAGCAAGCTATATCAACACTACAAAGAAAGCGCAGAGAAAGGATACGACCCCGATTGGCCAGCAACTGGGCCAAGGAGTATTACTGATGAGGCCATATCGAGATCAGTCCCCTTTTGAGGCGAGTTTATACAACGTATCATTTGGTCCTTGTATCTTTGAGAACATTCTGTTTTGGGGTCGAGTTTGTTTGTAAAGAAGTAGTGTGGTTTTATGGGTTGACCCGTGATCTGCCCTGGCTTTGCACAGATGCAGTTTTAAAATCTTACTATCCTACTAACCCTATTAATATAATAAACATGAAAGTTTGTTTGGATGGGTGTTTGTTCTCTTTCACATTAAAAACCACTGAACAAATTTGGTTGAAATTCGGTATTCCGATTTTTGATATCGCGGGATGATTTTCGAGTTGTAGCGAGTGAAACCGCTGGCAACAGCTAGTAAGACATAACATAAGAAACTCAAGATTATTAGCTACATCATTCTTCATTATTGATGAAAGAATTTTCAAAATTGCTACTATTAATTTCAGAAATGACTTTTTACAAACAAACTCACAAAATTATCACAAATTTCTCAGTCTTTTCCCGAGATTCTAAATAGGCTATTCCATAGATTTTAATTAGAATGTCATAAAAATATTTAACCTGTAGTGTTTTTTTTTGTTACGTACACCAAAATTGTTAACCCGTGACAATTTTTTCCAATTCGCGAATCGAATGCTCAATAATACTGGCGACCTCTATACCATCGAGACGAATTTTTGAACATTCCATTTATTTCTTGTAACCGGAGGGTATTTAGTTTTTCGGTCGAGTTCGTCCGCACAGAATAGGTTAGTGTTGTCTTTATTGATTGGAATCGTTCGGGACAACGGTTTTTTGAAATGAAAATTATAAAACAACACGATTTGAAAATGGTCGTCTTGTTTTTTTTTTGCCTATGTCAATAAATCATAAAATTGAACTGTTAGATGAAAAGATAATAACATAGCCACAAAAAAAGATTTGAAGGACTAGGTTTTGACAGCGGCTGGGTCTATGTGGAAGTTGAAATTCCCATAACAATATATTACAGAGATTGAACCCCTATTTATAAGATCTACTCTTTACGTGTAATTTGTATGGTGTGCACAATAAAGTGTATTTCTATATAACTATCTACGTATGTTTTGAGATACATCATTCTGTACATAGCTGTTTATTAGGAAAATCATTCTTAATTCCTCATTAATAATATTACTACATAAGCCGATTGACCGCCCATTGTGTCACCCTATTTATAAGATATTGATTGGATGTATCCTGTAATTTGTATGGCGTACATAATAAAGAGTATTCTATTCTATTCTATAAGCGTAGGTCCAAAATTACCCTACGGAAAATTAATACAGATTATAAAATTCCAAAGATCACTTCCTAGTCCCATAAAGAAAACGAAAATATTTTAATAGTTTTTGCGTAAAGGAGTAATAAACATTCATCCATCTGTCCATCCTCATAAACATTGGCATTTGTGATAGAAGTAAGATAATGGGTTTTCTTAAAAGAACTTATAATTTGTCTGCTAGTTTTTCAAGTCATTACAGTTCTTAGAACAGTTGAAATCTTTAACAACCGCTTGATCTTGAACTACTTTTTCAAGTAGTTGTGCTTCGCTTCTAAGGATACACAACAGATTTCGCAAATCTTGAAACTTCAACAATTTCAGATCGAATCGAAGCGGAAGTGTGAAGTTTGAAATCAATACAACAGCTGGAACTGGGTCAGAATTGTATTGCAAGTTTGTTGTTAGTTGCAGGTCCCGTAATAAAATTTTAAGATTGGTGACAAACTGATATTTAATAAAAGTGATTAATATTGAAAATAAGTTTTTATCCGGCTTCGCTAAAAGGAGGGTTATGTTTTTAACCTTATTCTGACTAAAAAAGTTTAAACATATTTCAAAACTCAGTCGAGTTTCGTAAATTCTTTTTCATGGCTTTGTGGCTGGTGCAGTAAAGTGGCAAATTCGCAACGAAATAATCTAGCGGCACTTTACCTGACTCAGGAGTCGAACTCGGGACTCGAGCTCAGTATTTGTTGCCACTAGACCAACGATAAACAATGTTAAGTTTCACCGTCTTATTACCACATAAAGATAAACATTTTTTGAATTCTTGTCTAAAAAAGTGTAACTTGAAACGACTCTTATATCAACGTGAAATATAATATAATATTCAACAACTATCACACAACGCCATCTAGTCCCAAGCTAAGCAGAGCTTCTGTTATGGATAAGACAACTGATAAACATACTTATATATTTCTAAAGACATACATATTATAGATAAATTACACCCAGACACAGAACAAATGATCATGCTCATCACGCAAACATTTGTCCTGGGTTGGAATCGAATCCACGACCCCCGGCATAGCAGTCAGGATCACTAGACCAACAGGCCAGTCTAATGTCGTTTTGACGTTGACAGTTTTTTAGACAAGTGGCTAACAGATGTTTATAATTTTGTTGTAAGACGGTTATTGTATCTATTCTTAAATCAGAATCAAAGTAAACACAAATCTCACCACAACATGTACCGAATATACTCATGCTGCAATATTTATTGTACGAACTGCATCATCCAATACTACAAGCTTGCTATATAATATGAAACTTCATATAAATTCAAGGATAGGTACACAAATCTCACTGCGACCTCACTCGAATAGAAGGATCACATTTGATGCGTTGCTCTTCGCAAGTGAACCTTCAATATATTATATATGTATATCGAGGATAGATATTGATGTTATCACTATTCGAAGGAGCCATTTCGCTTTAAATTTTCAAGTAAATTGCATCTGCTATATGTATAATGTTAAAATTTCCACGGTGTTTGTGGTTATACTCCTCCGAATTCGTTGTTTTTGTATATTTGGTAGGTATGATGATAGGTTTATTGGCGCGTGTAGTTTTTTAGCCTAATACCCCCGAATCCATTAGAAAAAAATGTGAAGTGTAAAGAAAGAAAGAAAGTCTGTACTTCAAATATAAGGCTAGTTAAACGTCATCATTCAATTCAAATAGTGTGTTATAAAAGCTAAATGAAATGGCTTCAAAATTCAGCAAATCGTCATCAGTGGATTTCGAAGTTATAACCAATAGTTAAATAGATATTGATGCAAAAATATTAACTACACCATCTAATTTAACTAGTTATTTACATCTTTACATGCTTTTCCAAGTAGATTTGAAACACATAAACGGAATTAAAAAAAAAAAACATCAAAGGTTCGGAATATTTCGACGGTCCTTGCACCTAAATCCAACAATACACAAATCTCACTCCAGCCTTTCTCGAAGGATCTCAGTTGATCCGATGCCCTCGCTCCGCGGTTCAACCAGCAATAGATATTGATTCAAACTTGGCACTACGACGCCGAGCTCGCTCATCAGTTATACTGAGCTGGATTTATTCGCACTAATCTTTATGTTATATGAGGGCGAACAGAATGACTCTTTTTATCCTAAGAGTAATGACTGTTTTTCTTTATTTTTATTTGTTATGTCTTGGCCACGAGCTAGACGGGTCTTGCGACTGCCACGGCGGAGGAAACAAATGAAAGTTGTTAAGAGGGTGTCACGTGACATCGCGATGTGATAAACAGTGGGACGTTAACGTTACTCCCGAGAAGGATGCATGTAAGTCGCATCACCCGACGTTGTGGACGAGGCCGTAGTTGCAGCTTGGATGAATAAAAGCTTTTGTGTTATTCTTAATTAATTACATCGTTAATTACGCTTTTTGTGAGATGGAAACGCGATTTTGCAGTTTCATTTAATGTTATATAAGTTCGCTTCGTAAAATGAGTATTCTCATTATAATTTTAAATGTGCATTGTTTGCTTTATGAGTCTTGGAATAAATTTAATGAGCCTTTTAGTTATTATAAATTATAACAATAAAGATTTAAAACTATTATTAGTAATTGCTGCTTATAATATGAAGGGTGAGCACATTTTAAACAGCACTTAGTTCAAGAACAAACAAAGTCATAGTAGCCATTAAATATAGTTGATACTGACAGTTCTTAAACCTCGTGTTAATTCGTTTAATTTATGAAACCAAGTCTTAATTTTATTATAGATAATAATAATTATGAACGTTTATGAGAAAACGGATGGATACCTTTAATGATATAGGATATCCTTTTATCCTGTTATTACCTTCCGAATGAAGCCGCGGGCAATTGCTACTCCGCTCTGTTGGTGTTCTATAAACAAAATAGATTATAAACTGAATTTACATAATAATAAAATAATTTCATTGTCAAACGCCGTTAGTCCCTTAAACCCAACAAAAGATGAATCATTTATTCCCAGAATTGCGTACAAATAAATAGCAAGCGGTCCTTTCCCATAAATAACTGTATTCCTGCTTCTTTGGCCTATTACAACAAATGCGAGGTAATTTCCTGCGCGATTTGTGGAGCATTATGAAGACAATGTGACAGGGAAACAGCCGTAAAATTAGTTTGGTTTCCCCACGGACTTGTGGACGTAAATCATAGTTTTGGACCCAAATTGGCCTTCAGAGTTTCGGACGCGCGGACCAATGTTTGTGGCGCATTTGAATATGAATACAAATTATGTAAAGTTGAAATTACTAAATGAAGTACCTATGTTATATAGATAATAATTTGACAAAGCAATGATATTTTCATGTAGTCTTAATAGTGTTCTGTTATTAAATTGGTGCCATGTCAGCCTTGGGGTCTTTAAGGCAAACGTGCTTCGCCGTTAAACGCTAGCCTATCGTTAAACTAATATTTGTTTCTAAATTAATTAATTAACACCTAAGATAATAGAGCTGTCTGAGAGAGAGGAGTGTCATCTGTGACCCTGGAACGTAAAGGGCAATGGAAGAAACACGTTGTATTTTAGTCAGTACGAGTCTGATAATCCCTTCCGCTCCACCCAGGGCGGGAGGAATCATTTGATCATGTTCGCATTGACTGATTATAGATTGTTCAAATAAGCGATGAAGGAAAATTCCGTTACAAAATACCTACTCACATTGTGAAATAGAACAACTTGTATCGAATTAATAATTCAGAGCCCTTAATGCCAGTCGGTACGCATGTATCAATGAATGCCGCCGCATATCAATCAAATGTCAAAGCAAGCCGTGCATTGACATTCGGTTATAAGCAATTTTTGATTCGAATGAACGTTCGGAATTCAACAATGGGTTGGATCAACTACAATCGAATGTTGTACGTTTAGTTTGGTATTTTTAGTATAGAATGTGACTGTCAATTGTTTTACTGGTCAATTCATATTTTTTTGTTAAGCTATTTATGCACTGCGACAGATGGAAATGTAAATCGTAGGCATTTTTATACGTTACGCATTTCAATGACTGCACCAAAATTTAATACTGCAGTACTATTTTGTGATTCATAATAGGACTTAATATTTTTTATGTATCCGTCTGTGCCATTGTTAGGTCTGATCAATGGTGCAAACGGTACGATGGGTCTTCTAAAGGTTAGTTTATTTCACCCGGCCTGCCAAAACATACTTTTCCAGATTCGGGAATCAAATCTAAAATCTTACGCTATGTATGTGTTTGGGCTACTAAGGGTACAGACAAAATCGAATTTTGTGTTTTATTTTGATACTAATTCAACGTTGTTAAGTCTCTTTCCGCCTTACGATTACTCATAAACTTACGTCTTTAATGCGGTTTTTAATAAATAAACATTGTGATTCAAGGAGAAGCCTTATATGCATCTATCTTTTGCGAAACCGTGAAAGGCGAGCTGGTTTTAAGTCCTTCAATATTATCATGAAACTTCCTTCAACTTAATAATAAAATCACCAATTTCTTCTTACGTACCAAGTTTCTATGATTCATAGAACCTACAGTCTACAGGGCTCAACTGTAAACACTTAAACATGAAATATGACTGGCCACGTTCTAGACAATAACAGCTCTGCGCCAACAACCAACGTTGCGTATTGGTGCCAAACTTCACTATATATTATACTCGTAAAATAAAGTCTCCTACTGCGTATGTCTGAACGCGATAATCTCAAAAACTACCCAACGGAATTTCATATAGCTTATATCTTCAGACGAAGGCTCATTAGGAAGGTTTATGATATCAAATCAATGTAAATTTTGGTAAATTTACAAAATATTTAAATCCAATAAAATTTAAGGGCTGAGGAGCCAAGAGCCTGGAGGCTCGTCACGACTTCAAAAGCGAGTAAAAACTAAACATACTTGTGACGGCAATTTTAAAAGTGTCGTATTTCGTCAATTTTGGTTCTCATAACAAAAGAAACAATAAGATTTTGATAATCTAACTGGTGGACTCATTAGATTTTTTCAGCCAAATACTCTATTTATTGTAGACGATGTCGGAAAAATCATGCTATCTGAGAGCTTTGCAATGCAACCCGTACGTAGCCGGAGCGAAATGTTAGTTCTCGTGCAAACTACAGAAACTCTTGAGTTTGGCCCAAATACTGGTTGTTGGCGCCAAACTTTCTCCTATAAACAATGGAATCTCTGGAGTTTGGCGCATTGTTGGCCGTGATTTGTGAGCATGAGACTGTGTGATTTGTTTTTGAGTTTAGTCATGCAACCAAAGAGCAGTAAATTTTGTCGAATCATAGAGATGAACAAACAAAGTGAGATTTATAGAATTTGAATTTGTAATACAGTTGTTGTATTCTAGTTGTATTTGCATCCTAGAAGGTTTTTCAACATCATTGTTATTATTTTTCGACAAAGTTTGACAACTACTTTTTTGTTTTACTGGATTTATAGGTATCAAATCTAAGCAGTATACGGTGGCCATGGAATATAACACGCAACCGAAAGAATAGGGTGTATCAGGGTATGTGATCCAGGGCGACGAGTCTTACTTAATGAATACAAAAAATGTGGCCTCTTCTTGAGCTTTTACATGCAGCAAATGATTCTTATTCTAATATATTTATTTGATGTGCAATTCAAACTTCACTTACCTAATATTTTAAACCTTTTCTCATTAAGTTACAGCTCACAGCAATATCAATTACGCGCACCACTAAACTTGTTCGGCCAACATTGGCGTCAACTCATCCCGCGAACAAAGGCCTCTCGCGGATTTCATCGCATTGTTGCTCCATGATTTGTGGCCGGAAGCCTGTATGATTTGTTGTAAGTTAGGTCCTTACATCAAACAATAAACCCTTCTAAATCAATTTACTAGTTTTTGGGACTAACTAGTTGGTTAGTCCTTTTGAAACTGTTAATTTGGATTGTGAGTGTTCGGATTTGAGGGATCATTTTGAAATGGTTACTTTTGTTGTGTTATTATACGTAATTTAATTGAAAGACACGACTAATGTACTGCGTGATAGATGATATAGTCAGGAAGAGAGAAATATCGATGCTGCGCGGTTCCAGAATTAATAAAGGCCGATAAATGATTATTATCTAACATGCCAGCTAACATTACAAAAGTGTGTGTAAAATGGGAAACATAATAATAAGTGTCCTTTGAAAGTTGCTAAAAGTCTTTGCAATAAGCGCACAGTCCTTTATTTTTTGAATCACCAGATTCCATATGTTTTGGTTTGTTGAATATAACCAGGACACACAGACGATGTTGTTCTCAAAATTTTATACGATTATAATGTTTTCAAACTATCAAATTTAATAACGTGAACATTAAAAAACTGATTTGAAAAAAGTGATTATACTTCTAAATCCGATATCTTTCCTTGTGATAATTACCAGGTCAAACCATGGACAAAAACTAGTTAAAAATAATTCAATTTACCAGTGTTACTCGTTTAAGGCCACATTTATCACCATTGGTCTTACCACGAAACATTAAACAGAATTGGTAGCCGCCGTAACAAAAGACAAGGCTTTCCTCTTTCACCGAATTTCACTGCATTGTTGTGTTCGTGATTTGTGAGAGAAAAACAGGTTTTGTTAAAATGTTGGGGTTTACAGACGCCATAGAAAAGGTCCCGTTGTTGTTTACCATATTTTTAGAACAAATAAAAATGCCGGAAGATGGTCTGGCGACCTTTAAAGTGATGGTTCGCGGTTTTAGAAAATATTTTAACATAATTGTTGTTGTTTTTACAAATTTTTGTAGCTTTTTTAAGCAGTAGTATTAAAACCATTTAAGGAGCAGCAGTTTGCTTTTTAAATTTATGATAAATGATCAAGATACAAAAAAGCTATGCTGATGGCTACGTAATGGTCAATAGAAGACTGACTACTGGCGCCTGATAGGGACAGATGCTGCTGTGTTCGTGGAACTGGCGGCCCTTTAATGCTAGGCATCTGAAAGAATAGTTTTTAGTCATTCATGTCTTTGACAATCTCTCCAGGAGTGATTAAATGATTTTCCAACCCAAATAAAACAACAAGTTATCCCTCGAAACTATTATTTGAGACTCAAAATGATATCCGGACAAAAATATCTGTCTTAAATGCCAAGTACAAAACTATATCCTCTTAACAGCACCTGTACATCAACTAAAATAATCAGAAAAACATTTCCCCACACAAAAGACAAGCGTCTTCCTCCAATTTGAGGGCATTGTGGCCCATGATTTGTGACCACAAGCCTGTATGATTTGTTAGATCAGTAATGACGGGTTCCTGTAACGAGCAGTTATCAACATGATTGGTCCTTACACATTATGTGAGCTACGATTGGTCCTTATGTTGCGTGTTTCGTTGCTGATTGGTCCTTGCTTCCTTTAGGGTGTTTTATTTTTTCTTTGATTTGTGTGTCTTTTGTTTTTTTCCTTATAAGAGCTTTGCTTTCGTGAGGAACTTTGGGCAAGGAAATATTATCTCTAGTGTTGCTAGTAATAAAGTTTATTTTAAAATGTTCATTTTTATTTTAGCTAGACAGGTGATTGATGATTTGTTATGACGGCCTACATTCAGAAAAGAGGTTAGCTAGAGTGATTCCTGACAAAACCCATTTTGAAAGCGTATTCGTTCAAACACATTACGAAGGGATTGTGGTTGATGTACGAAACACAATGCTTAATCATCGTTGGCTTTGTACAGCAGAGTTATCAGATGATGTTATGAATTCCCTTTGTGTATTTTTTGACGTTTTTCCTGTTTATCTCAAAAACATTTAATATGGTATTTGTTCCGTCTCATTTTACTTTGCAATCGATCTTGGGAATGGTTGATTAAATTTCCTCCTCTGAGTTGAAGGGGTTCAGTAACGATAGATACGTCTCGACTCGAATCTCAAGCCCAAATCTATAGGGAACTTAGTCTTAGCTCAAACTTTAACGCTTCGTCCAGCTTCATCCGAAAATAAACTTTATTAGTATAGAGGTGAATTGCATATACTTAGAGACGACTGTGATCAAGCTCATCATGCGACTGAGAAAATTAAATGTATGCCTTAAAGGTTGGATGTTGCGTGGCTGGGCTAAGACAAATATCAGTTCGATCTATAGAGGCCTAAATCTATCTTCGTTTTTTTATTGATTTGTGTTCCATAAATACGAGTATTTCGTCGTTACTTATTTCTATTGTTGATTTTTAATTTGTGATAGGAATCATTGGATTGTGTTGTTCTTACATTAGAAGTGAACCATTTGTGTTCATAGTATTCTTTTCCTTTGCAAGCTATTACTTTTTGTGCCCTCTAGTTTATGAGTTTTTCATAAATATCTGTCAGTTCCTTTCTTTGTTAAAATAATCTGGCAAATGTTAAGGCTTCATTCTTTGTTAGTTTAGTGGTCGCAAGCACTACTGCTGAGTTTTAGGTAGAGGTTTTAGGTACCTACAATGCCCAGATCGAGAAAATTCATATTGATTTGTTCTATCAAATATTTCTGAGGTTGGCAGGTTCATGGCCATGTAGCTAGCCTCCTATTACATGAAACTAAACCTAAATGGCGAAAGGTACTACGGGGTATTCTATTAGGGTTCACCTCTACCTAAAACTTCAGGGATTACAGGCGTGCTGCGATGTACGTCGTTTTAGGCTTAACATCGCCAAAATCAGAATAATCCCACACATGACACATTAAAGTGCCTTAAGTACTAACAACAAACTAGCATGTGTTGTCACGTACCCCGCATTACTCGTCCCTCACCATATGGTGCCAGCTTTAGTGGCAACCTCACTTAGGCTTTGTTTATCGAATAATTTGAATAGTTTTTTTTTCAGATTTCTGTATTTTCTAGCCTGACTTCCTCTGAAATGAAATTAATCCCCTACATGGCATATTTAAGGCAGTTTAAGTATCAAAAACACACTAGTATGTCGTCACGTTCCTCGCATTATTCGACTCGACCATATGGTGCCATATTTAGTGGCAACCCCACTTAGGGCATGTTTATCGAATATTTTTATGAATTTTATACGCGAACAACCATTTCAATTTCTTTCTTTATCGAAATGATTGCAGTGTTTTTGTCGTCAGTTGTACATATTTTATTGTTATGCGGTATTTGGGTTTCGCGATTTTTTCTCGCTTTTGTAACATTTTCTTCGGTCAAGAGTTGAGTAAAACCTTGACCTACTTCGGAATTTTTTGGTATAAGCCGGTGTGATTCTGTATTCACGAATCTTTTGGCATCTGTAAATAAAATTTCTTATCAAGAATCTACAAAATTTTGATATTATTGCTTGACGCAAGCGAGTATGGAACTGTTTTTTTTTTAAGTATTATGATGTCACCGTGGATTTTAGTCAATACAAGTCTTACAGTCCCTCCCGCTCTGCTCTGGGTGGGAGGACTCATTTGATGATTTTAACAAGATAAAAAAAGTATTACGATGTTAGTTTCATGAAGAAAGTTGTTCAGTTATATTAAGTTATTTTTGAAAATGGGGAGAATACTCAATGTCGACTGGTGAAATAATTCCAAGATGAGTTCCTGTTATTCAGGCCAACATAAACCACACACATGGCCTTGAGGAATGTGTGAAGCGAGCTCCGTATAACATATTTTATGCCTTCTCGACGATTTCAAACTTGTATTTTTATTGGGTTTTGATGGCAGCTGCGATGTTTTATGGTTGTAAATGTGAAATTTTTGGAAGTGGATGACTAGTGGCTTTTAGGTGGTTTGTTCTTTGAAAACATTTTAATGGCGCATTTTGCTGTTTTCGTCTGTAATTTTGACGTTGATGATAAAATGAAAATTTTTGGAAAAGTAATTTTACTTGAGTACGTAGGTCCTTGAAGAGTTCCCTTTTATAATATGTATTATTTTTCTTGTTAAATATTTCATAACCTCTAGTTTTAATTAATACATAACAGAGTTTTCTGTAGGATTCTGCAATCACATAATTTTGGTTGGATTTTCATACTTTTTTGAGTTTTCGGCATTATTCATTTTTCTCACAAGTATCATAAATAAGCCGTTCATAATGTATAACTGTGAGAGCATTGTTTTATATCACAACAAAAACTTTGTAAAGGCACTTTGGGGTCCTGTTTGGGGTCGGCCATATTTTAGGTCCGCAAATGCCCTGCAGAAGTGTAGCTACGGAATGTTTTATGTGCTTTAAAGTCTGATGTGCGTAGAATGAACTTTAGTAGGATTTAATAATTTTAACATAAAAAATGACTAGGTACCTATTAAATGGAATAAGGAGAAAAAACCATCAGATTTTAAAAAAAATAGCAGTCAACTTTCCGAACGAATGAGAAAACTGTCCTAAAGTTTTGACAGTATTAAAAGCAAAATTAAACGATCGATGGTCTAAAATGAAACATAATACAGCTTGCAAGTGGTTTGTTTCTTTGGGTATGAAAATCATCAAATGAGTCCTCCAGGTTTACCAATTATTTTTTTATGTTTTTTTCAATTCTGATAGTCCCCTTAGACTTAGAGATTAGACTGATTCTCCAATTACCTTGAAGGAAACGGAAACCAAGTCTCCGTATTTTATTTTGTAGAACTATGGTAGAATTAGAAATATGTGATGTCTAAAGGACCTATGGAAGAATATGACGCGCTGACCATTCGTAAATGATATAATGATGAAACTAATAAATTAATGTAACAACCAACTCATAAACTCTCCAATATCAATCCATAACAGACTGACTGTTAAATTGTTGCCATTACTATTTGTTACATCCTCGTTTGTAAACGATAAAATTAAAATGTTTAAAAATGCAAATCACTTGTCCATAATCAATTACGTTGGCGTTAATTGTAACGTAGCTTACAAAATAGAGTCCACACCACTGGAAACTCATTTAAATCACAATCGACCAACCTGATTCGGTTTAAAATAACAGCTAATTTGCATTCCTATTTTTAAATTTTTACGTTGGCAACATTTAGACCGTTTGAATTTTTAAACAGTTTCATTCCACCTATCTAATTTATTCGACTTTAGATAAAACGAGCAGCTTCAGACATTAAAAATACATTTTAAAAGTATTTTTTGGTGTGGCAACGTCACAACATTTACAGTCATGGAGGACAAACATCATAAATCTCTGAAGCAGGCCACTTACATTTTAATTTTAAAAAAGGTATATTTTTCCCGGTTCTATCTCTGTTTTGACGTAAAACTGTGGGTTACGACCTCTGGTACAAATGTGCTGGTCGTTAAACTCCGGGCTGGTCGATTATCCTCTGTTTCCGAGTCGCTGCTGATAGAGTAGTCGATTCCTCTCGCCATTACTGAAAGTACAACTAATTATTAGTTCAGCTTGTTCCGCATTTTTAAGTGACCTAGTGCAGGAGTAAGGAGATTGTTTTCTTTTACTTTGTTAAGCTGTTTGGGCCAGTTCCGTAAAGTGGCAACTGCAGTTTATTTTGTTCCGGATGTAAAGACCAATTTCTATTATCAGCCAACTTTGTTTTACTTAAACTTATCTGGACTATGTCGGTGTTCTAGGTAAGTACACCTCAAATCAAATTTAGGGAGGCTTAGAGGTGGGGTAAAACAGGCGTAGTCAAACAGATACTCGCATCCGGCCTGCCTATGTGACCGTGTTATTCTGTAAAGAATACAGCGCTGACACAGCCTCCGTGATAGAATAACACTGCTGATGTATGAGTGTAGGCGAAGCGAAAGGAGTATATAAAGATCATAGATAGCAGGTAGCATTATGTAGTTCCTGCCTATCCACAGGGTAAATGGCGTGAGTTTAAGTAACTAATGTTTTTGGAACTTTCAAATGTAATTTCTTGACGACTCGCATGTAGGCCAAAAGTAAGTGTTAATTTCTATGCTACAGAAGAGAAAAAAGTTCTAAGTTATCCCCAAAAGGCCACTTAAGTCTAATAAACACGTCTATACAATTCTCACATTATCATTCACTCAAACGGTTCACGTATCATTCACTTCCAGTCTCGTTCCGAATCAACGTCTATTTGCCCCAAAGAACGGACCATTACTTATTGTGCCAAATCGTTAGTTCGCGAGGATACAGAAAGTCTGCCTTGTAAACGGGTCAATGGAACATTTTGTCTGGAGGTTTAGGGTCAACTTGGGTAGCCTAGATTTTTTAGGAGTAACTTTTAGTCTATTTAGTCGGCGATTTATTATGTGTTCCCTTTTGCTGGTATAAGGCGACTGAGAGATAATTTTAAAGGAAATTAAAGAATTCCTTCTTTTTTAAGGGGAATGCTCAAACCAGCCCGCGAAAAATTCAAAATTTCTTGCGTTTTTTGCAATTTGCAGACCATTGCTAAGGTTTATGTTGATTAAAATATTATTCGGGGCTGTAAGACGTATGTAGTTACTGAATTATAACCATCAAAATCACCAATATAACCCTTCAAGGTCATAAAACTCTATGAAAGACTTTTTCTGTTTTTTTTTGTTCCTAGTCTAGTTTTTGTCTGCGAATTGCAAAAAACGCAAGAAATTTGAATTTCGCGGACTGGTTGGAGCATTCACCTTAACCGTCTTCTTTTCTGCTTCGTCCTCAAAGATTTTTTGATTGGAAAATAAAAGTAGCTTAGGTTATTCCTTTTATAATCACCTATCCAAGATTATATTTAAAACTAGTATTTTTATATTTAAAATCAGTACAGTTCTTCTGCGGTTACACAGAACAAATAGTCAACATATTTTTTAAAAATTTTTGTTTGTGTCATAACTTCAAGAAATATTATTTATATAATATTTCGTTAGTCTTTCTAAAATTAACTTAATCTAAGTTTCTATAAAGTTGATATTTGTAACTTGTATTTGTTACAAGTGAAACAAAGATTCAGCTCAGTCTTTATTAATAGGTAGTCTCAATGCAAATCCAAAAGATCCAATCTATCTAAGAATAATTAAGACAGCCTAACGAGAATATGGACGACATATTAATTCTACATGAATAAATAGGTCCTGCCAAGCCAAATAATATATTACACATACATATATACAAGTAAATTGTACATTACATACCGACAGATGGCAACTGTAACGTTCCAGTGACCTCGATATATCCCAATTCAGGGAATCTGGAATGTCTCCAGTATAGTAATTCTGAGTAACTCAGCTTACTGTGCATACTCCTTAAACGAATTATGATCTAACTAACCTATTTACTATAAGCATTTCTAATTGGTCCTTATTTATGTACAGAACCATAGGATGAACCTACCTCAATATTTTAAATGTTGTTATTAGAATTTCAACCTTATCACAATATCGGAAGGTTAATGTTCCATGGATAAGTTTTGCAAGATTGGGATAGGTTAGTCTGAGCTGTCGTCTGTACTTAAAGAACACACACAGGAAATTACATAGAGATAAAGGAGCACAAAGGTTTCATTTCATTAAGATATCTCTTGCAGCAGACTTACGATAGCAGAGTGATAGACAAGACATAAGACACAAAAAGAGTTATTTTTTCGGTTTTTGCGCTATTATAAAAGCCAGAATCACATGTCTTGGGTTTTATGTGAAGCTTAATCATCATTGGTGCAAATATAATGATGTAAAATAAAATATGTATTGGAATAAGCCTTTGGTGATTACATATCTGACTAGTTCAATACATTTTGCTATCAATGTGATGATCAGATGAGATAGTGGCCGAATGCAATGTCATTTTATTTTGTCCTGTAATTACTTTTTTCGTTATTTTCAAATGTAATTCAAAATGAATGTTCGTTTCAAATAAAACAGCTTTAAACAGATTCCAGGCAACAAACCGTCCCAGTAACAACGAAATATGATATTTTTGAAACAACCGCTTTGTTACTCGTACAGTTTCTCTTACAACAAATTTAAATTATTTAAATTTATTACCAGCTGCGGGCTAACTTAGATTACTCTACGGGATTCTAAACTTTATAATAAAGTTATAAGGTTTAATGTTGCGTGGAATAGTTTTGTATTTTGATGGTGGTAATAGGAATCTAAATGTGGATTGTGTTACATATTCAGGCGGTTTGGTGTTATCGATTTTGTGACAAAGTACGTAATTTGTGGGAGTTTATTAGTCTCGTTATGATTATGGAGGCTTACATGAAATTGGTTCTTAGCGGTTATTAAGAACGCGTCTGTTCTTATAATGCCCCATGAACAACCTCAGGTGATACGACTAGCGTCAAACTATCCGTGCGTGTTTTCAAAGAAGCTTTTTTATTAACATTGCCTAGGGCAGGAGATGTAACAGATTCACTGTTAGGAAACCCATATGTATCGAAATATGAAAGAGACAACTACATAAATAGCCTGCCTAGATAGCTTGCTATCACCGCAGATGCCACATGCTTCTTAAGTACTGCAACAAATATACAGGGTGAATTTTTCAACTGGGCGTGGATGGCTACTTTTGAAACTATGAGGAATATCGAAAAACGTTGAAAGGAGTCTCGAGGCCGATTTTGATGAAAACTAAAACTGCATCATTGGATTTTAGTAAAATCAAAAATCCTGGCCAGGAATCGAACCCGCTGATTTTGGAAAAAAAATCACATCCTGTATTATTACACCGTTAGATAGTGTTGCTAATAAGGATCAAATTCTGGGAACTAATCATATACGGCAAACTTAAGAAAATGGCTGATTTTTATGAAATTGCTATTTTTCCATGTTACTTTACATCTACTGAGCCATAATTTATTCGAAATATAAAATTTCATTGTTTTCAATGTCTCACTGGATTTGACGTTTCAACAATCCCACTGTACTTAGCAATAGCAATACGACATTATTGAGTTGAACTAAAAATAGCATTATTTTAAAGAAGAAACGGTAACTTATGATTCGAAATACAGTCTTTGCCTTGAAGATTAAACAGTTTTTTTGTAATTATACGTTTTCCTTAAGTTAACCGTATATGATTACTTCCCAGAATTTGATTCTTATTAGTAACACTATCGAATGGTGTAATAATACAGGGTGTGATTTTTTTTCCAAAATCAGCGGGTGCGATTCCTGGCTAGGAATATTGAATTTTCCAAAATCCAATGATGCAGTTTTAGTTTTCGTCAAAATCGGCCTCGAGACTCCTTTCAACGTTTTTCGATATTCCTCATAGTTTCGGATATAGCCATTCACGCCCAGTTGAAAAATTCACTCTGTATATTGTTCACTTACAGAGTAGCATCGTGAAGTAGTGGCAAGCTCTAACCAATATCTTTCATTGGTTTTCTCCACAGTCGCGTGTAGCCCGAGCTTGTGAGTCGTGGCCGAGCAGTAATATGTCATATAATTATGAACAGACGTTTGTAATTGCTGTGCTTCATAATAATAGGTTGGCGCTATCTTTGGAGTTTCCTTCTATTCAAATTCATATTTCTGACTTATATTTACAGAAGCATACAAAGGAAAGAGACAGGGTAATTAGGGGAAGTTAAATTATTTCATAACTAGCTATTCCCCGCGGTTTGATTCGTTGTTCGGTTCCTATTGTTCGTAAACTGGTAGTTTATAGTGGTTTTATAGCCTTTCTCAAATGGTATATCTGACACAAAAGAATTTAAAAATTAGAACCAGTAGATCCTGAGATTAGTGCGTTCGTTAGTTGAAAACCAGCGTCGAGCACTTAGCTGCTCGACAATTTGCTGAACTGGACCCATTTGGCGTAGCCAGCGTAACACACAATGTTATATTATTTCCTCCTTTATTTATTGTTTTTATGTTTTACAATTTAATCTTTTACCCACTATTTTTTTTTTCTTCTTTTATTTGTTTATGTTGTGTGTACCGGCTACTCAAATAAACGTTTTTTCTTTCTTTATTTCTTTTCAAACTCTTCAGGTTTATAAAATTGTCATCATCCCACCAGCCGCCTTGACGCACGGCAAATTATCATCCTTACCTTACCTTATTGCTATTCCACCTATTCGCACTAAGCGTTTCCTAATCTCTACAGCCTTAATCTCTTCAAAGTTAGAGTGAACAGGCCTCTTCTGGGTAAGCTCGCTCCATCGTCAACCTTGTCACCGCTGACCTAGACTAAGGTCAAGAGCAAACCCATCGAATATAAAAAAGACATCATAGATAATGTTGCGGGGATAATATCTAGTATTTATTTAAAGACCAGGTTAGTCTATGTTCACCCGCTGGTATCTTGTGAGGTTGGCTAAACTAATTGGCGATTAAGTAAGTAATCTTCGTAGTTGTTTCGAAGCTAATTTAATAAACCTTCCATCTGTTTCTCGTTTTATCTGAAAGTTTGAGGTCAACTTGGGTTAAAGGTACCTAAAGTACTTACTATATTTAAGTCTGTCTTATTAGGAGCGAACACTAACGAGTATGTTGTATTTTAATCTATTTTTATTTGTTAGCCAATTCTATCCCAATCTTGAGCAAAGACCTCCCTCCATTGCTTCCACTGCGAACACTAACGAGTATGTTGTATTTTAATCTATTTTTATTTGTTAGCCAATTCTATCCCAATCTTGAGCAAAGCCCTCCCTCCATTGCTTCCACTGCGAACACTAACGAGTATGTTGTATTTTAATCTATTTTTATTTGTTAGCCAATTCTATCCCAATCTTGAGCAAAGCCCTCCCTCCATTGCTTCCACTGCTCTCGATGGTGTACCTCTTCACGCCAATACAGAAGTAAAGCCATCCAAATGGGAGTTGGCAGGTCATGTCTGCCGGAGACTGTCACAAATATGGGCTCGATTATCTCAAGAATCAGAGCCTGGAGAGCTTGAGTGTGGTCGAGGCAGGCCGAGGAGAAGATGAGAAACTTATAATAGTGAAATTTCCAATTTCCAATTTCCTCGCGAAGTAGTAACAAAAAACAATTTTGGCAAGAATTTAACCAACATTTTCCAACAATCGAACATTCAGGAAACACGCTGAAAACAATACCGATCAGCCGTGACCTCCGACACTGAAAAAACCAAAATGATTAATCTGTCACTTTGACCGCGATAATCGAAACGCGAACACTCGCTACGCAGAATTAAACTTTATCAAAACGAAATTAAGGTTTTAATCGTGTCGTGTGACATTTGTAAGTGATTTATGCTGTGCGTGAAATGCGAACAGTAATTGGTAGTACTAACTCTTTTGGATTACTTAATTTAAATATATTTCGGTGAAAGGGTCTGGGAGTACTGATAAGGGGAGGTTATGTGAATTGCAGCCATTCACGCTAATCTGGCAGTGAGAAAATTAGGATTGATTGTGATCCATTTATTAGCATTAACAAAATCAGCAACTCGGGAAAATCGAAACGACAGTGGACCGAAACACCAAAGCACATAAAATAAAAGTAAAAGCAAAGAAAACACTCTTTTTGAGATCAGTCAGACACGGTCAAAGTTCTAGTTTGGCTATGGATGGTGGAAACTAGAAAATTCTTAGAACCTACATCATGTGTTTGGATGACGCATCGCAAAGTTTAAAGCCCACATCAAAACATGCAAGATAAAGATTAACATTTCGGAAAATGTACCTACATACAGCACATGAAAAATTTATCTTTTGCAGCAGTGAAAGAATTACCGAGGGATGTAGGATTATAACACCTACTCTCATAGGATTTGTAAGCCACTCAATGAATCAGGACGGATTTTAATTTATCCAACATACCACAAAACAAAATCAAAGCTCATTACACAATTAGTATTCACAATAATAACTCACACGAACTTATCAAATGATTACGAAACAAAATCTCATGTGGTTGCGTGACCCGTCATGGCCGCCGCGCCGCCATATTGGATCAGGGTTCGCGTGCAACCGTTTTTATTGACAAACGAAACTTGCTGATCCGCCCGCTTTATAGACGGTTATCAATCAATTTATTATTAGTTTCATCTATATTCTAGATGTTTTGGGGCTAATTTTGGGGTTGTGAACAAGTTATGAAAGTTTTTTTGAAGGTTATTTGGTTGTTAGAATAATGGGGACTTGGTTTTATGGTTTTAAGCGGGTAATTATTTTTTATACGGCGCCTACGGTTCAGTTTTTGACTCACATAGGATAACATGCGTATATTTTGCATGTACCGACAAGTATCAGCAAGGTTACCGGTACTTGTGGTTGGCTTCTTAGAAGGCACCATAAAGGCAGTAAAAAACGTTTTGAAGTTCATTTAAACTAACTCCACAAACTAATCCTAATTTAAAATACAAGCTCTTTCTAGTAATCCTAAATGTAATGCCGTCATACATAACTTACAAGTTTCAGCGACCTATGACCTTGACTGGGGGCGCTCCGTAACACAGCGCTAAAGTATTCAATCAAATTGCAAACGACCTGGCCTTTTCGTATGTTACCTCGCTGCAAGGTTACGCACGAGGTCTAAGTATAGAAGTTTTAAGGTAGTCTTGATTTATTTGTGAATCTAATTCAACTCTGTTTTATTATCGATTGCAAAAGGTTTTTATGTAAACGATTTTCTTTATGAGGCTTTTTATTTTTGCTTTCATATCGTCAACATGTATGATAGTGGGTGGCATTTCGTGTATTATTTTAAAAGGGAGAGGATCTTTCTATTCACGACACAGCTGTTAATAATAGCACAGGAAGAATTGTTCGTATAAAGATCTCCCAGACGGGATTTCACGAGCAATTGCACCTTCTAGTCTTTTTACTTCACGTCAGCACAAAGATTTCCAGTTTCCCATTTTAAGTTTTCTTTTAAATTAAAGTACTTATGTATTAGTAAAGTTTAATGTCACATACTAGTGATAAAACTTTACAAAAATATTTACTTGATTATATTATGTTGGTGTAGAAAAGAAGAGAGAAGAGTATTAAGAGACTCTTTCGAGAAAATCTACGTCGTTCACAATGTCAAATGAGACATGTTAGGCCTCGTTCGTACAGTTGAGTTTTACGATGTCTGTAGTATTGTAAGGGGTGCTACAGACTATTTCGAGTCATATTTGGTTTGACAGTGTTTGTGAAACAACAAAGTAGATCTGATGCAAACAAGCACGTCATTGAAGCAGATCGGTTTCAAACACAGCTGATAATTCTGTTTTGAGGTGGCTCGCTATCCTTAGACCCAATTCATTATTGCCGATCGGCAGTGCCGAATGTAGCCGACCCAATATGCACGTAAGCACTCCTAACAGTTGTCAGTTTTACGATGTCTGTTGTGGTGTTACGTTTCTTTTGACGCAGTAACGTGATACATTCATTTGCCTAGTTTCCGGGTTTATTGTTAAGACTGATCATAAAGATGGAGACAAATATCGAGATGTTTTAAGAGCTTCGTTGGAGGGATTCATGAATTGCAGGGTTGAAAAAGGCCAATTTAGAAAGAAGGATGGTTAAAAAAAAAATAGTTACTAACAATATACAGGCTATCAAATTAGTTTGGCTCGGCTCGGTTCGGTATGTCTATTCTAAGTGACGGATATTGCAGACCTTACCTGACCTACCTAATAATAAGTAACTTATTGAAAAATTGTGTGCACACTAATATATTTATCCGGTGCAATTAAGGTTATTAATTATAGTTACGCGCTCAAGTTAAAATAGAGTTAAAAAGTGTAGCCCTTACATCTTCTTTACGTAAAAAGGTTAAGAAACTTATTTAATAAAACAATAAACTCATTGAAGTTGTTTTTGAGCGGTGTCAAGAACTTGAGATGGAAGGTTCACGAATCTTTAAGTAAATAAAATACAAAAGACTATTTTTAGCTTGTCTTGATTTACTTAAGTTTTCGTTGACCGTTGCCGACTTGTACAATTTTAGGCTTGTGTTTTTTTTTTGTCCTAAACTTTGTACTGATTTCCCTAACGTAAAAAGGAGATGCTCGATTCTAAACTAAACATTTATGGCAGTTTAATTTGTAAAATCAATTTATGTAGAGATGGTCACTTTTATTGACAGCTTTTTTTAAATTTTGTTCCACCCTAAGGATTTCTCCCGTATCGTGGATGAGTTTACAAAGTTTTAAATTTACACTAACAGTCACTCATAAAAACAACTGCTTGTACGCCATATATAAATTTCTTACTTGCGATGTGCGAAAATTAGCTAAGTCTTTGAGTACATGGTCTCAGGCAGCAGTCATAACATTCGTTCAGAATTTGACAACCTAGCCGACAAGAATTCGTTTTTGCTTGCAATCTTGCCTACTAGAAGTCAGAAATTATTCTACCAGAACATACTACCTCGATGGAAAATCCTTTTACCTCAGTGTCTATTCGTGTGCTAAACATTGAAATCCGTTAAGTCTAAAAAATTTAGGTGATTCTCTGTCCGACTATGGACCATGCCCGGGTCGACGGTGCGTCGAGTTCCACGCACGCCTCAAAGAGTTTCGTCAGTACTTTGACGGTGCCCCCTTTGGAGCGCCAAAGTCGGTCGGGGCACTAACGAATTACCGTGGTCGTTAAAGGCTATTGAAGGTTCACCTTGGATTTTACTCAGTACAAGTCTAACAGTCTCTCCCACCCTGCACTAGACGGGAGGACTCATTTGATGAATCACGTAAAAAAAATACATCGTCGGGGTCTATCCGTTTACTAAACATTGAAATCCTTTAAGTCTAAAAGGTAACAAAGATAGATGGACAGAATACATACAGTCACACCAAAAAAATACAGCTGCATCCAGTTAAAATAGAATCCGACCCCAACATAGTTGTGGAAAGGCTGATCTGTGAGGCAAGAGGAAATGAGGACACTTTCCAATTTAGAACAAGTTTGCAGGACTCCTTCGCTGTACAAACTTATGTTTCTGAACATATATGTATTCCTGCTACTATCTATGTATGTGTGTGTATGTTTCTACGTGATGTGTGCGTTCCACCGGATAGCAGTTGGCATAGCAAACATTTGAGCTGCATATTTAATTCTGGAATGAGATTTTAGTGTAATTAGTACTCTTTGAGATGTTCACGTATTAATGTAAATGAGTAGGTACATGATAATATGTTCGATATTTGTAGGTTTCAACGTTTACAACATGTGAGCCCCTAGCACAAGTTTTCAGGTTTTTGTGCCGTACAATAAAGGGGAAAACTTTGATGGGTATCTAAAATTATTTCCACGTTCGGACACTTGAGGCATTTTTTCATTTTCCATAAAATTTACGTCTTAACACTTCATGTATGAAGTGTGATCATCAAATAAGTAGAATTCGAACCAGGGCCTCTTGATGTTTGTGTCTCAATTACGTCTGAATTCTGAACAGATCAGGATGAAAGATACAGAGGTAGTTCAAATGATGAAAGAATGGTTAAAATTGTTAGATGAAAAAAGTTGGTTTTGTGGATAATATAACTTTGATCGCAGTATTAAATTTTCGTGGGATAATCTTTATTTATATTTTTTTTAAAACGTTGCTAAGAATTTCTTGCTGAATTGTGGTTGCATTTACATGCATAGAATCTCACATGCACAGACACCCAGACCCCAAACAACTACTTGTACATAATACAAATATTTGTAACGTGCAGGGATCGAACCCGCGGCAATTGCGCAGGAGTAGCAAGCTCCGCCACAGCGCCCACTATGCTGTCCATCCACATAGATAATCCATACATGCAAGCAAAGCCGCTATCAACAGCTAGTGTCATCATAACTCCTCCTAACATTCTCAAAAACCTATCCTCTTCTCAAAACATAACCCAAAACTTTAGTCTTAAACGCAAGCCTTTTTCAATCTAGCCCAAGTTTGCAGGCTCCTGTATAAACTGTGCTATCCTTGCAATGTGTGCGTAGCGCTAGGATATGAGCTGCCATGACAAACATTGCCCTCAGACGTTCTTAGGTTGGCCACACAAGTGAGACAGCCTGCAATTTGTGTTGAAAGCTTTGCGTTTGTGATATTTGTTTTTAATCTAGAATAGTGTTTTGGAAGGTTTCTTGTCATTGAAGCCTTTTTGGGTGCAAAGATTATAAAGTTTATGAATCAGAAGAAAGTTTAATACTTTTAGTATCCGTGAATCAGACGCGATATTAATAATAATGGCTATGAGTCAGTAGTCTCAGGATTTGGCAATGGTTTTAGTTTAAGAAAAATCGAAATATATATCCGAAATATTATTGGGCAATGACGTTATGTGCTTTATATAGTAATATTCCACGTGTTATGGGTACTAGACAACTGATAAACATTCTTAGACATTTCTAAATGCATACATATTATAAATAAATTACACCCAGACACAGAACAAATGATCATGCTCATCACACAAACATTTGCCCTGGGTGGGAATCAAACCCACGAACCCCGGCATAGCAGTCAGGGTCACTAACCACAAGACCAACAGGCCAGTCAAATTCTCTTTTATATAGGAAATATAAGAGAGGATCACAGGAGTAACAAAATGATCACATATCTCAGTGATGCCCTCATCATTATCTGCCTAGTTTCATCCTATTTTGGGGTCGACTCCCAGTCAAACCAGATTCTGGTGAATATCAATATTCGCAGTGACGGCCTGAAGATGGAAATTGCAGAGTAGACACGTTAGACTTGCACAGACTGCATTTCAAATAAATACACAACGATTTCGTTGCCATTTTACAACTATCGTAAGAAGTATGTTTCAATATAATCAGTCGCAAGTGCACAGCCATCCTTCGTTTCCACTCAAACTGAGCGACGCCGGTTCCCCCAAGAGTGATATCATATACCTATACATTTACGAACATACGTACATACAATATGACGACTGCATACATGCGACGCATTACGATTAAAATCTGTACGCAAACATAGTCGAACTTTGAAATTATCTCGTCTGTTAGTAGAGTTGCTTCGGGCTTTCGAAGATTGGTTTAGATTCGGAGAATTGGAGTATTTAGTGAGTAGTTGACTTAGTAAATTGAATAGGAGTATTGCTGTCACGATTGCAGTGGTGGTTCAGTGATATGAGACATGGTTTGCCGATTTGTTAGTTATGGGTTTGATACTTGTGTAAACGCTTGTTAGAGTGAAGCCCCATTAGTGTTTCGTCGCTCGTAGCAGCGTTCATTCATTTCATTACGACTACTCAAAACATTTAAGAAATAAAGGAATATATGTATAATGAGAAAACCGTCACGTCCTAGTACCAAAAACTAAAGATGTGACATCCCACATGCTAGGTTAATGGCACGGCTCACACTCCTAGACGAAGACTGTGACCCAGCTACAAAATTACTGCTAATTTATGCTCGATTTAGATAAAGTTAGCATAGATTAGCAATAACCTAAATGAAGTCTCCAATACCGATCCTTATTACAGTAGTTATAGAGCTCTTTATTGAAGACTACAATATCAAACCACCGAGTTTTAGTATGATTGTTAGCAGTATTCCGGTTAGGTCTTAATGGGTCCTGTGATTAAGGCCGAATCTCCATCATCGTTCAACGTTTGCCTCTCAAATCGTACTCGAGAGGTGTCCGACACGGCATGGACGGACATGACAATTACTTACCTACATATGGAGTACTATGTATACCTACATCTGACTTTCGTACTGATATGTGTTTCTACTTATGTAGTCAAAACAGAACAGTGTATTAGCTCAAATAAAAATTGTTTGATCTTTTGTGTAGGCTAATTTTCTCAGCACATCCATTTAATTGTTTCATTTCGTGGTGAAAAACAGGCATATGGCCCCCACAGTGGGAAGTGTAAAACGTAGCTTATATATTTATCTTTATTTGCACAGACTACATTGATCTATAGTGTTAGTAACAAAACTGCTTAACCTATGTTAGTACTTAATATATAAAACGGAACGTGTCCGGTTCACGAGCCCACACTAGCGGACTATCTGCCCGGGCGGCTATCGACTGCAGGATAGTGTTGCGACTGCCCCGTATTCTGCAGAGTTATTATGGATGCCTGCTACACCAAAGGCATTGCTATAGCGTTTTTGTGGGTGCTTATATCTACTATTTAACCGAATTTCCATATCGCGCAAAAAATACAGATACGAGTACATACGATTTTCAGTATGAGTTAGCGAGACCATTCTTCTTTAATGTAATGTATATGTTACTGTAAAAGCTTGAAGTACGGCAAATCTTAAGATTTCCCAGTAAATTCTAAGATTTACCAGCATGAGTAGGATTTACTGGGAAATCTTAAGATTTACCACCTACCACCTACGATTTTAGACCTTTAACAGTAACATATACCTACTTATATTTGTTTTAAATGAAACTAAATTATTATCAAAATACACAGCATAAGTTTCCATATTTGAGCCGTGGCTGTTTGAAAACGAAAAAGAGACGAGATCAAACATTCTTCTGTGCAACAAAGTTTAAAAATAATTGAAACTTTTCCATGTTCCCTCGTCCCAGTGGCCCATATCGTACGTTTCCTCAGTTCACGATCAATATACACGATTGTTGCGGTTATCTGTTCCTTTTTAATCGTCGCAGTCGCTGTGGCGCTGGATGTGGAGCTGACACATTTTTTTATTGAAGATTATCGCTTTCGAGGAAAAGAACGTAAACGAATCGGTGCGATGAGACGTGCAGCGCTTAAAGCTGCTTTGTAACATTTGATACTTTATGGCTTTTATGTGATTGAATAGATTGGTTTCTGAAAAAGAAGAAATAATTAAATTAGTGGCACCATTTCTAGATCAAAACCATTACAATATGTACCAAGATCGTCTTAAAATAAATAAAAATACTTGACTTAAGGTAACCAATGCCGTTTCTTTGTCAAATGAATGAGGCAACTTCTGCAATCTATCTTTATATCATGACCACCCACAGACTTTGGTGGCAATACCAAGAAATAAGAAATAAAATCATAACTATATTGCTTCACATACATTCCTAGAAGCCAACATTTTATGGAGAGTATAAAAAACACTATACTAAAATGTTAGCATTTTGTAAATCCACTACTTTTATGGCCGTTGTATAAACATAGATATGAGTATTATGCTACAAAAGCCGACACATGTCTAGACAGAGCCCAAACAAAGCTGGTGGAATCTAAGACGAGTGGCTACAACACGCATGACTCACCCTTAGCATAATGGAGGGCCAACTGAAGAGTTACTTGTTGACAAGGCAAAGGAAAGTGTGCAAACACATCACTAATCAGTCCTTGTTGGAATGTTGTCTATACGAAATACTTGTGGAACTTTTTGAAGAGTAAATATGTAGATTTTTGCTTACTCTGTTACATAAAATGTAATTTAAATTCGTCCGCAGTTTATTCTGTAACGTTCAATAGTTCACTCAAGTGAACGCGCGAACTCCATTTTGTTTTAGAGTTAATCAACGCGTTCAAGCAGTGATGTGTGCGACGGTGAAGCACACTTGCCTAGAAGTAGCCTATTCACTCATCACTTTAAGAAACCAAGGTTAGCTATCAGGAAACACAGCTTCTGATAGGGTATTCCATTGCTTAGCTGTGCTCACAATAATAGTATTTAAAAACGCTTTTACGTGCGCGTAGGATGTTCACCATGTATGCACCTATGTCAAATTGCCGTACGTCTTGTAGTCCGATGATGTAAGTCAAGTTCTTGGCGAAATAAAATTGTGCAGTTCCGTCGCACACTCCCCGAAATGTAACCAATAAAAAACCGACAAGCTGGCATCTCACTCACATGTGTTTTGTTTAAACCTTCTGTCTTCCCACTTCTGTTCGGAGCCACTTCAATTCCTCTCCCAAGGATTACACCGCGGCTTCACAAAAAATACAATGTATCTTCTCGTCAAGTGTAGGACGGTCGCCATGGATCGATGAGTCTCTTTACTGATTAGTACTGTTGTTTGTCCATGCCCTTTTTGGTATGTTTTCTTTATGTATTAGGTGGTCTGTTTTGTAATCCTGTGTTTGCAGGCATTTTTTTTTTGGAAAAGTCTTATGGCCACGTAAAATAAGCATTTGATGTGTAGTAGTTTATGCGAGTTTGTCCATGTTTAGTTTGGTTATGTCAAGGGATTGTGCTATTGGGATATCATGTATTCTAAATAAATATGTGCCTTTCATATAAATATGTTATTGATATAAACATCTACACATCCATCTTTACATATATATAGATACATAGAGTAGCATAATTTATTTTTCTGTATGTTATATAATTTGTAGCTTTTTAACGTTAATGTTTAACGGTTTCCTTGTTTCTACATTACTTTTATATAGACTTTTTTCCTTCGTTATATACAGTTATACCCAAAAAAGTACAGTCGCTCACAAAACTTATGCCAAAAAGTATTCAAACGCAAAACTACATAGTTTTTCAAACCAATATAATCTTAGCACGCGCCATGGGTCCGTGTGTAGCCATTTTTCTTAGCAGCCAGCGTTACCCAAAGTTCACCGCATTAATATTAATGTCCACTACATATTTATGGGTCCGTCCCGTGTTTTTATTTAATTCAATTATGGAACGGTTTAGCGGACACAGCTTTTTGGAACGTTTTCCGCGTTTTATTTTGGTCGAACACGTAGACATTTTACCCGACTTGTGTATTACAAAAGGTAAATTGATTTTATGAGAACTAGAGAATAGAAAGAATATCGTGTACCTAAATATTTTGGACAATAACGGTTTTGTTGTTGTGTATGAACAGTCACGCACGGGTATAATATACAATGAGAAAATTTCAAAAGCTGTATTCGTGAAATAACGATTTTTACTTTGAGTTATGAGTATGGCCTATTTTGGATGGCTTTCATTACTATCTTCGAGAAAATGTTAATTACTAAAGTAGAAGGACTTCTTTTTCCATAGTAATAACAAGTTTCAGGAAAACAATGATGAAAATTAGGTGGTAATTTTATGAATTTTCTACAATTTATCCGTTCCATTCATAACTAAAATTCTTCTAAATATGAACCTCAAAAATTTCATCAATTTTACTTAAACTGTAAATAATTGTAACTAATAATTATTTCTGATTTTACATTGTTGAGTGTAGTTGGTCTTAAATTGATCAAAAATAAGAGAAAACTTTTTTACAGTTCAATAAACTTTTTAAGATACGAAACGTGACGTAATCAATGACGTAGACAAGCCATGTAGGTTAATGGCGAACCATTCAGAGTGACACATTAAGTCAGGACAACAAGTTAGTGCTTTTACAACGGCGCCGATGCCAAGGGAGGGCAATTAAAAGTTTGTACATAAACACGGATGTGCCTACCCGCTTATATACGGATTTGTGCTTACATATAAATTTATTTGAAGTGTTAATGATGTAAGGAGTCTGAGTAATTTCAGTTTGATGAAAAAAAAAGACGAAAAATTCTTTTCTTAATTTAGAGATCATTATTCGGAATTTGGTCCATATCTTTCAAAGTTGGGAAGTCGTTTTCTAGTTTAATCGTATGTTTCGCTATCTCTGAAAATATCTGTTGTCATGGCCATGGGTATTTGACTGAAAGATCTAATTAGTCCGTTAATAAGATAATTTATCGAAAAATGTTTGACATATACTTATATTTCTTTTGTTACACAAACTAAAATTGACGAAAATACGATCTCAAGTACAGTTTTAACTTGCTTCTGACGTCATGAGCCAGACTCTCATCTCTTGATGAGTGATATCTTTGTAAATATACATTGATTTACTAAAAGAATAAATACGTTCTCACTATTTTTTTTTACCCTAGCTGACGGACTTAGCAAAATACCAATCATTTTATTGATGCTGTCCACATACCTATTGTAACTATTCCAGCATCTTGTTTTTAAATACACATTTAACTAAAATAATCGAAAACTGTGACTCTCTGTCAAAGAGTGGCATAAGATCTTTCTATAACTGTATCACGATCTGAATTGGAAACCAATAATATATTCTTGATCACAGTTCTGCCTCTACCCTCGACATGATATAAAGTTACAACACGTACGTGTAATCCTTGACCTAATTTTCACAAAATGCGCACAATTATAAACCATAAACACTGCACACTAGATCGGCTCAATTAAATTACTTATTTTCCCAACGAAATGTCAATGATATTTGTTATGTCAATGCTTATGACATAAACATAGAGCTCGCTTGATATAACTCGCTCACTGATGTGTTGTCATTGGATTTGTTCATTCTGTCATTCTCATTGAACGATTTGAAAATCCAATATGGCGGATGACATTTGAATTCTCCGAATTTGAATCGCAGATTTTCTATTGTCGAGTTCTGTTTGATATTGTGCGACGTTTTAGATTAATTTGTGTTTCTATTTACTATAGAAATATAGGGACTTATGTGTCATGTTTAATTCCTAGCTTATTTAGCATCGTTGGACTAGTAGTTAAGTTCACGACTACTGAGTATAAGGTTCACATGTTTAGTTCCCCGGTCGGGCAGTGTTATTGGTTTTTTTAAACAGTAATTTCGCCCTTTGTTGCCAGTTGATGGCAAAAGGAGGAGATAACAAGACACTTCAATACAAATGGCGATACTGTGGGTGTATTTTTACTGAGGCAGAACTTTGTCTATACATTTCGGAATTACAGGCACGTAGTAACTACCTGTAATTCGTAGCTTAATATCTAAACTTTAGTTTTATTACAACGAAACCATTACGATGATAATAGCGCTTTGACAACCGCACTTACATTTTGTTATAATATGCCATATTGCCATCAAATTGGGTCTAATTGCTTTAAGCTTTTAAAGAGTCGCGTACCGCCCCCGATTTACTGAAGAGCCTCTAATTTAGTGAGGGTCACGAATAACCGGAAATATCTGGTTAGCCTGCGAAAAAAATACTGTTAGCTTAGGACCAAAGTTTGTTGAAACATTTGTCCAAACATTGCGTGTGTAAGATACTACATTTAACGTGACATGTTTGGTAACAAGCTGGTTGAAATGTTACCCTTTTAGGTTGGTCATAAGGGACTTACTTTATGATAATAATATCAGGCTGTAACTATCCCGGGGAGTTAGGACCTCTTCTAAAACAGAAGGGTAGGTCCTTTGGTAATGAAGTTTGTTTATAGGCAATTAAATTCAAAGTTAAAGTTTCCTTGCATTATTATAGGTAGTTTGTACTGTTCCACACCTGAGTAAAGACCGTTTTCTTTATTTTTTGTATCGGCCATGATTCTGTGAATTTTGTAGAGAACATAAAGTTACGATTGGCGCAATGGCTGACCCGTGCAGAACAGCTGTTTCGAGTCTGCTGAATGCGTATATGAGTTTAAATGTTTGAACACGCAGGGTACCATATCTTAAGGAGAAATTCCTTGTAAGGAAAACGTTGCCCACGTGTTTTCTAAAAAATCCAAGGATGAAATCGAAGCCATTACGCAATCTTCTTTGTGGTCCGTCACAGCTCCTTCTCAAGGTTTCTGGATAATTTCCTTTTTATATGGTTAACTTCTCATTATAATTGAAAATAACTTCTAATTACAATTACATGTTTCTCTGAATAATATTAAAGCCGCAATCAGGCTTTTCTGTAAGTCTTAAAGTGTATGGGTACGCCTACCCCATCTAGTTTCGAAACCCAGGTGGTTGAAAAACTGCCACATAATCTAACTAAAACAGTTTCGTGTACCGAACGACGACATTACATTATATTAATTACGTCTAAAACATACTGCACTTAACTGATCATATTAAAAAAACGAAGTTGAAAGCACTATTACCAACATAATCAATAAACCATTAAACGCTTCACCGAACACATTTTCCGAACATAAACGTATAAAAGTTAATCGAATGAAAACTAATTAGTTAATACAAAATCAACATACCATTTAAAAGTCGCATCAAGCCGTAGTAGAAGTAGTATTTTTTCACAAAATTACTGCAATAAAAGTGGGATACAGACGCCTCAGGAATTTTAATTGAGTTCTCCGTTTCTGGTGTGTGGCCCAAGTTACAAGAGGATTGAGGGTCGCTCTATTGTTAGAAATTGAATGAAAAATACCAGAGAGAAAGAGGAACCATAGACAAAGGTTCGTGGCATTACGACGCTTCTTTGTGTGCCTCCACATTGCTTTTACTTTTTTTTTATTTTAATGCTGGCAACGTGTGGCGGGTTTTACATTTTAAAATAAAAATTGTCTGAGTATTCGAGGATTGCGTGTTTCATTATGGCTTGCGCGAGTTCTACAAAAGACATTTTAGTTACTGGTTTTTTATTGTAAGTGCTTTGACTGCAGTAGTTCAAGGTAAGAAAATGAATTGGAATTTAATTCAGTCATTATTATGTAGTTAGTAGTAATTAGGTTTGTTTCTTGATCTTGCCCCGTTTTCAATGCAATTATTGCTTAACAGCTATTGTGTATTCAAACTTAAAGACATGTAGTTTTTAATTTTGTAGGCAATAACCAATTAAATTAAAATAAGCCCATTACACAGTTACTTCTACTGCAAGCCAAAATATAACATGACATTAATTACGCTTGTATTTCCTTGACGGGTTAATTTCGCAAGTAAAATATTAAGTTTAATGCAAACAGCTACTAAAAAAGATTTGGTATTCTCGAACCTATGCAAATATTATTATGATCGCTTTTTATTGGGGTCCTTGGATACTTTAATGATACGCAATACTGCAATATCTTATCACTTAAAACACACCTTAGTAAAAGCTTCTGAAACAAGATGGGTCTCCACAAAATATGGGGTCATTAATACGAAATTCCTTTCTTTTTCTCTTTAATCCTGGCTAAAATAGGCCGATAACATTTTCAGACCAACAGGAATGTTTTAAGAGTTTGTGATTAAACCGGGTAGTTAATAGAAAGGTCTACACTTAAATAGAATATACATACTTTAATAACTACATTTAAATGGCAGGTATTTATGAAGTAGATCTCATAAATAGGATATGACAATGGGCGGTCTCATGACTCATCGCTAAAAGCGACCATTTCAAGAATACCTTTGGATGGATTTGAATCAAAAGTAGAAATAATACTCTAGGCAGTCTGTAGTGTACAATTTGCACATAATATACACATACACATCCATAGAAAGTCACCAAAGGATATAGAATAATTGAGGATATAGCAAAGGATATCATTCTTCGACTGACACAGTGCCAACTGCAGTAGATGTAACTGAAATTACGCTCTTCTTAAAATCACATACCGTGAATTGAATAACAATAAACGAATGATTATTTCAAGTTGGAAGCTCTATAAGATAGTTTATTGTAACTGCTTCTTGGCCCTGTTGTGTGTGGGACAAAGAAGAAATGTTGATACAATAGATCAATAAGTAAGTTATTAGGAAGTCAAACTCAACTCCAAGTTACACACATAAAGTTATTACTTGCCTGGATGAATTCGAGCCCATGACTTATAACTTGTAAATCGGGGGTGATACCACTGGGCTACCAGTGCTCCCGAACCCCATCTATAAAAAAACAAATATTGTCTTATTTAAATTATTCTGCCGTCTATAATGACTGCCGAAAATTCATAACACACCCTATAAAATCAAGTACAGACCAAGTATAAAACCACTAAAGAAGATTGAAATAACACGAATTTATTCATATCAAAAACTTTGACTCAACAAAAACACTGAGTTTTACGTAATAAAATTCCGGATTCCGACCGAAACAAAAGCGGTGTCACATTTGTATTCCCTCCATATTCTTGTCCCGCATTCCTATTTTCTGTTTTAAGAGTTTTTTATGTGGATAAAATGGAAAACTGCTGACTATTTGACATATGGCGGCCGTACTGTGACAAATGGTCCTGGCGCTGTTTTGAGCCCCGTTGCATTGTTGTGCCGACAAATTGTATGCTTGGGCTATTTTTGCTATTTATCTTTGTTAGGGATAAGGGAATCTTGTTTTTGAACATAATTGAGTAAGTTTTTTTAGGGAATTCAGTAATGTACAGAAAGTAGCATTATTTTCCTTTGTGATTTTGTTATAGTCTCTACTATAGAAATTCGATTCTGTAAAGAGCTTTAGCATACACATACATCATCTTCCTCGATTGTCCTTCATATTGAGGAAGTGTGCTTCCTTAGGGTAAAGTTGCATTATAGCTTTATGCTTTACTACCATTGTAATATCTGGTTTATTGGTTGACGCAGTAGCTAAACGATCGACGTGTCTCGAGTTCAATCCCCGCATGGAATAGTATATGTATGATCTGGAAGTAGTTGTTTCGGGGCTGGATGTTAATTTATGTGAGTTTCTATTATTGTTAAAGCACCTGCGATACAGGAGAAATTTCTAGAGAAGGGCAATGGTTTTAAAAAGAATTTGTAGCATATTGTTATTTCTAGGCTACAATTGCACTAATCAATATATTATATGGTAACTAATCATTTTACACCTTGAATTAAACCTTATAATTTCTCGCATACGGTATACGTTACATTCTCCCTACTGTACCCACCTTACCGTCGAAATAGATATCATAAACATAGTTGACAACATCATCAGAGAACATTACTTATGCAGATTGAACATTAATATTGTTTCAATTACTAGATTAATTATAGTCGTTCTACGAAAGTGGATCACAAAGCCACGAAGAGAAATTATAATAATTGTTGGTACTTACACAATAACTTAATATTAATTCAGTTATTTTTGGTCTCTCAGGGAATATATTTTCGTATTCTTTAAGTAATATGAATCGAAGTCATTAGTGTCGTCTTAAGTAAGAGCTCTGTCGAAACCACAGAGAATAAAATGAACTGAAGAATATTTGCTTTACGACGATTTGATTTGACTTTCTGAAATGTGTATTTTACCTTTTCAGAATGTCGTACGAGAATTATTATTACGAAATTAATTTATTTTTATTAGAAAATCTCACTCGCTAAGTTTACAGTATTTTGTTTAAAATATATGTATTGTTTTATAGAGACGTTGTGACGTGCAGACATGCAGTCTTGATCGGAAAGTATGATAACCAAGGAATATGGTACCTAGATACTTACTGAGTTGTGAAGGTCAAATGAGCAGACTCTCTGTCTATCTGCAAAATACTGGTATTCAGCCGCATCTTATTAGACTGGAAGCCGACCAAGAAATAAAATAACTAGATTAATTTCATTCAAGTAAAAAATAATGTCAACCACCCATTTGTTGAAATACAATCTCGTGCTAAAATTGAAATGCAAAGATGTAATAGTACAGGCTCTTTCCCTAACAAATAACTAAGCTTAAAAAAATAACGGTTGACAGCAAAACCCTCTCACGCGTTATTATTTACACAACACCGGCGCAATCCGGTTCGCGGCGGTAAATCCCGGTAAAAACTAGTTCCAACCGGTAAAAACTAGTTTTCAAGTGTTAACTGCACTTCTGCGTGACCCAGTTATAACTGGTTCCGGGTTTGGCTCGTTACTGGGCACGGAACCCGACTGCAGGCACGTTCCTGCTGTCTGTTTGTCTTTCTCCATCATTATACACTGACAATTAATTTGCTACTTTTTAAAATAACAGCCTGTATTTTTAAAGGGAGGTAAGACAGTGTTGGCAATTGTTTTTTTTTTTGTTAGCTGTTTCTATGTCTTATGTTTCTTTGTTGTATTTGTTCAAGCTGCGCTAAACTAAATTATTTGTTCCAGATTCAGATTTTCATTAATTAATTGTCGTAGTATTAATTTTCTCACCTACTAATTAGTAAATGCTTTGACATAAAAAAATATGTCCTCGATACGTCGCGATTGCTCACTGAATGAAAACCAAACAATTATGCACCACAAATCAATCCGATTATTGGAATCCTGTAAAATCGGGTTTGTCAGAACGTGACGTGAACTCACTACTGAACCGTACAGTTGTATTACTCGGTTTTTGTGGGCCGTGACAAGTAACGGATCCCCGAATTTTCATTTACCAGAAAAAATTGAAATGAAGCCTCTTTGTCGAGTTGAATTCTGCCAATCGTTTTAACGTTTTACCTACAACTGTCACCTATGTAGTTTTCATATGCTGTGCTCAACCTGATTTTACCTTGTCAAATATTATGATGTTTTTCCCTAGATTTAGTGTTAGTAAACGTTAATTTTAATGAAATTCTCCCAAAATATTATTTTATGCAAGCAGTAGGAAATTTTGTACTTCAGCTGAAGTCAAACCAATTCCGTAAACTGAAACAATATTTAGCTTACAATTTACAAGAAGCAGAATGTTAAGAAAAACCTAGTTCAGACGGTTTTTTTTCTATGGAGCCTTAGCATTCTCCTTTATTTTACATTCACAGAATATTCCACCGTTTCATCTACTCTTCTCTTGTGTCTCTAAGCCTAAACTCAGAATAAACCACCAAAGCTTTAGGAATAAATCTCACGTTCAAACATAGGGGTAGCTTTGAACTCCGAAAATACGGGCATTGGAAAATGTACTATTTGAGTTCATGGCGTTTCAATTATTGCTCTAATTGTGGCTCAGTTTGAATCAGTTTCAGTGACGGCTGTGATTTTCAATGTTCCCAATGACAGACGTTGCAAAATGTTACGTTGATTTAGAATTTTAGGCGAATTTCGTTTCATTACATTTAATTTCCTTTTACATTTCTGGAATTATTTGCTCCAGCTATTGATCACATTTGCTGCACCCATTAATGATGTATACACCCAAAGCAAAGATATCCTGTCTAGAAAAAAATATGTCTTCACCGAGTCGAAGGGACTGTCAGACCCCTATTGCCTACAAATCTACTTTGTTCCTTCGGATCCAAAGCCACGGTGTACTTTATAGACAGTCCCGAAACCCAGACAGTCCTGCGTCCCATTCACGTCTTTAATCTTCGAAAGGTTTGGTAGATTAGTTATTTTTAAACGCATTAACGCATGCGATGCGCATCGTAAATTGGTTTGGTAGATGTCTTCCTTATAGCATACAATTTCTATCTGACTTTCAAGATACAATTCATTCTAACTTTCCTTCTTCGGCCTAGCCTTTTCCCAAATTATATTGGGGTCGACTTCCAGTCGAACCAGATGCAGCTAGATATCAGTATTTTACATGGAGCGATTGCCTGTCGGACCTCCACGACCCATTAACTGGGTAATACCACAGCCCGTGATAAGACTGGTTGTGAGACTTTAGAGCTTCTGACTAACAGTAACGACTGTCAAAGATCTACAAATGACAGCCGGCTTTACGTGCCTTTCGAGGCATTCTAACTTTCCATTAAAAACTATTTTCACTCCAGCTTTACCAGCATAATAATTCCAGTGTACAACAGCGTGTTGACTTAAAAACCTGTCTTTTTGTACGGCACAATGTAATAGCGAAGCGGTGAACTAACTGAAGTGTTGCTCGTGGATAGTAGTAATATATCACGAGAAAATCTTCTTTATCCGACCTCGGGACGGGGTTTGTATGTATGAGAAAACGTAGGATTGGATGGAAAGTGTATGGAGATTTTTTAGGGATTGAAAGTGATGTTGGTTTTTGTGGATTTGAGGTATTGAGCAGGATAAGTGGGATAGTAGTGTTAGTGTTTCCAGGAATAACAATTACTAAATCCTTTGATGGTTTAAGGTAGGTATTATAAAAAAGTTTCCGTCAGTAGTTTTCAGATGAAGAGACAAAATTAACTTAGTAAGTAGTTAAACATGTTTAACACCAAATGTTTGCTCGTGATGCAAGCAAGCCTTAGTTTGTCTAAAGCAGATAAGATTGTTACATTTTTTTTTGTCTTGGTAAAATCATCAAATGAGTCCTCCCATCCCGGGCAGGTCAGGAGGGACTGTCAGACTTGTACTGACTAAAAATCCACGGTGTCCTTCAATAGCCCTTTATGTACCGGGGTCACGGTGATGGAATAAGTCCCGCGACCCCGGCAAGCTTTGGCCCTCTGAGAGGGGGAGATTGTTACACTTACAAAAATGTTTGTATCGGTACAAAATAATTATCTAAAAACCGTGAACTCTTTGGAAAAAACCAAAGATTCAAATACTGAATCTCAAGTAACAATGAACACTTTTTATGGTCACGTTATGAAAAATCTACAAAAATTCACTACTACACAAATCCTTCAGCTGTGAAATAACTAGAATACCTACATAATTCTATAAAATCGGCACCTCCAAGGCCCCTATTTTCCCGAAAGCCTAGCCACCCTACAAGGCTGTGACCCGATTCCGTGATATTTTCTCAGGACAAAGAAAATAGAATAAGGCGCAGCACTAGCGGGTAATTGTGACGTAATGCGCAGAATTTATGCAGGAACTCTTTTAGCATAACGCGTGTATTTAGTAGTCGGACCGGACTTTAATTAAATTTTTAAATGTTTTTTCGAGCTGAGTGATATTTATTATTGTTTTTTTTCTACATACAGTGTATATTATTGTACAACAAAATGGATACACTACATGTTTTTCCATAAAGTTACTAATTACTAAGCTTTGGAATGTCCAACGGTTCAATCGTGGAGCTCGTTTCTAAAAACGATTCTACGGACAAAAGACTTAATGATTGTAGTAAGAAGAAGTAGATTAGAGCTTGCATTGTTTATACTAGCTGTTGCTAGCGGGTCCATCCGCTTATATGTAGAAAATTATCTCACGAGATCATAATATCGGATTTAAAGTTATCCTGTGTTATTCAAAACATAAACATCCAGATCCGTTCACCTGTACTGACAAGATTCAGTAACAAACATACATCCATCCAAAGTAAGGAAGCTTCTGTGTTACATATTTTGTTGTGTTTGAACAAAGTTTATCTTAATAATTTCCTCTAACAAAAGACCCGTCCATTGTATTCTCAGATTCAGATATTATAACTACATAGTTTACACAAAATCGTAACTATTGGAAATCCATTAGTTTTTATAGTTCCCAGTGGTGCGTTCAATTTCGACTAGCCAGACAGCTTAGTCAGTACATAAATGTGAAATTGATTGTCTAGACTAGAAAGAAGAAAGAAAGAAAGAAAGAAAAAACGTTTATTGGCGCACGCCACAAGTGCACACAGTATGCCAAAAAAATTATAAAAAATACACAAAGCACACAGTGAGACAAAGAAAGAAAGAAAAAATAAAATAACTTAAAACTAAACAATTTGTAAAAAAATATATATATTGTTAGCTGCGGCTCCGACCTACACCCCTCCAGAGAGCCCGGAGCACCTGATTTAGCCTATATAAGGCGACGCGTTGTGTTGCCAAGAGCCCGTTTTGCCCCATTCCGTGCCCACTTACCCACTTCCATCACCCGATTCCTATCGTCCATTCAGATCGCTCATTCCCACAACCCGTGCTCGCACTCAATTAATTATCCTCTTTGTTTTTGTTTTTGATTATTGTGTAACGTTAATTTTAATGTAAATTCCTTTGTTTTGTTAATTAAATTACTTTTGTTAATTTGTATTAGAATTCCCTTGAAATCCCAACTCTTGTATGTAAATACACTACTTTTGTAACACTTCTGATCGTTATTTTATTCAATTCCTAACATCAGAAGTGGGATAGACCCTCGTTTTTTCCACTAAACTCAAATTACTTATTAAAATGCCAAATAATAGTTCCCCTAGAAAAAGACGTAAACGTGAGTGCACGCCTCCGCTGCCCGACCTAACTCGTCTTAAAATCACTTTAGACGCTATTCTTAATAGGGTCTCCGCCTTGGAGCGAAGTTCGATTTCAGAACCGCGATCGTGTGTGGAGCTTCAGCCGCGCCCTACTGCCATCACCAGCAGGGCCAGCCCGCCCGCTGTTCCGCGACCTGTCCCGAGATGCCCGCGCCTGTTGCACCGGCGCTGTCGCTGTCGCCCTCGCCTTCAGCTTCGGCTACAGGGGACGTCGCAGAGCGACTCATCGATGCGCTAAGGAAGGAGCTTAAACCCGGTGAGATCAAACCATTATTATGTCTCTGATTTCGACTCTAGTGTTCATGACGTTATTGTGTTAGTGTTTGAAGGGTGAATCTCACTCTTAGCTGCGCGATTGTATCGAAACGGATCGCAAATAAAATCGCTTTGTCCGATTTAAATCACAATTAAAATCGTTGTATCCGCGACGTGTCGATGTCGCTAACATGTTGTAAGACGTCATGCACACCGAGTCGTATAAATATTCCACAAACGCGGAATACGCAAGCAAATCTCTGTTGCGTTTGCGTATTGTTAAATACCTCAGTAACAAACTTTTGTTGTGTGCAATTATTGCGCGTAGTATTAAAGATCCGCAGATTTGTGCTGCAACAATGAACGCAAAATTAACCACCGAAACCATTGTGGAATTTTTATAAATTTATGTCATGCCAAAATCCACTTCAAAACATGTGAACAAAAAAATATGTCGATTCCAATTCTAAACGTACCGGTAATAGCTATCGCCGTAGTGTTAAAGTGTTTGCTAAAAAAAAAACTTTGAAGTGTATTCGTGCAGCGCTTCTCGCCTTACCAATAAGAGCAACCCTTGTTCCAAAATCTAAAAATAGACGCAGCTGATCGAATTGTAATGACGTACGCAATAGTTAAATCAATTATTCGAATTCATATTCCCCAAACATGAAAATCTAAGTTTTGTAAAAAAACGGAAATGATTATTTTGTAAAGTTTGTAAAATTAATGTTTCTGGAACTTAAAGTGCTTTTATGTTTCTAGAACTTGAATAAATCAGTCAGGTTAGACCGAGCCGGCAGAAAATTCAAGTATTGATTGAATTTCGTAAACATTTAAACGTTAGACAGTTCGATAAAGGCCTGGAGGATAATAATTTTCATCGGTACGTGCCCGGTTATGACATTTAAGACCCATAATTACCTTGACGTGTAATAACGTTAACTCTCATTGAGATGCACAACAAGAAACTCGAATGTCCCATAATATCACTCTAACTGATCAATCCGGACTTGCTATCTTTGACCCAGGTCTTATCAAAAGAATCGCATACCGACGGCTTATGGTTCCCGTTTATAGGTAAATTTGTGAAATTTAAAAAAAAAGTTTCTTATTATGTTGTTTGCATAGAGTACAAAAATAAATCCCGTGCTACTCTGCAACCAAAAGTTTCATGGATTGAAATATGCAAGTACTTTTACCAGAAAGCCTTTTACCAGAATCCCACGGTTAAGGTACGCGCCTTATCGTTGTTGACGCATTCATAAAATATTACCTCCTTAACCTGCTCTTTAAACAAGAAAGCGTTTTTAGTTGAAACGCGTGTTCATTAACACCATCTCTCTATTCGGGTCCACTCAAGTATTAGTATGCGATAAAGGACGGACGTTTTCAAACACTGTTTTGTGAGTTGGGACACCCGGATTGGCGATTGTATTGCATTTTATCACCCGAGAAATGCACTAGTCAAATGGTCAAGTAGAGCATGATACGTATAGAAACGAATCACAACGGTGAATCTTGGTTGGAAGTAGGTAATATGGAAATTACAATTAGTACTAAACATGACGAAACAAAAAAAGCCGCTCAATGTTCGGCATTCAATCTTTTGATCGGTACAGAGTCTACCACCCCGGTTATACAGGTTCTTATTAAGGATTTAACAGTATAAGGTAAAAATCCAAATCGCGAAGCATGGCGCGAATTGCAGAGACAGCGTACTAAGACCCTTTTGGTGGAAAACCAATCAGCTCAAGATATACGCGTAAATAAAAATCGTTCAGCACCAGAAACTTTCGCTGTGAATGATTTAACTTTAAGTTACGTGATCAAAAATTCACAATCGGTCGCCAAATTAGACAGTAGTATGCGAGGACCGTATCGTATCACTAAAGTCCTACCAAATGGTTGATATGAGCTCTAGTTGGTGACGGGCTCATAGCCGATAGCTCATAGCTCATAGCGAGTATATGGTGCCACTTGGCATGGTTAATGGATACCTGATTGCTGTGCTGCATTTTTGAATGTAAGTTTTAGAGTACTAAAACAATCATGTTTGTGTGTTAATACTTTCATCTATTTTTGTCACAGGTCTGATTGGCCTAAGGCCTTTTCACTTCACTTAAGTGAATGTCAACAATATTCACCTAAGACGATTTAAAAAGTCACTGATTATTGTTAAATTTGTGTTGGTTTGTTTACTTTTGTTGGATTGCCTTGTTCGACACTTATACTGTTATACGACGACGTCGACGCATGAGTGCACGGCACTTATCGCTATGGGGCGCAAGCGTCAATTTATGGCCGCAATGGTCGAGTCACAGGTCGAGTCTAAGTGGACTTGAGTCTGAAGTGTGCTGTTTACTGAATGAAGTAAACAAATTTCACACGTGAAATAAAAGCTTTTGATAAGCTTGTGAACCGAGTTGTTGTTATTGGTACTTGAACCAAGATTATGTTCTATGAACCTGCTCATGTGTATGGTCTTTGTTTTGTTTCTGAGACATGAATGAAACTGCCTAAATAACGATGGTGGCTTTACTGTTGCCTACGCCTTTTGTCTTGATCCTGCCAGTTTGGTATCAGTTGTGACCCGTAAGCCTGTGTGGCACCCATGAGCCTGTGTGGCACCCTTGAGCCTGTGTGGCACCCTTGAGCCTGTGTGGCAATGACTGGCCTGTGTGGCAATGACTAGCCTGTGTGGCATTGACTAGCCTGTGTGGCAACGACTAGCCTGTGTGGCAACGACTGGCCTGTGTGGCAACGACTGGCCTGTGTGGCAACGACTAGCCTGTGTGGCAACGACTGGCCTGTGTGGCAACGACTAGCCTGTGTGGCAACTACTGGCCTGTGTGGCAACTACTGGCCTGTGTGGCAACAACTAGCCTGTGTGGCATCGACCAGCCTGTGTGGCAACTAATCGTGAGTGGTCAAGCTGTGTAAATCCCGAGGACAAGATTGCCATTTACCTAATCCATGTAAGTCCCATTGCAGGCTGCAGCTGCATAAGGTTTTGGTTGGTATTATGGCAAGTGAGCTCATTGTGGGCCTTTTAAAGGTGTTGAGTCCTTAAGGCTATGGTTTTCTTGAAGCTACTGTGAGGTCGTTATCATGGTAGATTTGATCTGACCTAAACTAACTTTACTAAGCAATTCATGTCTCGGTAACATTTTTTCGAATGAACTCTTTCTTTTAGAAAGCAGTCATCTGCTGTCACATCCAACATATAGGTGCTCACTCTTGGTTTATTATGTGCAGGTTCTGCTGACGAGGAGAATGGAGCAGATGAATACCCGAGCACCTCGTCGGCTACAGCCTGAGCAACGGAGTTGGAGGTAGCTGTCGCTGACGACGCTCCGGCGGCTGCCGACGCTTGCGTGTTCCTGAGCACCGCGTCGGCTACAGCCAGAGCTACACGGCGGCTACAGCCAGAGCAACACGTCGGCTACAGCCGGAGCAACACGTCGGCTACAGCCGAGTCGGAGGTAGCTGTGGCAGCCGACGCACCGGTGGCTGCTGAGGCCTGCGAGGACGCCGGCACGTCAGGAGAGGCCGTGTTAGCTGCGGCTCCGACCTACACCCCTCCAGAGAGCCCGGAGCACCTGATTTAGCCTATATAAGGCGACGCGTTGTGTTGCCAAGAGCCCGTTTTGCCCCATTCCGTGCCCACTTACCCACTTCCATCACCCGATTCCTATCGTCCATTCAGATCGCTCATTCCCACAACCCGTGCTCGCACTCAATTAATTATCCTCTTTGTTTTTGTTTTTGATTATTGTGTAACGTTAATTTTAATGTAAATTCCTTTGTTTTGTTAATTAAATTACTTTTGTTAATTTGTATTAGAATTCCCTTGAAATCCCAACTCTTGTATGTAAATACACTACTTTTGTAACACTTCTGATCGTTATTTTATTCAATTCCTAACAATATCTAAACAAAAAAAAAAAATAAATAAAAAAGCATGATGGCATATTATTTACTAGGTTTTAGTCTAGACTTATCGCCATGGAGACAAATCCAGATAAATGTATCACCTGCACAATAGCTTCCTTGCAGAATGTTGTGTATCTATTAAAAGTAAACAATTGCGGTCCGGGAAGATTGCGGGTAAACCTGGTTAAGACTTGCGCTGTTCAGGTAAATGTATAGCACAAAAGAAAAAGATTTATTTTTATTCAGCAGTGGGTGGAACAATGCTGCCAATGACTAAATAAATCATAGCACCTGCTTTGATTTGTCGATGTTCAGCTGATCAGTCCTGTATTTGACTCTTCGATTAGTTTACTTAAGCTATGAAAATTCTGAGGCCTATTACCCAGAAGAAGCCCGAGATGTTTTTAAGTCCCTACATTTTATTTCAAACTAGTTCTGGCTTTTTTCTTCAAAAGGATTGGCTTCTGAAAAAAAGCAGATGAAAATACTCACGATATTCCCTTAAAACAACAACGAATAAAATTTAACGACACCATAAACAAGAAAAGTTGTTCAAAATATTCCACAATAACTAATTGTTAACACTGTTCTCAAAGTTTGTGAACATTTCAAACTTGTGTCTGGTTTAAGTCCAGACTAATCTATAGATCGAACTTAGCCTGTAAGCCTGCGAAGCTTGTAAACTGAAACTTGTAAGACGTTTAGTATTAAGTATTCATTGCTCTGTTGGAACTAAGTTATAAGTTGAGGACTCTAATCTAGTGCGCAATGGAGATGGTTCATTGCCTTTTAGCGCGTCCTTCGACGGCAGTTTTAATTGTTTTGGTAGCGTTTTGTTGTTTGTCGTCTGCCTGCCAGCGGGTTTAGTTCTGTCAGTAGATAATGTCACTGTCAAGTGACAAATGTCTTAGGACGGTTTGTAATGAACTGAAATTGTTTCAGGTTGAAGGCAATTTGTATAACTTTGTTGTAAATAATTTAATACGATTTGGGTTGATGGTTATCTATGGTATTGCATTGTCTGTATATCCCATGATTTCTCAAAGTTGGGACACTGTTTTTTTCACTTCTCACGGCTTTTCTAATCTATCCTTCCCAGTCTTTCTTAAAACTGCTAAAAGCGGTTTTTATTTCACCTGGGCCTTCCGAAAGATCAAAGCTTTTCCTTCATCAACCAGCTTTCGCAAAAAAACGTATGATGCAATAGTTAAAAGTCAGTTTTGTATCAAAACTCTTATGGAAACTTTATTATTTAAGCCCAAGAGTCTGGAAAGTTTGAATAAAGGGGCATTTCACGTCAAGCGGGCAGCGAAAATAAGGTCAGATCTTAGATTTTGTTCATATTTGAATTAAAAGTAGTACTATATGACGTGAATTAATGTACATCATTATTTTTTTTATATGAAGCTTATTTACTTTTTTATAAGCTACGAGCACTCCACCCGCGACTTCGTCCGCGTGATTTTAGAATTTTGCTTTTGTGAATTTTTACTCCCAGCCACCCTCTATAAGGGATACTTTTCGAAAATGTAAATCAATATTCAACAAAATTTCTATCTACTCGCAGTATCCGGTCTTGGGTGGTACCTACGTTCTTAAAATAACCCCAATGAATATATTGGGATTCCTTGCTAACAACCCCAAAACTACTCTTAAGGGGTTGAATTTCGCAAGATCCTCTATTATTGAGAACCTATGTCTAAAGTAGAACCTCCTGTAAAATTTGAGACCTTTAACTATCAATACATCAATCCCGTTTTAACTATCACTTACGTCTTGAGAATCCTAGCACTTGAAGTAACAAAGTTTCATTCAAACTATCAACCCCAAAAACAACCCCTTGGGGGTCGAATTTCACAAAATCCCGTCTTTAGTATCACTTACGTCCGAAAAAGAATCAATATGTAAAAAATTCAGTCTCAAAACTATTAACCCCAAAAACAACCCCTTAGGGGTCGTGTTTCACAAAATTTCTAACTTGTTGAGTATTTAAGTTTTAAAAAGAACCGGCATGCAAGATTTGAGACGCCTAGCACTTGTAGTAACAAAGTTTCATACAAACTATCGACCCCAAAAACAAACCCCTTCAGGGGTCGGATTTCGCAAAATCCCGTCATAGTGAGCATCTACGTTCTAAAAAGACACCCCATTCAAAATTTGGAATTCCTAGCACCTGTAGTAGCGAAGTTTCACACAAACTATCAACCCCAAAAACAACCCCTTAGGGGCCGAATTTCGCAAAATCCGTTCTTAGTGCTCACCTACGTGGTATAAGGAGGGCTTATGCCAAATTTCAAGATTCTAGGCCCAGCAGTTTGGGCTGTGCGTTGTCAGATCAGTCAGTCAGTTTTGAATTTTATATATATATAGATTAAATAATTAGAAAATTTTGTGGAACAGATTTTTTAAAAGCTTTTTTTGTTATTATTACATTTAATAAAAAACAAAGTAATTATTGAACTTTTAAGAAAAAAGAAATGTGTTTCTCGCCTTTTACTACGAATTTGGATTTAATATTTTTTTTTTCATAGAAAACCGGAAGTAAACATTTCAAATCGGTTTTTTCATAACTTCGGTATTTTTTAAAATTTTTGTTTTTGCTTCTAAATATTACAAGTAGTCTTTATATAGTGTGTGTAAAGTTGTAGAATGGGATCTGCATCGGTTTATGATTTAAACACGCTTTAGTGCGAGAGGGTCGCACTGAGCGCCTACTGGCGATATCTTGCAGGTTCGCCGTTTTGGTTCGAGAGGTCCAATAATTGCTTTTTGATACAAAAAAATTGTTACTCGAATCAATTTTACCATAAATAAATACTTAATAAATATTTATTTTATTTAGAAATATACATTATTAAAAAGGGAAGGTAAAAAAATTCATTAAATTATGCATAAGAACTTTTAAAGGAATCATCACTTGTAGCGCCATCTGCTATCGATGTAGAGTATTAATCAAATTCGACGTTATATGCGAGAGCGAGACAGATAATGTGACGCGGCGTCGTCAATTTTTTCCGTCATATTTTAGTTGCCGCCTTAGCTGTGATGCGAACGAACGCACCTACGTACAGTTGGTGCAAAAAGTAAATAAGCTTCATATAAAAAAAAAATAATGATGTACATTAATTCACGTCATATAGTCGTCATATACTTTTAATCCAAATATGAACAAAATCTAAGATCTGCCCTTATTTTCGCTGCCCGCTTGACGTGAAATGCCCCTAAACTTAAATAGTAGACTTTTGTAATAAATCTAAAAGCATTCACAGATATTTTATAGAACAAAAACATTGCATTAATACAAATTCAATCTGTTCGATATTTACTTTGCAGTTTTTGTGTTCGATACAAAAGTTATTTCAGGATTTATATAAAGAAAATTCTTTTTCTCGTTTGGAATGTGAATTTGTTTTCGATTCGCTTGCATGTTCAGTATAACGTATATTGGCACATACAGACGACTAGCGATATTTAATTTGGCCATTTGTTTTTTGTATTCAAATGTAATTTCAATCCTACGTGTATTGATTTAAAGAAGACTTCAGTGCATTTCCTTACAATTAAATGATAGATTGTAGGAGTGATTTACAAAGAAGCAAAGACAACGTCTAGCAAGCTCAGAAAATTATCATTATTTTATTATACCTTAGATTTTGAAAACGGATTGACGAATTCATACCACATACACGCAATAGATTGAAAATAAATATACAAAAACTCAAACCGTAGTTTAGATTCTTTACAATAACAATGTTACACATTTCAAATTCTAATGGCATCTTTAATTTATTTTCTCCACTTTCTTCAATTTGCACATTATTTATCCTTATCGTCTTCATCATCATGAAAATTAAGATCATCCTAAAAAGTTGCTTTAATATTATTTCTTTTTATAACTTAGACTGTTCCCCGTGAAAATTATCTACAAAAGTTTTGAAAGTCGTTACAAAATTCTGAAGGCAAAGCTCCATTGGGACGGAATTTTTATAAAGCAATAATTCTACCGTCTTTCGCAAGGATGTAAAAGTAATTAAATTGGTTAGTGTTAAGTTCATTTTGAGGAACTCGTTGCTAAATAATAACAGCCACGTGGATCGATCTTTAAAGTGTTAACCAAAGGTTGAAGGTGATGAGTAACTATTTATTATCAGTACCAAAATTAGGGGCTTGCTGACGGTGCGAGCTACGACTTGTCACTTGCGCATATGTCTTTATCCTATGTCTTTTATTTTTATTAGACCCTTTTAGGTTCTTTTGAATTGTCAAAAAAGTAATGAAGCTAGGCTACAGTCACAGACACAAAACATATATTAACTTTCGAAAGTACTGTAGTTGCACATTCTAAAGAGTAGATCTCTATAGAGGAGAATGGGCAAGAAACTCTATGGACACTCTTTTCAATAGATATTCCTAAAGCCGCGTACAGACATCGCGAGGCGTGCGACACGAATGGTTCGTTTCGCATGCCTCGGGCTGTGTGGACGTGTGTGCTCACAGTGAGCATTCGCGCCATACGATCGTTGCGAACGCCGCCTCAGTACGAGCCGTGCGCTCCGTGTGGACGGACAGGTGTTGTTTGCGTTGCGCGCATGCATCATGGAGGCCAATACCGAGTCACTACGTGAGCTGGTTCAACTTTATGAAATTAATAGAGTGTTGTGGGACTCTATACATTCTGATTATTACAATAAATGTAAAAGGGAAGACGCGTGGCGTCAAATATCACAGCAAGTCAACACGAACACCGTGCGTGGTGGTTTGCTTGCTCAGCTTGAGCATGTTTCGTTCGGGACGCACGCTTAAATGTACCATCGTATGCCTCAGGTTGAGGCATGCGAGACGAACCATTCGTGTCGCACGCCTCGCGATGTCTGTACGCGGCTTTACAAACTTTTCAAACTTACAACATCATTGACGGTGCGTTTAAACATATACGTGAGAACAATGTACATATAAAGTGCACGGTAAAAGTGTCCAGGGTAATAGGAATAATAGCCACACAAGGGCCCAGTTAGCGCCCTTGTGTCCCTTTACATCATCTGCCACTGGGCGCATTGAAGGCTCGTTAAGGCATTTTATCATACCGGATTTCTTCCATACCTCTAAAACTACATTAAACTGTTGTCCCAGTTACCATTTTTAGGTCTTTGATGGTTGTAACAGATAGTCTACAACCGTAAAAGTCTGACAGCCTGTATTACCGCCGTATTACTCAGTACTAACTGGATCGTGGAGGCCAAATAAGCAACATGTTAAATCTGCATCCAGTTAGACTGGAAGTCGACCCCAACATAGCGCATAGTTGAGAAAAGGCTAGATAGATGATTTGACGGCAGGACGAAAGTGGCTGAGCGATTAGACTGCTGCGCTGCGTGTTGCGGTTTCAATTCTGGCATGGAGCAAATATTTGTACAACTACAAGTAGATGTACCGCATAAATGCATCCATGACACAGGAGGAATTTCTAGTATAGTGTGGAGCAACGTTTTTTTAAACTAAAAAAAGCGAAAAAATGACGGTGTGATGGTGTTGCACTTTCCTAAGTGTAACGAAAATTAACTTAACACGAACTTAACCTGCTCTGTTTTTCGAGAGCAAGGTAACTGAAATATTATAGTTTCTGTGGTTATTATATGAGTTGGTTTTCTTCTTAATTGTGGTTATGGAGACTGTGCGAGCTTTAAGTAAAGATTGTGAGTGCATTGTGCAGTTTAAATTGTGCAAGACATTGCTAAACTTAGTAGGATAAAACTATTTAATGGCTGGCATGTTTGGCGCAGTGGCTGCTGCTACTGAAAATAAAAGAAAAATACGGAAAATTGCCTATGAAAAACATTGATGCTCGGTCTGAAATTCGAATCCAGAACCAGTTTGCAGTCGCGGTTGTGCTTATAAACACTTAAAACACCTACGATACAGATTCCTGAATTGAAGATTTAAAATATTTCGTATATATTTAGATATTGTTAATAATATAACACCACGCCTGTAATCCCTGAAAGTTTAATCATGTAACCTAGAAAAGAAAAGACATTTGATATTATTATTTAAGCCCCTGTTATAAGAAGCAAGATAATATTTACGAAACCCGATTACTTCCAACTGTTCATAAATCCTTAAACCCTTAAGTAAGTTTCAAGTAGAAAGTTCATAAATACCTTTCCCAATGTAAACAACGAATACCGAGTTGTCCCGAAATTAATTAAAAAATAGAATATCCCGAATTCGAGACCGAGGCAGTCGTAAGGTATTCTCCCGGAATACTTTCGTTCCTTCCAACTATTTTTCCTTGCGATTATTCGAGAAACAAAGACACTGTAAATAAAGTAAAAGCAATTTTAAAGCAAGCTTCTAGCGACCATGTCACGCTGAAATATTGTTCTACGGTGCGCTGTAACGGAAAAGGACAAGAGATAAATTGTTGTTAGCTATCTCTGTCTAACCGTGACGAATGTTCTTTAAAAATGGGGTTTTATTAAAAATATTTTAAACGTATATATCACTGTTAACGGACATGTGAATGGAATAGGTTCGTCAATAGGGTAGTCATTTTTTTTTTCTACCGAGCTCAGAGCTAAAAAAAAAACAAGATTTAGCCACACTTGCCAAGATTGATGGGTGGATGAATTAGTATCCATTACTTACATAAAGAGTTTATTCGTGCTTCAGAAACCCCATTATGCTATTAGTTCCAGATGGCGGGACTGTCGGGATGCAGGACTGTCTTACAAGTGCCCCTGTTAGACAGTGGCTTTTTTCAAAATCAAAAACATTTATTTCAAGTAAGCCAGTTACAAGTACTTTTGAATTGTCAAAAGACAGAAGAATAATAAAAAAAGATAAAAAATAGTAACGGTGCGGTGTTAAAGTTCCAGTAACAAGACAAAACACTGTGGAAGTACTGTAGACGCCCATTCCAAAGCGTAGATCTCTATGGAGAGAACGGGCAAGAACCTCCATGGACACTCTTGTCTTCACACTCCCTTCTCTTTTTTTTCGAGAAACCACGTGTGCATTCGTTAATATGTAGCGTAGATAATCGTCTAGAAAAAAAAAGTACTCTAGCGCCATGTATAAAGTGATGGAGAAACAAAGATGTAAAAAAATGTCTACGTCGCGCAATCAAAGCTAACAGCGAACTTAGAAGACGTAGAAAAAGCCCACCAAACACAACACCCGTCTTGTATAATGGGTACCTTCCTTTTCACCGGGTAGCGAGGAACTTTCCACTCTGCTCCTCCTTACCCCCAAAAACATAGCAATGTAAATAACTATTATAATATATTTATCTTTTTCTTTTCTTTTGTTCCAGGTACAATTCAAAACTAACGACGCTAGCGCTACCCTCAGTGATATTCGAGCCTAAGTTCCGAGGATCTGTGCGAAACCTGGTGTATTCTGATCTGCCTGGACAGCCACCGCGGAGACAGGAGTTGAGGCATTCGAGGGATTTGAAGGTAAGTTTAGAGATTAAGAGTTTTTTTGTTGTTTACTGATTGGGTTCCTGGTAATGATGAAGTACGTTGCTTGGAAGTAGGTTCCGACATTTCTCCTCTGCCAAAATACTGGATAGTTCTCCGTCGAAAAGTAAATTTGGACGTGTTTGAAGATTTTTTTATGTTTTTATCTATATACATACCGTTTACATATCATGTAAAAAAACTGATATCCAGCTGTAGGTATCTGGTTTGATTGGAAGCCGACCCCAATATACTCGTAGTTTGGAAAAGGCCAGACAGATGATGATGATCTGTATACATACTATTATCATCACATTGTAAGTAAATCGTCATTTATTGTCTCTTAAAATAACAACCAATACCTTATTTTACATTTATGACCGATTTAACATAAATATTTTTATAAGTTTTAATGAAGCTAGTTTCAAAAAAAGTATTTATACATACTTTACTACTTAAAATAATTAGAAAAGTAGGAGTTTTAATAAGGCAGAAAAAAATAATGAGCGCCAGGACAGTTCCGTCGCAAAAAGTCAGTAGAAAGAAACTTACAACAACCAACTTTGTTTGCGACATCTTAACATTACTATTCAGCGTTTTTCTCGGAGAAAAATCAAAGTTCAAATAAAAAACTAGGTTAAAAACAATCACAAGTCTCCCTGGACTCGGCAATAGGAAACTTATGAATAAATTCACTTGTGAAGTCATTGTTTTATGCTAATCTTATTTACTTTGGGGTCCCAGCTAAATCAGACGAGTTTCACGAACAAGACTGTTAATTCTGACGTTTTTATTTTTACGCGTTTTTTTTTACTAATTATATATACGTTTAAAAGATAAATAAAATTGGCGAGGGTTTGAAGCGGCCCGCGAATAAAGGAAAGAATTGGGGAAAGCCTTTGCCCAACAGTGGAAGAGTAAAGTCTACGAACAAGAAAAGGTACGACTGAATTTCATTTCATTTTAAAATGACTAGGTACACAAAAATGTCATGAAGAAAATTTCAAATTCCTAGCGGGCGAAGCCACAGGCTAATGATAAACAATTTCTACTAAAATAAATACACGACAAACTACGCAAAGAAAACAAACGAATACATTAGTGACAAGAGTCGCGCGCAGGCTAATTCTTTTTCATTAAAATTGTGAGTACAATAATAAGTCATATTTCATAAAAGATTGTCGCACTAACTAATGGAACATTATCCACAAATAATTTTCAAATACTTCGCATTCCTTCAACAAAATCATAAACATCGCAATTTGCAAGCCATTGTCATTTCTTCAGCTCACAAACCCTTGGGAAATTGAACTTTAAATCATGTGAAAAGCGGTTCATTTTACAAGTCTTGTATGAAAGGTTTTGCTAAGTTGGATTTAACAAAGAAATTCCATTGAGCGTTGGCTTAACCTTAGTCATGGTTTTTTTGTAGTGTGGTACAAGTGAAAAACTTTAAGATTGAAAATAATCTGCTTTCGTTTCAGGAATTTTGGTTTCTTTCAAAATCGCAGTTTTATCATTATTTATGTACGCTATTGTATGATCTAGATTTCTATTATGTACGTTCCTGGGTCAGAGCTCCATAATACGTAGTTTGGACATCGACCTTTTACATGTAAACATAAAATACAGTCATGTCTACGTACTTACCATTATAAGTGTCCAATGTTCATAATCACGTTGTTTCTTATGCGTTACTGTGTACTCCTATTTTTGGAGTTCTCTTCCAATAATTAAAGTAGTTTTCCAGCAATTTAACTTCACTATAGTGTTTCATCGTTTTTGCGATATTCAGTACATTTTTGCTGTATTAATATGTTTCAATTTAATACTCAGTTGGTCTACCATGACGTCTTAAAGCGTGAATAGTCCCGCTCGGATACGAGAGCTATCTCGAGGTAAGAGCTAGCGCTAGACGACTTGTTTACCTCTACCTCTTTCCCAAAGCCTAAACTGGATCGTGTTAAGAGCTCGTAGCTCCTGGCTCCTGTACCGTAAACAAAATAATTATCAATAAGCACATTCAAAATTACACATTCAATTATCGGAAACTAAACCTGTAATTCTATGAACCCGTGTTATATACCATCGTATTGCGATCACAATTACCTGCAGCGGGGTGATTATGGCATTACCCCAGCGGGATCGTTCGTTAAGGGTATTTATACACTGGTGATGTGATGTGTTTACCACACTCGCTGCGTGAGTTTAGCTGCCGTTTTTGCGTGACGAAAGAGATAAAGGGAAAAACCTTGCTAAAGGTAGGAAGGTTAGCAAGGTTTTTCCCTTTTTCTTCTCAGTTCTGCGTTTCTTTTCTGCATTTCTCAGTTCTTTTCAGTTCTGCGTTTTGCCAGATAGTAACACAAATATATAGATTACTGCAGTTTTTCAGTTTGTATCACACAAAAGTGTACAAACAAGGCAATGAGACATAACTAATAGTGCAATATTGTCAAGTCCCGGCGTCATACGGAATGTATGTGTTAGCGTTCTATAGCAATCAGTTGCCTGTTAAAATTAATACAACACTATCGGAGCTTTAATTCAATACGCATAAACTGTTTAGCACCTAAATAATAGGGTCGGGAACGGGGGAAGTGTTGGGGTTATAATCTGGTAGTTGTTGGTGTTGTTGAAAATGTTAAGTTTACAATTTAGTTAATTGAAGGACATTGCTAATTTACCGGGGGTGCGGGATTCTCTAAGTAGGTTGCCGCGACCTTGGAACGCAGAGGACTGCTTAAGGTACAGGGTGGATTGTTCACCAGTCTGACAATACCTTCCTCTCCAACCAACTCTTTTGATGATTTACCGACCGAAAAAAATAGCTGCTACAACGATGGCTGAACAAACTAGACGGAAGGCTTGTACACTAATTACAATGAAAAAAACTTCACATTATTCATAAAACATTCCAAAATGTTTTTTTTTTGTCATTCATGGAAAATATTCTTCCACGCTAGCTCTTATACTTAACCCACACTAAAATCGCGGAATTCCCGCCCAGCATAAATTAACAACGACAGCTCGATCGCTTCATTTTTGTCTACAACACTACGAAGCTTCTACACCGTGCTATTTATTATTTACTTGTCACTGTTTCTAGTAGGTTGTGGTCGATATGTTTGTGGAACTGACTAGTGAAATAGGTTGGCAGTTTCGAATCAACAATCATTTGTGATTTTTTAACGCATTTAGAGCCAGTTATCTAATCAATAGTTAAGTAAACTATTCCTTAAATCCTGTATGATTTTAATAATTTGTGAAAAATGTAAAATGATTTTACTAATAGTTAAACCATTGAATAAATAACTGTCTCTAGCAGAAACCATCTGTACACTGTTATGAAACTTGAATTTTCTGCGTTTAAAAAGAGCTTTTACCTTAAATTCGCTAAAGAAGTCATCGTGGCTAAGTACTGGGTCCGAGAAAATATACAGAAAAGAGGAAAGGCATATCTTGTCAGGTTTTTTTTCCATGAATCGAGCAGATAAAACGAAGCACGATTCTGGCCCGCTCCCATAAGTCGCTCATAATTATAATAAACACCCCTACATCTTGACATTTAGCCACCACTCCCTAATAAATCAAGTTGGTATATAATGACATAGATATAAGATACAATCTCCCCTGCTTGTGCCCTTGAGCTAGTTCTATCATTTGCTCGGCCGACCGCAGTAATCGTCGTCGCCTTCGGTAAGGACTAATTGCGAAAAATGGTATTTTTATTTGTCCGGAAGCGTTTTTTTTTTGCAGTGATTTTTTTCTTTACTGTAGTATCTTTAAAAAAAAAATTTGGTGCAAAAGTTAGTAAGTTTTACAATTAAATTAGTTTTAAGAAGTAAGATCCAAAATCAATATAATGTAGATTACCCCAAAACGGGTTTGAAAGAAAAAACTGGTCCATGGTCCAGTTTGAATTGGGATGAGGGATCATTATCCCTCACGTTTCCCCATTGGGAAATGTTACTTTTTATTTTGAGAAGAATGGAAACGAAGTATCCGAAAAAACATAAGTAAGTATGGGGTAGTGTTGGGAAAAACGCATCATCGAAATATTTCGTGGCATAAAAATAAGTACGGGGTAGTGTAGGGAAAAACGCATCATCGAAATATTAATACACAAAGAGTAGGTACAATCAAAACATTATTTCCAATGGCACGTGTAAAACATAATATTTTACCACAATAATAAATTAATGTATTATCAAAAGCTTCACATTGCTGACCAATAATTACAATTAAAATACCTCTCGCCCTCCATAATTACTGCTAATGATTAAGGTAACAAATTAAATACGGTTTCCAAAATAAACCACTTAAGGGTCGAATGTTAAAAGTATTCACAAAACCATTTTCAGGGACTGCGTTGGGATATGATGACCCTTTTATTTACTTTGCATTTTTGAAATCATATGTTAATTTTTGTCTATCCCAATAGTACATGTGCTTTATACAATATGCAAATTAAAAAAAAACCACCCAGTCAACCATGACTGCGATGGCCTGGTTCGTAAGGCGTACTGAATCAGGAGTCACAGTTTTAAGTCCTACTCGCAGTCGGCTTCAATACAAAAAAAAAATGAAAAAATGTCGTATTGTATAATAAAATGGAGATCACAACTCTACATCATAAGCGCCAATTTTGCGTGGGAATTACATATCCACTGTTGTTAAAAATGTGTTTTTGGATCACCTCCGGATAGACCCATATTCAATTATGTATTTTTTATCATTGAGCTATTATTACGGCGTATACAGACGACACCACGCATCACCAAAGTGTCCCATCCAGGATGAGGGCGCGCGCCTAGAGCACGCCATCGCCACAGAGCTGTCAAACAACTGAATGAACTTGTGCGCGTTGTCTCAACCTGGATGGGACACAGTCACGTCTCTATACGTTGTAATAATAGCTCAATGTTTTTTATTATTAAATGCGTTCTGCTTATTGGTAACACTTTTAGGGAGTGTGTGAGCAATAGTAGGCTACCATTACTATGAAATAGTTTGACATAAAAAAAAAATTAAAGCAATTATAAATTGCTATAAAACAGACTGGCCATCAAGAGCTAAAAGTTAGACCGCTGACCAACAAAACTTAAAAAACCAACCCCTTAAAGGTCGCCCGTCCAAATTATCCACAGAAAAGTTTTTAGCTGTACAATATTGTCTCTGGGTTAACCCTCAGATTTAATCTGTCTATACAGTCGAGGTTGGCGGGGTCAGTCGATGGCGTCGGCACCTCGGGGTCTCGTGCTACGTGCCGACAAAAGGTTATTGTTATAAATAGAAGAATGTCAATCGATGTGGCTGAGGTCTCGTGAATAGGAATGTGAAATTAAATGTGAAAATGAATTATTTTGTATTTTATCGATTCACTGCAAAATTCTTTCTTTGCTGCACTACTTTGTTTCGGAGTCATTAACTGACCTAAGATTTTCCGGTATCTTGTTATGTTTGGGCACGATGTCTATCCATAAAAAGTGATATCCTCGTCTTTATTTTCATGCCTTTATCCCGTGCTTTATCTGTGTTGCGATGTAACAACATCGCAACACAGTTATAAGTGTGTTTGGAATACAGTCAATGACTGTTCAGAAATGCATACACAATTTGTTTGTAACAGAATAGTAGCTGTAATAAAATTGATAGATATTGGACTACATGCCATGACATACTCGTAACACTGTCAAAAGTGAATTTGGTTTAATATAAGATTTATAGTAGAAGAAGTAAATTAGACGTAAACTTAACTGAACAAAAACTACATTCTTTATTTTATCACTATTTTACTTTACGGAGTCTTTCCAGTATTTACATCGTTTCTTGTATGAAAAAAGAGAATAGCGCCTCTGGTGTGCGACGAAGGAACTAATTTTTTCCTTGCAATTTGTTCATTCGAATTTGTCAAAGTTCCAGTTTACTTTACGTCTCAAATACTGAAAACTCGTACTAAGGGCACTGAAACTAGTAACAACATTACACAGCTTTGACATTAATGTAAACCTCATTTAGTCCATAATGTCTAAAACTAAAGTAAAACTAGATTGTCCGTAAATATGGAAAATAATATTGATGTACCTAGTACATAAGTACAATAAAAGTACATACTTCCTTTTGTACCCTTCGCAAGAGTGCAATTTCAAAGCCTTTTCACCCCATAATCTAATACTTGAACTGTCGTCAAAGCGTTTTCGTTGTCATTAAGCTATCTGTAAAGTGAGCATAGCTTGTGACGTAAACGTGCATAGTTTGTGACGTAAACGTGCATAGTTTGGGACGAAAACGTGCAGTTGGGACGTAAAGAAGTGTTTCAATAATGCATAGCACTTTATCTATGCCGTGTCGTTTAGCGATAAGCGATGTCTCAGTTACTAAGTGCGGATACTTTGTATGAACGTGATATGGATTATGTAGTAACCGGGACATTTGTGTCGATATTATGCAGAAGTTTTATGTTTTTCGCGTGTTTTTGAGAATAAACTTTGAATGTAACTATTGTGTATTATGTTCAGAACTTTGATAGATAGCTGTACCGTTTAAAAATCGAAATGAAACATTACCTAACGTAACATCAGGCGTGTAATCACCGAAAGGTGAGGTAAAAGTGTTGATGTTCTGCAAAGGATGTTGTGCATTTCTGTGGCAGAATTAAAAGCCATTTTATTACCTGTGACTCACTACACTAAATGAATTGTTAATTAAAAATCACGTTAATGACAGCTAATTGAATAAATACGAAACCCTGCCTTTCATTCCACGTATTTCAACACATCACACACGAGTCCATTAATTATAAAACGCTCTCAAATATTAAACAACATTTCCACTCATTCATCCAAGCGAAAAATATTAAAATCATACGACGAAAAAGGGTGTCTCATTAAAATATCCAATATTTTCCTTGTCAACGCTCATATCGGCTTTTCGTCTAGAATGTTCCGCATAAAGGGGCATGGTAATTCAATAACTTGAAAGCAAATGAGATACGCTCGATGTTGGATAAATCCACACATCTAAAAACATAAGATGGTTAACGAGAAGTAAGGGTGATGTAGGTTGGGCCAACCCGCACTTAAATCTAGAGTAACTGGCTATTTCTTTGCTTTCTTTAAGCAAACCTCTCGGCAAGAGAAGATTGAAAGCTATTGGTCATGTTATGAGTTCTAGTTTTGGGAAATATGCTTTTATGTGAAGTGAAATACGTAGAAGTAGAATGGAATTCTACTAGATTTTTTTTTATAAAAGTTTAGAGAGTCAAACAGCTTTTAATGTTATCTGCCTATAAAGTCCCCAGTGCTGAGACACAGGTTTCTTATAATGTGAAAGGGAGTGGGTACAACCCACCACGTCTTCGTGCGGGTTGGTAAATGTTTTATGTTTTTGAATTTTGGTTCTACGTTCTAAGCGCTGTGTTGATGGAATAAATAACACAAAGTAATGCGCTTGGCTGTGTTCGAGGCTTCAACTTGTAAGTCCGAGGCGTTACCATTGTCCCACCACTGCACTCAAACAACATTTGGAAAAAATTGAGGCCCAAATTTTCTTTTAAATCATGAACAAAGCTAAAGCTAAAAAAACTTTCGATTTACAACCAAAGTAAAGTATTAATAAAAGTCCCGTTTCATCACTTCTATGACGAGTTTCTTATTTAATACGATCATAAAACGTCCCCTTCTTAACACGTCCCTCACATAAACAATCATTTAACTACACTTTAGCAATTTTATGAACAAAATACAATTTCAAGTATAAAACAAAACGTGTACATTATAAAGAAAATTGAATTTATCTTCAAAAGTATAAGAATTTAGAATAATGTATAAACTGACGATGCAAGCTAAAATATTCCTTTTGTAGTCAGAATTTAAATGTAAAATATGAATCGACACGATAAATAAAAGTTCAATGTGTTTTTTCACCCCGACCTCCCCTCGACCGTTAGATTCAAATATTTGACACTTGTTCATGCAAATGCTTTTCAAACTTGAATATTTTCTGGGACATCGATGCTGTTTATAAATATAATAAAATAATATTTTGATTGTTTGTTTTTAAAATCTTTTAATTTTATTGACGATATTTAGTTTGAAAAATCTGAATCTGGTTGGACTGGAAGCCGACCCCAATATAGTTGGGAAAAGTCTAGGCAGATGATGATGATGACGATATTTAGTTTTAGTGGAAGAAAATGTAACCCATATCATTGTCAAGACTTTACGAAGCGGCAAAGACGTCGAAAATCTTTGAAACATCAGACATTAGTAGATCGAATGTAAGAACTATGTGACTATTATTTAATCTTTAATATTTTCAACACGTAACAACCGATCTTTTTGCTTAGGAGGATATTTAGAATTCAGCAAAAAGGCAGCAATATTGATAGACTCACGTTCTTGTTTCGAAGAATTTTTTAAAAGTTTTTTGCTTAAAATAGTTTCCAATCCGTCTGAATATTTTATTATGTATATGCGCCCATCATAATTTACGTATACTAGCATCTAATGCTAGTACTAGACAAAGAGACAGCGTACCTAAACCCATATTCAATACTAATATTAAAACACCAAAAAATTCAACAAAAAAAAAAGAATCACCCTCATGTTAACAAAATCAACTTTCCAACAAAAAGTAAAGCTGTAAAAAATAAAATAAAAATCTCAGCGAACATCAATCAATTCACAAAGAGTACGGAAGCTGCGCTCAGAAAATCGCGAGTCACTCTAAACGTTGACAATGCAAACGATGGCTGCTTTACATAGCCCGAGTGACTTCATAATTTTAACAAGCAAGCAATGGATAATTGGACGTTCTATAATGTCGTTTGTGTATTAATCATATTTTTGAAATTGTTTGAAAATGAAAGTTAATGGTAGTTGAAACTTTTATTATTTTTTATAAGTCATGATTAGTGAATATTATGACTCAATTTCACATGTATTTTCTCCCGATTTTCAAAGAGGTTCTGTTTAATTGTACCGTAAATAAACGGTTAAAGCAAAGGATTGTTGTCGCTCCAATTCGATTCTATCCTGGAAAGCATTAAAAGTACAAATGCTGTGTAGCTAAATATATCTTACTTAAAGTACACTTTGAAGTGTACTACTAGCTTTAAACAGAAAAAACAGTACCCTTAGCACGAGTTTTCAGTATTTGAGACGTAAAGTAAACTGGAACTTTGACAATTTCAAATTGTCAATTTTCAATGAAAGAATTAGTTCCTTCTTCGCACACTAGAGACGCTGTTTCATTTTTTCATACAAGAAACACTGTAAGTACTGGAAAAACGCTGTAAAGTAAAAGAGTGAAAACTCGTGCTTAGGGTACTGAGCGAGATTTTCAAGGATAAAAACAAAAAAAAATACAGTAATCAATTTCATTCAAGCACTTATGCATGTTTCAAAAAGTCAGCGTTCACAGGAGTTAATAATCTGGTGAATAAAATACTTGAAATGGAAAAAGATAGACAAATAACATTCTCCTCGAAACAGTTGACAGACGCCAAATAAAATAACAGCAAACCAAATCAAAGCCACCTACTTCCGAAAGTGTTTGTCATACAACACATAACATACATTTTATGATCAAATAGAAAACTCTTTGCCTACATTTATTTGTATAGGAAGAACATCGGATGTTATCAAAGCCATCGAAGGCAATAACGTAAAGGTTTATAGAGTCATGTTGGAAATTGTAATGGCGCAGGAAATAACAAGCTGGCTCTTTGCCTATACTACCGTGAGTCAGTGCAGTTTGTAGATAGTAAGTTCCTGGAACTAAGTTACAGATGAAAATATTGTTATGATGTCGCTTTCATGTATTCTACGAAATATTGCGTTTTATCTCGAAATTGTTCATATTGTATTTGCGTATGATATGAACTCAAATCACAGCAAATGAATAAATCATTCTTTCAAATAAATATTTGTTCCGAGCGAGAATCCAAAAAACCTCATTGGTTGAGCCAAAATCTTTCTTATAGAATTATTTTTAGCATCGCACATTACACACAAATTACAATCCTTACCTTATTGCTGTTCCACCAATTCGTACTAAGCATTTCCAAACGTGTTTTATAATCAGAACAGCTAAGAAGTGGAATTTTCTGCCTGCGTCTGTGTTTCCGAACGCATATAACCCTAATCTCTTCGAGGTCAGAGTGAACAGGTTTCTTCTGGGAAGCTCGCTCTATCGCCGACCTTGTCTTTGTCCCTCCTGACCTAGGCTCAGGTCAAGAGCATATCAATCGTACTTTACAAATTCAACCTTAAAATATTGAATACTATGTCTCAAAACCAGTCTATAAAACAAAAACTTAAAACTAGGCCAAAATAACAACACTAGATTTCTTTCAGAAAGCCTAGAGAAGTATCACCTCGTTCAAATATAGGCTTTAAGGTCACTTCGACCCTGTGGTCCGAACTGGTCACTAGCGCGCTAAATAACCAACTTTGTGACCACGAACGAGAGTCCAATTTCCTGTTTACAAGTTAAGGTTGTTATTACATTTTGTTACCAAATTATCTTTCTTTGTAACACCGTTTTTGTTCAGTGATTCAGATCAGCTAATTTGGAGTGCAGCGGAAATTATGCGGGCATTAGTAATAGCTGTGATTTAGGAGCTGTAATTGTTACTTCCATAGCTCGTGGAGGTTAGAGCCTCAATAGAGATGGCATTTTCGAACGAAAATGTTTGGGCGGGTAATGAAAATGGCGCTGTTAACTGTACGAACTAAATTAACCTTTATGATTTACTGAAATCAAATGGGTTGGTTAATTCTAGTGCATGAATCGCATATAATAAGGCTTATTTTATTTTAATTGTGTTTAAGCTAGTTCAGGGAAACATCGTAAGGAAACTGCCTTGCCTTAGAACCAAAAACACTCACACATAAAGAGGCGTTTTTAACTGTCCAATCTGTTAAAGTTATGATAAAGTAAATTGTATACGTTATTATAATAAGTCTCAAAGTACGAATGGTAGGCATTTAAGTGATGCCTGAAAAAAAAGCACCTTTTACTTTACATGGATCAGTGGCAACAAAAAACCCTGGAGCTGAAAATCATAACATATTGGTGTAAATCGATAAAGCATGATAGTTTTACAAATACCCGTCTCTGCATGAATTCAGCGGACAATAATTAACACTGACAAATATTACAATAAAGAATTGCATTATAACACAATTACAAACCGCTTACTTCATACTAAACACGTTACTTCAGACCCATTCTATAAGTAATCACCAAACTTTAAGGAAACGATCATTTTCCACCTGCAAACGTCCTCAAATAGATATTATAACAATTTGAAAGGAAGCTGACGATATAGCGTCGTCTCACAATTTATGCGTCGTTCGTGACTTGTCTGGTAAAAAGGCTTCAGGTCTCCTGAGTCATACCTGGTTCTTTGAAATATTCTTTGGAACTTACGTATTTTTTGTAAAGTTATGTTAGTCGGTAACCAGTACATAGGTATTATGATTTAGGGAAATATTCAGAACAGAATATTCAGAGCTTTTTTCGTATTGCTATTTTTTGATTAACTTATTTTAGTTTAATTTCTCTGGGATTGAATATCTCGTCAATCGTGTGGAGCTATCGCTGGACTATCATGTCTTAAAAGATAACCGCGGCCTTGGAACATAAAGGGAAATCGAAGGCACTGGTGAGGTTTTTAGTCAGTCAGGTCGGTCCCTTTCCTTTAAAATTTAAAATTTTCCTTTAAAAAAGAACTAAGGTAAAGGTGTTGACTTATAGAGTTCTTTCTTCATCTTAAAATGATTTTCATAAAAAAAATTAAACAGCAATCCAAAGTTTGGATTTTTGCCCGCTCTATGGCAAGAAACTCGCCTATTACAAGGGATTTAAACATTACTGGCAAAAGTAAACGTATGTAATAATGTATAACTCTGCGCAAATCCAGAATTACCATATGCCCAATATCCAATATAATTTGACATTTCCATCATCATAAAGTGTCACCCTGCCTAGGTCCGCTGATCTTCTTTTATCATGCCTACAGTCAGCTTAAGCAAGACAAAGCTAATATCATCTCGCAAAAATGTTCAGGCGAATTTTGTTCGGATCAAGAAAATTCTGCAAGAGAAATTTTTCAGACGGTAGGATTAATTTATTTGAGGAGAGCTAGGACCTTTGGACCGGCTCAGCGTCGCCTAAGGGGCGGGGGAGAGAAATGAGCATGCATTTATGTGCATTAAGTATGAGTACATGCATTGGGGAGGTACGGGATAAATGGACATGTTCGTTTTGAATTTTCGCCGAGCAAATATTTTGCGTATTTTTAGTGATATAATGGGTCTGACCTTTTAAGCCCTACTTTTAAGACCTTTAGGTTTACGTACAAAGTTAATGTTTTTGGCAAAATTGTTTTCATTTAAAACTTTAAAATATCCCTGAGAGGCTATTTATTTTTAAAAACTGCAAATGTATTAAAGCACCGATAACTCGAAGCATAAGTGTCAAAATAAAAATCACTAAACTCATACAAAGATTAGTCCTAACACGTATTCCACACCTTTCAATACCGACTAATCTCGACACACAACTATAAAAAAGCGCTAGATATCGGCTAGAGCGCGTAAATGGTACATCATTAAAAATCCATTACGCGGTGCATGCCCGATGGCTTTTTAATCTGAAGCGCTGCAGCGCTGAAAGGTGGCATGACGTGCTTACAACTACGGGAGATTTATCTGAAGGTGCTTCAAAATGGCGGGGATTTTTTTAAGCTGCGTTTTTCAGTGATCGAGTAGGGTTTGCGGTTTGGTTTTCAGTTTGAGTATTTTGTTTTTGGTAAAATATGAGATGGTGTGCTTTTTAAAATGTGTGATCTAGAATATTTTTTCCAGTCACATTATATTTCTTGAATAGTGCAATTTACTCTGAACATATAGAAAAATACAATATCTAATATTAATTGATCTAATTTAAAATTAAATAGTAAAACAAAATTAAACTATGTATTACAAAACGTCGAAAAACTGCTCCTCAACGCAACGGTGTGCGTGAAGTCCAGTTTATCCAGTTTACTTTTCAATCAAATAAACAAATATTTGAGATTGTTAAAATCACTTTTTAGTTACAGTAAAATAAATATTATAAGTGAAACAAACATGAACTGAGACAACTCCTTATTTGAAGTTCAAAAAAAACAGAGCTGTCATTTTCAGAATCTGTACTAATATCATTTATTTCGTCTTGTTCTTATTTCGTGGAAGTAGATATGAGTCTTGTGTTACGTTAAGAGACATCCACGTGCCTAATATATTATTTACGATATTTATATTACTTTATGGCTTTATGGCTATTTAAAAGGTGAGAAAAGATAGTAATTTTAAATAGAAGTAAAGTGTGTGAGTCTGTGAAAAGTGGGGGATGATCTTCGGAGGTCGGAACTAATGGTACAACCAGGGCAGGACGAGAGAGAGTGTCAGCCTACTACTGACTAAAATCCACGGTGTCCTTCAATAGCCCTTTACGTTCCGGAGACACTGTTGTCCGATAGTCCCGCGACCCCCGTAGTTAAAATATTAATATTTTGTGAGTAGACGAAATACTGCGAATATCATACTTTCCTAATTCTAAGAATCAACTTCAGCTCAAATGATTTAATGGAAAATGTACTGTTACTAAAAAAAACTTGTTTAGTTTTCTGATAATCATTCACTAAATATTCTTTGTCAGAAAAAATGGTAGACGATTTTCGCAGAACTATACCTTTTAATACACATAAATATGTTTTCTTGAAACTTTTATAGACAGTTTTCTAGAAATGTTTTTCGGATCGGATTAGAATATTCATTTCGTAATTATTATACACAGTATTAGACGATTGTTTGAATTTTGCATAAAATATCTAAATGGATTGATAAAAGTATAGACCAAACTTTTTTTTCTTAATTATCTTTCAATTTTTTTTCTCAATTAAGGTGAAATCAATATTTATCAAGTTCACACAGGCACACATATTTCAATAATATTTTCGACTCAATGATGTCGATCATCCAAGTATCGTGCAATGTTGATAATCTATACTAATATTATAAAGCTGAAGAGTTTGTTTGTTTGTTTGTTTGAACGCGCTAATCTCAGGATCTACTGGTTGGAATTGAAAAATTCTTTTTGTGTTGGATAGTCCATTTATCGAGGAAGGCTATAGGCTATATAACATCACGCTATCACCTATAGGAGCGGAGCAGTAATGAGAAATGTTTAAAAATCGGGAAAATGTATTCCTTTTTTAGAGCTTCCGTTGCGTGCGCTGCGTAAACGGTTAGAGTTTCGCAAAAATTATGTACTACGGAATTATTCCTCATAAAATTTTCTAAATTAAAGTCCGCGAGAGCATATATCTATCTTTAAAGGTTAAGTCACTATAACCTTTTTTATGGGAAACAAATTTGTTTTAAAGTAATGCATTATTTGCGAAGGTGTTTTCATTAACATGATATTAATCCTTATCCAAATAAATACGTTAATCATCACAAGCATTTAATTTTGAACGAAATTGCCCTTTACATCATTTGATTTGAATGAATATCTTAGGAGATATCACAGTTTCAAAATAATACCGCGACAAAATAATGACGGCCTGGCACAATTGCGTCGATAAAATCCCTCTTTAGGCCGGTCAATATCGACATCAAACATTGCAAACGCGCATGTAACTACCATTTTGTTATAATTTGCAACCCTGAATACCCTGTGCTGTCAATTCAGTAGTTTTTGCGTGTGTATCTCATGAACCGTGATAGCTAGAGATTTGTAATTTTCACAGGTGATGTACATCTGTTGCTGCTATAACAAAACATACTGAAACCAGAATACAATAAATATTAAGGGGGGCTCTCATTGGTCGCGGGATTTATTTCATTACCGTGACCCCGGAACATAAAGAGCTATTGAAGGACACCATGGATTTTAGTCAGTACAAGTCTGACAGTCCCTCCCAGCCCGGGGTGGGAGGGCTCAATTGATGATTTTACCACGTAAAAAAAGGGGGGCTCCCATACAAAAAACGTGACTTTGTTGCTGGTTTTTGTAGATGTTATAAAGTAATGTAATGTTTCGGAGGCTGTTTCTCACGAACCGTGATAGTTAGATAGGTTACATTTTCACAGATGATGTGTGTCTATTGCCGCTGTAACAACAAATACTTACTAAAAACTGGTTAAGTGCGATTTTGATTCGACATTGAAATTGACAGAACAGGGTTATCAGGGTTGCAAACTTGGGTGTTAAATACTCTAAAGGGACCTAACAACATATAAAAGAATCTTATTTACATGCGCATTTGCAACGTTTGGTTTTTTTATGTCGATATTGACCGGCCTACTTTAAGAATCGTTTGGAAAGGCTACGGACTGCGTCCTCACCTTCAGTCTGACGCAGTCCTACCGGTTTTCGTTTTTTTCGTTTCGGGAGGTACCTCAAGATTCAGTGGCAATTATGGGGAAAGGTTAGCAGTCGGAATGCGTGAAGGAAAAGACATCCTCTACCTCTCGCCCCAGCCACCACTGAAGATACCCACGACGTCGGAAATAGCGCTCTTCAAGGGAACTGATGGAGACAGGACTATAGGACCAAACTCCTAACATGACGCGGGTGAAACCGCGGGCAGAAGCTAGTTTTAAAATATTTTCACTTCTATTTTCACAATTACATAGAACCATTTTGTAATTATTTTCCCCCAAATAATTTGACAGTCGAGCATTGAACCCACCACTGTTAACAGCCCTGCCCAGCCAACCATAAAAAATTAACGATTCATAATTTATGACATTTCTAATTTTCCTTTTTACGACGACAGGTAAAGTCATCAACACATTAAATTAACGCGTTTCTGAAATAAAACGTAAAAATTATAGATGGCATAAAGTGACCTCAGATAAGTTATAAAAAAATAATTGTTTCATTAATCTACAATTAAATGACGGTAAATTATTATTATTATATTTTTTGAGGTTGGGTGGAATGGGGAGCAGTGGCTCGGAGTGTGGAAATGATTTTATTAGTTAGATTTAAGGTCACGGTAGAATGTTTTTACACATTAAACATTGCATTGAAGTAATATAGTCGTATAGAAAATCTTTTTTAGAAATAATATCTGTAAGTTCAATGAAACATAACATAAAACTGATCATTTTCATAAAAAGCAAGATTCTTACCGCTATCCTAGTCATCCATTTTAGTGTGCACGAGAAACAAGGTACACAAAATACACTCCACCAAAATGTATGTGACAGTATACCTACATGCAAAAAGGATCACTGATACTACCAAAATTATGTATTGTTAGTCCTGAAACTATCGGAAACTTTCGTCGCTACGTACGGTGGCCGAATATTGATAGGGGAGGCGGCACCCATAAGGACACACGACAAATTTATTGGAGGCAGACATATTTTGAAGTTTGGGTAGACAGCCATTACTACCGTGAATAACTTTGTTTAATGTAATTCGCTGTAATTTTTTGTTCGACATTCTGCTTTTACGAATTAGAGTAATTGACTTGATAAATTGTTAAGTTCTGCTATGAGAATCGTTTAAACTTAAGTTATAAAAGTTGCACAACATATTATTACGGAATAAACAAAGTTAAATACTGTAAAAAAGAAGAAATGGAAAAACTACCGTGAGAAGATGACTTGTACGAAAGTATGGAAATTGAAGGCACATTGCCTTGACCTGGATGTCCGCGTATCCTGATTATATCACAAAGTTTTCGAAATGGCATAAAATCAGTACAATAAATGTCAAATTAGTTGTCCAAAACTCTTAATTAGTTTTTTTTTAGGATGTGGACGAGGTCATCCTGTGGTGTTAGATTTAATTAGGTCATCGTCCCTAAAATTTCGCAGGCTTTTGACATAGCCCTGGGCTTGTTTTTTAAAAATTACCACAATTTAATAAGTTCAAGCTAAAAATAATATAAATTTTAATAGGATAGGTAAATATTAATATTCAAATAAACAAAAGCATAACAATCCGCATACCTACTTCTATATTACCTACAGAGCTATAATGGTTCTAAGACCTGTCTGGACCGAAATAAACATTTGTGAGGGTATGTGGGCGGAAGTTAATTACTTATTATTTGCTAGACATTCAATATTATCTTACCTACGAAAATATCGCTACATTTTCAATCTTGAAAGTCTAGGCATCTGACATATCTGGGTATTTATAGTTTCAGAGTCTATTGTTGTCATATAGACACTATATTATTCTATATCATCAACATCAGCTTAAAATGTTCCCACTGCTGGAACACAGGTTCCTTCTCTGTGAGAGGGAGTGGGCCGTAATCCACTCTGCGGGCCCAGTGCGGGTTTTATAGGACATGCCGGTTTCCTCACGATGTTTTCCTTAACTGTCGTGAGAGCAGTTGTGATGAAATAAATTACAAGAAGTAATGCGTGTGGCCGCGTTCGAAACCACGACCATGACTATAACTAATTGTATTCCTTATAAAATTAATAATAATCTAACAAACACCACCACGTTTCACCTAACTTTGAATTAGTGTAATAAGCAAGCACACAGGCGCGTCACCGTCAATAATTTTGAGCCAGTCAACTAATTAATTACGTCGATACCTGCAATTCCATATCCCAGTTAATGTCACACTTGACTCGAGACTCGTAATGAAATAGGGGTGACATGACAATGTGATGCGAATTCGTATTACAATTGAATCGGTTTTCGTATTGAGTTGTTTAAATTACGATTTAAACAACTCAATACGAAAACCGATTCAATTGTATCGATGGCATAATAATATAATTTACCACTTTTTTAAAATTTATAATTTATTTATACAAAATAAAGAAAAAAAGTTAATTTGGAATCGCTCAGCAAACTACGTGGCAGACAGATGCATTTAATAATTTAGATAAGTTGAATATGAGGACTAAAACTGTTGTGCATATTTCAAATTGTATGTTTTGAATTACACTAACAAAATAATATGTAAATAAAAAAAAAAACATATTATTGTAATGCAGTTCCTGGCGTCACTTTTATACTATTTTTACTTTTACTGTCACTCCAGAGCTCTCACCTCAGATAACACGAAACCTACAATTCCCATAACCGCATCGTAAACACAAAACCTTCTCACCCGTTCAAAAATAACAAACCCAGAAACCAAAATCGCATTCATTCTCGCATCAGAATGTAAACGCAAACAGTTCACTCAATTTCCCGCGCTCAACATAAACGTCTCTCAGCCTCAGCCCTATGACACGACGCCACTCGACGGTGATTGCGGCGGCCATGTTGCTACGTCACGCCGTGACAGCCCGCGAACGAATATTAAAGCGTGTTGATAGTGGAATAAACGTGTGTGACGTAACACCCCGACCTCCCCTCGCTTACTTAATTGAGGCTTATTTTAAGGCAGGCAAATCTAGAACTTTATGGTATTTTTTTAGCTTTAAAATTAGGCTCTTTTGACTTTTTCGCTTTGAATTCTGCTTCCCATTTTACGGAACACGAGTTTTTACTTTTGGAGTTCACCTATGTCATTTTTGGTGACAGTGACGTTTGTAACGTTCGCGAGACGGGAGTTGATTGAAGGGTTATTTTGGGCCGAGATAATTGTAGTAGAGGTGGACAAATACTCTACTACAACCCTGATTTTCACGTTAAAATAATGCCTTAAACTGTCAGTAATTAATATTGAAAAATAAAAATAGCAATTCATAGAACAGGTCCAGCAGAATATTGTGATACATTTTCTAGGGAACAAAATACTTTTTGTAACTGTTTTCGTTGCGTAATTGTTAATTACGTCTAAAAAAGTCAATAGGTAAAATAACTGATTAATCAAATTATTCTTTCTTATTTTTCTTTTGTTACGTACAAAAAATAAGTGTCCGTTATTTGTGATTGACTACTCAACTAACTCATGTTCACTATAAACCTATTTACTAAGCATGATTGGTGTCGCCATATTGCTTTTACTCGAGACTAATTTTGCATACGCGATATATTTCGTAACTTTAATAAATAATCTAAAACTGCAGCGAGCTCTCGAACAACGGAACTTTATTTATCGGATTTCATAGTTAGATTGTATTTTAGTTCGAATTTTGCTAAAGTTGGGATTTGAATTTTAATTGGCTGCATGCAATGCTAATATGAGAGCGTATGTTACTTATTTTTTTATTTTGTAGTTTTAGCAACACGTGTGCTGTAATACAATGAAAGGATTTTTTATCTAAATTAAAAATATTATTTTATCGTAATAAATAAAACTTTTTTTTTTTTCTATTTAGAACAGAGCTGAGCTTTCACCTTTTCTTTCTTCAATATGATAAATATGAAGCACTGTTCGTTTTCTTTATCTTGTCATAATTATTTAAATGTACTATTTTCCTGAAGCGCGTAAAAACACCCAGAAAATACTTTTGCAGTTAGCATTTAAGCAGTTTTATTCGTTTGTACAAAAAAATCAAATACAATAATTTATGCACAGAATAATGATGAACCTTGACCAACATTCATAAAACTACCAATAAATGATCTGAAATGTTCATGCAATTAATAGTCAATTATTCAAAAATGAACACTAATTAATTTGAAAATAAAATCGACATTGTTACAATAAATTCTAAAAAAACCACACGAGCGTGTCAAAGTATGTAATACCGTGTGACATAACGCCCCGGCCTCCTCGTGACGTTAATTGAGGCTTATTTTAAGGGGATGAAATATGTTAGCGCAGTTTTAGTATTGCGACAGAATTCTAATGTTCATGTAAATTCAGTAACTTCCCCTTTATGGCTGCATTTTACTAGAAAAAAAAAAGCATTTTCATACGTTTAATTTTTATTTTCAATAAGTAGATTGTATGCATATACTTCTGGCTGAAATGGATTATTATATAAGAGGTCTTTTCCCAGGAGAGGGATCACATAGCATCAAACGTGTCAACGAAAACTTTTTATCATACTTATTATCATAAAGTGATCTAAAATAAAAGATTTCGATATTATTGAAGTGCCAAACTGTATAATCTCATAAAGCAGCCCAAGCGAAGATTAGGTTAAACTAAAACTTTCACTTTCATCGAAAAAATGTTATACAGATCCAAACTCATAAGTTCACCGAAAAATTTCGTTCGGAAATCGTTGAACATTTGTGGTAGCAATAAACGTCGCATATTCGGTTCAGATTTAATATCGAGCGTCACTTGGGGATGTCAGGCGAAAGGAATATAAGGAATATCAAGTACACGTACGTACGAATGTAGAAGTATAGTCAGCGAAATAAATAAGTTTGCAGGCAACTAGAATGTGGCACTTCAAGTTGTATGTCAAGGGTCGCGGGACTGTCTCATCAGGTAAGCGTGACCCTGTATACGTTTTAGGGTCACGGTTACTTGTAATGTGGCTATTAAAGGACACCGTGAATTCTATTCAGTACGAATCTGGCAGTCCCTTCCGCTCCTCTCTGGATGGGAGGATTACACCAAGATAAAAAAGGTGTACCTATGTAAAGCGATGGATCTGCCGCACAGTAATACCGCTCGTACTATGACTGCTGTGTTGTTTTTCTATTCGTTTATTGTTAGCACTTAATTTTCCATCGACGAATTGAGGACTGTGAGCTCAGGGCTTATGGATAGCAATCGTGTCTGATGTGAATCTGAAGATTTTGCCAGTTACCGTGGGAAAATAGAGTCAGTTTAAACACAGTGTAAGGGAAGATGCATAAACGGTAACCGTAAATTATCGTTTATTTTTAAGGTGGCAGTAATTATGTTAATCCTTAACGGCATGATGTACTTTCTCTAAGCCACCTGACGACACTCTCACTCCACTGTTACACGTTAGTTGTGCGATGTGGGAACTAAATAGTAACAAAAAAGCACTAAAAATCTTGATAAGCTACCCACCAGATTCCTTTGCCATTTGTACTTACAGTAAAGTACGGTACATTTCAAGGAAGTTCTATTCGGCTCCAGTAAGGATTTTGACAAATGTCGTGTATTTACATGCCCGCATCGGGGTCTTTCAAAGGCTTCTCGCTCTCACATAGCTTGTAGCAATTTGTTGAAGTCGGAGCTGTGTTTGTTGTTCTCTGACACTAGATTTTAAATAGGTTTAAAATGGAAAGCAAACTTTTAGCAGAATTTTGTTAGGAACTCGGTTTAGATGCCCTAAAAAGCGGATTAAAAACAAATACAGAGCTTACATAGCATTTGCTGGAAATATTTATTTCAATACCGTACACGGTATATGTGTTTTTAAAAAAACCTTGCTCGCTCGCTTCGTCACTGTCGATCGCTTCAGCCACTGAGCATACCGTGTCGTCATGGTTACGTGATATGGTGGTACTCGTAATTTCGTAAAAAGTAACATCAAATGACAGGTACAACAGGTAGTTTTTATGAGGCCTAGAAAAGTACATTTATTTATACTTAAGTACTATTGAGGCACAAAGTCGTACTAAAGATTCTAGTATTATCGGGCTTATTTTTAAAATAGTTTTGATGTCAAACTGCGGGGCAAAGGTTACCCCAATTTCCTTTCATGTAGGCTTTTCGGCCGGTACCTCGAACCTTGCGTTACAGTGCATGTCCAGATCATCTCGCCACATCTTTGTATTTCTTCCTCTAGTAGAAATAGGGTAGTTTTTAGTCTGTCAAATCTGACATTTAACTTCAGTCAGGGGTAGAAAACTCATTCGAGGATTTACCACACAAAAAAGTTTAAAAGCTATAATATAGCTGGGTACACGAACCTTTCTCAGTTAACATATAATAATCCTTCATTTTCCCACAAAAACAGGAAACATTTAGCAAACAAGTGGAAATTCATGGCAACACATTCCATACAATATAAATCATGTAGACACCCCTTAAAAGCTAACGTCAGTAACATGACAAATTAAGGATGTTACACACCGTCCTAACTTCTGACGGGATATGTTATGTGAAACGTTGTTTAGTTATGAAGGTACTAGTATGTTTTTAGTATATTATATTGTTATGTAATGTATGTACTATTTAAAGTATAAATAATGTGCTTGTGTTGCTACCTTGAAGGAATGTCTTTCCTTTAATTTTTTTTCAATGCACTGATTATTGCGGGTTCGACTCCACTCGTGGTAGATATTTGGATGATCAACATGTAGTTGTTCCGGGTGTTTGTGTATGTGAGTTTATATTTTTGTAAATGCACTTGCGAGACTCTCTCTCATCTCATCTCGCAGGAGCGATTAAACAGAACTGTGTGTACCTCAGTATTAGGTATGTTTTGCTTTAGTCACGAAAATGTCTAGGAACCGTGTTCTAGAAGGCAGGGATTAACTGGTGGAACATTGTGGATTTTAGTAAGTCAAGTCTGCTAGTTCCTTCCGCTCCATTCAGGGCGGGAGGACTCAATTGATAAATTTTCACCAGAAAAAATAAGCCATCATCAGCCAATAAATATTCACACTGCTGGGACACAGGCCTCCTCTCTGAGAGAGGGTGGGTCATAATCCACCACGGGGGCTCACTGCGGATTGGTAGATGTCACATATCTTCAATCAATCATTATATTCATTAATCAATTCAGCTTATTGCGTTCTACAGGCAACAGGTCTGCAAGTTGTTATATGTATAGAGTTAACCTATATCTTACTACATAAGAGGCGCTTCATAATGCATCCAAACACCAATTATGTTCAAGGCTAGACTAGGCCAGCTATTGACCTAGGGATCGAACCTAGGACTTTACGACAAGCAGTCACTCTTGCGACGTCTAGACCAAAGAAGCAGTCATTAAATTCAAATGCCTAAACAAAATATTCGTCCCGTATGTACATAGATGGTTCACACTAAACCGTGCCGCGTCCGGTACTTGCCTTGTCCGGGCCCCGACGAGGCACGGTCGAACATTGTGGTGTACTTTTTGTGTTTGACGGAGCACGGACGGGGCACAGCCCGGACACGGCACGGTGTGGCTTGAATCATTCTGAAACCGTCCTAATAGAACCACCCACATAGCTCCAACGAACCTTTTTGCGAACTGCCCGCATTTTCATTAATCGTTAATTGCTACATATTTTACGACGAAATAATATTCCCTCACAATATTGCGAGCTTTCGGGATATCTGATACATTTCAGGAATTTCATGTTATTTTCAGAGGCCTGGAATCCTTGATTAATATTTGGATTCTGGAAAAATAATTTCAAGAATATCTTGTGGTATTTTACGTGATCAAATTAATATTTTTTGGATAAGGATGTGAAGTATGCGGGTAATTAAGTAAAATATTGGGTTACTTTGACTTTCAGGCTTTCCTTTTTGGTTTACGGCTTTCTTTTAGGGATATGTGTAATATTTTTTAATGAACCCAGTTTATTTTTAATATTATTCATTCTGATTTCTCTAATCTATATATATATAAAAATGAAACCCGTTTTCCGTTGTCACGACATAACATGAAAACGGCTTGACCGATTCGGATAATTATTTTTTTGTTGTGTTTGTAACAATCGGGACCGGGTTTTAGACCGGGTCCTCCACCCGTGCGAAGCCGGGACGGGCCGCTAGTATTCAATAAAAACTTAGGCATAAGTTTGGCATCCATCTGGTCTACGCAAAGATGAGACCTGAAATGAAGTGAGCTCACCCAGAAGAAAATAACACCGACAGAAAACATACAAAACTTTTTGGTGTTGGATTCCGACAAGATGGTAGTCGCGACTCAGGAGACTCTGGTCAGGCCTACCAGCACTCAGCCATCACCGCAAGTAAAAGGTTACCTAGGCGCTGGATTTCATCCTTCTAATTAATTAACCATATCCGCATAATATTTCTACAAAGCAACCATACATTCTCACAAACTTTCGCATTAATACCGGTTAACATTAACCAGCTCAAATGGTTCCACTTTGACTTTCACAAATATATCACTAAACAAACATTTACGGAGACTTAATAAGCAGAGTTCCACGAAGTCCAAAGCATCAATTCATAAACCTAACTAATAAAGCATCTAACTACGCTTTCATTCATAAAGCCCAAGTGTTTCATGCGATCCCGTGCGTGGGTGTAGCGCCCCTGTATACGCACAACCCACTCACCGCCTACGCTGTAGCTACGCAGGCGCTACGCAGGTGCTACGCAGGGTCTACGCGGGTTTGTCAGTACCAGCCGTGCGTAATTGGCGATCCAATATGAATACGGTGAATGCTTTCAATGATTATAAATTCTTTGATGCTTTTCAATGAATTTTCATTTTATTTTGCGCTTGAAATGTTTTCCATTCAGTTTGTTTTGTAGGGTTACTTTTGAGTTTTTGGAAAATGTTTTCCGTAGGTGCTTGTACTGTTACAATATTCAAATTGCTTTTCAATAGAAATTTATATAAATAGCCTGTAGAACTATTTACTCTATAAATCGTTTTCATATTTTTAATGTATCAGTAGTACCCTGGTTTCTAGGTATAGTTTTGCTGGGTAATAGCAATACGCTCGTCCTGTTTATTTGGGACTTTCATGATGTCATTTGTCGAAATATGCAGGTACTATACCTGCGGGTCTAACCAAGGGCTTACGGTAATTCACCATGCTGCTCTAGTGTGGGTTGCAGAATCGTTAGAAAGTGATAAATCTTCAGGTGTCTTAGGACTTGCCGGTTTCCTCAGAATGTTTTTCTTCATCGTTTTGCGAGTGGTGATGAAATAAATCATATATATATATACCTAGCTGCTCCACTACTACTCTTTTCCGGCCCCTTTTTTAATTGTTAGAACAAGGTTAGTATCAAACAAATCTTTAGAAATATCCTCCAGAAATAAAATAAAAATGTACCGTAACTCCTGCAAAACAGGGTCGAATCGCTAGCCTAGATAATTATATAGAAGTAGACGTTACGTGGGTATATAACAGGACAAATAAACAGTTATTGAACACATAATCCAGTCACCTAGCATTGTTGGCCCTCACTGTATCAGTAGCACAAACTAGCACTGTTGTTCCATCTAATGTTTGTTTGACAAATATCATACGCATTGTTTTCCCAGTAAAACGAGCGTGGGTGTAACATGCCTGAATGTACTACGATCTGCCCACTCAATTTCGACGTTAGAGATGTGATTATTACCTTATAAAACAATTAGAGGTGGCCAACGACGATATATTACTAGACTCCTAATAACAGGCTACCGATGTCTGCCAACACATTAGGCAATAAAGTCTTATATCCATCTTATTTCGACCACTCCTGTGAGCCGTAAACATACCTTGAGACAGAACAGACCTTAAGTCAGCCAATCACAGCGCATTACTCCGTCCCTCACTTACGTAGTACACACACACACTTACGTAGTACCTCAGCGTGTTGACAGCATAGTTTTTGTTACTTAGATCGTGCATGCGGAGTCTAGTAATACATCGTCGTTGGAAGTGGCTATTTGATATTTTATATCGCGAACGACCGCCGACAATGTATGGTAATTGCGCGGCAGGTTCTTGCTAGGACTTTTGATCAGAGCAGCGCTCGCTCGGACACTGATTTCTGTGCTGGTTAGCCTATTTATTAAGAAAGGTTATTGGCCATAGGCATAACTTCACGCTTCGATGAATAGGAGCCGAACAGCGGCTGAAATCGCGGGGAACAGCAGCTGGTGTAAATAAAGAAAACCCAAAAAAAAACTGGCAAGACGAAATATAAATACCAGTTGAATTGATAACTTTTACTACCAACCTTTTTAGAAGTCAGGTAAAAATTACACAACTTGATCATGTTGTGTTTTGAACCAGCTGAGGTTTGAATCAGTTGTTTTCAACGTGGAAAGCCAATGCTTAAACTATTAATTCAGTACCAGCAGCGGCGAATTAAAGAAACATATTCTACAGGCAAATTGTTTGCTTGCAAATACGGAGGAAATATTCCCCTTTCAATATTACTGCTTCGAAAGAACTCTAAAAAGAAGAATGACCTCACGATTCGATTTGATTTGAACACCTCATTTATTGCATTTAGTTCAGTGCAGTGTAGAACTGCGTTGGTTACATTCAGAACCCAGTCAACGAGAATGACGTCTGTGTCGTAATTATTGCAAGTAAGTTAAACTTGTTTCATTCGATCTCCTTTAGCTGATTGCAAGGTGATAAATACCCTAAAGCAAAACACTAACGGATCTTAACCAATGCGTCACAAAATTACCAACTATTTTTAGGACCTTTCGCCAAAAGTGACCTCGTTAGATCAAGTTCGTATATAATATCCTTCCTCTAAAACCCTCAAAGATACGCACAAAGGCTAGGGCTCCGATATATTGTCAAAATAACCCCGCCGGTATCAGAAAGCGGTGGCCATCAAAGCGCTTCCTGGGACCGGCGCTTGGGACGTCACACGGTAGGAAGGGACACGGAATAGATAAGTACAGAAGTTCTGAAAATGCACAAACAAATAATTCACAGACAAAAGGCTTCACCTAAAGTATTTTATCTGTAATTTTGACTTTATCAACCAGATTAATTTATTGTGCAATGAAAACTACTGTTATAAATCGTTCAGACAGTGCAACCACGCTCGTGACGACTGACCTATCAATTGCTAATTCAAGTCGTTACTAATATAGTATTTAGAAGTGTTATTATGAAATCGATCTTATCTCAAAGACGATTCGGATCAATTATGATTCGATCTAACACAATGAGTTGCATACATGGTACAATTTAGTGCTCATCATGAATATCCGTGCGGTTCGTCTGTTTTCGCTTGTCAAAGCTGACATTCTGTACCATTTTACTCTGTGACAGGAAGGTAGAAGGTCGGTTCAATGAATAAGTCCGTGCATTGTAAGTGGCGGAGATACGACTCAATGCGTGGGTATGGTTAGGTATCACGTAAATGTCTTTGAGTCAAGTTAGGAGTTATTTGATCAATGTTGCTTGGAGTAGTTGGTGCTACAGGATAGTGCATATGAATGGACTGATGTTTTGTGCTCACTGTTGCTCTTAATTACGGTAGATACTAAAATATGACTGTTTTTTATCGCAGTAAAATCATCAGATGAGTCCTCCCACCCCGGGCAGGGCGGGAGGGACTGTCAGACCTGTACTGACTAAAATCCACGGTTTCCTTCGATAGCCCTTTATGTTCCGGGGTCACGGTGATGATATAAGTCGCGCGACCCCGGCAGGCTTTAGCCCTCTGAGAGGGGGCCTCATCATTATGCTGAGCTCTTTGAGGCGCGCGTGGAACAGGATGCGCCGTCGACCCGGACTAAAATATGACATGCACGCATATTCTATCGTTGTTGTTATTAATTAGCAAATTAATTTGTTGGAACTCTGGTATAATAGAAGACGCTGTACAACATTGGGTAGAACAAAAAAAATATCATAATTCGATACGTTATTATACTTACCAACATATTGGAGTGTTATGGAGTATACTATTTGAATGAATACTGCCTCTGTAATTCTTTATTCTCGGAAATATGCCTGTTTATGCAAGGAATCCAGGCATGCGGACATTCAAATAGAAATCAACTATTAAATAAAGTTTTGTTTAAGCTTTGTTATACATATTGAAAATTGATTAGATATCGAATAAAGTTTGATAACAAAACTAAATTATAATTGAACTATCCCCAATATTTTCGCAAATTTTGTAAACTACTCAGAATTTTATTCAATTATTCATATTTTAACAGTTTCTCCAGTCCAAAATTATTTTAATTTCACTAACAATAACAAAGATACTTGATCTGACAGTTATCTTTATGCAAATGAGAACGCTTCGATGACCTTTAACTCTCCCTTTGATCTGCCACCCTACCGAACACGAGCGTGGGCAGCCATTATTTGACCTTTTCTGTTTAAAAATATATTTAACTGTTTTGTTTAACCTTATTTTATTGTTTTCTTGACTCTTTTCACTAATTAGAAAGGCTTCAACGACTGCCGAAAGTAACGCAATATTGGTACGCCTGGACACATTTTACAGGATTATTTGTAAAACATCATTGGCTGAAAAAGAGAAAGTGCTTATGGTTACAAACTACTTTTTTAATGAAATCAACCCCGAAATAAAAAATATATTCCGTTTTGGTTAAAGCAACCAGATATTTTTACGATCTTTCACAACAGTACGATACGATTTTATATTAAAAGTACGGTACTCAAAGATTGAAAAAAAAAAAAAAAAAACAACTGAAATTTTGTCAACTGTGATGTGAAGTCAAAAGAAACGTCTTTATTTGGGCATCAAATACAGATCCCTATGCTCGGCGGTTTATGTAATCAGGGTAGGTATAAACAGTATGCATAACAGAATAAAGTTCACTGCACTCCAAAAACCGAGGTAAAACAAACAATTAGAGTTTACTAAGTCAAAAATAAAAAAGGTCTAAGCCTAAAAGGTACCCGAATTAAAATTGTCCCCGAAATAACCACGTAGAGACGGTTTTTGGGACCTGTGTACTTAATTTAACTTTTGGACATTAAAAATGAAACGTGGTCTGGATTTCGTCCTACGCAGAACGTTATTAAGGAGACAGAATGAACGTGGGCGTACTGTGGTAACGTCTCTAGGTCATTAACTAAGTTATCACTTTTGTAAGATTTGGAATATTTTTATTCTTTCTTCCTTTCTTTGAATCGTTAACTCAGAGATTTTGCTCGACAAGTACCTTGGAGCAATCTGTTATGAACTGATTTTGATTTTTGGAATATGGTGTAAAGAAAGCCCTTTTCATCCGTTTAAAATAAACAGAACTGATGCTACTAGCTTTTGCCTGTGGTTTCATTCACCTGATTTTTATGAAAAATGTAGCGTACCAGAACCCCATTTATTTTTTTGTGTACCTCTCGAGGTCTCGTTTGATGATTTTACAAATTTAAAAATAATATTACTGTAATACGTCGTATATCATATTAGAAAACGAACAACATTAATATCGCATAACGTTACTGGGAGCCATTTATATGAAAAATGAGCTCTTTGATTTAGCGAGTTACGACGTTTTGCACTCGCATCACGTACATTGCGCGTCGTGTGAGAAATGAAAGAACCTTTCACGTACATACGCGACGAGGTATGACGTATAATGACATTTCATCTTAGACTTGAAATAATGGTATATATTTTTAAACTGGAATTATTGAAAAGAAAACTGCACTGAAGTTTTTAAGATATTTAATTTTGATGGGGCCCTCAAAGTTCTTTGTTTGCTATTTTTTTCATTTCGATCGTTGGTGAAGATTTTTGAAAAGCGTTAGCTTGAGGTTTTAAAAAATATATATTCACTATCTGCCACGTTTTATGGGCCATGTGGTCCGAGTGTTTGAGCAGTCCTATTCCTAGGCTAAAGAATCAACAACAGGCCTTAAGGCAGACATTTTATCCCTCATAATGAACAAGTTTATTTTTGTGTCATATTTGGATTCCTGCAGGCACTTTACTTCATTGAAATTTGTTAAAATGTAAATACTTGTAGGCCGAAGTATGTAGGTATTAAACGAAAATGGCTTTTATTTTTGGAACATAACATTTTTTGTGAAAACATTTTACTAAGTAAAGCTTACCAAATTTCTAGTACAGCGTAGGCAGTACAGTTGTCAACATCCATTCCTTTGGGAGTCAAACGCGTACCTTCTTTACGTCACATTTCATATCAATCATCTATTTTTACGCCACTATTCACTAAACAGCCGCTGAGAAAAATAAGGCCATTTCCATTACGGATGGTAAAGAGCAGGAATATACAAGGTGAATTTTTCGACAGAGTAACAAGTTGGGATTTTTTTTTCAAAATCAACTGATTTGATTCCTGGCCTTTAATTTTTCGAAAATCCAATGATGCAGTTTTACTATTTGTCAAAAGCGGCATCGAGACTCCTTTCAATGTTTTTTGATATTCCTCATAGTTTCGGATATAGCCATCCATCCCCAGTAGAAAAATACACCCTGTATAACGAATGTATATACTTTACTAAGAAACTCCCATAGACAGTCACTCGAAGAAATTGGCCGGGATTTCTAGGAAATGTCATTTATTTTATTAAAAGTCATGTTACTGTGAAGAATAAAAAAAACAGAAGCAATTATTTTAAGTGGTTGTGAGAAAACATTGATATGTGGAATTTGACGTTTGAGTAGTCTGAAGAAACTTGTTAAAGGAAGTACGTATTAGGTGTCGTGGGAATGTTTTTTAAAGGCACGGTGATGGAATGCAAAAGGCATGTCTAGTCAGTGTGAGTCTGAAAGTTCCTTTCGCTCTACCCAGTTTCGAATCATTCGATGATTTTAACACGCAGAAATAAAAAGCCCATGGCGTTATTGGCGTGTTTTGTACAAAAATGTATTGCAAACGAATGTCAGAATCAAACAGCAAAAACAGCAAACTTCAGCCCTATTTTCCAAGCAATTCCTGCAACAAACTAATTCAGCAATTTCCTAACAAAACTCCAAAGTACGTGTAAAAACTTAAAATATTCGGTTTTCTTTTCAGCAATTAAAATTCAGCCGTGTTTCAGGCCATTCGTGTTTCGAGAAAGTAGCCAGTGAAAAAAATCTTTGCTAACACGGAAACCGTGTGGCTACATTTACTTTGTGTAATTTTAATTACTTGGCAACATTATATGTGGCTTTGGCACGACTTTTGCTGAGGGTATGAGAATTTTTCAAGGGTTTTTTGAGGAAAGTTCAAGGAGTTAATTGAATGGAGAGTGTTTGATGATTGTGTACAATTAAGTTTCGAATTAAGTTAATTGTTTCAAATGAAAATATTAAATCTATGAATTTCAGTTAGAGTTGGGCAATTTAAGACGATGGTAACACAGATAGCTATGTATTTTTGGTAAAATGCGTGATAAAATCATCAAAGCGGAAGAGCTTGTCAGATTCTTACTGACCCAACTCGTAGTTTCTGTAGGTTCGTAGATATATACGACATCTACCAAACTGCACACTGAGCTACGTCTTCAAATTGGTTCTAGGATATGACGGCTTCCTCATTATGTTTTCCTTATCCGTTTTGGGAGCAGTTGTAAATTGCCTAGCTATGTTTGCACACGCCATATAAGTCGTCAGTCAGGGCTGTCGCACTGGGTCAATTGGCCCTGGTTCCCTATATTATACTTTTTTAAATGGCAGACTAGATCTAGGACGTGTAGTCATATGTATGACCTTTTCAAACTTAATTATACGGTTTATGCAATGTTATAATACTCCCACATGTGTGAAGGTAACGCAGATGAATGGACAGCATCTATCTACCTGAGTTAAACGTGACCTTTTAATTGTGTCGGGGAGAGGAGTTATGCTCTGTAGGCTATATAAATACTGCTGTAAGGTTTAGTTTTGAATGATTAAAAATTAAATATGGGTTTCATTAAAATATAAAAATTATAAATGCAATATAAAATATAAAGTTTGTAAGGATGGGTGGATGTTTGTTACTCTTCACACAAAAATGCTGACTGAATTTGGGTGGGTTAACAGATAGTTTACAACCTAGATTGGGCATTTTTTATCCTGGTTCGTTATTCCCGTGGGAAAATAACTGAAATTCGGGCAATCATATAGGCATTATTAGCTCGTAACATTATTTGAATGGTTGGATTTTACTCAATAAAGTCAGAATGGTTGAATAGATCTTGATGACATTTGGCTAAGATATACTTATATCTTGATAGACTTTTTATCTTGGTATCAAATTCTCATGGGATATTTTCATAGGTATACGAGGATGAAGCCTCTAGTAAAAGCTAGTATTAGGTAAGCAAATGGTAGGTAGGTATACGTTCTGTCTAGTTTCAATAATTTTGTTATCAATATTGAAACTACACAAATATTTTATCCAATTTCCCCGCGTTTTAAAAGCTGTTTTCTTTATGTAAACACTAATCGCGCTTTCTATTTACAAAACAAATACATTTTCATAATGACTTACAAAACAACTTTATTTTACTACAATAAACATTGATACAAACATATTGCGTTCTACTGTTAAATGGATTTTTTACTTTAGTTGCTCATTTTCAGAGTATAATTTCCAATGGCACGTAACTTTTTCAGCCACATTAATGTTTCAAAGAACTTTCAACTTTAATGTGTTGCTTTCAAGGTGGAATTCGAAGTAAGGTCGGAATATTTTTTGCTCGCCTAGTTGATTTCGTGATCGTTCGTTATGATTTATGCAAGAGGTCGATAGGTGAATGCCTTGTAAAGGGTATTTGTTTTAGAAATATTGTTTTATTTCCGTGAAATATTAGCTTGTACCCGTGGCGCTACCCGCATGAAGTTCGGTAATAATCCCCTCCTGCATTTAGTTTGAAGTGAGAAAAGAATTGATTATGTTTTGTCGTCGCAATCGTTGCTGTTGTTCCTAGGTTTGATTCTCAGATCCTCTAAACAAGTGGCGAGAGATAAAAGTAAATGGTCAGTAACGTTTGCCGCTTGTCTACAGGGCCACGTTAGTCAAAGTTTTATTTTATTTTTATATCATGGTATTTTCAAAGAGCAGTGGTGGCCTAGTGTTATCGGTCCCGACTTACGAATTGTAGGTCGTGGGTTCGACCCCAACTTATTCGCCTATTACTTTGTGTAATTTATTTCATCGATTCTGCTCTCAAAATAGTGAAAAAAAACATCGTGAGGAAATTGGCAGGTTTTAGAACCATCAAATTCGAAGACATGTGACATCTACCAACACGCACTTGGCCTGCATGGTGGATTATGGCTCACTCCCTCTCACAGAGAGGAGGCCTATGTCCCAGCAGTGGGAACTCACCAATGACCCAGAAGTGGTTATAGGCTCACGATGATGATGATGATTCACAATAGCAAACTTTTCACTTTTCACGTCTATACTAGTGCAGTTGTAGGCATAATCTAGTGCTTTATAGTTGATAAAACGTGCAACTAACATTGTCGCATAGTTAATTAACACAAATACTATCCCATGACAAGCCAAACTGATTCTAATTTGAGTGTAGCTAGCTGCTAGAGTAACTTACTCAATTTGTTATTCAGATTCATACTAATCGCAGTTTCAAGTAGAACTTGGCTTGAACTGGTTCAGGATAAGTTGATAACAGACATGTAGGCACTGGCGGATAACGGCTGTAATAATAATAATAACTGACTGGTAGAACTGCGTTGTACTCATATTTTGCCAGTTTATTGTCTTTTTGGTAATGGACAGAGTGTCATAGAGGAGCTCGTGGCTAAATTACAACCGCACATGCCGAGGTTGGACCATCTGTCCTAGCTTGTTTCTTCCGTGCCTCGGAAAGCACGTAAGCCGTTGGTCGCAGCTGTCATTTTTCGATCTTTGACAATTGTTACTACTAGTCACAAGCTCTAACAGTCTGACAACCAGTCTTACCGTGGGCTTGAGATATTGTATTACCCAGTTATTGGGTTGTGGATGTCCGATAGGCAGTCGCTCCATGTAAAATACTGATATTCAGCTGCGTCTGGTTTGACTGGAAATTGGCGACGTCAGCGCTAGCGGCAGCGTCTTCAAAGTTTCCCTGCTCATCGAACGGCTGTTTTGCACTAGCCCAGACTCTTAGTAAATCTAGGTAAGAGCGGTTTTAGTTTAGCCACAAGTACACGACAGGATAACCAAATTAATTACAGCTAATCTTTATGGATTTTGTTAGTTTCAAGCATAGTTGAAACTAACTATCTCTCAGTAAGGAGATGCACCCAAAACCACCTCTACAGAATGACGCTCCCTACTTACAAGTTTGTCTCCAATTTGCTTGGATTTAAACTTAAATTCCATCTCCCCAATACACGACTCCACAATCTCTATTACCACACAAACTTTAGATATCTTTTAAGGTGCTGATAAATTTGAACATTCACTTGTAATGAGCTTTCTTGCGAATGTTATATTACAGAAAAAGAGACTAGAGATTTTTAGTAAGTTTTCCGACGAACGATTTGCCGCGGCGACTGTCAAAAAACATTTTTGACGACCAGGGACTGAAACGTTCGCCAGAAAGATCGTGAAAATATTCGTAGTGATTCAAAATGGAGTGATCCGACAAAGAACGAAAGTCACTGACACTTTTGCACAGAATAAGCAAGCTCAAGTGGCAATGGGCCGGCCATACCTATTAGTTGTAAAAACGATGACCGTTGGGGTAGACGTAATTCTCGAGTGTAGACCGCGAATCTGCCAATGTAAGGTGGGACGCCCTCGGACAAGGTGGAGCGACGATTCTCACAAGGTGGCCGGTCAGCGGGTGAGAGTAGCCGGTGAGCAAGTGAAATAGCGCGCGATTGGAGAAACCTATATACAGCAGTGGACTTTTATAGGCTGATGAAAGAAGAAAAAGAAAGAAAAAACGTTTATTTGAGTAGCCGGTACACACAACATAAACAAATAAAAGAAGAAAAAAAAATAGTGGATAAAAGATTAAGTTGTATAACATAAAAACAGTAAATATATCAACAAATAATATAACATTGTGTGTCCCACGGCTACGCCAAATGGGTCCAGTTCAGCAAATTGTCGAGCAGCTAAGTGCTCGACGCTGGTTTTGACGACGATGATGACGTTTGGCTCAATGCTCGGCTCGGCTTATGCGGCTTATGCTCTATGCTCTGTTACAAATCAATGCTCAAGTTTATCAGCACATTAACACAGATTTAGGTCTGCCGAATAATCTGCTAGTCACCAGTCTGGACGTCCAAATAAATGATTATTCGATTTATTCGAGTTAGTCGAGTTTCCAGACGCGATTAAATCCCTAAGAATCGCACTCAACCGTTGCAAGTTCATTCGGTGAACTTAAAAGCAATGTTGTTCCGATTTAGTTCTTTTGAACGGGAGTTGATAATTGAATTCGGTCTTTATTCATCGTGAATGAATGGAGTGGTGATTGAATGGAATTGAGGAATGAATGATTGATTTGAAGTGCTATAGGAAGGGTTATTGTTTGATTTATCAATTAATATTTGACGAGTTGTACGAAGTGCCTGTATATTTTTGGAATTATTTATTTATGGATTTTCTCAATTTCTATACAGGAATATTTGATGGATTTTATGTAAATAAAGCTGCTAAAATGTATAAAATAATAGTTCGGAATATTTGTTCTTGGTATCTTGTTATTCCAAATTAATATTTGATTAGTAAAATTAATTCAAAAAGTTTTTATAGTTTCTAAATAAAATACTGTGATTTAGATTTCATGTTAGAGTCTACCAATTAGCACGGTGACTAAAAATGTCGAAGTATTTATTTTGAGTGCAAAACCTCATTGAAAAGACACAAAAGCAATCAAAAATAAAGTAATTTTTATAACGGCTACATTTAAATCTTACAACTAAATTAATGAGGAAGTTTGCCAAGATGAATAGATGAATAGGCGGATGAACGCTTGTGGACACTATTGTTACTATTATTTCACGCGAAATGTGGCACACAGATAAACTATAACCTAAATTAACACAGGGTTATTTTATTACCTTTCTATACTGGTAGTACGATCCCGTCGTACATTCTTCGAAATCTACGTAGTCGAAGTTGTACGTACTCGTATAACGCACATAGTTTCAACGGCGCGTTTCAAAAATCTGTCGTCAAAGGCTGCCGGGGTCCACGGGACTGTCTCATTATAGGTAGTTGATAACTGACCCTGGAACTTAAAGGGCTATTGAAGGATCACCGTGGATTTTCTGGGTGTAATTCATCTATAATATGTATGTATTTAGAAATATATAATTGTCTAGTACCCATCACACAAGCTCTGCTTAGCTTGGGACTAGATGGGGTTGTGTGATAGATATGGAATATTATATTATTTTAGTCAGTACAAGTCTGACAGCCCCTCCCGTTCTGCCCTGGGTGGTAGGACTCATTTATTGATTTTATCACGATATAAAAGGGGTATTACCAAGTTCACGATATTTCCTAAAGGTCTTGTTCAATGACTAACACAAGTACTCTTGCTTAGCAAGGTCATGGGTTCTATTCTGGCCACTTGAAATTAATGTTAATAATTCTAACATACAAATTACATAATCGTAGCCTTTGGTAGCACGAGCTTTTAACACTGTTAGTGGGCTGAACCACGCGATGTTACGTTAAAAAAAGAATCTAGTAATGTCATGCTGGTTACGAAAATAAAATGGTTTTCTTGCATTTTTTATAAGAATTGTGAAGCTATGCTTAGTTCTACGGTACGTTATCGTATTAAGTATGTTATTTCTTATCCTAACTAATATTATGAATGATTTAATTCTTCCTTTAAAAAATAAAATAAAAAAACCTTGCCCACACTAGGAATTTCTTCTGTATCGTGGGTGCGTTTACAGACACATAAACTCACGTACACAAACGCCCGGACCCGGAACACTACTGAACACTATTTGTAGGTCATACAAATATTTGCTCCGTGCGGGAATCGAACCCGCGACGCGCAGCGTAGCAGTCCAATCGCTTAGCCACTGCACCAACCGTGCATTTAATTGATAAATTGGTGGTTGTTTTGTCATTCAATCACATCCGCACGACTGAAAAAACCTTGGGAAAATTAGATTCAGAGATAGTTTATAGTCTGAAATAAAACATAGGATACCGTTTATCACATTATAATGTTCCAGTTGGATAATTTCCGAGAGCAAGACCGTTGCTAAAGTCTAGAATAATTTGATATCATTGAGATGTATAAGAATTTCTCATGAGATCGAAATATAATTTTTGTCAAACTTGGAAAATCTTGAAAAACAGATTTGTTATTAATTTATTGCCCATTTCAAATTCTGATTTATGTTAACAATTTCTTTTTAGGAAAGTTATTTCAAAACATAACTTTAATAACAATTTGATTTGATGAAAGTCTATCTCCATATCAAAACTAAAGTGTTATTTTAAGATGTCCGCTTGTAAATTCGCTTCGCCTCTAACTAGCAGTTTATTTAGTAATTGGATTTAGATCAAGACTTAGCTCAGACGCGCTGGTCTAGCAGCTAGATCTTAATATGCTAGGATAACTAGTACTGTCGTTAGTGTGGGGCTATGAAGTGAGCGTTCCTTGAAGGTAATGACAGTCACGAATGAGACCACAATTGTACCGCAGCATTCTTGTTTTAAAGAAAACGTGATTTAATGCTTTTGAATAAAAAAAAAAGTTTAGATTAAACATTTTTCTATTTGGAAAAAAAAAAATCTAAATAGAAAATCTTACACAACGTTCGGTAGATAAGTCGTGCCTTGTAATTCAATCACTTTTATTGGATCAAAATAATTACTTATTTTGAAAGTTTTTTTGTTGTTTGATGTGTCCTAATACACATACCTTGTGATAGGGGAAAATGGAAGAAAGAAACGTGTTGCGCCGACCCCAAGTAAAATGGGATAAGGGCAGGAAGATGATGATGATGATGATGATGTGTCCTAATACGGGTACATTATAAAAAAAAATCCAATGTAGCTTATAATACTAAAGCTAATGAGTAATTAAATTTTGACTTAATTTGCTAGCGACAGGATAAGGAATTTGAAAGAATGAGGAAATAGTGTTTTTTGACTCTCATAAGACATTAAAAATAAATTGAGTGAAAAAAACAGATAACATCGCAAACAAAAAAGGGTTTATTTGATACATTCTTAATCAGTATTATAGCCAATGATCACGTGTTACCAAAAAAACCTATAATTTATGTAGAGCACGCTAATTTCAAGGCCTATTTTATAGCCAGCCCATCAGTTAATCTTGGGAACTGGCTAGACGCTAACTTTAATCTGATAATAGGCAGACACCAGCACTAACTAGTTTCCTGCGGTATAGCCCACAAGGCTTTTTGGAACTAATTTTGACTACTCAGCTGTTCGCTTAATTGGTGAGAAAATTTAGTTTAGCTGGAAATAAAATATTACTGTATATTTAAAGGTATTGCTTCAAAAAGAAAGAAACCATCGTTAAGACCGCGGGGAATGGATGGATAAGAGACGCACAGAACAGAGAGATAAGGCATAAAAAGGGGGAGGCCTATACCCAGCAGTGGGTGATCCCAGGCTGATATGATGATGATGATGATGATTGCTTGAAAATATCGAGATCGGTAGTAAAAATTAATAAATTGTTTAAGTAGTTAAAAATAATACAGTTAAAATAAATAAATTGTAGAATATTTCTTCATCAACGCCATTAATGAATAAATATGACATTAATTTGGATCCGTTACTTTTCAACAACAGTGTTAATTCTGTTTATGGTTTAAAAATGAAAAAATGTGATCGGCAGATACTGGATGTACTTATAATGGACCTATAATGTTGTCAGTGTTGAGTTAGAGGTCTTTGTTTAAAGAGAAACTGAGAGGAAAACAGCAAAAATGTGAAAAGCGTGTAGTCCGGTAGAACCAGATTAATTTACGAACATATCACACAGTTCCAGTCGACAAAATTAAAGCTTCCTAAATAAACTTTCAACTTTAATAACAAAGTGTGGACCAAATAAATACGGAATCACTGTCCAAACAGGAGAATAGATACCCACACACATTCAGCACAAACCTTTAAATAATTATAACGATTAGACCGAGTTAATTGCTTCCTTTATGGCCCAACATACAAGTGACGGCACAGAATTATAATAAGTAAGCATAAAGAGGTAATATTCAGCATAATCAAGTACTCTCAGGCTGTGGTCTCTTTGAAAGCGGAAAACTGTAAGAGTCAAAGGGCAAAGGCCTCCCTCCACTACTTCCACCTTGCGTAAGCCGTAGTAGATTTGCGCAGCAGTTTCACCAGCTCGCGTCTAATACAAAAATAATCCCACGGGGCAGACTACAAACTATATTGGAGCCAAGTTCCATCAAGATCTGCTCAGCCTTTTGGACGTAATTGAGCAACAATCGACTTATTTAAGTTTGTCGCAGTATGCTTCTTTTTAACCACACTCAACTTCTCTTCTAGTCATTTTCGTAGAGAGGGTCTTCTTCATAATGATCTTGTATCCGATGCATCCATCGCATTTTTCGATTTTCACCAATTTAATAATATTCGTCAACAATTGAATTCAGAACTTTACGACGTTTTCCCCTATCTTCCGCATGTTAGTCATACTTTGTCCAGCGATATCCATAAGCTTAAGTATTTTGAAAACTCGCTAGCAAAACGCGTTCAGTGGGACTTACGCCTAAAACTGTTTAAAAGGACCTATAATGTTGAATTTATAATGCCTATGCCGCATCCCTAATTTTCTAACAGCGTTCGATGCCAGTCTTTTTGGTAATTAACTAAGTCTACTTCTACCTCCATATTATGCTTGAAATTAGTGTTTGTTTGAAGATCCCACAAAATGTTTATACTTTTAGCAGCCTCTTTTGTGTGAATTAGATACCTATAGTAATCAAATAACTCTGAGAACTGCAATTTTGAATTTCGTTTTAGATTTTTGATGATGCGTTAGGTTGAACCTTAAATTACTTTGTTTTAAAAGATGAATCAGGAATTAAAAATGTTTTTTAAAGTAGTTAGTACTTAGTTTTTATTTAGTACCTACTATTATCCTTTGCGTTCCAGAGCGCTGGTGACCTTTTAACACTAACACCCAACAGGCATCTGACCTTAACAGACTCCGTAAATTTTCTGACAACTCTTTGAGGCGCGTGTGGAAATTACGACGCGCTGTAAACTCGGGCATAGTCCTTGATCAGACGGCGAGACATAGACTACGCACGGACTTACGGATAACGCGTATCCCGTCCGTGTGTGTCTACCGTAACCGGAAATCACGGCATACACGTACGTACGTACTTACATCAATTTGAGATACATAATAAATTTCCTTGCATGAATGTACAATAAATTGACAGATAGAATTTACTTTAATGTACAACAAAACGGTAACGTTGCTCACTCATTCGCAATATAGTTAATTTAAAGGGTACAATGGCGGTCTTATCTTGTAGGGTGTAACGTCTTGGTATGACGGAGCTTACTCGGCATTACAACTGTAATAGGCTGAGCTTACATCTTCTAAATGGTGGGACGTTTTACAATTTATTTACAAATTGTAAACAGAAAGTTATTTTTGTGAAACTGGCATGAAATTGTAGAGATATTAAAATTTAAGTCATTTTAAAGATGTGTAGTTTATGTGTTTTTATTAATAAACGTTGGTCAAAGACATGAATCGCATGAAGAGCTTTCGCTACCTGTGATATTCCCACTGTTGGGACACAGACCTCCACTATGTAAGAGAGAATGTGTTGAAATCCATTATATCACGGGCATTGGGCCCGCGATATGGATTTCATCACATTCTGTGAATTGGTCTATGACATATGTCTTCGAATTTATGTCTTTACGATGTTTTCTTTCATCGTTTTGGCAGCACTGGTGATGATAAACAAATTATTGGCTGGGTTCGAAACCAAGACCTACAATTCGGGGGCCAGTCGTTACCACTGAAAAAACAATCGATGTCATAATACAATTAATTAAACTTTTTTTGGATGCATTTTAAAACTTTTTTTATTCGAATACTTACTAATAATAATGTTATGTTTATGATCCTTTGAAGTAAAAGCCTTTTTTCCGAACACAACTCTCCTTAAATGTTTTTTTTTGGTCTGAGGTTAACAAAGTTAGTGATGAAACGGTTTGAATTTTATATAGTCCTTTTTAATTAACCGCTGACAATGAGTTGTTCTTTGTTTTGGCCGACTTTAGGGGCTGAAGTTTGTTTGTTTTTGTACCGTTAAAGCAACGTCAGTATGATAATATACTGAAATTGGCCGACTAGTAAGTGCGTTTGAAATTGGTTACTATTTAAGTTGTATGAGGAATCAATTATGTGTCACATTTAGCAAGTTATTGGCGTGTTTTTAATAAAGTTACTAAAAAAAAGCTACACTTACTTTTTTTCAATTAAAAACTAAAATAATAAATGAATTAAACCTAAATATTTAACTACATACTTGAATGTAAAAACAGACTTTGAATGTGCGAGGAGGACGATAAACAAGGTTTTTTTTTTAATTTTCATTAAGCGTCGATATTCTTCGCTTGGCAGTTCACTCTACCACTTTCTTCCTCGAAGTGTCTCGGCGAGCATAATATGTAATTATACATTATATGTCTTTCTTTAACTTAAAAAAAAACTACTTTTATTTATTAATCATAAAAAAAGAAGGAATTTTTGACGTTTTCCTAAATGATTCAAAAGTACACACCAGCCAAGAATTTATTCTCAGTTCATACACTAAACTTTTCTCTCATCCTTTGGGGTATTTCAAGCGTCATGTTATACCACTTTATCTCCTTGTTTCAGACCTCCCGTATCAGCAATGCAAGTGGCGACGCATGTGAACGACGCGACCCCTGCCAACATGGCGGCGTGTGCATCAGCACCGACGACGGACCTATCTGCGAGTGTCGGGACGGAGACTACGAGGGGGCGTTCTGCGAAAGAGGTAAGTCAAGATTTGTGAGTCTTTCTTTTTGTCCTAACAGCTGAAGATCGAAGATTTTAAAGAAGAAGAAAATATTTGTAATTCGCGACAGATGATATATCATAATGATCCTAGGTTCAAAGTCAAAGTCAAAGTCAAATCATTTATTTCAATTAGGCCATCAAAGAGGCACTTTTAAACGTCGAATTAAAATTAAGGAAATGGGATGGGATGGGATTGATTCTACACCCATTCGCAAAGGTAGGTTATATGAAGAAGAATGGGCAAGAAACTCCATACTTACTCTTTTTAAAAAATGTTTTACAATTTTTTTTTACATCATCGAAATAAATAATGTAAAAGCAATGTACCTTGAAAATCTAAACAAAACATGATTAAAAATAAAATAATAGGGAATAAAGAAAATAGCAAACAGGTACATGGTGTTCACATTTTAACAAAATATTGCAATTACAGCTATTTTACAAATACAATTTATGGAGTGTGTGAGCATTCAAATTTCAACCAGCTTGATTCTGTTTAAGCCCTACATTGTACTATGGAGCAGGACCAGCATGTTTCCAAACATTTTTATCTTGATTATAATCTTCTAATTTATAATATGCTTGTTTACTAAGTGTATTTTTGGTGTAGGGTCCGCTCGCCCCTTGGATCTCGCCCCTTATGATTAAAATGACCGACTCGCCCCGTATTTATTTATTTTGGTATACCCATTCGCCCCCTATGAAGGGGCGAGTTGAAAATTGACATTAAAATAATTATTTTGGTGTACCCACTCGCCCCTTGCGGCATTTCCATTGAAATTTAACCAAGAAAGGTACAGTCAGACAGAAAAATGCTTACAGTAAGAATAACACTACGTTTGATTACTTTAGTCAACTATATTTGTAATCTCACAAACTCGTCGTGATACTTGTGATTGTTTGATGGTTTGTGCTACCTGTTGAGAGAGTTGTATTACGTCGTAAGACAATTTGTGAGACCACATTTTTGCAAAAAAACTAAAGGTATCGCGAAAATAAGGACAATTAAACAATGGCTGTAATCAGCAATAGTACTAAGCAAGCATAAGTTCAAAGTTGAAAAATTACCTGAAATTGTCTTGTTCATTGACTTAATACCAGAAGTACTAGGCTATCATGTGTTCAAAGTGTTATTTATTTAATTAAATATTTCTGGGTCGATTACCTGAAATTATCTTGTTCATTCACTTACCAGCAAAAGTACTAGGCTAGCATAAGTTCAAAATGGTATTTTTTTAAATATTTCTGGGTCGATTCCGAACCTAACCTAACCTTAGCCAAACCGGACCCAGTTAATGTTAAAATAAAAATTCAACTAATAAACTACTTACCCAGAATTATATAGATGCATACCGGTTTGGGCCTATGCTAACCTAGTACTTTTGCTGGTTAATGTTGCACAAGACAATTTCAGGTAATCTTTATATTTACCCAAAAATATGACTACCACTTTGTACTTATGTTAGCCTAGTACTTTTGTTGGATAGTCAAAGAACAAGGCAGTTTCAGGTAAACTTTAGAATTATTTAAATACAGACTACCTTGAACTCATGCTAACCTAATACTTTTAGTTAGCTTCTAATAGCCTCGCCTCACTGGTGTTAAAGCCAGTAGGGAGAAATGGGAATAGACGCTCGAAGTTGTAAGCAAACAACATTTATTTAAATATTTAAAAACTTGTGTTGCTTACAGTACTTTTAACTTATTAAAAATCGGGGGCGAGTCAGCGTATATAAAAGTGAAGGGGGCGAGTCGGTCATTTTAATCATAAGGGGCAAGATCCAAGGGGCGAGCGGACCCTAAACCGTATTTTTTATATAACTTTTAAAATTTCTTTCATTTAGATTTAAGATTTCACTCGGTATTTTATTGTAACACTTAACACAGTACCATAGACATAGTAGTAAAGTATCATAGACTTGGAAAACATGACTTCATTTTACTCGATAATGGGATGAAAGAATGACTAAAGATTCGTGAAAAATTTGGGGTTAGTGGCCTCTACTATGATTTAAATTAAAGTTTCACAGGCTTAAGATGTTGGAGGTTGAAATATTCCCTCTAACAGTGTTTATTTCTTTGTTTGAAAACTTTATTACAATTTTTATAATTTAGAAAGCTTTTTATAGATTGAACTTACTTGTCACTATTAGATCAGGCTGACTACTATTTCTCCTTAAAAAATTAAAACTCACTTCAAAAAACCATGAACATTAACAGCACATAACAGCACTTCATCATCTTACTAACTTAACAATCGCGTGTTAATATTCACTCGCGTCTTAAACCACGTTTAATAAAACACCTCTTTGGTTTTAAATGTGGGAGTTAAACCATAGAGCACGGAGTTGCCATGATTGTCTCTGCTAGAGGTAACTCTCGATCGCATGCTTCTTCGCGCCAATTGACGAGGAAGCTATCCAAAGTGTCCCGCTATTTCCTCCTTGGGCGATCCTGTCCTCAGGGCCCCATTCTTGTGAAATTCGGGACCACGGTTGTAGCGACAACCCCCAGTCCCACGTCATTCCGGCAGCTTTATCATCATCATCATAACAGCTGTAGGACGTCCACTGCAGGCTTCCATAGCCAATAGCGGCCAACCGGTCCTATTGGAAACCTATGGAGGCCTATCCATAGATTTCCAGTAGGACCGGTTGGCCGCTTGCTTGCATTGCAGGTGGACGTCTCACGCTGTCGGTGCGTGCTCTCTATTTGAGAACCTATGACCCCATCAGCCATCAGTTCTGCGTGCTTTGTGGTGGCAGTATTATGTCTTTACCTTACTTTTCGTCTTTATAACAACGGTTTGGATCTGCGGTTATTTACAGAAGGTGTGCGCTCTCAACTTACTGTCCGCTCCACAATTTTTTTCTAGTACTGTCGTCTTTTGCGTCCGTTTCTATGCTCTATGACGTTAAACTAACCTCTGTTTGAACCTTAGCTAATGTTCCATTAGTTGAAATGTCAGCTCTTGCCAGTGAGCGAGTGAACGAACGAGAACTAAATGCTGTGTTGGCACGCGAGCATCCGAAAATTTAGCTTTTTAGTTCAAAGTTCCAGCTAGAATGTTACGTTTGATTTTGTAGCTCCCGTCAGTTTTGTTTTGAGTATATTTGTACTTAACTGTCTAAGAATACAGTTCTTATTTTCAAGATATTTTCTTTGATCCTTAGTTAATTAACAATAAGGTCTAATTTACCAAATATGTTTGCCTACAGAATTAATTGACACCGAATTGTTTTTACTACGCTGAAGATAGTCTTTATTATTATAATAAGTATGGTTCTTAGATGGCAACGTTAGAAGAAAATCATTAAAGTAATTAATTAGGTCTTTCTTCTGTAGATAATTAGGTCCTTTAATAGTTTGAACAAGCCACTTCCGAGAATCTTGTCTTGAAGAATCGTAGTTAAGTCTTTCAGTTCAGCATCTTAGAAGTTGTAGAGGCTATAAATTAGTCGACCTTCACCCTTAATGACGTTTATACATTGCAATGTGATGATAAAAATACTACTTACTTTTACTTATAATACTTACTTTTACTTAGTTTCTTTGACCGTTTTGCTAGTGAAAAAAAGAAAGCCGTCGAAATAACGGGAGACCCCCTTGAAGCATATTTACTTTTTTGTAAAAATCTTTTGAAAATTTGTTACTAAATGTTATCTATATGTAGAGTATTAAAATAACATAATCAGCCTTTAATGTTCCCACTGCTGAGACACAGGCCTCAGGGAGTGGGCTATAAACCGCGCGGGTTCAGTACAAGTTGATTAATGTCATGTCATGTCTATTGGCTCTAGGACAAGCCAGTTTCATCGCGATAAAAAAAGTAAAGAAAAAAACAGTCCATCGTTAGTCTCTGCATCTTTATCTTTTCCAACAGTCAACCAAGAGTTGGTTATCTCGTGGAAAAAACCGAAGGCATTACATTTAGCTAACTCACAACTTTTCCTTAGAAATAGGCTTTGTAATCGCCAGGACGAACAAGAAGAAATGGCAAGTTTAGTGACACGGAAATATAAATTGCGTTTCTGTTTCTGCGCGGTCATCAGAAATATGATTAAAGTAAACCGTGTAACGTAAAATGTTCTGATAAATCTGAGAAAGCTCGTAGAAAAAGACTTTTTTAATATTAGCTGGAATAATTTGATTTCGGAAGCGGTCCTTTTTTAAAAATGTCAAGGATTTTTCGATTTTTGCCCGCCAAGGGGTATTAAAAACGAGGCCAAACATCTGCCAGAGTTGTAGGACTGTGTTTAAAGTCACTGTGGCTCTGAAACGCAAACGATAACAGTTGGAACAGGTGGATATAAGTCAGTAAGATTTTGACAGTCCACAAGGTTCGAGTACTTATTGATAATTTTATTCAATGGTGATTGATACCTATTTTTTGTGAGTCAGGTTATCCAGCCTTCACAAACCAGTTACTGGGCTCATAATACCTCTTTGGTAAGACTCACTATTAAAGATTAGAGTTAGAAAAGAAAGCTTATTAGGAGCTGGGGTGTCCTTCTACTCAGAAAACAAGGGTGTCCCTATGTGGAATGAGCTGTTACCCGTTGAGGGACTAACTTTCACAAACATTGAAGATAAAATTAAATGGATGGTAATACATACATAACCACGACACCATCTGTAAAATAACAACTACCTTTTTCTAATCCTCTTTCAAACCGTATACTCAAACTATAATGGAGCTATAAATTATTAACATCATACATTACCTTTTCTCGCGCAAAGCGTAAAGGGCAGCGCTTGTCAAACTTTTTGCCGTCAACACGTGTTACAAGTAGTTTTGTTGCGAACTAAAGTTGGAATAGTACGTGTACGGTGACTATGTGTTTCGAATTTTGTAATAAGTAGGGGGTGTGTAATTTATCAGGGGTGACTAATAATAGCGCGGACTTACGAATTTTAATAAACAGTGAAGGAAGAGTAAAGTAACCAAAAAATGATATTTTCAGTGTTTATAATAGCATGGATTTGGAGATAAAACTAATCACTTTTTTAATACAGGTTTTAATTATAAGAAAAGCCATTGTATTTACATTTTATTTTAACGATAGACTCGCGTAAGTGATGGTGTGATCGACGTGGGGCATGTTGAGGCATGGTTGTCGAGAAAGAAACAGTTCACTCTTAACTTAAAAACTTCTTGACCATTTATCATAATATCACATTAAGGACCTGCGCTCTGAGTAATCTACAGTATTTAGAAAAGTTTTACTTCAAGATTTTGTAGCTTTTGCATATTCTTAACCAAGTGAAATTGGAACTAAAATGTGTTTTTGTGTCACCACTTTTAGCACTCCCCACAAAAAACATAGGTTACAGCTACAATAGATGTAGTAACGCGGTATCGCTATTATATCGCTATTAGCGATAAGATCGCCTTTGTAACCTTAGTAAGTATTGACATTATTGTAAGCTTGTAATTATTCATTTTGGTGTACAATAAAAAATATTGTATTCTATTCTATTCTCTCGAATAATGAAAGTAACCATTACACCACACATATCAAAGGGCAGCGGCTGCCAAAGTTTTTGCAGCCGACACGTGTAGGGAACTACTCGCAGTTCTGAAGTTGGCACAATCCGCGCAGGGCTGTCAAACTTCGGAACATATCGGTCGATTCATTATAAGTAAGCTGGGTTGTTCTGGTTTAGTTATTGGCAGTTGATAGGGGTAGTGGATATCGATTAGGGCTGATTTATTAGAAAAAAAGAAGTTAAGAAATTAGGAATAATGGTCATGGTTTCTTCCGTATCTTGTGAGATTGTTTCTCGTAGTTTGTGAAAATATTTTATAGTTAGTTATTTGGGTAAAATATAATATAAAATTGTTGACAAAACTTTAAGGCGCTCCCTCGCCGGGAGCATTCGCGTGTAATGTAACATCAAAGCGCGCATTGTGATGCTCGATTATCTTCCGTCACTCATGAAGTATTTGAATCTGTAACGTTACATTACAGGTGAATAATCGCGGTAACGCCTTAACGGAAACATGTTAAGAAAATTGGCACGTTTTTGAACCAAAAATTAGGAGACAAGTGATTACAGTGCCATGCCATGCTAATCACGTGTATTCCAAGAGCGGGAAAAGCTGTTTATGCTATACAAACGCAGCTAGTTTTACCTAAACTACCTGCATAAAATACTTATAGCAGTGCTTCTAAAGACTAATTATCTAATTACTGAAAGATAAAATGCAACAACGTTATAACAAAGTTGTTTTAAACGTTACATTAAAACACAGTAGTGTTGTTATAACGACACGATTAAAAAATAACTGTTTTTTTTTAAACGTAGTGCTGTGTCAGCCCTAACATAAGAGCGGAAATGATGTCGTGAGCAGTTGGATACAAAGTGTTATGTCTCTATTATGTATCGGTGGACATTTTGTAGAACACAACACTATGTGTAGTGTTTGTACTTGATGTTAGGTGAAAAGGTTAAGACCTTCGTCTTTGAGATGATGAGGGTAAGTCCACCTTGTTAGGAAGTAGATGAACATTATGATTGACGTCAAATGTGTAGGATACCTATTCCTAAAGATGTTTGACGTCAGTCATAATGTTCTAATGTTAACTTAGAAATAGTTTTTTGATTGTTGACAATTTTGGAAAATATTTTCTCTCTAATTTTTTGTTAGCCTAGATTTTTAAATCTCGACACAATATTTAAACTCATATGCATAATGGCGAGACTCGTAATAAGTACTAGTAGATCATACAAATATTATATTCGCAGTGAAATAGCGGATTGATTGATTACTGCGATATCTGTGCTGCCATGTTTTTGAAGGAAAATTAATACTAAGTAATTAAAATAAGGTTTAATCTGGTTTATCAGCGGCAATCTCAGCAGCAACGTTTGCTTTCGCCTCGACGTGAATTGCCACAAGATTAGATGCAGTAGGTAAACGGACATGCATTAAACCCAACAAAAGCAATTAACAAACTAATTGCCACTTTTAAAAGAAATTACATTAATTCATTCATTGATATAATTAACGAACTTACTACTAAGTTGGCAACCTTAAAGGGCGGAAATGACATCGCCAACTACGACCGGCAACAAAGTGCTCTCAGTTTATTATTTACTTGTGGCAACACTGGCAAGTACTGGCAATGCTGGCAACATTGTTCAGTGCCCATGGTTGCACTGCTACAATTAACTTTATAATTGGCCTGTATTATTTTAGTCTGTGGTTTATATTTGGATACTAGTTTTAACAAGGTATAATACTAGATAATGTACACAGAAAAGTAAGTCTATGTTATTACTAAAATATACCTACCTATGTATGTACTCAGCCAGTATTTTCTTATATAAGCACACCTAAAGTTGAAGTTATTTGTACATATATTTTGGACTAGCTGTGCCCACGACTTCGTTCGCGTGGATGTCGGAACTTAACAATCTATTTTTAATTCGAAGCGCTGTTGGAGGATACCGATACAAATATTTTTTTTAATTTATTCTAGTATTTTCGATATTTTTAAGCCCTGAGCGAATTTAACTATTTTTTTATTAAACTATAGATATTTTCGAAAAAAAAGCATACACTTATTTAAATCTCCGCAAAGTCATTATGACTTTGCGGAGATTTAAATAAGTGTATGCTTTTTTTCGAAGTAATATTTTTGTTAACCTTCTATTTATGAAATAGAGACAACTAAAGACAAAGGCCTATAATTCAATTCAGTAAAAGGCCATTTAAAACTAGATCTAAAAGCTTTTTTATGTCGCACGACATTGAAATAACAGTATTTCAGCTTTATATCACTTTAGTTGTTGTTTATTTTCATGTTTCAGCTCTATAAAAAGTATATCTAAGATTTATTTATTGTCGACTTACTTTTACTGATTGAGATTTGAAGAAAACTACCGAAGTTAATGGCTAAAGCTACTATTACTGTCAAATTACCGAAATTAATATAAATTCGCACTAATATACAATGGGTCTTTGTCTTGAACGTAATTTAACGCATTCCCTCCATACATTGCCATCATACGTACCGTTGTTTTTATTTCATAGTAAAGATTTATCGGATCCGTGTTTCATCGCAATACAATATTGACTGGGACTGGAAAGGTGATTATCTATTCCTAGGTCCAATTTTGTCAGCCCCTCGGGGTCCTGTCCGTAAATCTATCCGTAAATCACAATAACAATATTCATATATTTCCACATGCATGGAAATATGTGTAGCTTATGTTCATTGAAGTCCAACCTGTTCGTGAGAGACTTTAACACACTATCATGTTAATGGGTAAATAGATACATTACGACTTTGGTATCCGACGGCTATCGCAAAACAAATCCATAGAAGATCGTACACGTACGTGGCAATGGACTCCAGTCGTAAGGTTTCGGAGACTTGTGTTGCGTTGTGTACGAAGGGCTTTAGATTCCGTGCGGAACTTTAATACAGTTGACAGCAAATACGATCTACTTTACTAAACTATAACTTTAATGCTTTTTATCTAACCAATACAATCAATACCAAAGAATCACCACATCTCTATTTGTGTAAACCTCTTTAAAATACGTAAATCCCATTAAAATACGTAATAGCACACCTCTCCACCACACGCCTCGTTTCCCGCCTCAAGTTCCCGCTAGGAAGTAATCTTCATAAGAACGCCTGGAATCTTCACTTTCAATTGTTTTCAAGTGCAGCAATTAATTTCTGCATGCACACGGCAGCCATTGTTTGCACTTTGCTGGATTTGCCGAAGGGTTTTATGTAGATGGAACTTTCGTCAGAGTAATTAGAGTCTAAAGTGTCTTGTCAATGATTTTTCAACCAGCTATCTTATTTTCTATAAAAAATCTAATTGTTGATTTCTTACAATGTTGCAAATTAGTATTTATCAATTACCTACTCTATTGCTTGAGAAATAAAACAGAAAATTCCATTTTACGAATTTTATCGCAATTTCTTTGGCAGCATTTTTAAGGTGGGTTTTAGTCCCGTTGGTAGAGTCTACGATGTGCTCGTTCAACAAGGTGCACAACGCTGTGTTACTAGAGCACTGCTGCATGCATAGTATGACTAATCCCATCTCTATTATGACAAGAATAGACAATGTACATTTTAATTCTGCATTTTAAACATCACCATGCTTAGGACGAGTAGATACTTTTTTAGGTTCTGCCATTTTGTCGATTCTTCCCTCGACAAAACTTTTCCTACGTTGTTATACTATGACAGCTGAAAGTGTAACCTAATTAGCATACGAATAGAACTGAAAAACTGAAACTTAGTAGACCTGACTATACTGACCACTGAGGTACTCGTATATGTTTTGAAACGGTACAATGGGCCATCGGCAAGGAAAAATTTTGATTATTTTTTTATTACACTCTTGTTATGGGGAAACCAAAATCACAATTTTACACCCCGGTGCTCCTTTTACAAAGATTTGCAAGACTACATTAATGAGTAATAAAAGTACTTTTGCTTATAAGAATCAAATACTGTAAAGAAATATAATTCGTGTCAAATCAAAGAAAACAAACTCAAAGTTACACCAAAGAAGATAAGTCAGTCATAAATTATAAGCTTCTAAAATTAGACATTACTTATCAAACTCACAGAACATACAACCTAAACCTACGTATAAATGTTCAACTTTCCTTTCCTAATTAACGTTAATTATATGCTCATAATTATCATAAATATAAAGTAAGTCGTGGGCGTATACTTGTCTCCCAAAAACACGGGATTCAATGAAGTTGGTAAAATCGTGTAGAACAAGCTAATTTTGACAGTTACAATTTGATAAATTCGCCTTTATTACTGCTACGAATTACTTGAGAAGTTGTCCCAATTTTTCAAATAACTCTCATTGGGGTCTTACTAAGTTTTCGATACGTTCTCGAAGGCGAGTAATTTGTGAGAAAGTACTACATTTTAACGGAAAAATTAAAAATCAAATGGTTATTAAAGTATATATTGTGAAAATTGTCGTCCAATATGGCACTGTTTGTAGGTAGTCTACACTCACGGGGCTTCCAAAAAAAACGTGAGTAAATCAAATCCACATTTTAATCATGAACACATGAACTTGAAGAATATATATACCTACCTAGGATTTATAATAATTTTTGTTTTCTAATTTTGCTAATATGGTTATTTGAAGTCTGTTCTGTGACAAGATTAGGTAAATATAATTCGTTTTACGATAAATTGGAGTGATCAAAATGTCCCTCACGTATACCTCAGGTGTCGATTTTATTCAAGTCTGTTTCGTAAATTGGTTCAAATTCTTATTAAATGACTAGTCTATAAAATAAAATTCTAGTATATAAAATTCCATGAAAAAGTCATGAAAATTTAAGGTTTCTAATATACCTACACTGTAAATCCTTTTAAAATACATGATTTCAAAGCTACATTCTGAAAATAATGAAATTGTGTTATTTCATAGAAGTTCAGAGAATATTGAAAACCGAGCAGCTTTTATTTATTTTCAAAATTGAAAACCAATATAGCCAAACGTAAAATTGAATAAAGCCTTTGAGGAATGTTCGACGAATATAAATACAACGATCAACTTGAATTAATGTGAACTAGAAAATTGACGTTGTTTTATTTGATGTTAAAATACTTATTTTACTAAAACAGTTTAAAAGTTAATAAAGTAAAATAAATCTTTTAAAATGCAATAAAGTATAATTAATAAAAAGTGTGCTGCTGAAGTGGCAAATCTTCAAAAGTTTCTGATAATTATGATGTGAAAGGACTGATCGGTCAAGGTGATTGCTTCAGATACGCTTTAGTTGTCGTTCCTATGTCCATTCCCAATATCTCTCTGACGGGTATTATCATCACCATAGAGTTATTTGCCCTCCTATTAGTATCAGTCTGTGTTATACCACTGCTGGACAACTGACTCTATGAGTTCTAACTATTCTGATCCTGGGTTAATGCCACTGGTCGTTAGTTTTGTCCAGCTCATAGGCTCCTCATATCTCCACTCGGGTGCAGTACGGATTAGTTGATGGCACATGTCTTCGAATTGTTCTAGAACGTTTCCTGTTTCATCATGAGGGTTTCCTTCATCGCCCACCTGAAATGAAGTGAATAAGGGCAGTAAAATGATACTGAATGATGATAACACAGCCTAGATTTTTTGATTTTTACAATGGAAAGAAAATTCAATCCCTATTAAATTAAAGTCTTATATTTAATGCATAAAACGCAGCTACTTTCACAAGTTTATGACGAGGAGTTTTACGACGAATAAGCGGCTCCATATTAAATATTGAGGGTTTAAAATATTCGCTGCGATACATATGAATATGGTTCGTGTATTTTAGGCACAGTATCTTCAGTCTGATTTCCCAGGGGGTGAAGCATTTTATTTGGTGGCCTACTAAGGTTGAGTGCGTAGTAATGGCACGTATGTATTTCTGAAATTCTTTTGACAACGTATATTTTTAAATGCAGTAATGGAAAGGAACTTGTTTTAACATAAAAAAGAGTAACGTCAAAGGAGGACACGTCACTTTTCATTTTGAATCTGGTGACTCAATGCAGGTGGACTTATGCACTGTCCGTGCCCGTATAGCCTTTGTCTCAATTCATTTAGAGTCCAGGCAGTAAAGGTTTTAAGGCTTGGCAAAAAGAAAATAAACTTTTTCTGTCTGATTTGGATGTGTTTGGTCTTGATTCTCGCACACAGTCACTATCCTTTTGTGCCAAATGCTATTTACTTCTATTCCATTACCGACTTTAAGTTCCACTATTATTGGAAGCGTTACTCCATTCCGTCACTGCCAGGTATAGACCTCCTCGATTTTTACGGCGTGTTGTGTTCTACGCCCGCCTCAAAGAGTGTCAGTATGACGGGGCCCCTTTATAGGGGGCCAAAGTCTGCCGTGGTCGCGGGAATAACGAATACCGTAACACCGGACGTAAAGGACTATTGAAGGACACCGTGGCTTTCAGTCAGTACCTCCCGCTATGCCATGGGTGGGAGGAGACATTTGATGATTTTACCACGCTAAAAAAATAAGTTTCCACGAGTTGGAATTAGATCATAGCTACTGAATATCCATACATGTGTCAACACTTCTTTTAAAGTCTCTTACCAACCATTCAGTGAGGTTCTTGCTCCACTCCACATATAGCCCAGTGTATCTCTTATATCTCTATATACTCGCAAGGATACGCGAATTTGAAATTTGCCAGTTAATGAACAAGTTTCTTACGACTACATACACGCCCTTATCTATTTTGGTCACACTAACTGTTCATGCCAACAGATTCTTTTAAACCATATTTTTATCGCCAGTAGTAGGGGCATCAGCGAACACCCACAAAGTTGGATCGCTCGTCCCTGATAGCGAAGTGAAGTTTCCGAATCTTGAAGTATGGCGAGAATATTTGGCTGAATTTTTCGGATCCCCGTAAGTCTTAAAACTTTCTTTTATGTGCCAAACTGTTCAAGATCCGGGGATTCCGAAGTAATTATGGCTTCATTTGGAAATTGTGAATTATGGACACAGTTATGTTACGGGTTTTTGTTGCTGGAGTTTTGTTTTTACCTTTTTTGTCCACCTTTTGGGATTTTTTACTCGGTTTGTGTTTCTTTCTACATGGATCTTATTTTATCAAGATTTTGGGATGTATTTCTGGAAGTCCTCCACGGATTATTATCAATACACTTAGGTTCTGCAGACCCAACTCTAATCCGACCCTTGACACATTAAATCTTCGCTCCCCAAACAGAATAAAAAAAATATATCGAGAATCCCGCACTCAGACTGAAATAAAACCGTATCATTATTCAGACTTATAATTTTATTCCCTTGCTTTGAGTTGATGGACTATTTTACAGGAAGCCATAAAAATATTTTTATTGTTCAAGATAAAATGCTAAACGCGTTTTTATTCAAGGTACAGGACAATAAAGGAACAATGGTCTAGCATAATTTATTAATAAAAGAATTTCTAAAACCCGATGTTCCTGTAAAAATAATTCTTAATTAGTGGCAACACGATGTTACGGTAGCAAAAATGGGGTAACGAGGAATTTTATTTAAGTAACCTTTCTTCTTTGTGGCTTTTTGATGGTCCTTTGCCCGGATTCAATCAAAAGGAAAGTTATCGATAGCATTTCAACCAGCCCGTAAAATATTCTTTGAAGAAAAGTGCTAAGATATAAAGCTGGGACTACACATAACTTACTTCGCCCGCAGTTTCTCGTCCAGTTCACACAGTTTACCTCCTCGTTAGGTACAAAGTTTAAATTTTGAATGGAGCGTAGCTAGCATATAATATATGCATTGGACACATCGATTGCTTTATCATGTTTCACGGACGATTTGCCGGATCAAGCGCGCAGTTTAGGGTTAACTCCGTCGCGTTATACTAAAAAGGGTTATTTTTATGCGTGGAGGTTTTTCTATCCTTTTTGTTTAGAATTAAACGATTTGCCGGTAAATGTATGATATTGGTTTTTCTGCGTTTTTATTATGGCTGTTTTCCAGACGATTTATTTTTCGATTGTTCTGCTTTATTACTGTTGAGTGGTGATCATTAGCTGCTTTTCTGGGCGAACTTTTTTGGTTTGTGCGGGATGTTTGATTTTTTTGACTGTTATGGAGTTGGTTTGAATAAGTCACCATAGCTCTGTAAACAACAACTATAAAATATACTGAGTGCGTACATTAACAAAAATACTTCCAAAATATAGCCCATCTTTTGAGAGAACTTTAGCTAATGTACGCGAAGTTAATGATATGATAGGTGCAGTATGGATGGAAACCTGCCTTTTTTCTAGTCTCATTTGACCAAATAACCTATTGCCCACTTATAAGACAAGTTAGTTTGGCATAGTGAAATTTCCCGTTATTTTATGATTCACGACAAACTTCACTTCAAAAAGGAGGATTTGGTCAACGAGTGACCTAGCAATTGGTAGTCGAAAATAATCCCTTTGCGACATTGTCTTTGGTAGCAGCATCCCTGCATATCCTCTTAAAGTTAATAAGCGTGATATTGTGTATGTGTTTTCCTTGTTATTAATTTGCTGGTTGGCTGTGTCGGGCTTAACCCAATTATCTGGTGCTGTCAGGCATTAAGCCTGAATATCCTTGCATACATGATTATAACGAATTGTAATTTTGTCAATCAATTTGTTTTTCGTGATTCTTGTTTACGTGATGTTTTAATAAAGTTAATGTTTTCCCTATTTAGTTTTTAAAGGTAGTGTGAAAATGTAGTGATATGTAGATTCTTAAAGTGCATAGGTTACTTCTAGTTAAGCGTGCACCGTCGAGAATAATCATTGGTTGTCATAAGACTAAATAGTAGGATAACGCTAGTTTACGGATAAATAAAATCTTTACTGTGACTAGGGCCCACTTCTTCACTGTTACATTTTTTTCACACCTTTACAGTTGTGTAAGATGCTGAATTGCACCAGGACATAGAATAGTTCCGTCATCCTATAACGCAAAGTGCTACTGAAAAGTGTGATAGTCCCTTTTCCTCCACCCAGGGCGAGAAGACTCATTTGTTAATTTTACCACCCAAAAATAGCGATATGCTGAAATAGAAATCATATATTTGCTAAAAATGTAGGTATACAAATAAGGTGTTAAATAATAATATAAAGTAGTCCCGTTACATTTTACCTTGCGGCATGCAAACATATTCCAATTACAGAAAATATTAAAATGTAAGTGCACAGTTACACTATTATAAAATTAATAAATTCTATCCAAAATAATATAAATTACAGTAGAAAATAATCTAAACATTATAAATTACAATTTTCATTAATAATTATGTGCTATTAACAAAATTATTAAACAAACTAAATTAAGAAAAAATAGAAAAAGAATAAAAGGATAAAATTAATTAATAAATACGACAATTACTGATACATTTTAATTTAAATTTATCATTTAAGAAATCTTTTACAGTGTAGTAACATTTCTGAATTAATAGTTTAGTTAACTGTTTTTTAAACATTTTTGTGGGTAGGTCTTTAATATTTTGAGGAAGTTTATTAAATACAATAGGAACCATGGACAAAATATTATTTTTTAATAGGGCTGTTTTATGCCCACCTGTGTATAATAAACTTTTATATTGGGATCGTATTGGTCCTGTACGTTGTCTTATATCTACCATTGACGTAAATAAATTCTTGTTTGTTTTAACGAATATGGCTACTTCAAGTATATAAAGACTGGGTAAGGTTAAAATTTTTAAAGACTTAATCACTGGTTGACAGCTCTCTGTAGTCTTTAAGCCTGTCATTGATCTGAGGCAACATTTTTGGGCTTTAAATATCCTTTCTCTCTCACTACAACTACCCCAACATATGAGACCAAATCTTAACACAGAAGCAACTAAACCATGATAAGCTATCACTAAAGTATTTATGTTTACTTTTTTGACAAGTTGTATAAAATATAGGCAGTTTTACTTAATTTTTTGCACACATGCTCCTGGTAGCCTGGTTACGATAATTTCCAACCACCGCGATGGTGAAGCGTGCAAATCTAGCCAGTCAATATAGATGAGTTTGATTGATCGACATATCGTCCAAAGAGCTCTGCTGGATATAAAATGTAGGTTAGTAAACCGAAGTTGAGTGACAATATTCGGGTGAGAATTTTCGCTTGTTCTCTTTTGATACGTGACCTAAATCTGAGCGAATTTCATTGTCTTGTGTCCTAGAAATACATTTTTTGAATAGCAAACCCCTTGTCAAACTTATTAATTTAAGCACTTAAAGGTTTGGTTGGCTTCCAGTCTACCCGGATGCAATTGGTTAGTATTCTGCAATGGTTTTTTGGGACTAAACCTCCATACCACTGTAACTCTTGAAAACTGGAATCAACAGTGCCGATCACCAGAAAAATGCCGAGACAATGCAGCTCGACGTGTCCCGGAGAATGAAGGATGCTGCAACGAAATTAACTGGAACAGAATAGGAGAAGGAAAATATGTAGAAGCACACAGCTAGTCATCACATTTATTTTTATTTTTACGTGGTAAAATCATCAAATGAGTCTTCCCACCCCGTACTGTCAGACTTGTACTCACTAACATCCACGGTGTCCTTCAATAGCCCTTTATGTTCCAGGGTCACGGTGATGGAATAAGTCCCGCGACCCCGGCAGGCTTTGGCCCTTTGAGAGGGGGGGCCCCGTCATTATGCTGACGCTCTTTGAAACGCGCGTAGAACACGACGCGCCGTCGACCCGGGCATGGTCCATGGTCGGTCAGTGAGTTGCCCTTTACTCGCCGCCCGCATGCCCGAGTAAACCAATAATCCAAAACCAAACAGTACGTTAACACATTCCCCCACTGGTCCAAACTACTCCAAACTCATCGCTATATTGCTACCAATCGAAGCGAAGATGTATAGCCGTTTTCAATAACTCCCTTGTTCGTTCAAACACGGCCAGGTCCTAGTGTATAATCCCCCGGGAATTTAACATAGCCGGGAGGGGAAGTTGCGGGTACAAGGGAACTTACGGGAACTAGGGGAAGTCGGCGCTGGCAGTTATTTGACGTGGAATTGTGTGGGGGAGTTGTACTTACTGTGTATGATGTGTTTTGTTAAGAATGTGGGGTATGTGGTTGAGGTTAGGATATGTGTGATATGTAGTTGTGGAATGGTGGTGGAATGAAAGGTTTTGATTTGTGGTATACGCAGATTGTTTCAGTATGTGTATAACATTCTTTTGGGTAACTGTTTTAGTGATAATTATCTTTTAAACGTAAAATCACGTGTATGCCATCCAAACGCGATAATTTCGAGCCATTTCGAATATTTTGAATTGAGATAATAAGGACAGTTTTCTGTCTGAAGCTAAATTTTACAGAGCGCCAGGCGAGATGTCGTGAAAGAACCTCAAAGAAGATAGCGGGATGAACTAGTCAGAACCAACGACCAGTGGTCAAACATTTTTTTTAATAAGGCTAGGGAAATTTATGGGGAGAGCTTTTAACCTGGGCAACACAGTAACAGGAACCAAATTGTTACAACAGCTTTTAAACTGGGTAACAATTTGGTTCCTGTTACCAAATTGCATAGGAACAACTACTAATGTGTACTCAAACGATATTTAAAACCTAACGCTTTATATCCTTATTTTCAAACACGATACCATTTTAATTAATAATACTTTTAATTTAATACACTCTCTGTGTATATAATATTGACAAAGTAAAAAGATTAACCGCTTTGAGAGCGAAACAAAAAAGAACCGCTTCAGACTTTATTAAAGACTTAAATAACTAAACTTCCCAAGTTCCAACTATTTTGTTCGCGAAAACTTAAATCAAGCTAAAGCTGTGGCTAATGAAAAATCCATTTTACTTTTAAAAATAGAATGAACGAAGGAGGTAAAGGGAACTGATTCCCATTTGTTATCTTGGATATCCCTCGGATAAGACTGGGGAGATTCTTCTTACTTACTGGGATGCGCTTTTCCCTGGGGTGGCAGTATTTTTAAGCGGTATCGATGGTTTATGCGGCTAAAAGATTTTGGTTGCGACTGTCGTTCTTCTTTGTAAAGTAGAAAGCTTAGCATAGCTCCAGCTAGTATCTGGTTGACTGGAAGCCAATCTGAACATAGTCGAGAAAATGGTTAAATAAAATAAAAGTAGAAAAGTGACAACTATGAAAACAAATATTCGGCATAAAACAAGTCCCCGAGTTTCCGTCATTGAAACATGACAGCAATTTTTCGTCATCACGTTAGATGGAAGTTTTATTCACACCCCGTTTTACGTACGTAAAACAATTTTTGCATCCGGTTTTCACATCCATTTTTCAATACCAGAAAACCTTTTACAGGCTTTCGGAATATTAGTTTTCATTCAAATGCACCGCGCAGTTTTTACTTTTCAAAAAATACCGTCCATCGAAAAGTTCGACAAATCCACTTAACGCGAGCCAATCACGTGCCGGTAGTGGGCCGACATCCCCCGACGCCTTCCGATGTCTCCCGAGCCTCCTCATACGAGGTCGCTCTTGTCCAGAGCGTTTCCGGGGTCCGTCATCGTCCCCATTTCCTGTGACATGCGTCGTCCGCCATTATTCCAGCCGACGTGCGACGGAAATCGCCGAGCGCACCCGAAGGCGATCGTTCGGAAATTTGAATTGGGAACTATCTTAGTAGCAGTTTTGTAGGGTTGTCAAAAGTGACATTAATGAATGGTGTATATTACAGGGTATAATGGTCTTGAGACGTAATAGGTAGTAAAATGGCAATCATAATTTGATATTTTAGTATTGGCATTAATGTTAATATCTCTTACGCTAGTTACACCGCATCGACTAGCATGGCTACCTGACAAATCTACGGAAGAAAGGTAAAATCAAAACTATTTACGTACATTTCCTTCTTCCCTCAATACCCGTCCCAAATCCTAGAACTAAATATTTAATCAAATCCTCTCACTAAATTTGACAGCCCTACCCGCATGTGCCAAATTGGGTAGCAAAGGGTGCTATGCAGATTTACGGAACCTCGTACTGTGGCGGTGCGATATTGAGGTCCCGTCTCACTCCCTGATGAATTTGAATATTAGATCGGTTACCTAACCATTTGTGAGGTTATAACGCGTTGGTAGATTAGTGAATAGAGCGAAGAGTGGATTATTATGGCTCAAAGTGTATTGTGGTTGATTTTCAAGGGCGTAGTTGGCTTAGGATCAGCTAGTGTCAACGGATAGTTTCCTTCAGGAGAAGATATTAAAACAAGAACAGACTAGACAGAGGATTTAGGTTACCTACACGACATTCTATCTTCAAAAACGGCACACTAACGCACACATGAATAACTAAACATTGCAATAGCACACTACATCACGATTAGTCGCTAAAGTAGGATGGCATCGCAAGTGAAAAAGAGACAAAATAGATAGTCAAGGTTTGTCAATTGACCACATTTGAGCGCGTCACTTTCTGAGCGCGTATAACGTATTACTTATAATATCATTGGTTATGGTGGTTGAAATTAAAAGTTTGCGAAACTTTTAAGAATACAGCATAACGTATGAAGTACCCAACGTTGGGAAACACTTCGTTGTGTGAGACGGTTTGGGGTGTTGCGGAAGTATGTCATGTCATTATCTCTTTGAATTTTTGGGTCCGGACATGCCGGTTTCCGCATGATGTTTTCCTTCGCCGTTTTGAGAGCACTGCTCAAGTGCTCATAATAAAATAAATATTTCGTGAAGTGTTTGCCTTGGTTCAAACACATGCTCTTCAGATAGAAGGTAATATAGCGCCTCCACTTGATAAATTAATATTACGACATGACTGACGGTTTTAGTTGTCATGTCAATATGGACAAAAGAAAGTTCGCTAATGGTTTTCAAATCGAATATTTAAACGTTGAATCTGATATTTATTCAGTACCAAATACGCCATGATTTTATATTGAAACAATACGTTTTTGTGGTAATTTGACTTTGTGATGTTTTTTATTACTCCGGGTAGTGACGTAAAATAGTGATACGTGATCAGGCGATATCTAATCACACATGTGTATTTCAATTACATCACGTTTCAGATGAACCGAATATCCGAACATGTAACAGAAAAATCCGATCAACTATTCGATTTTGACAATCAAATCGTAGTGTTAACGTTACGGACGCCTGCTCCCCTACATAGAAACAATTAAAAAAACCGCTCCGTACAATATTGGAAACAATTCGCTCTCGTCACGGCGCCAAACATTCCATTTTCGATTAATCGAACGTGCGGAAGAGCGAACTTGGTCGTGGTTTTACTATGGATCCATCATATGTCTAGTCGTGCCACTATGTTTGGGATCTTTACGTAGAAAACCGGGGCTTTTACGTGGAACGACTGTCTATCGGATTTTTTATACCACAAAAGGCGACAAACAAGCATACGACCTTTCTGATGGAAAGGACACCATAGCTTGAGCCCTAGACTATAGTGTTCTAGAACAAGTGCTCTGCAACTTTTCTGAAGCTATTACACAATACTTGCGGATCCTAAAGGGGTATTCAAGGTGAAAATCCATCTGGACTGCCAACAGATCTCAAGAACAGATCTTGAGATGGTAGCCATGCGTTTTTAGATCCTGACAAGAGTTTATAAGTTCATCATAACCACCGACCTAATAATGCCTTTTTCTTTGCTTGTAAAGGAAATAATTTATTCGTAAAAACTCGAACAAATAAAATAAAACATAAATCTTCCCATTATTAAAACTAGGATAGGAGTTAGGACTAGTATAAGCGTCAATTTTAATAACAATAGTTTAGATACCTATCTAATGGTGATCGCAGTGTGAACTCATTATTAAAAATATTGAAATCTTTGCTCTTGCACGCAGAATAGCAAGGATGCCGATCTAAAAATACTACCTTTACAATATTGGACAAAATCCTGGCGTTTTCAAATTGAATTTTCAATTAATCGGCGTTCACATGGCAGTGTGTACTAGGGCGTGAATTTAGGACACTCATCCACACATACGTGGTCAAAGATAACATTGCCAACGCTCTTATCTCGTGGCCGTAAGAGCTGTTTTTACACCCAGGGTGACTGTATATTAATAGTATTTTTCCCTATGAATTTTATTATTATATTGGTATAACATCAGCTCGTGTGTAATCAAGTTTAGTGTGACCCAATAAAAATGAATTACGCTGTAGTTACGCGAAACTGTTATGGGGACGTAATTTCAGTAAAATAAAGCTGGTGTTTTTAAACGAGCGTGTTAAGGGAAATGGAATCATAGTGAGTGTGATTTGAAAAAAGCATTTCGTTTTATACGAAATGAAAAGTTGTCAAAATGTTCTCACAATATATTCACATAACCTTCATAATGATTCTGCTGTGATATAAACTTAATTTCGTTGGAATAGAACTTAATTTCGTGGTTAAAAATTGCCTCGCAGCGTTCGGTGAAATGGGCCTCTCCCACACGCGTTTTGCCTCCTCCTTCGCTAGCACACCTGCTTCGAAGTTCGCTCCTCAGCATGGCATCTACCTATGCGGGCACTAAGGCCTAGATCGTAAAAAAAAGCTCTTGGATTTAGTATTACCATTAATGTTATTATGGTTTAGCTTATTATCAAAACAACATTTATATGTAAACGGACGTATAATTGATTTTTGTATTCAAGTACAGATTTAGTAGCCGTAACCCCTAACTTAGCCACAGTTAACAATACAAACGACGAACCCAAATCAAATTCCCCAGTCATTAAATTCCAGACTAAAAGCTAAAATAGCCCAATCCATTCCATTTCGAGCTCTAGAATACCCTCATCACATAAAGAGAAGACATCAATCAAATCCAGTTAGAAATAGCGAGAACACTCAAGTTAGAACGACTTGCGTCGCATTGGGGGATTGTGGAGCAGCTGACCGGAACTAACGCTGTCCAAGTTTATAGAGTAGGTTTAAAGCGTTTGTGTTGATTTCGTTTTGAAATGCAGACTTCTACAATGTTTATGTTAAGACAAAGTGTATATAGTGCGGCAAAGATTTCTTTGCTCTGTACTGTCAAAATGGAGGGAACCTGGTGAATCTTTGTGATAAAAAGAAAACAAGATAAGAGTGTTACTTCAGATTTTGACTATACACTTAAAGATATTGTGGACAGTAAGATTAGGCGATGATTTAACACAAAAACTGTAAATTTTATACTTTTTCACATTTATCAAAATCGCAATACAGCTGCTTTTAAAAAGACAGAAGATTTGATTGCGAGATCACATCAAAATGTAATTGCTTCTGATATGGTTATGTAGCGCAACGGTATTACAGTCAACAATGGCTAGTAGTATCATTGTTTTCCCGGTAGGAAATAGCTGAGTATTCCAGGGACCTGTAATTAAAATAAATGAAAGCACAGGGTCAAAAAATATTTCTGAACGCAATTCCCAAAGAGCTCATTGTAACTTTTTCAAAAATATCTTTATTTCCGCAACACATTTTTGCTACGCCCGTTGTGTCATTGTGTCAAGTTTTAAAGAGTCAATCGAGGGAAATTGGTTTTTGGCAAAGTTCCACAAAACAGGTTTCCGGAATTACACTGTAGATAGCTCTATTGAGCAGTTTTGCATGTCATAAATGAGAGAAAGAAAAACAAGAGGATTTCACAAACAGGTATTTTGGAAGTGTTGTCATAAGCGGGTGACACGTAGTTGCGAGCCTGTTGACATCAAATGGCACGAATGTATGATGACGATGACTACATTTCATTAATACATAAGTATCTGTGCTTCTATCGATTGTTTTTTATAACGTTAACCCGCACTAGGAAGTTCTCCTGTGTCGTGGTTTCGTTTAGAAACATAGTTATAAACTAAAGGGCCAGACCCGAAAAAACTACTTGATGATCATACAAATACTTGCTCCATGCGGGAATCAAATGCGCGACACGCAGAACAGCAGTCCAATTGCTCAGCCACTGCGTTACCAGTACCGTCATTGTCATCAAATGGCACTAATATAATTGATTACGATGACTAGGTATCATTAATACTTAACTGTCCTCCGTGTTACTGTTTATTTTATGAAATGTTTCTATCATACTGTCGAGATTTATTAGCATTTCCAACACAATTACAAACTCTAACAATTATGCCTTCATGCTCATATCAGTTAGTCCAAGTCTTGATCGGTATCCGGGGAATAGCCTGTCACTTCACTCAAGCTAACCGGAAGATACGTCTGCTTGTCCAACTTTATGAACAGATGGTGAATGCGATCGTTGTGGGACGCTTCCTGTTATATGGGATGTTGGCCGCCATTTAGTTGTATATTGCAAAAGTTGGATAAGACCAAGTATTTTATATGGGTCACATTCTTTATTGTGATATAAAAAAAAAATTGAATAAACAAGGAAAATGATTCTGTTATCCTATTCTCTCAATAATTTATTGGTGTAGGTATAACTCTGGCTAACTCTGCTATTATTAGAGGCGTAATGATAATGCCTGAAATATGTGAAGGTATCATTCAACAACACCTACATACTCGTACAGTTTTATGTGGACTAAACATACGCCCTTTAGGTACTCTCGTTTTATTCGTTCGTTACTAAGCCACTATAATTTTTAAATGCACTGGATATTGGAAATCGTCACTTCTGCTCTTTTTCCTTGTCAATAACTATATATTTTATATATAAAGAGTCTCGTGTGTTGTGTCTACAGTTTCGGTCAGTCGGTCAAAGGCTATAGTCGTAACAGTAAACTTTTACGAGCGCTGCAAAGATAAGGAGCGGACATGTTATACTTTTATCAGCACATACGTGGTAACAATGTGTTTCTATTGTCATTGTTTTTGCTTTTCTTTTGTTTGAAATAAAAGTTTGTTGGAATTCTGTAGGTTTAAAACTAAGGAAGAATATGTAATAAAATCAAATGAATGAAATGAATCGAATGTAGTCCATTCTAACTATGTAGTTAATCAAATGATTTAAATAAATGGGGCAAGAAAATAGGGCAGACATAAGAAGAAACTTTGTCGTAAACTGCAATTCGAAAAAGTAGTATTCAAATTCGAAGGCGACCTAGTAAGTTCAAGCCACGTTCACACATTCCCTGGGAACAGCTTTGAATTTCGTTCAGCCCGTTTAAGAAAATACTGCGCAGTCAACTACCAACAATCTCGTATAATAGAATCTGCAACTGACAAAGAGAGCTATCTTGAAAACATCGCGACCCATTTACTGGAACGAGAATCTAAAATTGGGCTCGTTTTCAGTTTGGTAATAGGCTATTTAGCACCGCTTGGAATGAGAAAACCAGTAAAGGTGGCTGAAAATATAGTGCGTCCTAATACCACAAATCCTTCGCGTTTAATTAACGTAATAATTTTCAAAAGCAATTCGAATACAATCGAATGCTATAGCAGAACTGTAACTCCATTTTATGATACCTTGGGGTATTAGCATGTAGATTGTTACCGCTATTCCGGTATGGAGCGGTTTGATGTGGTTCTAACTGGTTGGAACTGCTTCACGCCGGATCCTAGTAATCCATGTTGTGTTAATCTATGCGTGCAATCTAGAAATGATTCTGGTCATGATGTTCGGCATATTTTACGATGTTAGATAGAAGTTTTTTATGTGTGTTCGACTATGAAATTGTTTGCCACGAATGGTTCTGAAAATAGACTAGGTATGTACAGCCTTCGAAGAAATTGTTTTATATGCATACCTACTTAATTTTTTATAGCGTCGTTATTTTAATATTAACCTCAAACTCCACCATAGCATGAATTCTTTTAGCAGTTTCTCGATAAGTAAGTTTAATCTACGTCTACCTCTTGTCGGATAAGCCTTTATTTTGCTTAAATCTGATTCTATAGTCTTCTTGTACTCAAGTAATTCTAAAAATAACAAGTACTGACTGTAATAATAAGCAAGATTGTAGCTACCCAGAGACTGGTTTATTTATGAACGTTGTTATATTTGAGTAGGATGCTTAGCTTAACAGACTTGTGTTCTCTTAGTCCTTGGGATTAACCTAATTATAATCCCTGGTGAATACACCAGTACTAATTACTTAATAAAGTGGAGTTTCACTAAGTTTGATATTATGTTTACTGTCTGGATTGAAATTGGTGAAATTTTCCCAGTTGACATGATGACGTCTTTTAATTATTGATTCTTCACTCAAAATCAATTTGGAAGTAATTTTTCAAAATATTTACAGCGTTTTCTGATATTGCTTTCTACATTAGCAAAAGAGAAAATAAAAGAGTAAAGTTTACTTTTAAAATGAGAAAGATTTGTTTTGTCTATTTTTGTTTACACTATTTTTGTTTAAAGTCAAAAATGTAAATAAAAAAGATTCTGTACACCAAGAATCACGGTGTAATTACCGTTCTTAGAAACAAATTCCAGATGAAAACACATGAATAAATCCAAAATGTGCTTTCATCAAACTTTACATAATGAAAAGCAAAGGAATTCAAGACCAAAATGCGTGGTCCTAAGTTACGAACAACGTAAGGCATTTACATGTGTGCCAATTCAGGAACTTATACCTACATTGTTTTCAATAATATTATATTGCTGCCTTGCGTTTTAATGTTTACTTACTTCATTTTGGATATAACTAACTTAATCTGCTCACATCTGGCTGATAGCTGGTTGATTTATTTTGTGAATTAGTGAATATTATGCTTAGTTATTCGTTATTGCGTGCTTTATCATCATCATTCCATCTTCTATTAAACCATAAAAGAGTAAACCTCTACCTTGTTGTTTAATAAAAACAAGTATTAAAAAAGATAACCTAGCCAGGGCCTTCAGACAGCCCTAAATTTCATAATATTCTAAATATATGGAGTTCATAATTTTTCTTGCAACAGTTTTAGGGGATACAACCAAAAAATAAACGAAGACGGGCATGCTTAATCAAGTATAAATAAAGGATTATAAGGGATGAAAGGGTCGAAAAGGATAGTTCTAAAAATATGCTTAGCTTTGTAATCACTTCAAAAGATTTTGTGTCTATTCCAGTGGTTTTGCATAAAACAAATAGATGGAAGCCAACTGACAGTTGAGTGAATTTATGGGCCTTTTTCGTGTAATGCAATGATGAGGGTAACAATGACGTAAAGAGTCTGTTCCGTAAAAGATAGGATTTGTATAGAAATCGTTTCAAAAGCTTATTGTGTTCCAGATTTTCGCTCTAAGAAATATCCATTGGGCCTTTTTGATAGCGCGATAATACATTTAATGTAAACCTCAACAAGAGTAAATTTCGTTCGAAAAGGTAAACATTTAGTTTCAAAAGTTCCATTAAAGTAGGGTACCGAAATTAGAATAAACCGCGCGGAATAAAATTTGCATACAGTGCGGGTCGCGCTCTACGTTCAAAATTGAGTTTCCCATGCCTATTCTAAAACCAATATGGCCTCCATCTACCTTTTCAAATCGTACCCGTCCCTACTATGGCGCGACAAACGATGACACTTTGAAAACGATGACACGTTTAAATTCACAGCTATCTCTTGCAACATCAGCAAGCTATACGAATCTGTTCTAACATTATCGTCAATGTATAACAATATTTGCGTTCTCCATTTCTGCATCGCACACAGTTGTAGGAGTTACGGCCCCATTCCAGGGATTGTTGTGTTTCTTGTGTAAATTTTCTTTGTTTGCGAAAATAGCTTTAATGTGTGTAGTGGTTCAATAAAGGACCTTATTGTTAATATTATAAGTTGTGTGGTTGTATGAAGGTCGCATTACATAAAGCCGTTTAGACCCTGAACCGGCATTCCAGCTTTGCGCAAGTTGTTTGTAATATTAACATCATTAAAAAGTTTTTAATAGAAACATGAGAAAATAATATAATCAAACTTGCTTTAAAGTTATTTATCCTAAAGATTCTGGTATGTCTGGTATCCGAGATGAAAAAATTATTGAATAACCTAGAACTACGTGAGAGATAGAGAAATAATTTCCGTTGCCCTGCTTTTAATTCAATATAAAATGTAAATTACCTGATGTAGTTTTCATCCTGTTGAGGCGATTAAGTTATTACGCGAAGTAACGTTTTATCAAAATGCTTTAGTTGGAACTAATTACAGGCGCCAGTAATTGCTATAATTTGACTAGTTTATCAGTAATAGCGTAACATAACTTAATATTAGTATTATTTTACATATGTAAGTACTATGGTAGATGGTAAGTGATAAATAAATCAAATACCAGAATCGAGCCATTAGCGTAATTGATATGTTTGATACCTACAACAAAAATTTGCATCTACTGTAGGTATAGCAGCATCTACAGTTTTCGACGTATGAGTATAACGCACTCGTGATACGAATAAATCAGCTCTAATGGATAATGCATGTAAATCGATCAACACTTGAAGCCCACATTCCTGGCGCTTATATTTTTTATGGGGATATGACGGCTTCTCTCGTAAGTATATGTCACCTGGAAAACATGCAAATACTTCCACAAACTTTAAACGCCTTTTTAAGGAAAACGCATCAATGTAATATTTTGGAAAGATGGGAAGATTTTCTCGTTTCCGTGACAAGGTAATTTTAATTTAATATTTATGGTTTTTCTTACCGCGACAAATTATGTTTTTTAAATGGAAATTGGAATTTCGCTTGTTTGTGGCGTTCTTGGAATGAGGGCATTTTTTGTTTTATGTTATGCTTTAGCATGGAATTATGGATTTATTGTTAGAAAAAACTTAATTGGAAGACGAATTAGTATGTTACCAAACAGATGTTTTATGATGGAATGAAACCTGACACGTCTACGTTGTATGCCTAGTGCATATTAATGGCCCGTGTAGTGCTGGGCGTTGTGGCAACAACTCTGGAGGTCTTAAGGCTAACTAGCAATAGATGGTTCTGAAGACGATGATGTATTGCATCAGTTCAAAACACATAAAAAATAAACACAAACAAACTTTTCCATAACGAACCACAACTTTTAATAACTATAGTGCAAAGCTTAATTTAGTTTTCCAAAACGTACTTGACGCAGTTACACTCATGTTATTCGGTCGTTACAACGCATTGCCAACATAAAACTAGTTACAAGTACACAAATAGACCATGAATAGTACTCCGGGGCAGAATTGTGACGGTTTCCTGAAAACGTCGAGAGTTGTAGGGGATAGTTAGTAGGGTGTGCCTAAGGGTACGTCGTTAGGACCTCTATTATTGAGCCACGAATTAGAAACCTTTCTATTAACCTAACTAGTTTAATGCGACTTGGAATTTACGGGTTCACGGGTAATTTAAGTAATTTATTACGGGCAAATTCTCCTCTATCTTAGTTCTTCGTTGTTATTGTTTCACGCCATATAATGTTAAGCTTGAAGATAACGTTGGTGCATACTGACAGGTTGTTAGGTACAAGGAACATTAATCTATTGTTCTCAGGCGACTCCTACAGCGCTCACGGAATAATAAATAGCAGATACAATTTCCTTTTATAACCCACATTTATTAAGATGATGAATTTTGTTTTACTCATGCTAATAAAATATTCAGGTGGCCAAAGTTGAATGCCAAAATGCCTTCCACTTTATAAGTAGATATTTTACAAATAAATCAACAGGTAACAATTTATCTTTTCGAACAATTTACTTGAAATACAATAACTTGCGACGTTGTTTAGAGTAACGATATTTTATTCCATTCAGAATATCTACAAGCTATTTTTCGTAATGAAACTTTACAGTAACTTGTATAAAACAGAAGTTTCTTTATCGTATTTTCGGGGAAGTGAAACCTTAAAGTTTGTTCCGGTTTAAGGTTGATGCTTCGGTAACTTTTGCCTGTTGTTTTGTCAAATTTAAGACGACCAACTGTTGGGTTACGGTTTGTAAACGGATATTTTAAGGTAAATGGATAAGTTTCTGATAGCGTAGATCACTTTAATATAGGTATACTGATTCGTAAATTGAATCCGGGTTTGATTTTGGGAGCTTTAAGTGGTTAATTGGTTGACTTGGTAAACCGAAACGAGAAACCACACCAGAAATGTAATAGAATTTCATAGTTTTATATAATAAAATAAGTAAATGGCGCTGTATTAGCTTCATCCTTAGTAATAATGCGCGCTAGTGCGCTTGTAATGATGGCCTGTTTCCTTTTAAGATCAAGCTATGAAAAGCTTTTTAGCTTAGTGACTCGGACGGAAGAAGTTTTTGTTTTATTTTTCAATTACTTTTAATGGCTGTGGAGAACAAAGAGTTCATGAATTTAAGTATCTTTCAGTTCTATTTCTAGTACTTGGGTATTGTTCTTCATTTTTGTTTCATAACTGTTCGTTTAGAAATAATTTAATTTAATATGTATTTTTTAACTTTTTATAGATTTTGTACTAATCCGTGTCTTGCCCTTAAAGAAAGAGAAATCGTATTATCCAATAAAGGGTAGTGGAGCTAAGATAAGCAGCCGCTCGATATAAAATCTATGCTAATTCAGCAGGATGCGGTTAGCAAACCTGATTGGCAAACCTAGCTGGCAGATGATAATGATGATGATCATAATTTACTCTTGTTAGCTGAGGCCGGTACATCTGATTTTATTTATCATGAATTTTAAAGAGTATCACATTATGCAATTTCCATTGCTACTGTTAACTGTACTTATGATAAAACGCATATCACAAAGCCGCACTAAAGCCCAGTCATAACCTGAATAGCTGAGAACTCAAGCAAATAACGTTCATATGTCTGAAGCTAGTGCTATTATGTTCTCTTTGTTATGTGACTGCACAAATATCTTCGTAGTATGAACAATCCACTTTATTAAAATGCTTTCATTATATTCAGTCACGTTTGCACCCTCTGTTACCAAAGTTAGAGAAACTTCACTGATTTTCAAATTCATGGTATTTTCAACTTTGCAACTTTTTGTCTCCTGTGCTTTGGAATGTGAAAAATTTTGTTCATTCAAGAGAGTTTTGGTAACAATCCTATTATGTTTTCGAACGTTTTCCGTTGAATGAATTACTTTGAGGACGTTGGTCACTTTGATGTATATTGATGCCTTTCTTTGAAAAAGATTATCAAGGTGGCTTTTCAAGAAGGTATGTCTGTATTTCGTTGGTTTTCTGCGAATTGATAGTCATGAAAATGTTCTTGCTTTGGCGATTCATTTTCAGAAGCTGGAATAACATAAATAACAAGTTAGTTTCAAAGAAATACTTATCTCTACTAAGAAATACGTCTTAGTTCTCAACAATTATGCACATTCATATTGAAGTGTTGTTTTCACTTTATTAATGCTTTAACTTTTTATTTAAGTATAGACTTCTTTTTTTTTGTTAATTCTTGTCTCATATTTTACAATTATTTCCATTGCGAACATTAGATTCCACAGTTTAATGTCCATCCCATTAAGTTCAAGTGTCGTGGTTAGCATAGTTTAAAATTTTTACACCAGTCCATAGGACCCAGGAGGGTAGTTGTAACTAATCTGACGTCAAGCTTCCCAGTTCAGTGTGTTTTGTAACAAGCACAATTTTATGTACATTTTTATTCCTGAAACTTGTCACGGCTATGATTTCTTTGAAAGTATAATACCTACAAGTTTTTATTGATGTCTCTGCTGTTTCAGGCGTTGGAATTTTAGTAGTCTCTTTTATTTTTAGGTCACGTTCCTCGTCTTTATAGGCATTGATCGTAACGTTCTGTTCGTAAAAAAATATTAAAAGGCTTACTTGAAATGACAGCTTTAAAGAACACTAAAGCTGTAGTTCTTTTATTGAATAACAATCATTTTCTCTTATGGTGTAGACATAAAACGTGAGCCTTGTTAGTATTTTTAATTTAATATTAGTATGTTAGAATGAATTCTTTGTTATGATATTTGTGTTTGTTTCACGATTAATTTTCTTTCTGAGTTTGGTTTGTTTTTCCTTTAAATTTATGTCAGGCGACTTAGTGAATCAAGCAGATACCAAATCCTACTCAATATTACTCTAGCAATCTCGTTAAACCATCAACAGCCGTCGTTCCCACCAACAGCTTACACCAGCCAATAGTTACGTCAATTAGCTCTCCTATCGCATATTGTATCTCCGTTTTACCTCCGTGTTAATCTCGAGATTACTCGTCGACGTCAACCCTCTCAGTTATATTACGTCATTATGCTACTCTTCCCTGTTATGTTTCGTCGTTATGTTCTGTACTGCCAGGTGTTCCAACCATCTTGCTTCTAAGCGTTATTGTATTGGCTTCATGCACTGTACTGTTATGTTACGGCTTGGATTTCAAATTTTTAACTATTTTGGTTGGTTACGGTTGTTGTGTTTTAAATTAGGGAAACCTGACTCTTTTGATTACAATCAAATAAGATATTGGCTTGCATGTTTTTAATTTCGTTGTTCATAACTTGAAAATGCAAATATGAAATTTCTAGCTTCTCTTTAGATTTTACAATCCCAATTTATCAGAACATTTAACACAGCCACTTATCTTGAAGAAACTGTAGATTTCAACGCTATCTATAATAAAATCTTAATACTCCTAGTTTCCTTTCTCAAACAACTAATGAACCCATAAAAAAGAGCAAGAAATAAAAAAGCTGCCAACAAGAAACTTCCAACGATTAATCAATTTCCAAGAATACAGGTGCTGCCAAGTTTCGGCATCGATTAAAACTGCATAAAGCCATAGCTAGGCAAGACTGTTTCATTATTAGTTCAGCGGCAGTATGAAACTACTGAACTACTGGCGTTCTTTTATGAGCTTATTTTATTAAAGAACTTGCGCTGGTGTACTGGACTATTTATGTTTTAGTTTTGTTTTAAGTTTGGCAACTTTAGAAGACACCTGGATGTTGTATTGTTATCTGGTAGATTGTTGGATAGGTAGACTGTTCTCCGAGTAAGCTCAATAAAAAAAATAGCCAGGGCTGTTTGTTACCCAGTAACAGAAATGTGAAGCTCAGATAGGCAGCCATGTAAAACACCCATATCCAGCTGCGTTCGATAGACTGGAAGCTGACCAACAGTTGGCAAAAAGGCTATGCCCAAGCTAGGTTGACAGATGATTCACAAATAATAAAGTAAGTTCTGAGACCGAACCTACTTAGTATGGAAAACTTTCACAAATTCTACTTCGACAATTACTATTTCGTGGTGGAACATCCACAGTTTTCGAGGATATGATATGATGGATGACCGGAAAACATGGTTCTCAAATTGCCCCTTATTATATCGTTAACGATATGGAAATACCACCAAGTAATTATAAAACCGAGTACATACTAATCTATGGCCTTACAAAACCCCTGATTTTGAGATTGTGATATGTAAACTTAATGTAGATTTGTGATTAGTTTCTCTTTTTTAACTGCATACGTTGAAAGCCATTACCTAATCTCTTGTTTCTGTAAAGAGTAGTTGTAATGGCGTTCATCACGTTTTATTGTCGTATAAACTTTTGGTAGACCTTAAGATACTACATTAGCGAAACTACCTTCAGTTATAGTTCAGTTCTTTATAACTTTATAGACTAGTTCTTTCATAGACTTTATCGATAACAGATATTATTTATTGAGACCTAAGATAATACTGGATCGAGAAGTTCTGAAGTGCGATAAAAATACTATTCTTTCTAGTTTATCACTAAAACTAAATAGTATCTTGCTAGTTATTCCAGGTTTAAGAGAAAAAAATCTCCAGTCTTCCTTAGCAGTAAGACTAAGTGTTCCAATGGGAGTGGCTCTCCTATAATATGTAGCGTTTGTGGTATCCTTGGATGAGGTTGGACCGTTATTGCCTTACGAAATTCCTTTTCGAAGGACAGTCCCTCGAGAATAGGGAAGTCTGTAGTGAAGATTGAATGTATTACTCTTTTATACTTATGCATTTGTCTGGATTATCTTGTGCGCTCTAAAATTCGTGTAAAGTAGGAGTGATAAATGTTTCAACAAATAGAGTGTTAAAATTTTCAAAAACTTGTTGCCATACTATACAAAAAAAAATGTTTAAAAAGTTTAGGCAGCACTTGAGAGAAATAAAACTTTTTAAACTAAAAGAAAAGGGAAGACAAAAAAAGTGGAAGAAAAGGGTGCTGACTACTTATATGATGAGTGATGAGTAAAAACAAATATAAAATACACAAACAGTGGAAGACAAATAGATGCGACACTGTCCTTAAACAAATTGCATTATTGACACTATAATGATACTGGCAGACTATGATAAGTGTAAAAATGTAATGAATACTTTTACTAATTTAAAACAAGATTTCAAATCACAACTGCTAATCAAAATTCTTGCGTGCACCTACGAAGCTCTTTCCCTAAAAACAAACAGTACCAATTAATTAATCAAACCTTTCGCCTCTGTATAAGCGCGTATTTTCGCTGAAATTCATTACATCCCAATACAATTCAGTTATTTATCATCCAGTGCTGTTCTGAATTAATCATCGTTCGCTTGCACATCGCGAGGTAATTTATGAACTCCATCCATTGCATTACGGGCTTATAATAATAAAAGGTCCAATTTGGAAATGTTGGAGTATGATATTTATTTGGTTAGCACGTTTTTGTTGAATTTGCTCAGTGTCATCATCAATACTGAATTTGTCATTTCTGTTTCTGAGAGTTTTGTTTTGGTTATATTCATTTATTTTAAAATTATGCTTGCTATTTTTCAGTGTATTTTCATAAACAAGTTTTCATTGATTTTATTGGTATTACTTAAGGCTTCGACCTCGACCACAATATTGTTGATTTTGATCAGACACATGGTAAGCATTTTAACTTTTTCAAAGTTTGATGAATCTTGACTTTGCGGTCTCAAGTCTGGTACCCCTTTCGAATTCTTTTATCAGATGATCTGTTATGACGACAGTTTCTCTGTTCCTTTCTTGTAGTCTTTCCAATCTGAGTCTTTATTCCTCTAATTTTTTATATGGGTTTGAACAGTTAACAGAGTATAACTCAAGTTTATACAAAATTTGTTTTAATTTAGTATCTCATTTGATTCTGCTTTAGTTTAAAATTTTATTGTAGTAGGTCAACCAGGATCGCAAAACTAATTATGTTTCTAATTACAATGCTGTGGTTTTGTGTATTGGGCAGTTTCATGATTAGTTCAATTACTTTGTTGCCAGAGCAATTTCTGATGCGGTTTTCGATACTGGTTATTATATTATATATCATGATAGACTGTAGGTGTTATTTTAGTTATGGCAGTAATTAACAAGGATGGATTTGACTGTATTATTATTTCAGAAGAACTCATTGTTGGGCCCTCATTCATTGCCATTATTTTCAGTTCTGTGCGTATACGCATTCATTTTTTTCCCGAATTTTGACGATAACGACGTATCGTAGCGATATTTGAAATATTATGTTTCAATGGGAGGTTTATTACAGTTTGTGTATCTCTTGTGGATAACCTTTGGATAGAATAAAAGGTTTCTAGGGTTGTCAAACGATTGCAAATATTTTGATAAAAAAGACAATAAACAACAATTGTTTTGAAAAAAAAAATGATTTCGATTTCCAAAGATTCTTTCACAGTTATAACTGATATTTTTATACATCAACATAATATCACTGCATAACAGTTTTGTAAAATATGCAGAAAATGCTTTTGAATACTGATTAGAGAACATACCTAATAAAAGTGTACTAATAATTTAAAATTAGCCTTCTTTGCAAGACCTAAGATTATGTGCTAACACTTATTCTTTTTCTAGGCAAACATAAATAAATAAACACAACATCATGTTATAAGAGTCTAATAAATATAATTTAATTCAAGACAATAACTGTTAGTAAGGAAGGTCTCTTTTGTATGTTTACTTTGTAAGTTTCATTATTTTTCTTTCATGAGAGTACACCCTTTGGCATTATTCCAGTCTTAAGATATTGTTTATTTAACCTTAACGAAAAATAAATAAGGTTGTTTAATGTTTAATTTAGTTTCTAGACGTAGAATTAGGTACTTTTTGATTTGTTATGGACTAAATGTTTGTCCGAGGATCAGACTTGTAAGTACTAGAGTAATAACAATTTGCCAGTGACTACGTCGCATTAAAGCTGGTTTTTATTTAATCTATTTTAGTGTTCTAAGTACGACTTTTAAAATTGATTGGACCCCGTGGTTGGTCATGTTAATTGTTCCAATCTATGTATTAGTCTAAAGAGAGCAAGAAGCATTATCTGCAAGACTGACTGTACTTACAATTACGTTGATTCTGGCTTCATGACGAAGTGTTTTGGGATAAATGCGGTGGAATTGTACAGTAGGTTTAAAACATTTTCTCAGAAGATAATCTAAGAAGTACAAAATGATGACCATTTTGAATCATTGGAATAATGCTCCGACTGATACTCTTGCCTTTTCCAACTTTACTAATTGAATTTTTCATCCAACACTCGACAAAATCAAATAAAAATTAAGCCTAATAAGTTTCTAACAGTAACTTGCTTTTCAGATAAGGCACCGTCTGAAGCAACATTTCGTGGCGCAGAGTTCCTCTCATACGACCTGACGCAGACGGGCGGCGAGCCTATAGTCAGCACACAAGACGCCATCTCACTGTACTTCAAGACACGCCAGCCTAATGGACTGCTCTTTTACACTGGTGAGAATCGCTTTGCCTTTGTTGAAACTGTAAGGAGAGTAAAAGCTTTCATTTTTGTTCAAAATTTTTGAGACGTCATTTTGCATAGGTACTAGGAGTAACGAGACTTACGTGTTGTTCGAATCTCAATCGCCACGCACTGCTCTGAATATGATGAAGGAGACATCGGAGGAAGCCATGATATTCTAAAACTAAATGCCCGACCTAAGAAATCTGCCTACCACCCACAGTGGTAGGAATTTAATAATGTACTACTGCCCAAAGACTGCCTAAATTCTCATTACTATAGCTATGTTTAAAAAAAAAAAACTTTCATCACATCTGTCTTCCCCGAAAGGATATGGATTGCTTCACTGGTTATATTAATACCATGCACAAAAATAATCCAGAACCAGGTCACCTACGAGTCCTTATACTACACTTTCGTTTGTAAAATAAACGGAGAAATGTAAGTTCTAATATACACTAAACACCGCTACCAAGACAGTCTGCTACATTTAGCTCCATAACTTCCTTTTAAATTCACTAAGATTCTCTTAACCCAGTATAAAGGCGAAGTAAATTCATGAAGATAATTTTCTCAACAAAGTCTTTTGCATTTAGGTCATGAAGCTGATTATCTCAACCTCGCTGTGCGAGATGGAGGCGTGTCTCTTACTATGGGCCTGGGCAATGGAAAGCAGGAGATGCATATCAAGCCGGCGAAGACTAGATTTGATGATCATCAGTGGCATAAGCTGACCGTGCACCGGAGGATACAAGAGGTAAGGACAATAAAACTATTATTTCCTGTTAATTATTATGCGTCAGTTTTCTTACTCAGTTGTTGCCTAAATTTTGTCCAGTAGCGATATGGAAACCTTTTGTCTTTTCGGCTGTCTTTTCTTTTGGTGGTTATAATATAGTGACGTTTTCCTAATCTTACAAAAAAAAAAATACTTGTATCGTCCTTTTCCATAATTAAGTTTCAAGAAAAAAATATTTTCTTCTAAATATTTCACATAAAACGTTATAACTCATATAAACAGCTATAATCAACGACCGTCGGTTGTACACCCTTTCTTATTTATACGGCCCCCATGTTCCCAGATTTCATCAGCCGAATATAAAGCGCTTTCATCGCTGTACAAATATTTTATGACCCCAGACCCGTATTGCAAACTATACCTTGAACTCAGATCGATAGCATACGACTTATGGCCTATTGGCGTGTTTAAGCCAAGATCCATCCATCATTGAAGCCATTACTTCAAAAAACGAATCGATTCGTATCCGAGTAATTTGATTATTAAACACAGAACGATTTTTTGTTGAAAGGCGGAATTTTCCAAGTGTTTTGGCATTCTGAATGTAATTAGCGTGGGGATCGATGTTGGTACCTATGGCCTTTGTAATTGAAGCAATTTTGCGGCTATAAATTTGGTCCGTAGTGGAATTGGGTATATGTTTCCTGTATGCTCGGGTCGACGTGGTGGAGTGTTTGAACGATGACCGTTTCACTGGCGCGTAATTAATTTTGAAAAATGTTTGCCTGTTCTTTGAAAGATTTTGTTGCTACCTTCGCCTTTGGTCTAATTTGTTACGGGTCATAATGTGATTGATGCTTTTCTTTGTTCTAGTTACGAATAGTTCTCATATTTTTCTGTCGAGAATCGGTTCGTCACATTTATTTCCTAGCCTATGAAATAAAAATGGAAGTTAACATCACAAGAACCGTATTATTTCAGTAGCTTGAATTCTCATTGCTCTTTCATTCCAATCACCTTTTATTCCAACGTATCTTACCTCAACAATTCCAACATCAATGAATGTCTGTCCAATTTTAAAATTTAATAAACATTGCATCGTTCGTCGAGGTTGCATTTTATTTCTGTTTCGTTTTTAATTTTTATCCTCGAGCCTGTCATGATTACGTGTGCTCGGAGCGCCTGAACGTCGGAAAACAAAGTTGTACAATAAATGTGGAGTAATTTTATCGGTAGTTGGTTTTATTTCTGCACTCAATGTTGATGAGACGCAATGGCACGATTTTTTAACTCTACATGCTAATGAATATTGAAAGCAAACGCATTATGAAAAAGATTACGTCATCTATGTATAAATTTTATTTTCCGAAACATTCACATTTCACTGCTGTCCTTCGATCTTGTATTTAACTCTCTTGACAATGTGCCAAGCGTATGATCAGCCCCATTATGCATAATTTGTGACCTCCATAAGTTTCAGTGTTCCAAATTACCGCAATATTAATACGAAGGGAAGCTGCTGATAACCAGCCGCTTACTCCAACTTTTAGTTTTAAAATGATTCGTCTATCCTTATATCCAAAACACTAATTCTTCATTTGTTTTCCTTAAATCTTGTATCTCCCACATCAGACTAACCCCATTCAAGTCAACTAACCACACAGAACGAAGCACAAACCGCTAGTAAATAGTTTATTTACGTGCTGCGTGCGGTCCCGCTCTATCCCTAGCTATTCCGTTATCGTTAATTATGTATTTATGTAGGGCTTTCTCATTCTTTGAGAATATTGGGAGCTTATCGAAACTGCCTATACTTGGACTAGTGGCCTGGATTTGATGCGTGGATTTATGGACTTCCAGCTTTGTGATAGATTATGTTTTTGTCCGGTTTGGAAGGTCAGAGTTCATATGTTAGGGTCTTTCACTTTGCCTTTTGGTTAGGGATTATTTTGACCTTCAATGTACTGTTTTCTTTAATAAATATAAAGTCATTTTCATAACTTCTCTTTTGAAAGTTTTTGATTAAACGACAAATTTTGTGCCATATCTTTTTCTCACGGATAAAATTTGACGCGGAACGCTGCTTCGCATACTAATGAAGCTTATTATTGTTCCAGATCACGCCGTTTACGAGTTTCTGCAGGGTAAGTAATATTAATTAATGCTGTTACTTACCTAATCCTGAGATTTCCGGTATCGTTGTCATTGTTATCAAACATTTGGAAGATTCTTATTTTGTATATATTTTCAAGGTAGTCATATTTTAGATTAATCGTGTACTGTATAAGAAAGATTTGGTTATATTTATGGGTGTGAAAAAACCACCAAACCATATTAAACTTGACAAAAACATCGTAAAACATCGATCTATAAGTATTGACATAGATGTTGTATTGAAAAACTGATTATTTTTCCTTATTCTGCTGAGCTGTATTATTTCTTCCCTCTAAAACTTCTGTTACACGTTACATTTGTACCTCCACCTACTTCTCATAAAATAAATCTACTATTATTAATAACCATAATGGCACCACGTTCTAGTTTCTACAGTTCGAATAAATAAATCTAGTTTTATTGACAATTTGCATAAGTAATAATAACCATGAGAACTGTACCACGTATAATATAATTGCTGAAGGACTTAGTTGGAATTTGAATTCTGTAGAAGTCATTTTGCGACGGACAGTAATTTGTTTCTATTCTGGAAAACTAGTAGTGGAAGTGGAACCAGGTTTTCATTTTACTAATAACGACAGTCATTTCAGTTTTCTGTTAAAAATAATTAGGTTAAAGTGGACGGGATAAGGCGTAAGAGTACCTACAACAATTCGTGATGAATTCATCTTTTTCTTTATTTCTTGAAGACTTTGGTAGAACGATTGATTGCTGCAGTGTGTGTTGTGATTCGATTCCCACACGCATAACATTTTTATATAAAGTAGTTTTTTTTTAAATACATGCCTGTGATATAGTATAGCAAAGCGGTTTTTCACTAGACAAAATACTGTCGAATGTCCTTTTTTGAAGTCGGTTTAAATGTAGTAATCAGTATGAAATCGATTTTTATACTATGATTCATGTTCTATATTTTGTACCTATATCTTAACTTGGTCTTTACTATTATTCATTCCTAGTGACACTAAAACCAACTGTAAAGCTCACTTACATTGAAGATGTTTTAAGTACGAGTATCTACATAAAGGATTAAACGTAATATAACGTGATTCTCGGTACAAGTGGAGGCAATAATAAAGTGAATTAAATTCAATAACAACTATAAAAACAAGCACTAAATCAAATAAACACGAAATAGCTGTTAATGTTTACAAAGAAAAATGGCTCGAAAGCATAACTAGCACCGAATAAATAAAGACTATAATGGCAATGTTCAGACAGCAGTTATTCTTGTTAAACTTATTAAAGTTGCAGCGAGCGATGAGAATGGCCTTTATAATGAATGTAAAATTAGCTCTTTTATTTAGAATTTCACAACAGGAATAAAGTTTTGTTTTAATTATAATTATTGATTTGAAGAATTACAAGTTACAACTGTTCAACGCCGTTTAGATGTAGAAAGTGAAATCTGCTATAAGACTCAATATAAATTGCCACGGAATGGAATCGCAATCGACCTTACAAACCATACTGAACTTTATGAATATAATGTAACGTACAGAGGCAAAGCGAGCCGAAAAACACACTAGGTGCGTGTTTTCCGGAATATTCTCGAACATTCTCTCGAATTTTCGCAGTGAGACTCTTTTATCTAGTCATATACATTTCACTATTGATATAAAGTTCATAACGCTTTGTAAGGGTTTGTTACAAAAGTTTGCTTCCATTATGTAGTTTTAGACAACGTACATAAGTGTATCCGATCATTTTACTGACCTTAATTTAATGTATTTAGGGTCACCGTAACATGTTTCTTTCCTCCATTCTTCGCAATTACTCGTCATTCCGGCAGTTACTTCCTAGCCATGTCATCTTTCATACAGTCTATTCATCGTTTCTTTTGTTTCCCTATTCTATTAGCCCTAGCCCCCTTTCATACTTTATCACCTTTTTTTTAATTTTCTTTTCGACCTCTTTCATTTGCCTCTTTCAATATATCGTTAAACTTCATCCAAGGTGCATTCTCTCTCCCTCCAAAGAATGAACCAGAAAATCAAATAATACTTGAAGCGAGACGGCAAAAGTTTAAAAATAGTTCCTGAATTAAAACTTTCTCTCTAAAAGAGTTGCTCGGTAATGGGGGCACTGTCAATGAATAGGGCCATGACAATAGACTCACCACAATGCTTTGCAGTTAAATAGAAATTAATGTGTGAATGTTTCTACTAAACAGGTTACTATATCAATTTGCGTTTGGAATCGGATATTGTACAATTCCATGGAATTATTATAATTTTCCCAATTAATTATAATCATCTGTTTATTCAGTTGTCATTTCTGTTTATGTGAATTCTCAAATTTAATTTGCTATCTCATTATTATTAATGGAGGGAATTCGGTTATATTAGAACGTCACTTGTCTTTGCTAAACGTTTCTTTATAATTCAATATTTTGTCATGTCCATGACTCCTACACTATTGAATGCCGTAAAGCGTTTTTCATTAACAATTAACGTAAAGCTAACTGATAAATTTCGTACATGTAGATAGATTACTCTCGTGCAAAGCAAAGCCGTCAGTTCCATTAATTACATACTGAATTTCAAAATTTCTTCATTAGCCTCCAATTTCGATAGCATAAAGACAAAACCAGAAATTCATCTTTATAATGTCACGAAGCTTAATTACAATTCCATCTACCCATTTTCCATTATCTCGGGGCAATTTCAAAACATTGTTCGATTAACAAAATGGAGTACCGATCGATGTCTCAATCATTCAACAAGTATTAACGGCTTCGATGCTTCGTAGATTATTTGAAAATTTTGATTTCGGTTAATTTGAATATTCATCATCGGACCCTATTGTTGAAACTATGATGAGTGTGAAAGCTTTGATAACACTGAGCCAGATAAAAGACAAAAGAGTTAGGTATGTTGAATTCTCGTTGATTGTGAGAGTAAACTGTAAGATACAAAATGATCATAGATCAGTGGAGCGTGGAGATAGACAGAAACAGACAGTATAAGAGAGTGGACTGGGATGGGTTGTAGATAAAGATGATGGTGAATAAAAGCAAAAACTAAATACTTAGTAATATGCTCAAGTACAATTTGAAATTAATAAGGTACCTAAATGTTAATCTGTCATATGTAACAGTATTAGAAAACGAATACTAGATTCTTTGGATACTTAATTTTTTCTAAAGATTTAAACTTTCTTAAATCTGAAAAAAGGTATCGATATATTCACTGAAATAAAGACGGAATTTAATATCTTCCTTTTTAAATTATCAGTACAACTTAAATTACAACAATACAATCACTTTCTAAGACCACCAACAGTACGAGAAAACTGCAAACAAATGAATATTTATCGGTGTATTTTTAAAACCCAATAAACCAGCAGCTGGTGAGGTTATGAATAAACTGGACCAATTAGTGAGGTGTTTAATTTGCCAACTCCTTTGTCTTAAGCAAAACAATGAAAGTTTTTTTAACTGTGGACGCCTGGACGTCGGTATTTGATCATGAATCAACCGTAATTAAAGTTGTGGGAATGCTAATTTTAATTGACCTTGGAGATCTGTGAGGGCTTATGAGTATAAAGCCGGTTAAAAATACTAAATGTGGAAATTTAAAGTCGGTTTTTGCAGATTTTTTGAGAAATGAAGATCGAAAGGCATGTAACATCAGTATGTCAACCTGCATTGAATTTATGTTGGCTAAGATGGTGGTCCAATTTTTTACTTACATAAAAGTCCTCCCTGTGAGTGTCCAGTAATCAAAACGTTAAAATCTAAAAAAAACCTGTTAACTTGTGTGGAAATAACTCCTTTTTTTTACGTGGTAAATGAGATCAAATGAGTCCTCCCGCCCCGGGTAGGGCAGGAGGGACTGTCAGACTTGACTGACTAAAATCCACGGTGTCCTTCGGTAGCCTTTTGTGTACCGGAGTAGCGACATGTGTTTCCAGCGACTCTGGCAAGGTGGCAATATCTCCTAAAACTCTACAATAAAGTAGATAGATGTGTGAATACGAGTGCAGTGTTGAAAATATTAAAGAAATATTGATCGCCGCATTAATATAAAAATTGAAAAAAAAAAGTAAGCATAAAACATGTTAATATAACAAACCGTGACAGAGACAATTAAATCACAGAAAACATAAGACAACAAACAAAGACATTACACAAGAATCAAAGACAACAACAGCAGTACATATTAAACATAAAGTACACACGAACATACATAATCAAATTGACAACCCTGCAGAGTAATTGCTACTCGATATAACCGTCACGTTTGTGAACCTTATGCCAGGTGACGCAGTTCCCAGGGTTGTTACACAATTTGAATTTATTATTGGACGCCTCGTCGCCGATCATCAACATTTTAAAGGGTATATTTTGAAATGGGTGAATTGAAATGTTGACAGTTTTGATGGTGTCGTTTTATCAGATCTTTTGTTAAAAGGGTTATGGTTACATAGTTGGTTTCACAGTGGTTAAGGGTACCTGTGTATTTTGGGTAAACATTCATTAATGTGACACCTTTGAGAGGGAGGCAAGAGTTAGTTAGTTCATCAAGTACTTGTTTAACTAAAAAACTGCGAAAGCGTCTCTAGCGTACTGTAAAAAACACTTCATTCAAAAAAATCTTGTCTTCCGACAACAAACTCAATATAGGTTTATTTTAAATGATTTCTTAAAAGAAACACCCAAGAGAGAGATACAGTACTAAGTAGTTAACTTCACTAAACAGGATACTTTAAAAAGAAAAGAAAAAGGCATGAAGTATTTTGGGGACTCGGTATTGAGGCAAAAGTATTTTATTTTTACAAGACAATAGAACACGAGAAGTCTCTTAGAAAGTTAACGACAATCTTCCTTTCTCAAAGAATTCTTATTGAATCTCAAAAATAATATCGCAAAATGATCATGAAATGATGTCTTCAAATAATATTGCAGACACAGAGCTTCTAAAGCAAATATTAGGTCACTGAAAACTAGTAGCAATTCAATCTCAATTTATGAAGTGCACCATAACGGCTCTAATTGGTAGCGAGCGTCTTATTAGTGTGGCTACTCTAATTTACTACGGCGTTTATTTTATTTAGACCGAGTGCTAACTAAGGTAAGATAAGGTTACTGGGACGATTGAAAGAGATAAACATTAAAGTAGACCGTGGCTTGAGGATAATGAACAGTCAATTAATAAATGTATAATACTTTGCGACAACGCTGAGCAAAAAAGCCAATGATCTCAATCTATCATTCGACACTTAAAAATTACGTTTAGCAAAAAAATGTTATGAGCAATTTATTGAATTACCGTTAGTACATTGTTTGTAAATTTTCAAATACTCATACTGCTAGCCTGTATTATTCTACCGCTGGGCAAAGGCCTCTTCCTATGACTTCTAGTTTATACGATTCAGGGCCAAAGGACCACTTGGTTTACTTTGGCTTTGTTCAGCTTGTCCCGCCATCCTCTGCGAGGTCTGCCGCGAAGCCTTCTGGCTTTGTCAGCTCTCTACAAAATGGTTTTCACATTATTATTGTTATTTAAAAAGTGCAACTTCTAGAAAAACTTGCGCGCGCCATCACAGCGTATTTGTCTTATCAGCCGATTATAATGTTCACGTTGTTGAGACAGGCGTCATCTCTATAAGAGGGAAGACGGAATACAGGAGGATTGCTGGGTGTCATTTGTTTTAATTTTTGCTTCTACAATCATGTTTTTGGTAAACATGCTCGACAGAGCAATCAAGTTTAGAATTTTCTCTTTCTTTTAAAACTTTTCATAAAATTCACTAAAAATAAATCGAAAACGATAGAAAGTTTTTGTAAACGGGAATAATTCTCCTGTTATCTGAAGATTATAAAATTAAAACTAAAGAAAACTTAAACGCTGCCAACAACTTTATCTCAATCTAGTAAAATATAAAAGTTGACGCAGATATTTCTGAAAACTTAGTTACTGTAGGACTTATTAGTTTCTCTCGATATTATATCTTTTGCCAGACTAACGGATAAAGCGATCGGAGAGTTTCCACTTACTGGAAATATGAGAAAAGCGAAACAATTCTTTATAAGGTATAATGGAAAATGATGATCCGATAGCTGAGGAAGTTGGTTGTTCTTTTATAAGAATAGTCGGATTTATTTTCAAGATATCCGATTGAAATAATAAGGAAGTATTTGCGAGCATGGTGGAAATATAAAGAAATATCAGAGAAAATGTTATTATACTTGGAAGACAAAATATTCCTTCTTACAGATATTATAATTATGTCCGTTTAAGACATCAAACTAATTAGTAGTGAGAAAGAGGAACACCATAGAAAAGATGGATATAATATTTTATGAGGGATGATAAAGAAGAAATAGCAAAAGATAGCAGGATCATGTATATTAATATGAAAAATAAGACCTGTGATATAGTGAAATGACAATCTAAACATGAACAGATGGATAAGGGACGCGGAGAACGGAGAAGTATAGCGGAAAATGGGGAAGCCTATAACTAGGAGTGGATGATACCGGAAATGAACGACTATGAATTTAAACACTAATACAAATATGGTGGATGAAAACTAATATAATTATGCCTTCTCCAATTTTTAAGATTTTCATGTCGAATATTCTTCCAAACACACTGAATAAAGAGATAAAGATAACTCGATATGAAGAATAATTTGAAACCTTCTCTTAGATTAACATTATAAATTTAAGACTACATTTTAGATTCATATCACACCCAGACTAATAGGTTTTCGTACTCCCCGAAGGTGTGTAACTTGAAAGCTAACTTTCACAAGTTGTTACAAATTCAGATTATTTTATGTTTGCTTGTCCTAAACTTAATGCTACTATTTTCCTTTGACGAGGATTTAAATACATTAGGCAGTTCTAGTAGTTTGAATTGAATAAAATTTTAAAGTGTAGTCTTTGAAAGGTTTTAAGAGAAAACTGGGATTATCTGAATAAAAATGATGTCCCACCTCTTGTCATTTTCTTTATGCAACTTCACCCGTACTTTATGCAACTTTACCTGTACTTTATGTAACTTAACCTGTACTTTATGTAACTTAACCTGTACTTTATGCAACTTCACCTGTACTTTATGCAACTTCAGTTTTTGGAACTTCACCTGTACTTTATGCAACATTACCTGTAGTTTATGCAATTTCACCTGTAATTTAAAGCCTCTTTCCAAGGCTATTGTTGTGGCAGAGTTCTTTTCAAACCTTATTTACCAAATTATTATCCGAGTTATTAACTTTTTAATGAAGATCTTGAGCCATATCTAAGAATAAAAGAAAATAACTTACAGAATTTATTAATATAAAACGATGACAGGTTCATTAAACTTAAAAAAGCACTTATTTAAAGAAAGAGTGATTATATCATTGAAACGTTATATCTTAACATTTTAACCAGTATTTTAATAAATAACACTAGCCCTTGTCTCTAAATCGTTAAAAACACGTAGTTCTTTAAAAAATCCGTTGCAACATCGACATAAGGTTCAAACTCCAACGTTTCAAACAGCTTCTTGAAAAGCGACGGACGACATACAGAAAATAGCATTCTATTTACACAGCCCGGCTTTTCAGCCGGTCATGGTCAAAAGCCTTACACGACGGTCTATAGCTATACGTTCGTCGCTTGTGACGTCAGCACCTAACCAAAGGCGAGTATTTACTGCGAGCATTCGTGTTATGTAGCAGGTCGTCCAGTTTGAAGTGAGTCGTTTGTTGTGTTAAGAACTTCTGATTCTCTCAAAGACGGGTAAATGTGACTAAGAAAGAGAATAATTATTAAGACGTCGAGGGAATAGAATAGAATAGCGTTTGTTATTAGATCAGACCATAGGTTACACTGAGACAGAAATATTTTGTAAAAAAAAATGTATCGTGAATAACCAGAATGAATAGAGATATTTTTATTTTGAATGGAAGAAAAAACGTCGAGAATCAAACTGAAGGGTGGCTAGTTGGTGATTTAAGCAGAAGGTCTAAAACGGCCACTTAAAGCTATATTTCTAATGATTTAATAGATTTTCAGGAACGTCATTGGCCAAACGTCGTTCTTCTATTATTCCTTCACGAAGTGAATTATTAGGAAGTGAATGTTTTAGTCCCGCAGATTAAAAAAAAGATATCGAGAAATTAACAATATTTCTTATTGTTATTTTCATAATGATTTATTAACTGAAAGCGTACATGACGTCACAACATGACGCCCTCAGTTTCGTTGTTATAGTTGTTGCGTAGTACTTAGTGCCTACGTAGATTGTTGACTTATCCATCATCGTTGTCACAGAGAAAATGTCGCATTATCTTGGTATATACGTACCTTAACGACAGGGACATCTGGCCACTAGCAAAGTGTTTATCCAATATGTTTTATGAGTAATAACAACTTGAAAGGCAACATTAGACCGTCTGCGGTTCGATATGAAAAAAGTTTTGTTTTTACATTTATTAAGAAACTTTGAGAAGTTCAAGAGGTTCTGCGTTCGGTTGCAAGGTGCGTGGCGTTAATGAAAAGTCTTAATTTTTTATTGGCTTCATAAATTGGGGTGTAATATCAATTGTGGTTCGGCGTGCTTGAAATATTGTATCGATTTTACATTTTATCTTAAGAGCATTGATATTGTCTTTAGCAAGTTTGTGTACATAGTACCTAGTAATTTTTAATTGATGATAATTTCGATAAACTCGAAGATGTAACTTTTGTAAATTAAATGTTAATCATGCCTACAAAGTTATTATTCAAAGGACATTACTTCGGAAACAAAAGCAACTATTATTTATGAAGAAAAAAAAAACGCTGTATTACACTAAGAATTTCTATTGTATCGTAGATGCGCTTATAAACATTGAGTTTAAAAAAATATTTTCGTTCAATTCGGGAATCAAAATCGCTACACGCAACACAGCAATTAAGTCTTTTAGCAATAAAATACCAATCTATTGAATAAAACCAGAAAGTGTTGAACTGTTCACACTTCAATCTTCATCTTACATAATACAACCTTTAAATATAAATACCCTTTAAATATAATGCGACCTTTCAATATAATAAGAGGCCTGTTTATAGTGCTTTCATAGCCACTGACGTGAGGCCTACCATACCTATTGTTGCTTTTATTTCTTTCTCTCTTCCTTTTCGCAGGTATCAGCAGTGGTAGACGATGTGTACTCGGATCACTCCCACGTGGCTGGTTCTTTCACCATGCTGGCATCATCCAGGGCTCATGTCGGAGGCTCGCTCAACGCCAGGGCTTTACCTGGAGCGAGGGTCCATACTAACTTCATTGGCTGTTTGAAGAAGGTGAGTCTGATTAGAATGACTATATAGTTTGCTTTTTTATGTGAAGGGTCTTGTTTTGTAATGGTGATATTAATAAAAAGTGAAAGTTAACAACCCAGAAGTAAATAACTTATACCTTGTCAATAGTCTTACCTAGTCTACCTGCGGCCGTATTACAACGTCTTAAAACTAGACTTGTTGTGGCGAGTGAAAGTGACAGAGCTATACAAGTCGTCTAGCGCCATCCCGTTCACTCACTTCCATTATTGTGCAACCATGTAATTTGTCTACTAGTTGTTAAATACAAAACAATTGATTTGCGATAAGAAACGAAAAACGAAAGAGGAACTATTTTTTTTCCTTCAAATGGCAAAGTTTCAGTTTGCGTTACAAACTGAAACTTTGCCAGTTTACGTCACAAGGACGTGAAAACTCATGATACCTCTGAAGTTTTTCAGTATATCTCTCTCTTGTGATCATTGCCCTCTGTAAACCAACTTGAAATATTGACTTAATATTTAACATTTTCATATTTAAATTTTCAAAATATTCATCTTTACGGTACCTTGAGAAAATCAATTGAAGCAAGGGCCCATCCTTGTGAAAACTGGACCAAGGACGACGATGCAGAAATGCATTCATTGCCTATTCAATGTTCTGATAAAAGTGTTGAACACAAAGGCGCGGTATTTTTATAGAAACTTTGCATGAGAGCTATCTTGGTTTACGGTATTTTTGCTTTAAAACCAAAGTTCAATTTTAGCTGACAACCAATTTTTCGAGCAACGGGATGTATTGCGGTTTTGCAATAGATTGAAAGACGCGAATCTAAGGAAAACGAATTGACCACCTGGCCTTATAGACAAACAGACGACGACAGCAGACGAAAATCGTTATCGCTAGGGAATAAAGTTGAAAATGTAATAGTGACTGCTGAGCGACAACGATTGTCGTCTACTGTCGTCTGATGTTTGTCTATAGGGCCTGTTTCTTCATTTCTTAGGTCTTACTAAATGGTCTTAATGTTTAAAAAAAATATTATTTCTCTTTTAATACTTTCCGCGTCTTTTTTAGTCTTCATAATCTATACTTTGACGATAGTATCGCACAACATGATTCTTATGAAGATGTGACATCTCAACATTTGGCCATGAGATCTCCCTTTAAGTGGCCAAGTCATCATCTTCTCAGCCTTTTCACAACAGTATTTGATTGTGGTCGGCTTCCAGTCGAATCGGATTATCAGTTATATTTTTATACGCAATAACGCCTGCGTCGCGTCTTCGCAAAGCTAAACCCTGCTCGCAGCTCAATTTTTCGTTCCCTAAAAATTTATTTGCGGACTATCAGTATTTTACTAACCTAACCTAACTGGTAACTGGGTAAAACTATACGATCTTGGTAAGACTGATTGTTAGATTTTCGAGTTGTAAATGACAATCGGGGAAGTTATACGGGCTTTCCCAGGCTCTGAAATATTTGTAAACATGCTCCTTCCAAGTATACCAATAAAATTTTCGTTTCACTATGTAATGCGTCATTTTTGCTTATCAACTCAATCCATCTCTGCCGCTATGTTCAACAATTTTCTGTGTTACCAGGTGGAATTCTCAGCGGACACTCTCCGCTTGAACCTGATCGACCTGGCTCGCACTGGAAGCAAACTGATCACCGTCACCGGTCGTCTGGAGTACGCCTGCACTGCCACTGATTCGGCAGATCCCGTTACTTTCACTACAAGAGACGCACATTTGGTAAGTGATAATTTGTATAAGAGATTCTCTTTGGCTAACTGATATCCTGGTACTTTATCTTGTTGAAATTTAGGTTACCGGACTTTTGGAGTACAATTTAATGCCTTCACATTCATTACTACAATTCGATACCTCCTAAGTATACTGAGTCAACTAACAAATTTAGGTATTTTTATTTTTTTACATAAATGAACTTTATAAATCGTGATCTTCAAGTTTATGTTAAAAAAAAATTAAAAGTACAATAATTACCGAGATAATTTCACGTATACTAAATCAATTTCAACATCAGTTACAATCGTTCATTGTAAACTGATCTAAATAAAGTTGTACCAATGTACGCGGGGCGCGCATCAATACAAGTTTATTTCGGCTCAGTATACGATGATTGGCGGCGAGTGCACACGCAATTATAGGTAATAATCCTGTTTCGTAAAGTTACCTATTATTATTCGTATATAATAATTATATCGTGGATATCATATAAGGTGTTATAAGTTTGACGTGTCTGTCTGTTTGTAGCACCATACGACCTGATGAAGCGATTTCAATTTAGTTTTTTTTTTCTATTAAATTACACTCGCACGTAATTCAGCGAGTGTTCTTAGACATATTTGATGAAAATCGGTTGAGCCGTTTAAAAGTTGTGGGGGTGAAAGTGGGGAGTGGTAACCGAGGCTTTGCAAAAAAACTGGAGTGTGGTCTTAAATGAAAGCGCACTGAAAGGGAATATAGATGACTTAATCGAGAGTGTTCTTAGCATCGTTTGTTGTCGCGGGACTAACGAATACCGTGACCTGGAACGTAAAGGGCAATTAATGAACATTGTGGATTTTAGTGAGTACATTAAACCCTGACAGAAAAAGAGGGGTATTACGAGTTTGATGTGTCTGTCTGTCAGCGATTTCAGTTAAGTTTTTTTTTAATAAAGGTGATTTACGTGAGAGTGTTCTTAGATGTGTTTTATCAAAACCGGTTCTGCCGAGTTGTGGGGGTAAAAGTGGGGAAAAATAACCGAATGTCTGCAAATATACACGAGTGAGGTCTCATATGAAAGCGTACTTAAAGGGAATATTGATGACTTAATCGAGAGTGTTCTTAGCTTCATTTTATATGTAATTTGTCTTTTCAATTCTGCTAAAGATTATTCGTCATGTGGGTTATTAAATAATTTCCTTTGGCCGAGCTCATAAATTGCTACACCATCCAAGGTTTTTACTCCACTTATGGCTACATAGGCTTGGCCTTTTGCGAAAGTACTTTTGCCTAGGTAATCCACAGTATTTTCAACTGTTGTCTCTTGCAACTTATGTGCTGTAACCGCCCAACATAAAATGATATATAATAAGTATGTACCTATAAAAAGTATGAAACAAAATTAAATCAAAAATTCAAAAAGCCCCCTGAAATAAAAACCAAGATCCCTTTAAAAAGTAACTTAAACTTACGTTACTTTTAAAAGGGATTCTGGTTCTTATGTCGGGGTTTTTTTTTATGTAACTATGATGGAACATTGATATTTTTTTTATAGTAATTTGTTAAAAAGATAGTCCTAGGTATTAGCTAAGTCCTAGGTACTTAATTATGGCGAAAAATACATTGTGATTCTTCTAAATGAGTTGTTTTTTGGTTTACGATTTCTTCATTCTTGTTCTTCTTCCTAGCTTTTATTAATCCCACAAATCGTAAAGTATTACAAAAAAAATACTAACAAAAAAACCTCGGTAAACTAAGTTGGTCCAGTATACGTTGAGGTTTCAAATGTTAACATTACTAAGAACTTTCCTAGTATAATGAGTCAAGTGATATAATTTCAACATTTTATTATTAAGTGAGACAGAAAACCCCAAAAACAAACAAAAGTAAAATTATATCAATAAAACGACCATCATATTTCATGTAATTTTGGTGTAAACGATGGATTTTGATGGACAACGTACATGAATATAACTGGTAGTTAAACCATTTCACTATTGAGTCCCGCCGGCGTATACCCAGTCATGTACATAAAATGTCATTTAAAAACAAAAATCAGCAAAAGCATTTTATACCAAAGGAAGAGCTTACAAATTTTAATTAAAAAACATTTACTTTACTTCGAATTAATTTGATTTCATTAAAATATAAACGATTTGCCTTCAAATCGCTCTCCTGTAAAATTACTATAATGTCAGTTGACTCATTATACTTAGGAGGTATCGAATTATGCATTTGCTTAGGGAAGATGTTTTTTGGCAAGTCCTCTTTGACTCGCTTTTCTCCTGGTACTCGATTTTATTAATATCTGTAACCGGTCGCCTGGAGTACACCTGTACAGCTATTACTGAATGTACTCATTCGTTAACTTTCACTATTATAGACGCGTATTTGGTACGTGGAGATTTTTATAAGACAACCTGTGTGACTGGTCAGTCAGCCGAAGAGGTATCATTTTGTCATAGCCATTGTTGGTCTAACTTTCACGGCTATCGAGCATGGTGACCATGTAACTTTTACAGATCATAAAACAAATCTAAACGATAAGGGCGAATCGACCTGGTTTATATCCGAAGCTACCGGGAATTAAACCTCCCCTGCTCATTAATTTTCAAGAGTCTCTTTTGTTACCCGGGCAATCCAGGTTATCAGCGCAACTAATCACAGAAACAAAAGCTAGGTAGTACTAGCACCAGCTAATTTAGTCATAATTACATCTCACGGTGTCTGTCGGGTAAAAAAGAAGCAAAAGATGTTGTAAAAGGTAATCCCTCTCGGAGATTGACTAGGTCAGCTGTCGGCACCTGCAGTAATTAATGAACTGGATTGTAAGTACGAAGTCTCACGTTTTGAAGAAGTAAGAATTAAGGATATTAGGGATGTTACATCTGTACTTATAAAATTTTGGTAGAGTAAATAAGAGATGTTTAAAAAAAAGTTTGCTAAAACTAACATTAATTGAAGGTTGCAATGTCCCAAATTTTTCAGAAAAAAAAAATGTTTTGTAAAACGTTTTTTTGATTTATGATTAAAAGCTGACTATGTAGGTACTTTTAAGCACTCTGTGTGTTTTTTGGTTACATCGCACCTAAAATTACACAGGCTGACAAAACCAAACATCCATGTTATCCCACTTACAGCTAAAAACAAACATTTGACATTCGAAGCGCCAATATGGCGGCCAAAACTCATATTTGCCGCCAAAACACGGTTAATACGATCAATTGTCACCAAAACAAACCGTAACCGAACATTTTAATCAGCCAATACAACTTTCCGATACTAACCCGAGTTCACAAGTCCTCAATTCATTACAAACCGTCGCAAAAACTAAGTAGCAATTAAAAACAATGGCAGAGCGGAAAAATCGTGCGGAAACCCGGACCGTTTAAGATGACCATTGGACGTTCGAGAGCACTTTAGAAAGCGGACCTCTTGAATTTAGTCGAGTGTCACCGGGAACCTGATTAGATCGAAGTGGTGGTTATTTGATTTGAGTTAGGGATGGGTTAGACTGTATTGATTGAATGGAACGTTAGGGTCGACCGTTAAGTTTCGTGGGATTTCGATACGGAATGATTTATGATTTTCTGTGACAGCCTCGGGACGTTTATGAGGAGTAATTATAGGAAATGTGTTCCAGGCTAATGACGGGCGAGCAATCTGGGTAATTTCGGAAACACGGTATAATTTTGAGGCCTTGAAATGTCATTCTAATGGATGTCGTCAAAATGTTGGCTTGTTTATTGAACGCAGAAATTAATTATACAAGGCAGCTATGAAAAGCAACCGTGAAAACGGTTTTGTGGGGCATAGATTGTTAGATAAGATTATTGTTATTTTCATAATAAAAGTAAAACAAAGGAACGGACGACTTAGAGCGATATACACTGACTTTATTGGCGATGTTTTCCAAAATAGTCAGGTAATTAGTACCCAATCTAACTATAACAAAACGTATGAACGTGTAACAGACTAAAGGGATATGTAATGATCTTAGAAGTTTCTGTTCTTCAAATGTCTGCCTACCCAAATCACAAAAAAACCCGCCAAGTGCGGGTCGGAACATGCAAAGTGATGGGTTTCTATCCACTCTCTTCCTTCGTTTGCCTTATGCGTTTCAGGACTACGGTGCCCTTTTAAGACAGTTCCACGACTAAAAGTCTTTGTGCTAAGTTGCGGACAATCAGAGAGGATTATTTTTACGTAGTAAAATCATCAAATGAGTTCCCCCCCCCCCTTACTATCCGACTTGTACTGACTAAAATCCACGGTGTGCTTCAATAGCCCTTTATGTTCCGGGGTCACGGTGATGGAATGAGTCCCGCGACTCCGGCAGGCTTTAGCCCTCTGAGAGGGGCCCCGTCATTATGCTGACGCTCTTTGAGGCGCGCGTGGAACACGACGCGCCGTCGACCCGGGAATGGTCCATGGTCGGACAGCGAGTTGCCCTTTACTCGCCGCCCGCATGCCTGCGCCTACGGTGGCCGGAGATCGTCTTGCGACGTCCGACGCCGTGGGCATCCACCACCACGGGTGGGGACAGACGGGCATGGAGAAGTTATAATATAATAAGGGTTCCACATGCACACTGCGGAACACTAAAAAGGCGTGTTTATAATTCTATGTATATGTTACTGCCTCCATCAAAATATTTCTACCGCACACTGTCAATATTGATTTGATGTGAACACGATAAATAAACGTTGGTTGAGGTTCATTGACCTTTTAGAATTGGGCGCCGACCGTAACCCCTTCAGGCATTATCATTGTTATGAGTGTGAAAACATGCTTTCAGTGGCAATCAATCATTTATATTGAAGGAAAATGCTGTTATTTTTTTGTTAGGTCAGCTAGAATCGAGTCTTTTGTCAATTATTTATTCAGGTTTTTCTTTTTGTGGAAAGAAAAATTTGATTGTGAACGGGCAAAACTCGCGATATTCTGATTTAGTACATCAGACTGTTTTACTAATCAAGTTTGCACTTCTTGCCAGATTTCTTCATTCCAGGTGTTTATTCGTTTTCGATTTGTATTTAATTTTTACACAGAACAAGCGGCCCGCCCCGTGCTTCGCTACATGTTACAAAAAATGTGATAAATGAAGAACCGCTCGACCGTTTTTGTGCAAACTTCATATATATCTACTAAATAGTCCAAACAAAGCCCGTTCTTGAGTGAGTGACTCACCGTCCGATCATGAACCATGCCCGTGTCGATGGTGCGACGTGTTCGCGCACCTTCAGCGAAATCATGACTGGAACACAAAGGGCTGTTAAAGGATCACCGTGGATTTTAGTCAATAGAAGTCTGGTAGTATGGGAGGGAGGACTTATTTCATGATTTTACCATAATACAAAAAAATCAATTGATTTGTGGAGGTCAGATAGACAGTCGCTCCATGTTAAAAAAAAAACGATTCAGCCGCATCCGTTTAAAGCGTAAAGGAAAGTTGACCAACATAAATATGAAACGACTTGGTAGATGAAAAAAGTTATTGTTCAAATTACCACCTCAATAAAGCCATTGCCACCCCAAGCCCAAACAACAAACTAACATTTACATTCAACTTAATCAATGTCCCAAGGACACCCATATTTCCACTTAATTCGGTCGAAACCACCTAATGTGTCTATACAAGTTCTAAGTAAAGGACATTATGTATTCAGTGGTTTCCACGTAAGTGCTCGAAAGGCGATTAAGTGACCTTTTTGAAGTACCAACATGAATGTTTGGTAATTGCATTCAGTGTGTACATGACCTTAATCAGTTTCAAGTTCAGGTTTTTTTTTTATTTGTGTTAGAACAAAGGCTGATTTATTTCAGTGAATTTGTTCGTGTTTTATTTTATTTTGATTTGAAATTTGATTAAATGGAATATGTAGAGAGTACAACAATTTGTCTGTTGGATATTCCGTGCCTTTTTTAAATTCATATCTGGCAATGCGATACCCACTTAAAATTTTGATGTAAAAACGACACGTTGACTTTAAAGCTTCGATTTTCATTTTCGCAGGAAATGTAGGTTTCTTTTTGATTTTACTAATTTCGTAATATGGTCACTTAAACGACAAACAAGGCGCTGATACATTCTTAAAACTTCTTTTTTTTTCGTCGAGTTGACGGAGTGACTGAGTGATAGGTACCTATTGGCTTTGTCATGGATTCGATTACCATTAGATTGTGACCCAAACTATACTAAGGTAGATGATGTGTATTTCTTTGTTAAAAGTGATATGTCCAGTATTCTTTGAGCTCACTTATTCAATTGATTTTGATGGTAATTTTTATATTGTTTACAATAAAGCCATGATCTTTAATTAAATATGAAACGCATAAACACATACCGTATCGAGAACCACTTAATTATCGACCTACTAGGTCCTTAATACGTATCCCTTACTAAATATGTTACTGTACAATATATCGGTAGTTTTATTCTGCGCTGAATCTCTCCCAAGCGTCTCTCCGATATATTTCCGACCCTAAGTGGTGTCATTGTACAGGTAAATGTGGAAGGCTCACTTTTAGTAAAGTATACGCATAATAATGTGGTGGGAAATACCGGGTAGTTTACTGCATAATATTATAGAATGGTTTAGTCCGTCAGAGTATTTAAAAATAGGAGGCTTGTGACGTCATTACGCCTGTAAAATTATACCGATCGAGTGACGTTTTTTGATCGTTAGAAGCGCGTCTTCATCTTTTTTTGTTTTACGTAACAAAAGAAAGAATTCGGGATAAATATTGTTTTGAATTTTTGGACCAATTTTTTTTTAAATGGCCTTTTATCGCGATGATGGGCATTTATTACGAACATTTAAGTCTATTTTCCTCGCAAATATAAATATTTATTAGTTTTCTTCAATGGTTACGTGTAAGTCATTACTTTATGCATAAGGGCGCAAAAAACTGACTTACTCTAATAACATAGTTGGTTTAACGGCACAACGAACAAATATTTATATGGCCTACAGGTAGTTGTGTCTGGTTGTTAATTTGTGTATGTGAGTTTAAAATAAAAAGTTTGTTAATGATCCCTCGATACAGGAGAAATTCCTAGACCATTGCAACGCATATAAAAAGCGCTTGTAACAAAAGGGTTTTACAACAAAATTACTCCACCATGTTACAATCTCCATTAACAAAATTTGTGTGTAAAATAAAATAAAGAAGTTCACTCCAAATGGTCCTTCTGAACTCCAATTATTTTCTGCTCACACACTGAAGGAAATACCGTTTTCCTGAGCAGCCCGATACTCGCCATTAAAGTAAATTATTATAACCCAAGTGGGCAGTTAGCTCGCAGCGAACTAGCTTCACCTAGCTTGCTACTAAACGTTACCGTTGAGGTAAATACTTACAGGATTTGTCCAGGAATTTATGCTTGTAGGGAGACTGATGGGTATATAAATGAGCTGGGAACTGTTTGTGTTGTTACTGTTTAGGGTAGGAGTGAAGATCTTGGGGTCGTGAGACTGTCTAAAACGTGGGCTTGCTCTTGAATTTAGTCTAGGTCAGGGGTTGCAATGACAAGGTCGACTATGGAACGAAACTTTACCCAGAAGAAACCTGTTCAGTATAACTTTGATATTAGAGATTAACAAGAAGAAGGAAGGAAATCGTGAACAGAAACCGTTTTGAAGGTTACCGTGAACGTAATGTGCAATTATACGGTGGATTATAATGGCATTAGTGGTAGTTAAGACTTTGAATTTGATAAAACAAGCTATAGAACTGAATCAAGTACGAAAAAGGAGCATCCAATTTAGATAGCCTAGGACCCTGTTTACCAGATGGAGATTGTTAGGCAGATAAAGTTAATGGGTAGTTAAAATTAGACAAATAAAGTAGCCAGTAGTCGTGATAGCCTAGAGGTTCACGCCTCGTTTCTCATGACCTAGGTTGTGGTTTTAATTAAATTCGGGCAAATACCAATGTGACTTTTTCTTCAATTCTTAGATTATATTGGACATTATTGACATCGATGAAGGAAAAAGAAAAATAGGTAAAGAAACTTGAACTTATAAAGCAACCTGAAGGATTAGGTACAGGTGTATCTAGTAGTACTCCTAAGTTAGGCATGCAGTTAAGTTACGGTTCCATGTTTTTCGATGGCAGGCCTATTCCTATCAACCAGGCACAATTTTGGGCTCTGTGGCTGCTTAAGCAAAACTCCTAATGGAAAAACTAAAGCATGCAACACTGTCTGACCCGAGGATCAAACTGAAGACTTTACGCTCGCGCTTGCAACCGCCAGATTAACGAGTTCATATTTTACTAAAAACACAAAAAAGCTATCTTGGTACAAAGAAATGCAACTCAGCACATTTTCCGCTCAGCTCCGCTCCGCTCGCTATCGCTGAACCAACCCTTACGCTTCAGCTGTTGGGTTTAATGGAAATAACTGATTTTAATGTTAAGATAAGGGCGCGAGGGAAATGTAAGTGCCATTGGGAACGGATCGAGGGCTCGGTCGCCCCTTATGTTTCGATTTTTGGTCGCCACCGCGGTTCTTAACGACTTATACGAGGTGTATTTTTGATCCCGAGCGAGGTAATGTGTGGGTGATTGTGTTGATTATATCCAATACCGATTGGGGCTGTAGACGTTCTTAGTACTAAAATAAACTCGCAAGCAAAAGTATGGAGTCACCTAGTCCGATTCTAAGCGTTCTTTAGTACTTAATGGTTAAGAATAGTACCTAAAAATCTTACCCTTGTAAAAGTTTAACTATTAACTTCAAATTGATACCAAATTCATGCAAATCAAGCCAGTATTGAAAAGCTATACCGGATCAATAACAAGAAAGTGTGTCCATACTTTTGCTCGCTAGTGTATTTAACATCAAAACGTATACGAGTAGTCATTTCTAAGAAATTGCCAGCGTTTATGTAAATAATATACATATATGGAATATCGAATTTCTAAGTTGCTAGTTGTTTTAACTACTGACAGAAGCTCGTAAGTCTATATCAAGGCTTTACTTAACAGTTATCCAAGGAGGCTTTTACCCGGTAACTGGATTGTGGAGACCAAAAAGGCAGTTGCTTCTAGGAAAATACTAGTATTCAACTGCGACCAATAAGACTGGAACACGACCATATACACAGAGCCAAACTTAATCCTCATAGGTTATTACCGAAGCTTGTTTTTAACGGATTATACATGGAAAGGGTAATTACAGGTTATTTTACTTGAAAATATTTTACGTTACTGGCGGGTTTAACGAGAAAAGATTGTACAAAAGAATTTTTGGAAAAAAAAAGTGAGAGTACTTGCCTTTTCCATGCTTCAATTTTTTGGGACTCCATTTTGTGTTGGCTTTTATCTTTTCGTGCAATTTGTAAGTCTGATGAGAGTTAAAATCAATGTGCGTAAATATCTTAAAAAAATGTAACCATACTAGTACAAAAAGTAGTGACTACATACGAGCGTTTGTCTTAGTCGGTCTGTAGATTAGGTGACCATACCGAGAATCATTTAAGTCTCAGAAAGCACGCCTTTGGTTCCGGTCATCATTTGTAGTTCTATGACAGTTGTTACAGTTAGTGGCCCCTAAAGCCTGTTAGCTAGGCAACACTAAAGAGTATGTCTAGGAGGAGGTCTTACTAAGGAGTATCATACTTATTACCCAGTATTTACTGGGTACTAAGTGGGTTTTTACGTGGTAAAATCATCAAATGAGTCCAGCCCCGGGCAAGGCGGGAGGGACTGTCAGACTTGACTGACTAAAATCCACGGTGTCCTTCAGTAGCCTTTTGTATACCGGAATCGCGGTGTACGTATGTCCCGCAACCTCGGCAAGGCTATGGCCCTCTCTAGGGGGGCCCCGTCAGCGTGCTGACGCTCTTTGAGGCGCGCGTGGAACACAACACGCCGTCGACCCGGGCATGGTCCATGGTCGGGCAGCGAGTTGCCCTTTACTCGCCGCCCGCGAGTATTTACTGGGTTATGGAGGTCAGAGAGTTACTTGTCCTATATGAACTACTAGTATCCAGCCGTGCTTGGCTACATTGGAAACTTATCAACATTTTTGGGAAAAAGTCAAATAATAACAATAATATAATTTATCATACGACGTATATGATGTCGATAATACTCTTCCAATACATAAGTTTTTCAGCAATATATTCGTAGTTACTGAAGCGAAAACATATTGATATGAAAGTAATATTAAATCGGTCGAGTCGATTGGAATTCGTAGAAAGTCTGCTACTCTAGTTATTCAAATGAGTTGCTTATCAATACAAAGAATCAATATTTTATATAATACTTTGTCAGTCTGTATATTACTCTTTTTAAAGGGATTTTAACGATATTGGCTACACAGGTAGACTTTACGTCACCTCCTTCTATGCGCGCGAGTGAGCCTTCTCAGGGGACGTTTCAAGGCGTTACGACGGCAGAAAAGCTCACCGTCCGATAAAGAATTTTAACAAACCACACATTTTTCACACTACACCCACATAAGTCGATGGCATTTCAAGACCGACGTACGCCTCTGGGTGTTGGTAGCAAGCTGAAGGCCTCCGATAGGGCTAAATGCCTCCTGCCTTGGTTGCGTGAATGTCCTAAGAGATTGCCGCGATCGTGGATCGCAAACAGCAATTGAAGGAACAGGGTGATTTTTGGCACCCCTTCTGTTTGTCTCGACAGACTTTTCCGCTCCTTTAAGAATGGAGATTTACCAAATTCCAAAAAATAAACAAATCTGCACCACAAAATGGCTGAGGATATATATTACTTTTTACCGCAATATTAAGTTCCTGTGAGATTTTCTAAACATCACGAGGTCTAAGCCGTAGGTAAAATACGATAAAAAATATCATCACTTTCTAGTTCAAGTAAATAGAAAATTGATCGAAATCCCAACATACAATAGCCATTAATTCCAGGCCTTTCAGTTTGTGAAAGCCAATTTTATCGCACTTAGGATCTACAATGTTCACCTCTACGACCTACGACCTTCGTACCCTCGTGTGTATTCGTATTTGTTCGTGAACCTTCGTCATTTATTGTCCTAGCCTATGTACACAATTCGCAGTATTGTTTGCCTGTTCGAAGGTTCCTAGAATATTTGTTGTAAAACATTACTTTTTATGTTCGTAGAATGAACTGATTATTGTCTATTGATTGCGTGTGTTTTTTTTTTCACGTGGTAAAATTATCAAATAGTCCTCCCACCCTGGGCAGGGCGGAAGGGACTGTCAGACTTGTACTCACTAAAATCCACGGTGTCCTTCAATAGCCCTTTATGTTCCGGGGTCACGGTGATGGTATAAGTCCCGCGACCTTGATTTCGTGGATTCTGCGTAAAAAGGATTGCTTGGAGGTCAGAACCAATCATATTACGTAAGATTTTGACTATTCAAAGGAAAGAAGCCTTTATGTAATAATGAGTAATGTAATGGTTACAGAAGTGTGTATACAAACAAATGCAACTGAATCCCGAATTTCTAAATCATGGAAAAGAATATAAACTATGGGTTCTTAGTTTGTCTATTGACATTACAACGAAGATAGGATAGATACAAGATAATTTTCCAGAAAACGCAGAAAAAAATAAAAAGATATGAGCGACTAAAATGTAGGAAGACTCGTTGAAGACATTTTCACTTTATGAAATACAAATTGGTTCCTGTCTTACTGAACTAAAATAGTCTAGTCTTCGATGTATAATAGTAATCGAAGTCATCATCATCACCAGCCTATAACGTTCCCACTGCTGGGACACAGGCCTCGTCTCTTGTGAGAGGGAGTGGGCCATAATCCACCACGCGGGCCCAGAGCGGATTGGCAGATGTCACATGTCTTCGAATTTGATGGTTCTAGGACATGCCGGTTTCCTCACGATGTTTTCCTTCACCATTTTGAGAGCAGTGGTGATGAAATAAATTACAAAGTAATGCGCCAAGCTGGGTTTGAACCCACGACCTACAACTCGTAAGTCGGGACCGATACCACTGCGCCAACACTGCTCCTAATCGAAGTAATAATTAATAATAGTTAAAAAACAACTGCTTTTGTTTCTTGCCACTATTTCAACGTTGATTTAATTTTAACATTAACTATAGATTTACAATATTATTATCCACCAAAACCAACAATCATCAAAACCCCTTTTGTAGTTAAATTCTCTATGATTTGCTGCAATTTCATTAAACGTAATTATTGGCTGTGCAGTCCAAATTCTAACTCTAATGAACGTATTAGTTGTAATATAGTTGACATTCTGTTGTTGTTACATTCATTGTTCTCTCTCGACGCATTATTTTACCAATATAAATGTAGGAGAGTTATTATCCTTATTGATTTTATTACAACACTAGCTGTTGTCTTACGACTTCATGTTTTAAATATAGCCAAAATATACCCAAATGTCCTTTCTTTGGTATTGTTCGTCGTGTCGTTGAGCTCCTTGAGGTCTGAGTCGAGCTACACGATCACCGACAAATGCTTGCACTGGACAGGTCCACTCAAATCTGTGTGGATCTTTCTTCAAAAGACCGTCTCAGACACCCGCATGGTCCTCGTATGACCTAAACAATGTCTGGACTTTAAAAGAGACTGTGACCTCTGAGTTTGTTTCGGCTGTTTCTTCTCAGAGTAGTTAGGTACGAAACACCGGCCTCATCTAGCTTTAAAAATATTGATTATGACGTGTAAAAGTGTTGTTTATAACCAACTTACAAAATAAATATCATTTAGCCTCTGCGCATAATCAGCCTCACTTCTGGAACCATTTCTTCTTCTGGAAAACAAGCCTTCTCTGTTTAAGAGGGAGTGGACTATAAACCATACCGAGGGCCCAGTCTGGGTTGGTATATGTTACATGTCTTCGAATTCTTGGGTATAGGACATGGCGGTTATTTAAATACGGAGTGTAAGGGACATCAACGCACAAACGAATACCATGGGTCCAGGACATAATTCTGGACCCCTCCGTGTTGGAATTCTTCGTCAATTTTTTCCTAATTTTTCAAAACTTGATATTTTTTGTAATAGTGAGCCGCGCATTAGTTACTACAGGTACCGCGGCACCGGACATAGTATTTAGGTATACGATGACCTTTCATTTGAACTTTTAAATAGTGAAAGTAGTCATTAATTACGTTTTTTTTTAAATATCATTGGTTTAGGTACGAATAACGATTATGAACAGTTTAAAGTAAAAAAAACTCTATTTAAATAATTAGTAAGCAACCGATGAAAAATTCCAACACGGGGGTGTCCAGAATCATGTCCTGGATCCATGGTATCCGTTTGTGCGTTGATGTGTCTTACACCCTGTATGTTTTTCTTCACCATTTTGAGAGCAGTGGCAAATAATACTCTTAAAATGGGGCCATTATCACTGGATCTCCACTGCTCATAACTTATAATGTTCGAGAATAGTGAAGTTTCCTGATAGTGAAAGAATTTTAAGAAACACACTATGTAAAAAGCATAAAATTTTTATTTATATAATAGCCTAAGGTACTTTTTTAAACTATCACGGTTTGCTTCATAACTTAAAATGTCACTTACGGGATATCTTCCGTGATTATTTGTTTGTTTGAGTTCCCGATATTTCGACGCTGTTGCAAGCGCCAAATAATCACGGAAGATATCCCGTAAGTGACATTTTAAGCCTAAGGTAATTTAGATAGATTATGTATTAGTCTAGTCTAAATTATTATACCTAATATAGATATGTCTAAGTTAATGGACAATGTAGGTTATTTTATTTGTGTTACAATAATAGTAAGTAATATTTGATGGATGTTTTATGTGATGATGATAAAGTTTATGACACTAATTACCTTTATATCGTCTAATAACTTTAGTTACCTGGCCTAGACAAAATCTATCTAATCTAATCTAATCATAGATTAAAAATATGGAAAAGTAGAAAATGTAATGGATTGATATTAGCTACCAAAGTGGCATATATAGAAAATGGATTGAGTTATCACAACATAAGCTACCGAAGCAGCAGACCCAAGCGAAGATGGCGAGACAGGTTAGACCGTTTTATGAAGGAATAGACCGAGGTTATGAGTAGCTGTGAGAAATGGCTCATGTCAGTCATTATCAATTTTCTGACAAAATATGTAAGAAACGCTTTGAAAGCAACTAACGGCTATATGAGCAGTGGTGGCCCAGTGGTATCGGTCTCGACTCACGAGTTGTAGGTCGTGGGTTCGAACCCAGCTTGGCGCATTACTTTGTGTAATTTATTTCATCACCACTGCTCTCAAAACGGCGAAGGAAAACATCGTGAGGAAACCGGCATGTCCTAGAACCATCAAATTCGAAAACATGTGACATCTGCCAATCCGCACTGGGCCCGCAAGAGAGGAGGCCTGTGTCCCAGCAGTGGGAACGTTATAGGCTGATGATGATGATGATGAACGGCTATCCACCATGCTGGCCCAGTGTGGACTGATAGATTTCACAACATTTTTCTTCGAATTTATTGGTTCTAGGTCTAGGACATACCTGTTTCCTCACAGACAAGGAAATTACACCTTTGAATTCCTAGTCCATGTTTGAATTAGAACAACAAATAACACAATATTTTCCATACCGTGTATTACTAAATTCCAAAGTCATACATGCATAAACTCACGCCGCGCTGTCTCCTCATGGGATTAGGTAGAAATTACAGAACGGTACGTGTTACGATCATGACTGTTGGAGTATACATAGGTACATATATTAATTTATTATTAAAAGAGAAAGAAGAAGTATATATGATGCGAATACCATAAATTGAGTTAATATACGTATACACTATACATGATGCGACTACCCAAAATAGGCTAAGGACATGAGGATAATGGACGTAAACCCAATCGGAACATTTAAACTGCGCTTAGGAAAGATCATAGTCATAATTGTAATAGAATATTGACACAGACAACTTTAAAATGCTGTTATTTCTGATTGATTAGATTGGTAAAATTAACAATACAGAAAAAGCAGTGGACGCAGTGGTGGGTTCGAACGCAGCCAGGCGCATTTACTTTGCGAAATTTGTTTCATCATCACTGTGTGAAGGATCATCAAATATCGTGACATGACAGGTTATATGGCATGTACCAAATATCCTTTCACAGAGAGCAAGCCTGCGTCCCAGCAGTGGGAACATTATGGTCTGATGATGGTGATGAAGATTACAGAATGCCACCTGCTACATAGTTATTACATACTACGTTTCACGGTGTGAAAGGAGTATGTATAGAAGTAGACAACTATGTCTATACATCTAGTCATACAAGCTCACACACTAGATGTGAGTACTATGCTTCGTCACCTTTTTAAATTGATAAAATTTCTCCCTCATAAAGGAACAGTCATGAACGTTTCAGTTGAACTCAAATTCACGCAGGTACAAGATTGGGTACAAGCAATATCCTCTAATTTCCGAGTCTAACCGTGCTTAGCTATAAATTTATTGATTTTACCCACAGTTTCATTGGCTCTCAATAATTCACTGTCTAATGTACAAATGATGTTCAGAAATGATATGTTATTGATTTCAAATGAAATAAGATTGAAGTTTGATTTGTTTGTTGAATTTAATCATAATATTTTGATCTTGCTATCCTACCATATCGTATTACTATTGTAAATAAGTGTGCAAGTAAGTTCCGCTTTCACGTCAAAACGGTGGAATAATTTGTGATGAATTTTGGTACAAAGGCAGATGACGACCAAGAGACGCTTCAAATAACCAGCCGGTAGTGTTCACAATTGTGTGCTATACGCAGACGTCTCGTTAAGATAGATGTAGATACTTTGTTGATTTTATTCGGACCGTTTTTATGTAAGCCTAGAATCTTAAGGATGTCCAATCACAAACAGCTGTCAATAAATACGGATCGGGATTTGAATTGAGATACGATATTAATATTAATTTTGAGCTAAATACAAACTAATTTTGTTCAAATGGTTATCTAACCATCACGTAACATTTAAAACCAAGGAAAGTTAAAAACTTCTAACAATATACCTAAGTGCAAATGAAAGGCCATGAAAAATCACTAAACAAAAATGCATTAAAAATGCATTAATTATGCAAATTGACATATTAAGAGAATAAAATAGGGAAAGGCAATTTATTCAGCTCTGACATTACCAACGATAAGCCCCAGATCACTGATAATGTTGAACAAATATTTTCTCCTTAAAAGCTCAGAGAATTAAAGGCTCTCGCTGAATAACGTGCATAACGTCAAATATTCCTTATTCAGACCCTAAATAATCTTGGATATATTTTTTACAGAATCTCAGAATGCTAAGTGTTTTCTCAATCAAGGGCCAGAAACTTTTGTGTAATATTTTCAGCATTTTCCTTTGTCAATATAAGTAAGACTTCTAAGCTGGCCATTGGTCCTTCGATCCGGATCCGAATATTATTTTAAGAGTTCAACCATTGCTGTTTCGAAGTTCTTGAGTTACTTTGAATTAATTTTAGAAGACAATAGGAAGAATTAATGTTGAATTTAAAGTCTTGTTATTTCTGTGTTAACAATTTCAGCAAAATTCAATTCAACTACAACCGACATTTCGAAGCCAATCATGACTCATTATTTGGGTTTCATAATTTAAACACACATCATCATCATCATCATCTCAGCCATAGGACGTCCACTGCTGAACATAGGCCTCCCCTTTTGATCTCCACGTGTACCAGTTGGACGCGACCTGCATCCAGCGTCTTCCGGCGACCTTCATAAGGTCGTCTGTCCACCTGGTTGGTGGACGTCCTACGCTGCGCTTGCTAGTCCATGGTCTCCACTCTAGCACTTTTCGGCCATCCGCTCTGCGAGCAATATGGCCTGCCCATTGCCACTTCAGCTTGCTAATCAGGTGGGCTATATCGGTGACTTTAGTTCGTCTACAGATCTCCTGGTTTCGGAATCGATCACGCAGAGAAACACAGAGCATAGCCCTCTCCATAGCTCGCTCAGCGACTTTAAGCTTTGAGATGAGGCCGATAGTGAAAGACCACGTTTCGGTGCCGTAACTCATCATTGGTAACACACATTGGTTGAAGACTTACGTCTGAGACACTGAGGTATATCGGATGAAAAGAAACTGCGTAGTTTCCCGAACGCTGCCCAGCCAGCCGGTACCCCACGGCCTAAAATAAATACACAATTTAGTTAAAACACATACACTAAAACGAAACTAACCTATCGTTAAACTACAATATGGCATCAAAAAATTTGCCACCTCGTTATCAACTAGTATTGTTCATGCTAGAATACAGTTAGTATTCCCACGTTATATGTCAATTAACCTTCTGGCCAAGATGAAAAAAAAACTAAGGCAAACTCATTTTTTTATCTTTGTTCACAGATCCTACCAAAATGGGAAGCAGTGAAGACCGGAACGATATCCTTCAAATTCCGAACAAACGAACCGAATGGGCTCGTTCTCTTCAACATGGGCGCCAAGCCACCAAGGGTAGGTTGCACGGTAAGGGGTGGAGCTTTTGGGGTTAGACCAATCACTTAAGAGATAACCATCATCATCATCATTGAAGAGCCAATCACGATCCATGATCATTGACGACGCTTTGTGGGGTATCGCATTTATTTTCTATTGTTCCTGACTTAGTTGTTTCTGATTCAATTGTGAGAAGTGTGGTGAAATTGATTTTGAAGTGCTTAGGATATTATGAGTCTGTAATATTTACTGAACAGGTCATTTCTTGGGCTAATGCAATATCATTATCATTCTTATCTCTTTTAAATTCATTGTTGCCATCAATTTTAAATAGACAATTAATAATTCTAGTTTCACAACCATTATGATTATTTACTCTTCTCTTAGTTTTCTCAAACTTTTGATTGGAATAGTTTACATAACGACATGAAACGACCGCTCAAAAGTTAAATTTCAAACAATATTTAAATCCAATAACTGACTTGCGAAACCCCACCAACCTCAATGGATACGCAAATCTCTAAATTTAATAAATGCGGCTAAAATTCACGAGGGAGAATTAAGAAGTCCCTTTTATTAAATCGTTTCATGTAACACATGAAACGATTTATAATAAAATTTTGATGAAATATCTTGAAGTATTTAAATTAATGAAATCGCTGTGGTCCATTGAGGTGCTGCATGGTAGGACCAAGTTGAAGAGATTTATAAAGAAAGTAATAACACAGACATAGGGGAATTTGTGTATGGTACCTTATAAAGTTTCACCCACTTTGATGATGTGAATTTTTTATGTTTTATCTGTCTGTAACCTGGTACGCACTGTAGTATCCGAAGCACAAATTGACTCCCCAGCACAACACTAAATGCTTTTCAGAGTAAAACGTCGAACGAAATAAAACTGTTTTTGTTTTCCGATTGGTGTTTGAGTTTTCAGTTTAGATACTGTTGATGCTAGACAAATTCTTGGGACAAACTAACGTACAGACTTCTGTAGAGAGGGCTTTATTAATACCTACACAAATTCGCACCATTTTCGTTCTTAGATTCACTTTTGATTTTAATATTTTATCTGCTAAAGTAAAGTTGATCTTGATATGATACAATTTGAATTCGCTTCGCTTGTCTTTGTAACTCAATATGTTCAATAACCTCCACATTGAATATAAACTAAGTTACTGCGGGATAGTTGGTACAAATTCAGTAGAATTTGCATGTCTGGTCCCGAATGTTAGTATTCAAATAGTTGGCGACTAGTTTGCATGTATATCGTGCAGTCAGACGAAACCGTTTTTTATTTAGCTTTTAGTTTTAGGTACGTTTTTATTGATTTCTGCTGTACCAACGATATTCAGTTTTCGATAAGGATTCGTCTAGCTTTTTATGTATTTGATTTTTGTTTCTGATTTACATTTGCTCTTTATTCAATATTTTAGGTACAATTTTATTTCAATTACTCTGTTGAAAGCACTAGTATATTTCTTGCATCAATGCTTTGCATATTTATATGTTTATTTAAGTAGAATAATTGTGTAGTATATGATATCATTGAAGTAGATTTAGTCATATTTACGTATATGCACTTTATTATAATATTACAATTTAATATTTAAGTATTCTAAGTATACCTATTAATATGATTCCTGTTTTCTGACCACTTGATCTTTATTGAAACAAGACCCATAGAAGATTTTAACCATATTATTTATTTTTTATAAAAATATAATTTATAATATTATATTATTTATATCGCTCTTGTATGATACACTACTACGATATATTTGATGTTGTCTCTTGTGAACAGCACATCCATCACTTTAGATGTTGTAACAATGAAGATTACAACCTACTACCACCACAGCAGTATTATTTTAATCTTCTGATCAGGAAAAGGATAGAGCTAGGCAACCTGAATAGCTCCATCACTTTCCTACTAGACTGCTGTGAGAAGTTGTTGTATAGTCTCAGAGGTTAATAAACGTTTCAAATTAGCTCTTCATCAGTGTCAACGGTAAAACTAAAAAAGTGTTACTACACAAAATGACAATAAAACTAGTTAGAGAGACTCCACAGATGTTGTTGGTGGGTATTGAAATATGAAAATAACACAACATAAACTAAAAAAAAAGGTTTTATAAATAATATTCCAATGGTCGCTATTCAAATATAAAAATAAAATCTTGTTCTAGCGACTCGCCCCGGTTTTGCACAAAAGCAATTTGCTCAGAAAAGACAGAAAAAAAACCTATACCTATTTGTGCTGAATATAGAAGATATATATTTTTATATATTTTTTTAAATTAATATATTATTGCTGCAAAGTACGAACAACTCAGCTAGGATTTTGTGTAAAAAAGAATATACACTATAAATATTCAAATAACGTGCTAAATAACGTAAATTAATCCAAGTCTTATTATTGTAAAGGTAAAGTTTCATTCTTAAACCCCCGAACAACTCTCAGCAAATTCCTCATCAATATGACCATCATCTTTCAGGCCGATCTGTTCGCCGTTGAAATCCTCAACGGTTACATATACGTGCACATAGACCTGGGCTCTGGTGGAGTGAGGGTCAGGGCGTCCAGGAGAAGAGTGGATGACTCCCATTGGCATGACTTCCTGCTGAGGAGAAGTGGTAGAGATGGAAGGGTGACTGTCGATGGGGCTAATGCTGAGTTTAAGACGCCTGGTAAGTTCTACATCAGTGTAAGATATTTTTATTCGAAACTTACCTACATAATTTTTTCTGTTTAATTCCTCCATAATAAAGGCGTTCAAAAATCGTTCATTCATTTTAACTCATGAAATTTTGACATCTAAAAACGAAGTTTCCTTTAAAAATAAAGTTTAAGGGTACGTTCATATCTGACCGAACACCCGTCGAGCGGATCATCGAATGTTCTTTGACGCACTAACGGATCATCCGTTGACTGTGAACGGTCAATTAATTTTCTATACATTTGTCTGTTCTGGCGTTCCGCGACCGATGTTCCGCGACGGATGTTTCGTCAGATATGAACTCACTCTAAGGTGCCATACTGAGGCGTAAGGTCTACTATCGAGTGATAACAAAATTGGACAGCCTTATTCTAGATGTATTAAAGCCTAGAATACCATTAGTAGGACTGTGAAAGGCTTATTATAATGATTTAGTTTAGCATTTTTAGAACAGCATTAACCTATGTACACGTAGTTTTATCGGCGATAAAAGGCGTAATTCAGTAGAAGCCGACCATTAAGTTTATATTATACAACATGATCCAATCTACGCAATTCCTATATTAAAGGTCATTACGGTTTTATCTCAAATTAATGGCTTCAGCTCAATTACCATTGAGTGGATTCAATTAATGTGTGTCGGGACCATTAATATGCACGATAACGCATTGTCAATTAATTTCTCATACATTTTGGAGATTATCAAAGCCATAAGTTTGATGTGAATAATTATAATGATATTGTTATGAATACCAATCTCTACTCATGTGAATACGGTAATTTATATTACTACCTTCGAAAACATTGCTTAACTAGATAGTGTCCCACTCCTAGGCAAAGAGTATTTGGAAAGATATGAAGGATCATATCTTGCCAAATACTCTTTTCGAGCGCTACTTCAGTTGAGCCATCACATAGTGCGCTTCCATCTGGTCGTGCACTATGGTGATGATGGCCAGATGATCTCAGTTAGCTTTTTTCGGGCCGACATTGGCAGTATCGTCCATCTTCAGGGATCCTTTGCGTGCATGGGAGTGACGTCACGGACGTGGGTAACAGCTGATTACGCTCATACAGTTTCGATAAATAAAAATACAAATAGTTTATTTCTCGTAAACTTTTATTGTTGTAGTGCTTATATATAATCGAAAAAGTAAAATACATTGAAGTGCAGTGACAGTATACAGTATTATTGTGTTAAAATTGGAAATTAAAAGTAATCAATTAACTAAGTGCAAATCACCCACCTACCCAAGACTTTTGACAAAATAAAAATAAAATTTTCGGACAAAGTCGCAGTGAAAGTGCAACGAAGTGCAGTGATAGTAGCGGACGGATGTGTTGCGTGACTTTCCAGGCTCACTGTAGCTAAATAAACCTAGCCAGCTGATAAATAATTAATACCAGAACTACCTAAATTAGGTACAGACAGCGCCATCTGTGACACATTAGTTGTACTAAGAAACTAGTGTATTATAACGTTTGTATTTGTTTAGAACCGCAAAACAATAACACTTGAATATGGCTAAGTGTGTCACCTGTGGAAAATTCATAGCTGCGGCCAATGGTGTTCGTTGTTCTGAGTGTCCTGGGTCCTACCATCCTATCTGCCTTGGTGTTGCGTCAACGAAGGTGCCGCCTAACTGGTTGTGTCCGGTCTGCAAGGCCAAGTTACCGAGGTCAGACAACTCCGCTACACCTGTCCAGGGCCCGCCTGTCGGTGGTTTACTCAGCAGCCAGCAAAATGTAATGCAGCCCGTTTCAGGTCGTCAGCAGGTACCGGAGAATCTGAATACGGTAGTTGCGCCAGAGGTCATCAGCCTATCATCTCAGCCTTGCTCCCCGGGCACAGCAGAGACTGGGCAGCTCGACATAGCCCACGAGATTCGCTGCTTCCGTGAAGAACTTCGTTGCATGAGAGTGGAGTTGCGTGAGTTCCGAAATGAAATGGCCACTTTAAGATCAGATATCGGTGTGTGCAAGGAACGTGTTGATGCTGTTGAGAGCAGGGTCTCCCAACTTGAAAACCGGATGGGAGAAAAGGAACCATCGTCGTGTGACCATTTGGAGGAAACAATTGCTGAGCTCAAGATCAAGCTTAATGAGCGCGACCAAGATCTGCTGCTCAATGACGTCACGATAAGCGGTATACCGGAGTCTAAAGACGAAAGCCCAATACACATCTTTAAGCTGGTGTCTTCAAAACTGGGAGTAGAAGTCGACGAGCGCGATATTGTAAATGTGGAGCGCATTGGTATGGTGCGCCGTAACTTTAATAGTAGCGGCAGTGTTGACGTAGCGGAGCCGCGTTCGCGCCCACTCGCTGTACGTCTGTCGCGGCGCGCTACTCGAGATCAACTGTTGCGAGCGGCGCGCGTGCGACGCGGGCTGACTACGGTGGACCTACAACTGCACGGACCGTCTAGTAGGTTCTATGTTAATGAACGGCTAACGCCGGTAAATGGATCCTTGTTTTTTAAATCGCGCGAGGCTGGGCAGAGGCTTAATTTTAAGTATGTTTGGACCAAAGACGGCCGCATTTATGTTAAAAAGGCGGATGGTGTGCTCCCGCAGCGCATTCGTTCCGATAATGATTTGCTTCGAATTTTTGGCGATTCTACCGTTTGACGGGTTTGTTATGTATTGTGTTAAAAATGTACTCCGTGTTAAGCCTATGTTATTTACCCTTGTATATTGTCTTTTGTTTTAATATTTTATTGATTATAATTTGTTTTATCTGGCTGCAGCATGTCCTCCCTACAGGATGCATTGTTTTGATTGGTTTTTTCTGTGGTGACACACGTATGATGATGCCTATATCTACCCATATTAAGTATTTGTTATATTTTCACTTTTGTACCTTTATGTATTTATTACTAGCGTCTCGGCCTGTTTTCACATTTAAAACTGCTAATTTAATTAAACATACAACATTATTTATAAATTATTTAAACACTTACTTCACACGTGTGCCTTTCTTTACGTTTTTACTTTGTTTTACTTTGTTTATTACGAACAACCGTTTACTATTTGCAACCGCTTGGTACGGAAGTGTTCTTTTGGTTGCATTGTGAGTCATTGAAATGAGTGCAAAGTATCTCAAGTTAGGATTACTCAATCCTGGCTCACTGGGCACTAATCATGATGAGTTCATTGCCGCATTGGAGCGTCATGATGCCGACATAATGGCAATAAACGAGACCTGGCTTAGAACGGGTGAAGAGGGACGCGCGCCCGCCGTGCCCGGTTACCGGCTGCGGCATGTACCGCGACCCGTGAGCGTACGCGGCGGCCGCGGCGGTGGTGTTGGGTTTTACATCAAGCGCGGAATAAAGGTGCGTACCCACGCCCACCCGGTTGACTCCCTACACGACTCAGTCGAACAAATGTGGCTTACTCTTAGCAGAAATGGTATCAAAATCGCTATAGGCACTGCTTACCGACCGCCATGGATGGATGTTGATTTATTTTTGGACGCGCTAACTTTATCAGTAAATTCCTTAACGTCTTGCAAACACATTATTCTTTTAGGCGACTTTAACATTAATTGTCTCAATCAAACAGACTCAAAAATGATTAAATTGAATATGTTTCTACATACTCTCAATCTAGGTCAATTGGTGACATCTGCTACTCATTTCACTTCCACTAGCGAGAGTCTTATAGACCTTATATGTACTGATATGAAGGCTCGAAAAGTGGAGGTGGACTGGATAGGTGCGCTCAGTGCACATGCTTTTGTTACTGCCGTATTTAATTTTAAAAAAGAGAAGATACCGCCAATTATTATATCTAGTAGGAATTTAAAAAATATACCGCTGGAGAAGTTTACGGAAGATATGGCCTCAATGGATTGGCAAGCTGCAGCTGTGTTGGGCGATGTAAATGCCATGGTGGCTTATCTCAACACAAATATCATCGCACTTTTCGATAAGTATGCTCCCTTTAGAACTCGGATTATTAAAGAAAGGTCATTTCCGTGGATAACAGATAATATCAGGCTTATGATGTGCTTACGCAATCAGGCACATGTGCGTTGTCGAAACTTGGATTCGGAAAGTAAACTATTATATTATAAAGAATTAAAAAGTCTAGTGAGAAAATCCATATATCACGAAAAGGTTGCTTATTTCAAACAAAATATTAATAGTAAAATCCGCCAGCCGAAAATATTATGGAACAATCTAAAGTCAACTTTATTACCTTTCAAAAGTGTGGCTGAGCTACCCTCTCATTTTAATGACCCAAATAAAATTAACTCCCATTTTTTAAATATTCCAGGTGATAATGTGGCACCAGTGTCATGTATGGCTTACTATGAGACTCATAGATTTAATGAAGGTATTTTCTCGCTTAGAACTGTGGACCAATCTGACATTATTAAAATTCTATTAAAATTCAAATCTAATGCAGAAGGTTTTGACCATATAACGCTTGACATGTTTTTCCTGACACTTCCTCAAACCCTAGATATCCTTGTTTCTATCATTAACAATTCCATTTCTACATCTACTTTTCCTGACATATGGAAAATAGCCGTTGTGCGTCCTATTCCTAAACTCGCGAACCCAAGCACTATTAAAGACTTAAGGCCGATAAGTATTTTACCCTTCTTGTCAAAAGTACTGGAAAAAGTAGTGAATTCCCAACTGACTACATTTCTTGAGCAAAACAATATCTTACCGGATGCACAATCGGGTTTCAGGAAGGGACGTAGTACTACCTCAGCTCTGTTAGATGTCACAGACAACATATTGGCGGCTCAGGATGAGGGTTGTTGTACCCTGTTAGTGTTGCTGGACTTTTCCCGAGCATTTGACGCCATTAATTTGTCTCTTTTGCTTTCAAAGATGACGTATTATGGTTTTGACGCATCTACGGTTGCGTGGTTTAAAAGTTATTTAAGCAATCGTAAACAGCTTGTTGAAATTCGGGATGTAAATGGATCTAGCATTTTCTCTAGTATGGCAGATGTGGTTAAGGGAGTTCCGCAGGGATCGATATTAGGCCCTCCTTTGTTTATTCTATATAGTGCTGATATCATTACTATTTTGAAACATACTCAATTTCATATCTATGCTGATGACATTCAATTATATATTTCTTTTAAACCTGAACAATATGGTGATGCGGTGAAATTGATAAACGAGGATCTGGAGAGGATAGTGGATTGGTCAAAACAGAACTCTCTATTACTTAACCCTTCCAAAACTAAATTTATGCTTTTTGGTTCTAAAGGTCAACTAGACAGAATTGATTGTACTCTTGCAAACGTTGCCGTAATGGGTCAATGCGTTGATCGTGTTTACGAGGCGAGAAATCTGGGACTGATTATGGACCAAGAGCTACGGTTTGAGGCTCATATTGCAAATTGTGTGCAAAATTGCTTCTATCGCTTAAAAGTATTATATAAAATGCGCCCATTTTTAAGTGAAGAACTCCGTGTACAACTCGTTGAAAGTCTGGTTCTATCTAAACTCAACTATGCTGATACTGTTGTAGGACCTCGCCTCCTAGCTCGTACCGTTAGACTTATTCAAAGAGTTCAAAATGCCTGTGCTCGATTTTGCTTTAACGTCCCACCAAGGAGCCATATTACACCGTTTTTGAACAAACACAGCATTTTAAAAATGAAGTCACGTCGGAAACTGCACTTAGCTTGTCTTCTTTTCGGCGTCATCAAGTATAAATGTCCGTCATACCTGTACTCTAAGCTGGCGTGGATAAATGATCACCGGCAGCGCAAGGCCAGGCGTTGCGCCCAACAGCTGGCTACCCCACATCACCGTACTGCAGCTTTTCGAGGTAGTTTTCGTTACGCAGCCTCCAAATGTTGGAATAATATTCCTCCACCGATTAGGGACCTAAACAATTTGAATACTTTTAAAATCAGACTTAAGCATTTTATTCTTGGTTCGCAAATAAATTTTGAAAATATTAATATTGACAAATCATTTATTTAGATAAATAAAATATATGATTGGTATATTTTATTATTATTTAGAATGTGATAATGATATGAATAATTTTTAAGGTAATTCACTCTTCATTTACGAATAGCAATGCTGCCCTAGCTCTCGTACTAGAACAGCTATTGCATTATAATGATAGAATCACCAATTTTATGTTTTTACAATTATTTTAATGAAACAGATATAATTTAATTTTGAATGTAATTAATTTGAATGTTATTTGTTAAACGTATTTATTTGAATGATTAAACTTTGACTCACCATTATTGTACCTAATGCTAGGTAACGAAAGGGCGAGCTACAAGCTGAGCTGTTTCTGGTGAGCTCGTTCGGGTCTGCGTCTGTGTCGCCGGGAACTGTGTGATTGCACTTTTACACCTTTACTCTTTCCATTTTTAACTGTGTCCTAATTTTGCTGTTAGGAATTTGTTAAGCACTTTATTTTTATCAACAAAAAGCGGAGTTTTAAGTTTTAGTCGCACATAAGGCAGCGAGTTTCTTATTTCTGTGAGCCTGTCTGGCGCCATGGCGCAAGCAGCGCTCCCTATTGGTCGGTTGCCGCGCCATTAGTGGCGTCATTCTAGGCGTGTTTTTATTAAAAGTACTTTTATATAATTTATTTTATCACACACGTTTTTATACTATAAAAATTATGGATATGATTTTATTTAATGTATTTAATACACTTCACTTTTCCTTCACACATATTTATATTTGTTTTTTATCAAGATAATTTAAATATTTATTTTATTTGCCTACCCTCGTCCGTGTGTCACTGCGTGGTGCCAACTGAAAACCAGCGCTGGGTGTCTTTCGCCCAGCATATGCTGAGTTGGTAACCCTTTTGGTGTGGACATGCTCAGCAAAATTGTTATTGTATTATTATTATTTTTTATAATTATTTCTGTGTGTGTGTCCTATATCGAATAAATGATTTTCTATTCTATTCTATTCTATTCTATGCATATTATGTATGCTTAGATATTCGGAACGTGGCATAAGCGACCCTCCCAATTCTAATTTAGCAGGCTTTACGTCTACGAGATTTTTTTATGTAATCTGTTTTGGTTTCAACGACCGATCTTTAATTTAAGCCATTCACCTCATTTAAAGAACGGTCGAGAATGTTGCGTCTAAGAATCTCTATTTTTGCATTTCTTCTAAAATCTTATCTATAACATTTCAGGAGAATCAAACCAGTTGGAACTAGATGGTCCACTGTTCGTCGGAGGTCTTGGATCAGAGTACTCAGCATCAAGAACACCACCAGCTTTGTGGACAGCAGCCTTGAGGCAAGGGTTCGTGGGCTGCATTCGAGATCTAGTGCTGAACGGAAAACCTCAGGATCTGACTGCGTTTGCACGGCAACAGGATTCTGGTAAGACAGATCCTAATTATCATTATTATAGATAAAAATTGGATATAGTTAACAGTCTTAGTGAACTTGAAAGATAACTTTAGTTTGAAAGTCGATAGATTTGGATATTTCAACTAGAGTTACGTAAAGAAGGCTGGAATAGTCCAGTCAAACTTAGATTTTGGAGATGTTGTTTCAAATTATACAAGAAATGTTTTTTCAAAGTAACTTTGAGTGTAGCCATAAGGAGCAATAACAAAAATTACTCCAAACTATTCAAGAAGGAGACTATAAAAAATCTCGATGACAAGCTTGAGGCCATCGATTGTTTATTACAAGAAATGATGGATGCTTCCGAAGTTGCATAACTTGTAGCTCAATTATGATTCGACTTCACAAATTACGACGAAAATGACATCATTTCTCACCCAATACGGAAAACTCATAGACTTTATTCTTCTCTTATATTTCTTTCCAGCATCAGTAAGACCAGCATGCCATGTCCTGATGAAGCAATGCGTCAGTTCACCGTGCCAACATGGAGCCCCTTGCTCTGAAGGATGGAACAGACCGCTCTGTGACTGTTCCATGACTAGCTATGGAGGTCCTACTTGTGGACGAGGTATGTACCAAAATTACTGTAGAAGCTTATGGTTTTTTTATGATGTTACAGAAGCAGGCTTACTAAAACTAAAGAAATGATTATGTTCAAGAGACAAATTATCGTTACTTTTTAAGTAGCTGATGACAGTAGAAATGGTTTAGTGACTATGTAATTAATCTTTGTTGATAATGGTAAAGAAGAACTTAGTGAAAACATTTGATGGACTGGCCTTAAAAAAATTCCATCCAAGTCATGCTACAATCATAGACACGTACTAATGTAGTGTAGTGGATAGTCCGGATTTTCATTCGAAATAATAATGATGCTCCGGAAATGGCAACATAGTAAGCTTACTAATACAGATTTAAATCGCATTTTATCCCAATTTCCTCATTGGAACAGTAAACAAGCAAAAGTAGCAGGTATTGACAATCTTAATAACTCTTCTAGAAACGGCAACAATCTACCTCAACGGTAGCCAGCACCTCACAGCAGCACTAGGTCCAGAGCATATAACGCAGACAGAGGAGCTGTTACTTCGGTTCAGGACCAACAGAGCTGGTCTACTGCTGCGGACTGCTTCTGAACATTCTGCGGACAGGATCGAGCTGGCGGTGGCAGCTGGGAGAGTCAGGGCTAGTGTTAGACTTGGGGATAGAGAAAAGGTTGGATATGTTAATATGAAATTAAGAGTCACTTATGTCAGTTTTGAAGATAAAGTTTATAGGGAAATAAAATTCATTACAATGGTCCATTCTTAAAGGCAATTTCAAATGGAATTACGGATGGATGAATGGATGATGGAATTTGTTTGTCAGGTGTACTACCTAACTACTACTTACTCGAATCTGATCCTTTGCATAATTTGTGTCAATAAGCTCGCCCCTATTATAGTTTTCCGCGAGGTTAGTAGAAACTTTAGAACGCCACTTGTTACGGTCCTTACATACTCTGCATCGTTCCCATTAATATTTTTGCTTACACTCGGACGCTGATTGCGAGTACTATGCACCTAAACTTTTTGAACAACGACTTCATCTTGATCGTCACATGACCTTATCCACTGCTGTGTTTAGACGTCCTCGAGTCCGGACCTTTGCTTCACTAAGTTTTCCACCTGTGTAAAGTAGAGGGACTACCCATGTGGAGTTACGGTCTCGTTCTCCAGATGGTAAAACTTGGTGAAGCACAGGTCCAGAGATCTTTCTTCGCTGGTACCAGTCTCACCCAGGATATACTGCGTCTACCCATCTCGCTGAACAACATCGCCATAGCAGTACTTACTGATTTTCCTCCTCTTCTCTTCCAGAACCTCCTAGCAGGCACCAACGTGGCGGACGACACGTGGCACACAGTAAGGTTCTCCCGGCGCGCCTCCAACCTCAAGCTGCAGGTGGACGGCGCGGCTCCCGTGCGCGGTATGTTATGTACGTATGCAAGGGGCACCTCCCGCACACCTTTTGTTTTGACCCCTCAGTAGACGGTGATAAGGTTGGTTTTGCTTTGGCTGCGTTGGTGGATAAATGTGAAGAGAAAATTGCTGAACTGAATTTGTGAACACACACATACATGAACTGATACAGCTTCTTCACACATTCTAAATCATGAAAATTAATTTAAAGAAAAGCTCAAGTGGTAGAAGCCACAAGAAGCAAATATAAAGTTATCAAACATTGAGTATCAAATATCAAAATTTAGAATTCGGCAGTAGTCTCCCATAATTGATGGAGCAATATGTAAAAATTATTGAATCCTTACGATTTCTATTGTTTCTGTGAGAAACAAGTAAACGAATTATTACCTTGACCATATTTGAGAAACATAATATATTATGTGACTAAAAGCAAAGCACTAAGTTTAGTCAACAGTTGCTTCACTGCGTTAACCTTTAGTTTTCATATCAAGGACAAGATTATTATTTCGTCTGTATAATCAAAAATGACAAATTCATAGTGAATTTCACAAACACCCAGAAGTTTCCATAAAACAAAATGAATTATCATCAGAGATACATAAAAAGACAAACATGACATTTCACAACAAAAATAAATAAAAGAATAAAATTAAATAAGTTAAATTAAAGAAGCTAAACGCAGTCAAACCAAATATAGAACTTAAGACAAAAAATTTGAATTACCTTGCCTCAACCAAGCAAATTCAAGTTTAACACTTTCCGAACTCTTCTGGGAAGTGTATATCTGTTAGACGTCCTATTAGAGTGTAGTTAGCTGCTTCCTTTCCGTTGTTTGATAGCTGGCACTGTGAATCACTTTTCTGTTGGTCGCTATTGTTTCTTACTTCATTTATATTCATTTCTTCTTGTAGTCTCCTTTGTGTATGTGCTGATGTAGTTTTTAGAGCTGATAAATGCTGCTCAGGTTTATTTTCTTTAAAATTAATATTTGTATTTTTATTATCTTCAACTATTTTCAATCCTATATCGTTAATGTTTTCATTTCTTAAGCTACAACTTAAACTATTTGTTTCGGGGGTCGAGAGAGACACGAAATATTTGAGCAGCTTTTGTCGAAATAAATGTGTGAGAAAAAACAATGCGTTTCTAAATTCTTAATTGATGAAAGATATTGATATTGATTTAAACATTACCTACGTTATAAAGTACTACAATTCAATTTGTCAAGTGTTTTATGGCGTATCTATGTGATCTGAAATTATAAGTTTTTGGCAAATGTATCTAGAAATATAATGCTGAGAGTTGATGTCGTGGCAATTGAATGATTATAACAAGTAGTAAGACAATGCTAACAACTTCTGCTAGTTTATTTGCTCTAGATGATCTATTTGTCACTGGGAGAGAACTTTTCAATGTTGTCGCTATGCATCTTCTAGCAATTGAACTGTCTGATCATGAACATCTGTCTAAGCTTGTTCTTCACGTAAAAGCAGATCTGAACTGTAAATAACTTCAAAAATGGCTGCTACTAACGGTTCTATGATAGTTTACTTTGCTATATTATTTTTCGTTAACAGTCAATGTTGTGGTTAGGTGTGTTGCATTCTTTCTGTTATTAAGTTTCCATGATACTAAAACTTTAGTTGGTTTTACAGCCGAGACGATTTTAGGGAAAGCATCAACGTTAGAGATATCGACGTTGCATTTAGGAGGATTATTCCACCCTGAAGAAGAAATACAGATGACGTCAACTTTACCGAACTTTGTTGGCTACCTACAGAAATTCGTTTTCAATGGAATTAGATACATAGATATGGCGAAGACACTCGGAGTTGGCACTAATGAAGAATCCAACAATATCTATGATACTTCGAACTTGATCTTTAACGGAAAATTCGTTAAACCTGATTCGCTGAATGTTTATAAATCTGTCACATTCAAATCTAAGCATACATACGTTGGGTTACCGCTATTGAAAGCATATGCGAACACTTATTTGGACTTTTACTTCCGAACAACTGAAATGGATGGCTTGCTCTTTTACAATGGAGGAAAGAAACAAGATTTCATAGCGGTAGAGCTGGTGAATGGTCATATACACTGTGTGTTCAACCTGGGCGATGGAGTCGTGACCATGAAAGATAAACTGAAGAACTTCTTAAATGATAACCGATGGCATACGGTGTCTGTGAGGAGGCCGACGCCTAAGATTCATACATTACAGGTTGATGATGATTTGGAAATGCATACTACAAGTAAGTAGACAATCATAACTTATCAATAATTTCATAAACTTATTCATTGTTCTTCCATTCATTGTTAAATTAAGCCTCCTCATTTGTGTCACGCTGGTTTGTGACCAAAGCAAGAGTCAGTTTAACCAGCTCTGGTTAAGCTTGCTTTGGTTATAAGCAGTTGAAACTATTTTGTAGAAAAATTGTTCATAACTTGCAATTATTTGAAGTTTACATTACTGAATCTCGATAGTGTCCGAGATATTTTAGTAAATTCCTGCAAAAAAAATGATGGTTTTACTTTATTTTCAACTAAGTAGTACACCAATCATCCAAAATCTCATCATTATCGTCTTCCTGCCCTTTTCCCGTTTTACCACCTTTTTTCTTCCTTATCCCGAGTCTTGCTCAAATTGTTGCTCGCACAATCCATCCATCTTTCTATTGGCATTCCTCTTCCTCTTCATCTATCAACATTCATACTCCTTCATTTTTTTACTATGCAAGAATCTTCTAATACTTCGCTTCATTTTCCAGGTTCCAACCTCATGCTAGAACTAGACAGCGTATTATACGTGGGAGGAGTACCGAAGGATATGTACACAGCGTTACCAGTAGGAGTCCTGTCCAGGCAAGGGTTTGAGGGATGTATGTCGAGTTTGGATCTTCCCGGAGAGTCACCATCCTTGATGGAGGATGCTGTTGTTCCTAGCTCTTCGTTAGGTTCGGGCTGTGAAGGTAAGCTAAAGTTGTTTTTTTTTTTAATTATATGCTTTTTACAAAAAGGTAGGCGATATAGTTACACCCAACTGTTAAGGAGATGACTCATTTGATGGAAGTTATCGCTATGGATTTATTGTTCTATAGTAGAGAGCAAAGTATAGCCAGTAAAATGTATTGCATATAGGCTTATAGCATATTATATTTGCTCGATTTTTGGGCAAAGAACACTTAAGTTTACTAAAAACAATCTTGGCCAACAGAAAGGAAAAATCCATAGAGATAGGTACTGATTTTTCTCTGTTGGCTAACTTTTTTATTATTAGCGACAGGCTCACATTTGACCACTGTCTCGTTTAACTTGCAAGAATGTTTGAGGGGTTGCGTTGGGGTAAAACCAATCTCTAGGCAACATCCAGAATCAAAATTTACAAGTTTTTCTGAGTTCAAAAATTTAACTAGAATGTGGTGTTAACATTTTATATTTAACTTTATTGTACTCTATGAAACATTACCTCATAGCCTCACTTGCAGGACCTACCAAGTGTACACACAACGCGTGCGCTAACAAAGGAGTGTGTGTACAACAGTGGAACACCTATGTGTGTGATTGTGACCTCACATCTTTCACTGGACCTACGTGTTATGATGGTATGTTCTTTGAGAAAAAATCATCATTTGAATAAACATCTGTTGAACACTTGTCTAAAAAAGTGTAATTGCGAAACGACCCTTACATCAACCTGAAATGTCGCTTTGACGTTGACAGATTTTTTATACAAGTTTTCAACAGGTGCTTATAATTTCTTGTAGTAAGACGGGAAGTGTTCAACAGATGTTTAACATTTTGTAGTTACTGTAAGTTTTTAATACGTCATACGAGTACAGTGAGATAAATGACATAAAGTGCGATTATTAATTGTAGTCAGTAAAATGACAGTTAAATGACATTTGTTCTTTAAAGAAATGTACTAAATTTCATAGTATCAGTGACAGTTGCACTTGTCATTTTACTGACTACAATTAATAATCGTACTTTAAATACTCTTCTATTGGGTAATGGATTCACCAATCAATTTACAAGACTTTTAGGTGCTGTTTAATCGCGACTCAAAAAGATTTTTTACGGTAACAGCAAACTGTGACGTCACTAACTAGTTAACTGAATTTCAGAATCGGTAGCTTACGAGTTCGGGCCAGGTCGAGGGATCATAACGTACACGTTCCCAACGGATTCTGTGGCCGACACAGAGACTGACAAGGTAGCTCTGGGCTTCGTCACCAGCAAGGCTGATGCTGTGCTGCTGAGGATCGAGTCTTCCAACACCCAGGATTATATGCAGATGGAGATCGTGAGTAGCAGTTGCCTTAAGCTCCCATTTTTTGGGGCTTCCGAATTCGTGTGATTATCCAACTTATCTCAGAGGGATCACAAAATTTAATTTTGTAAAGTGGTCCAGGAGGTCTATGGATTGTCTAATTAAAGATATGAAAGAAAAATGAGTACATGAGACTGTGACGTTTGTTAAGGGAGAATGGAAGAAAAAAAACGTGTTTTGCCTACCCCAAGTGAGATGGGTTAAGGGCAGGAAGATGATGATTATAATAAAAGTGGTCCGTGAGGTGAGGGCTCCCATTGTCCTAAAGAGCCTAGTGGCTCTGGTAGGTTTAAGACGGTCCAAAATACTGGTATTAACCGTCTTCCTATAGGCTATATAAGTAAGCTTAAGATAGTCCGACGAGCCATGGAGACGACTATGCTCGGAGTCTCTTTACGTGATCGATTCAGAAATTAGGAGATTCGTAGAAGAACCAAAGTTAAGTTAACATAGCCCAAGGAATTAGCAAGTTGAAGTGGCAGTGGGCAGACATATAGCACGCAGAACTGATGCCCAATGGGGCTGTAAGGTTCGCTGTAAGGGAAAAGCGCCGTGAGATGTCCATCTGCAATGGACGATCTGATGAAAATCACACGATCACGCTGGATGCAAGCGGATTCCACCGGGTCCTATTGGAAATCTATAGGCCTATGTTCAGTAGTGTACGTCCTACGGCTGATATGATGAAAAGGCTTAACCAGATGAATAACTTTTAGGAACTTTACTCGTGACGAGATTCGTGCAATATACAATTTCTAGCAACTAAAAATAAAAATATACCTTGCTACTAAGAAATAATGATGCAATTAGATTGACTTGATCTCGTCGTGGCTATTATGTTTTGTTTTTGAACCCGTAGATAAATCCGTGTTTTATGTCAAATATCGTAGAGGTACGGTTGATTTTCGCTTGTAGATGGAATCGGTCGAATTGCAATCACATCGCGTCATGAGTAAGCTCCCTTACACGCCTCCTTCCCAGATCCGTGGCAATCTATTCATGGTGTACAATGTGGGCGGAGCGGACCATCCGCTAGGAGACGAGACTGCCCGCGTGGATGATGGAGCGTACCATGTGGCACGGTTCACCAGGAATGGAAGCAGAGCCTCGCTGCAGCTGGATAACTACGCAGTCATTATTAGACATCCACAAGGTAAGTTTTTTAACGACAATAAATTTTTGATTTCTTTTAAAAAAACATTCGACAAAATTTTGTGTGTCGTAAGTTTTTACAACGACGACTGTCACCGCAGTGTCTTGGTCATTTTTATTAGTTGCTTTTGATACACACAAAAAAAAATTCTTTTGAAGTAATCATATACGTCGACAAACTTTAAGGAAAACGTATAATGATGAAAAATCTGATCAATCTTCAAGGCAATGACTCAAAGTAACAAGACGAGAAAAATTGCAATTTTATAAAAATCAGCTATTTCCATAAGTTTACCGTATATGACTACTTCCCATGATTCGATCCTTTTTAGCAATACCATCGAACGGTCAAATATAATTATACAGGTTGTATTTTTTTCCAAAATCAGCGGGTTCGATTCCTGGCCAGTATTATTGATTTTATTTTTAAATCCAAAGATGTATTTTAGTTTTCGTCACAATCGGCCTCGAAACTCCTTTCAACGTTTCTCATAGTTTCGAACATAGCCATATATCCTCGCCCTGTTGAAAAAGCTAAAGAGTTTGGTTGAAGATGCTAATCAAATAATAAAAATAGTAGATTGTTATACAAGGGTGGAAAGAAATCAATTCCCATACGAGGTATTTAGACGCACGAGCGAAGCGAGGGCGGCTATAGTACGAGTGGGAATTGATGACTTTCACCCGTGTTAAACACTTTTCATTTCAAATATAAGAAAAGTAAAAAATAGTCTTTTTTAATTTAAATTTCAAATATGGAACACACCGTCCGCGTCACCGCCGCGGGCCATCCCACTTTTATAGGTATCTATTTTTTTAATTCACATTGGCCGTATACACTCACAAGACCGCAGCATTTTTTTTCAATCGATATTTTTCTTAATTATGTAAAAACGATATGAAAACCCGGCTTCGCTCGGGTGAAACGTTTGTCATACATAAGGGCGTTATCACACTAGCGGTTTGGAAGCGGTTGCGGAGCGGAGCGGCCGCACAGCGAATGCGCTGCGAACACGCCGCGGTTGCGCAGCGAATTCGTTGCGGACGCGCAACGGGATCGCCGCGAACAGCAAAGTGGACGCCATTTTGTACTGCCTCGAACAAACGCCCAAACGTCCGCCCCACCTCAGATCAACGAGGAATTTTATGTATGAAGACTTTCGAAAAATTCCTCGAGCGCTGAAATTTGGCATATGATAAGAGTAGGTGATACAGATTATAGATGCATAATAATCCAATTTTTTTTTAGCCGAGATGTTTTTTTTTTACCGAAACATGAAAATTGCTTATAACTCTCTGCCAAAAATTCCTCAGCCTAATCTAATAATGGATCTTCTCAAATTCGTCGATGCTTTCGTTTTTGTTTCCGGCGTTTTCGAAATAATAACGTCAACAGCAATGTTTCCTCGTCGGAATCCATTTTGTTACTGAGTGTACAAACACGTGACGAAAACGTAACGCATTTGCCACGCGTCCGCGGCGTCGTCGCTGCGCAGCCGCGGCGTGTTCGCGACGGATGCGCTGCGCGTCCGCTCCGCGTCCGCTCCGCCCCGCAGCCGCTTCCAAACCGCTAGTATGATAACGGCCTTATTCACATCTAGGTACTAATTAATGTAGGTGTCACGGTAACTCATAAGTTTATAGGTTTTTCTAAGGAGGTTTAGTAACTACCTAATACACCACATGACACTGGCCGAAAATAAAGAAAAAATAAAAACTTCTCAACATGATAACCGATGTCAAAAATGGCGGCTGCGATCTGTCTGGTCAGAAAATCATTAGAAATTTACAAAATACTCGACTATCCGAATTTTGCGGATCTATGTTGTCGACTCGAAATCTTTATTTTTTAATGTTTTATCATTCTGGTTAGCTTTAGCACGAAATTTATAATATAGAAAATTATAGCCGACTAAATCACCAATTTTATTTCTATTTTTAAAATTCATTCCCGCCCTAGGGAGGGAAGCAATTACTATGAGTCTTTCCCAACTGCGGTCCAAATGCTGCCCAGGAATGGTAGTACGTGCGCTGGGTTGCTGGCACTAATGTATGTCTACATGCGAAATATTTTAAAAATCTACCCTGGGGTTTCCGATTTATTTAGATTTTGATATGCATAACTTCATTCTCGTCCCCACGATTTTTATATCGTATTTAACACCTGTCTAAATGCTGCCCAGGAACGGTAGTACTTGCACTGGGTCCTTGTCACTAATGTCTGTTCACATGCGAATTATTTTAAAAATCTACCCACGGGTTCCTGATTTATTTCGATTTTTATGTGGATGACTTAATTTTTGTCTGCATGATTTTTTATCGTATTTTACACCTGTCCATATACTGCCCAGGAATAAGAGTACGTGTGCTGTGTTCCTGGCACTAATGTCTGTCTATGTACGAAATATTTTAAAATGTACTCAGGGGTTCCTGATTTATTAAGATTTTTATGTGGATGTCTTCATTTTTGTCTCCATGATTTTTGTTATCGTGTTTAACACCTGTCCATATACTGCCCAGGAATAGGAATACGTGTGCTGTGTTCCTGGCACTAATGTCTGGCTATGTACGAAATATTTTTAAAATATACTCAGGGGTTCCTGATCGACAGACATTTCCTTTTTTTTATCGTTGTAAAATCGTCAAATGAGTCCTCCCACCCCGGGCAGGGTGGGAGGGACTGTCAGACTTGTACCTTCTAAAATCCACGGTGTCCTTCAATTAAATAGCCCTTTATGTTCCGGGGTCACGGTGATGGAATGAGTCCCGCGACCCCGGCAGGCTTTGGCCCTCTGAGAGTGGACCCCGTCATTATGCTGACGTTCTTTGAGGCGCGCGTGGAACACGACGCGCCGTCGACCCGGGCATAGTCCATGGTCAGACGGCGAGTTGCCTTTTACTCGCGGCCGCTCCGTCTCGCCCCGCAGCATGGCCGCGACCAATGTCGGGCGCGAGAGGTCTCCGCCTATCGCCACCGTGAGGACACGTTTGTGCACAGCCCAAGCGGGGCAATCCTGCACCGTATGCTTGACTGTGTCCTCCGGGCGATCTTCTCAGTGGTGACATCCAGGCGTTTCCTCCTTTTAGTGTAAGCTAGTCTAGTCTGTTATGAGTGTAATATTTTATTTGGGCTGGATGTGGAACCAGCCCGAAGAAAGGAAAGGCAGGTTTTTTGAGCCATGTTTTAAGGGAGAAAATAATAAATGAATGCTGAGAAAATGACGAAACGAACTTTGGGTTATGCTCGCCATTTGTTGCACTAATGTCCTGTCCAAATTCATCGTAACGTGTGTATTGTGATTATAAACAATAGAACATTTTTTTTTCAAGTATCCTTGAATTCCCAGTCCACTCATTTTTTAAACCATATCACCAAAATCGCCTCTTTTATACATAAATAATATCAGTGTTATTATATTAATAATAATATCAGTGGTATTCAAAGTAATATTTGAATTCTGTAATAATATCTACAGAATTCAAATATTACTTTGAATACTATAATAATATATTTTTTTGTTTTATCATTCTCTTATTTTAGAAGTTACAGGGTGGGGGACCCACATTTAACATCTACTTTCCAAGTTTCAACAGGATAGCTTCTATACTTTCGACAAAAAGTGGCTGTGACATACGGAAAGACATGACGAATCTGGGGTTACTTTTTTGCCATTTGGCTACGGAATCCTAAAAATTAAGTTATTTTTGAATTATTCTCACGTTTTCATAATCCGATGAATAAACATATAGGTAATCGTCAGTTGTTTTTTTTTTGCGTGGTATAATCATCCTATGTCAGACTTGTACTGACTAAAATCCACGGTGACCCTTCAATAGCCCTTTATGTACCAGGTCCGCGGTTACCCGCGGCGACCCCGGCAGGCATCGTCAGTTGATCTTTTATTGAACAAAATAAATGTAATATATTAAAGACTAACTTTATTGACAAAAAATAAGCTTATTTTTGAGAATTTCATTTCATTTCGCCAGGACCATGGACACCCGATCCCTGACTTTATGGCAGTGTGACTACTTTGGGGGTACCCGTTGAAACAGAAAAAGAATTTTTAAAATCGGTCCATAAATACTCGTACGAACGAATTTTTCATAACAGCGCCTGAACTACTTTTAAAACAATTTTTCCACATGAAGGTGTAAAAAAATAAAGTTAGGGAGTATTTTCCATATTTTTTTATACATTTTTATCTTTTTTTTAAGATACGTCACTTTGTAATGGGACGTGGGGTAATTTTGTATGGGTTGTGATCCGTCTTCTTTCTCATAAGATTTTACGTACGAGATTTTAAGGGTAAAAGATTTTCTATAACACTGTCGGCTTCATTTAGAATGTATTCTGGAGTTATTGTGTCGCTAGATGATTCCATTTTAATTCGAAGCTGAAGCACTCAAAATCAGATAGTATCACACTTTATCGTTTCCAAAAATATTGTCAAGCAAAATTAACAAAGTTCCCGCCAAATTTTATTTTTAAAATTTGGAACAAATAGGATAGTAACGAATAATGCGTACGTAAAAAAAAAGTTTTGATATCGGCTGTCTGAATAGAGCTAATCCATTGAGATTGGCACCTTTTGGTGTGATTAAAAAAAAACTTTGCAATAATGAAATGTCACATTTAAACATAGCTCTTATTTTTTTCGTGATAAAATCATCATAATTATGGCTCCCTCCCGCCTTGCCCGGGTAAAATCCATGGTATCCCTCGGTAGCCCTTTGAGTACCGGAGTTGCGGTATACGCATGTCCCGTAACCCCGGTAGGCTTTGGCTTTCTAAAGGGAAAGAGCAAGCTATGTATCGAACAAATAGAGGGGCTCCTGAGGCTCGTAAAGGTAGTCAGAATTAAACTTAAAATGGGTAGTACAAATAAGTGTGAAGTGAAATTAACTAGCTTTAATTGTAAATCTGTAAAAAGATCGGTTGAAAACATAAGAAAATTATGTGAATGGTCTGATTTGATATGTCTGCAGGAGACTTGGCTGTTACCACATGATATCTCAATGCTAGGAACGATTAGTCCTGAATTTGAATTCACGGGTAGGTCTGCTGTAGACACTTCAGAAGGGCTACTTAGGGGGCGGCCGTATGGAGGAGTCGCCATTCTCTGGAGAAAGGGTATTTTTGAGTCTGTCTCGGTAATATCCTGTACTAGCTCTCGGTTAGTGGCCATTAAAGCTATCTCTGGAAGTCGCCCTATTATTGTTTTCTCTGTTTATATGCCTACTAATTCACCGGAGAACCTGCCTTTGTTTACTGAGGTCTTAAGTGAGGTAAATGCTATAATTGCGAGTTACGATGTAGAAAATATATATATAATGGGTGATTTTAATCCCATCCACATGAATTATTTTATGTGGAACTATTAAATTTCTGTAATGATCAAGCCTGGGTGTGTGCTGATACAAAGAAGTTAGGTTATCATCTTAACTGTTACACCTTTACTAGTGAGGCTCACGGCTGTAGGAGGTGGTTAGATCATTGTGTGGTCTCTTCGTCAGCCTGGCAAACAATTGTAAGTGTTGGTATTGATGAAGATGTATATGTGTCTGATCACTTACCTTTATACATTACATGCAATCTAGATGTAGTTAGGCCAAAATTGCTGACCGGGGCTGTACCCCGCAATCCTGTTATTTGGGGCGTCAGAAATAAAACAGAGATCGAGAGTTATCATAAGTTGTGTTCTGATAAACTACGAGAGATAGACTTCCCACAGGAGTTTGCGGTGTGCAGTCATGGGTCGTGTAGCTTAGATGATCACAAACTTGTTCTTGATAATGTGTACAAGAATATAGTAGATGTACTTTATGAAGCAGCGAAGGGATCCATTCAAATACACAAAAAACCTAAGCGGGGCAAACTGGTATATGGTTGGAACAAACATGTTCGAGATGCGCACCGGGAGGCCAGGCGTAGGTTCCAGCTTTGGGTTTTGGCTGATCGACCGACTTCTGGAACTATTTACAAGCAAATGTGCGAGACTCGTAAAATGTTCAAAAGTCGGTTAAAGTACTGTCAAAATAGGCAAGATCAATTTAAAATGGATGTATTAGCAGAACAACGAGCTACAAACAATTTCTGTGCTTTTTGGAAGTCCACTGGTAAGCTGGAGGCTAAGCCTGGTCTTGCGGCGGAAGTAGGAGGAGCTACTGAGCATAGGGATATTTCTAACTTATTTAGAGACTGTTTTAGGGTAAAGTCTCCACTTGGTCCCTCAGTGTCGGAAAGCTTTGCGTCTCATGCCCGGGGGCAGGAGCCGCTTCTGCGCTTCACGACAAAGCAAGTAAAATCGGTGATAAATAGAATGAGTAGGGGCAAATCCCCTGGGCATGATGGGCTCAGCATAGAACATCTCAAGTATGCAGGCATGCATTTGCCGAGGGTCCTTTCCTTATTCTATACGATGTGTCTCAGCCATTCGTATCTTCCGGCAGACTTAATAAAGACCATTGTAGTGCCCATCGTAAAGAATAGGACCGGAGACATCTCGGACATGAGCAACTACCGCCCAATCTCTCTTGCAACAGTTATGGCCAAGGTGTTGGACAGTATGCTTGACTCTTGTTTGGCGAATTATGTGAAGTTGCACGATGCACAGTTTGGATTTTGTCCTGGACTGTCAACGGACAGTGCTATCCTGGCTGTCAAGCATACTGTCAAATACTACACTGACCGGAAGACTCCGGTGTACGCCTGCTTCCTTGACCTCTCCAAGGCTTTTGATCTCGTTTCTTACGATGTGCTTTGGAGAAAGTTGAGGAGTAGTGGTATACCGGAGGAATTGCTCAGTGTGTTGCAGTACTGGTATAGTAGCCAGACAAATCAAATAAGATGGGCTAATGCACTTTCGGAACCATATCGGTTGGAGTGCGGGGTGAGACAGGGGGGTTTGTCGTCTCCCCGGCTCTTCAACTTATATATTAATGGCCTCATTGAGGAGCTCAGCGGCATGCGTGTCGGATGCAGAATAAATGGTGTTAGTTTCAACAATATCAGCTATGCGGACGACATGGTGCTGCTGGGCCCGTCTCCTGGAGCGATTACGGAGTTGCTGAAGGTATGTGAGACCTTCGCTGCAGCGCATGGACTGGTTTATAATGCCAAAAAATGTGAATACATGGTCTTTGGGGTGGCTGGTAAGCGCCGCGAATGCACACTCGAACTAACTATTAACGGCACGACAATACGTCGAGTTCATAAAATAAAATATTTAGGGCATTTTCTTACCGACGACCTCAGTGACCATGCTGACATTGAACGGGAGCGCAGGGCTCTGGCGGTCAGGGGTAATATGTTGGCACGAAGATTTGCTCGGTGTTCTGACCAAGTGAAGATAACGCTTTTTAAAGCTTACTGTCAGAGTTTTTACACCGGCAATCTCTGGGTCAACTACTCGAAAAGATCGCTGGATGTCCTGCGCGTCCAATACAATAATGTTTTTAGAATGCTGTTGCGATTGCCTCGTTTTTGCAGTGCATCCGAAATGTTCGCGGTAACTCGTACTGATGGGTTCCATGCCATCATCCGCAAGAAAACGGCCTCGCTCCTGGGCAGAATAAGAGGTAGTCGGAATAGCATCCTGGACACAGTGGCGGCGGATACTTCATCTACCATAATAAGGGAATTTGTGAGAAGACTTATACCCTAGTATTTTTACATTTATATAGTGGTTGGGTGGTCCTCTCATGAATTAACCTATAGGTTAAGTTGCTAACAATAGTGTTTAAGTCTCAAACCTGTTACTAACAATTTATGGATCTCATAGTTGTCCGAAATAAAATGATTTATTATTATTTCGTTTATTCATTCTTTTTACATATCTTTACATTTTTAAATATTTTATAAAACAAAAAAAAAAAAAAAAATTTAAAAATATAAAAATAGTTATCCGCCGGCGTGGGAGCAGGGTCCAAGCTACCGGTGGTTAGGGTTCCAGAGACAGGAACCTCCTCACAATACGAGCCGTATCAAGGAGTACTGCCTTCTGAATCTGGCCCTTGATCCAACTACCCAACGAGAGCCTCGACAGATGTTCGTCGAGGCTCTTGGCCATCAAGCCATTGGCCGTAACAACAATTATTATTATTACGCTTTCTTTCTTTATGTCATTATGCTGACACTCTTAGAGGCGCGCGTGGTGAAAACAACGCGCCGTCGACCCGGGCATGGTCCATGGTCGCCGAGACAGCGATGCCCACGCCTATCAAATCATCTGGCGACGTCTATAGCCGTGGGCGTCTACCACTACGGCTAGACATTCATCCTGAAGTCTTCAGCTGTGTCGTCCATTGACAGATCGGAAAGATCTGGGGCTGAGCTCGCGCGAGCGTTTGGTGATTCTGACCTGATACTGCGCCGGTGCTCTTTCCGATGCACCTCGACTTCTCGAGAGAGCACCGGAGGATTCGCTCTGTCGATGCGCCTACACATAGACGCGTTGGAGGGCTGTCGCCTCCAGATCCCAAGGCAAAATATTTGTTGTATTGGAAACAAAGTTACAATGTTAACGCTCTCCTCCTTAGGCGGGCAGCAGTCCACGATCTTCAACGGCATGTCCACGATCGCGGTGGGCGGCGGCGCGGGCGGCGCGCGCTCCTTCAGCGGCGTGCTGGCGGGGCTCGTGGTGGACGGAGTGCGCGTGCTGGACCTGGCGCACAGCGGGGACCCCGCCGTGTCCGTGAGGGGAGACGCCAGGAGAGCGCACACGCCGCTGGATAGAGATATCAATCGGATGCAACAGGTATATGTCTTACAATACTATGAAGATGACGCTCGTGGAGGACGGGTCAGGGTGCTGGACCTGGCGCACAGCGGGGACCCCGCCGTGTCCGTGAGGGGAGACGCCAGGAGAGCGCACACGCCGCTGGATAGAGATATCAATCGGATGCAACAGGTATATGTCTTACAATACTATGAAGATGACGCTCGTGGAGGACGGGTCAGGGTGCTGGACCTGGCGCACAGCGGGGACCCCGCCGTGTCCGTGAGGGGAGACGCCAGGAGAGCGCACACGCCGCTGGATAGAGATATCAATCGGATGCAACAGGTATATGTCTTACAATACTATGAAGATGACGCTCGTGGAGGACGGGTCAGGGTGCTGGACCTGGCGCACAGCGGGGACCCCGCCGTGTCCGTGAGGGGAGACGCCAGGAGAGCGCACACGCCGCTGGATAGAGATATCAATCGGATGCAACAGGTATATGTCTTACAATACTATGAAGATGACGCTCGTGGAGGACGGGTCAGGGTGCTGGACCTGGCGCACAGCGGGGACCCCGCCGTGTCCGTGAGGGGAGACGCCAGGAGAGCGCACACGCCGCTGGATAGAGATATCAATCGGATGCAACAGGTATATGTCTTACAATACTATGAAGATGACGCTCGTGGAGGACGGGTCAGGGTGCTGGACCTGGCGCACAGCGGGGACCCCGCCGTGTCCGTGAGGGGAGACGCCAGGAGAGCGCACACGCCGCTGGATAGAGATATCAATCGGATGCAACAGGTATATGTCTTACAATACTATGAAGATGACGCTCGTGGAGGACGGGTCAGGGTGCTGGACCTGGCGCACAGCGGGGACCCCGCCGTGTCCGTGAGGGGAGACGCCAGGAGAGCGCACACGCCGCTGGATAGAGATATCAATCGGATGCAACAGGTATATGTCTTACAATACTATGAAGATGACGCTCGTGGAGGACGGGTCAGGGTGCTGGACCTGGCGCACAGCGGGGACCCCGCCGTGTCCGTGAGGGGAGACGCCAGGAGAGCGCACACGCCGCTGGATAGAGATATCAATCGGATGCAACAGGTATATGTCTTACAATACTATGAAGATGACGCTCGCGGAGGACGGGGCTCTCCCCGTCCTCCGCGAGCGTCATCAATCGGATACAACTAGTGGCTATTAATATAAAATACGAAGAGTAATTCAGAGAGTCAAAGAGACTTGTCCCATTGCTGGACAAAAGCTTCCCTCCATTCTTTCCAACGGTCACAATTGTGAGCTATGAAAACTCTAAACCTTAACAACAAGATTAGCAGAGCCGACTGTTAGTGATTACATGTTTTACTTGTCATTTCCAGACACCACCTTCTGGATATGGAGGGCCAGGAGTACTAGACGAGCTGGTATACTCCGGGGCGGGGTCAGGGTGTAGAGATGATGATGAAGACGCCTGTGTACTGCCGGACGCGGGGTCTGGTGATGATCTGATCACCCCGGTGTACGTGCCGTCTACGAGACGACCTCCTTCCAGGTTACATAAGGTAAAGGTGAACATCTTTGGTACTTTACCAAGAATTCTTTTACCCAATAGACTATCTTCCTTAAAGTACAAAATTCCGTTTGCACAAAATTTCAAGCTCCTAGATCTAGCGGTTTCAACTGTGCGTTGATCAATTTTATTAGTGAAGAATTTATAGATACACCGATATTAAATTGTATAATATTAGTTTAGTCTTATTATACAGAGACACGGAACACAGTTAAAGTGGAAATCTTATAATATCAATCGCCAATCTACAAAAGATTAATGATTGAATAAATTGTAACATTTTTTAATATGAACTTATATTTTTCAGGGTGACGCAAGTGGTAAGCTGATGAAGCCGTGTGACGATGAAGATTGCATAGAAGGGTCTGGCTCCAGCGTCGACGAAATTACTGAACCTGATCATCCTATGACCACGTAAGTTTCCGAAACCAAATTAATATTAGCCATTTTTGATACTGAATGATAACTAGGAGTACCAAATAATTTAAATCCCAGAGGCTTGTTTAAATTGCTACTTTAGATTCTTCATTTTTTTTGGGGTGGTAAAATTATCAAATGAGTCATTCCGTCGTGGGTGGAGCGGATGGGACTGTCAGATTTTGAAAAAAAAAATAGTCAGAGTTGAAAATCCTAATTTTTTAAGTCGGTAAAAAGTCCATTCCTACTTGCGGTCTCGGCCTTGAAGTCGGTTAATTGTCCATTCTTACTTACGGTCTCGGCTTTGAAGTCGGTTAAAAGTCCATTCCTACTTGCGGTCTCGGCCTATGCGTGACACGGTATTTTGACGATCCCGCAATCTTCTTCTTGATACGCCCTTTTGTAAAGTTTTTTGTTCCCGCCCTTTTGGGTGTAACTTATTTCTACCTAGAAATTAACTTAGAAATCGACAACGGCTCAAACTTCATATGTCGAAAAATTGGTTTCTAGGTACCTGCTTGGTTGGCGTATAATCATCGCTTTGAATCCTCTAATTCCAGATCCGGCGCCAGCAGTACCCACAGCATGACCTCACCAACAGTCATCATCGTGTCCACGGAGCACGTGGACAAGACCCTGGAGGGCTCCACGACCGGGTCCTCCGGGTCCTCCGGGTCCAGTGAGAGCACCCGCAGCAGTCCTCCCGCACACGGACACACGCTGCCCGACCATGACAACATGCACGCCGGGACTGTTGATACTGCCACGCCGCCTGAGAGGAGAACTACGCCTACTGATGGTAAAATCTTTTTTTTACTTTTTGGAGAATTTTGTGTAGCTGCATGTCCAAATTCCTGTAGTTCTTACTTGAGCGTTTTTAGTGAAGCCTTTTTTTGTATAAATGTGCGAGTGTGCACACATTTAAATGTATTCCTTGGAGATGTTCACTTGTTTTACGTAAGAATCGAACGTAGGGGTAATTTTTCTTCAGAGTCGTTAGCTTTAATTCTCAGGGGCCCACTAGGAATTTAGACATTCTATTTAATCTGAAGTTTACGTTTTGAGATGATAACGATAACCTGATGGAAGACCTGCGAAACAAATATAATAAAGAATCTCTTACTTTAATCAATCAACTTAGCACAAGTTTATGTTTTAATAGTTGGAACATGCCATTGTCATCCTTCAAGGAACCTTCACAAGGCAGTCACCCAAGCATTCTGTACATCAATACTTGCTGTGATGAAAAGAACACATGCCTTCCGGTTTCCTTAATGGTAACCTTACAATTTTAATGAACCAGTACAATAAGCTTTGATTGACTTTTACACCTAATTCTTAATTAATCTAGTGGTCGTAAACGCGAGAAAGAGGTCTTGGAAGCGATTCGGTTTGATTCTTAAGTTGGATAGTGTCATGTAGGGAGCTCAAAGTCGCTCAGCGAGCTATGGAGAGGGCTATGCTCGGTGTTTCTCTGCGTGATCGAATCCGAAATGAGGAGATCCGTAGACGAACTAAAGTCACCGATATAGCCCACCGGATTAGCAAGCTGAAGTGGCAATGGTCAGGCCATATTGCTTGCAGAGCGGATGGCCGATGGGGTCGAAAAGTGCTAGAGTGGAGACCACGGACTAGCAAGCGCAGCGTAGGACGTCCACCAACAAGGTGGACAGACGACCTTATGAAGGTCGCCGGAAGACGCTGGATGCAGGTCGCTTCCAACCGGTACTTGTGGAGATCAAAAGGGGAGGCCTATGTTCAGCAGTGGACGTCCTATGGCTGAGATGATGATGATGATGATGATGTAGGGAGAGATTTTTAATAACGAATTTCTAAGTGGCAGCCATGAAGCGCACGGTTAATGACAGTAGGCTCGCCCTAAAATATATAGGACTTGCACATAACTGGTGATTTAGGTTCTCCTGCGCTATAAAAATAAGATTGATGAATCAAACGATTAAAATGTTCTCTTATCTTTGACAGATCACTCTCATACTCGAACAAGCTACCACTTTACACCAACACTAACAGGCAGACACATACCAGAAGAACCAACTCACACTACAGAAGAAGACACCAACCACATACCAGAATACGAAGACCGGCGTGAGAACGAGATAGAAGCAAGGACGCCCACCTATGAGACCGAGAGTGAGCAGGATAGGATACCTGGGAGAGTTCATCCTGAGTACAATGGGTATGACGTCACGCCGAAATGGTACCATCCGAAGACGACGGATAATAGAGTGGTGCCGCCAGAGTCGGAGTTCTTTGCGACTATTGTTGGTAAGTGCAATTACAAGTTTTCAAAAATCGCATTTAATTATGCTACTACAACAGGAGCCGGAAGTTCTCCGGTATGCTATTTTGTATTTTTTTTTGTTCTGGGATTCACGATCATGGAATTTCCTCGGGCTTCGTTGTCTCGGCGTTTTCCTAGTAGTTCACCCTATTCATTTTGGTACACAAGAGTTGCAGCAGTTTGGGACTCTTTTGGCAAGATATCTTAATCTTTTCGAGATATTAGGAACTAAACAAATGGAAACTATTTGGAACTTTGAAATCAATTTTTTGCTTTTGGGGGCTTGACTCGCACCTAAATTGGTTTTTTTTGGGACCTATCAAAGAATGAATGAAACCTTTGAAAGAAATTGCAATGGATAGCTTACTCAACCCTATTGAATAATTCTGTATTGACTTTTGATATCAAGTTTCACCAAAAAATGTATTTCTATTTTCCAGGAATAGTGGCTTCGGTGCTGATAGCAATAATTTTGATAGTGATCATAGTGCTCAAGTACATTGTGTTCAAGTTCGACCCCTCGTACAAGGTCACAGAGGACAAAAACTATCAGCAAGGAGCCAGTGCCGCGCTTTTAGGCAATCAGGTACTGTTTCAAGACCATAATATAAATTTCTTCTTCTAAATTTCATTTTTATGCTTTTAGTTGGAAGACCAAAGTAAAAATGATAGTCATCATCATTTGCTTTAGCCTTTTCCCAATTATATTTGGGTCGGCTTCCAGTCAAACCCGATTCAGCTGGATATCAGTATTTTACATGGAACGACTGCCTGTCGGACTTCCACAACCCAGTAATTGGGTAATACGATACCCCAAAAGTAAAAATTATGGTATACCCAGAAAAGGGCAAACTACTGAGATTGAATAATAGTTTTCTACTTCCAACAAACATAATATGCTGCAATTTAGGTCCCTTTCTATTTCTATGAAATAATGAACAGTTTGGCCTGCTATTAAATTTAAATTTTGTATTGTGGTATAGGTATTCCATTGCTAAACATTTGTTTGTCTGTTCCAGGCCCATTCAAGTTATCAAAGCGGAGCGTCGAGCGCAGCACCCGGCGGCGCGGCGCGCAACCTGCAGCCGCTGCCGCTCAACAGGAGCGGACCCTCCGCCCCGCTGGCGCCCGTGCCCACGCAGCCGGTCAAGAGAGACGGCATCAAGGAGTGGTACGTGTAAGCACGCGTGCGACAGAGACGACTATAGTTTGTGAGTGTCGGACGTCGAGGACCTAGTGAGTGTGTGAGTCGGACGCTTCGGATCGAACCTCGCCGGAACATTGGGCGGTAATGCTTTAAACGATAAGACATAATGACTGATACGCAAAGTGTTTTAGTATTTTGTAAATATTAATTGATAATGTTTATAGATGGGTCACTTGTGTGTGCGGATGCGATTGTTGAGGCTCTTGTGTACTAGATTAGTGATACAGAAAAACTTAGAACTAATATCTTGTAAGAAGTTACCAATGTTAAATGTTTTCTAATAAAGGCAAGAGAGATCTTTCAAAAGTGTCACAGTCTAGTACCCAAAAATCGTGATAGAAAAAACCTAGAGAATATGGAATTGCATTTTACTATTGTATAGTTAGTTTCATTTGTTTTTGTTACTGATGTTTTATTATTAAACCTTAGCTTTTCTGACCTGTACATTGCTATAATTCATGTATTTGCGACTTAACTTTTCTATCTACATTGCCTTTAATAGTTTAAATTAAACTAAGACTATTATATATTGGTTGTAGACATTAAATTGTTTGTGTATCATAACTGGAGAAATTATAATTGATATTTTTTTCATGCAACTTTATGATATTATAATTTTTACAAACCAAGTTCAAAGAAATAGTTACGTACTGAATAAGAAAAAATCATATTCTTATCTGGGAGCTTTATTAAGTTGATAATTGTCCAATTTTGATACACAATCAAATCTTGTTATTGCTCTACGACTATTAAGACATAAGATGAAAATGCTATATTTGGAGCTGCCATCACGAAATTGAAGCATATCGTTCAATTGAAGACTACAGTACTTTTACGATTCTCAATAATCTTTCCTATATATATTAGATGTTATACAATATTTTTAAATAGGCAGGGCGTGGCGAGTAGTATAGAAAAAGGAATCATAATCATCAGAGTTTAAGATCTAAATTCGCTTGGAGTTAGAAATGAAAACAGGTATATTATTGTAGGACGCGTAACAAGTATGAGCTTGTAGATTTGGTATGGAATATAGATGTTCTGAGTTTAAACATATCCTCCATTTTAGTATTCTGTATCTCTATTGGGACACTGGACGTGTTGCGTCGCCGGTGAAACTAATTTTTATTTAAAAATCTACTGTACTATTAAAGAGTTGTTAAAGATTGTGTCCCACAATATTGTCAAGTGTTTCTTTTGTAACCAAATCCCGTATTCCCTACCCGTAAATATTAATTTGCTCAACTTGTATGATTTGGATCTCAGGCCTAATTGACTTATGGTGAGAAAGTTAATTAAATAATAAATATTCAGTCAATTTATCCTCAAATTAATTCCTGTAAAATGTAAGGATGAAAAATAAATGAAATGGGATGTTGAACTACGATATTTTGTGAAACAGTAGCAATAAAGTATGAAAATGATATGGTTCTTTGATAAGCGTTCGATACACTACAGCAAGGGTTTGTGATAATCGGAGACCTACCATGCTCACTCACATTAACATAATAAGTCATCAAAATTCATAAAATATATACCAAAAGCTTTGTGCGTCGAAACGGCTACGCTACATATAAAAATACATACGTAAGTATTGGCGTACCACAGGGACCCAGTATTTGCCCGCCATTGTTTTTGGTGTATTATCCTAAAAAAAGCTAACATTATTTTCATCATCACGGTTGGACAAAATGTCAAAGGCAGAAAAAATAATATAGTAACACTGTTAACTACAATAAAATGTAATTAATTGGCAATGTCTCTTCAGTAATATTAAGCTGCCTTCACTATCTTATAGCGTCAGGCAATTTTCTGGTTGCCCTCCTGAAAATATTGCATGTAGTTTCCTCTTCGAACCATAACTTATAAAAAAGCTGCTTATATTTTTACATCTAGTGTGTATTTGTACATCCACCGTCCCGATTTCCTCTTTCCGATTAATAAAAACTTGAATTAGCTTTAAACTAAGACGAAAAAATAACATATTTATATAGATTGTTATAAAGCACAGGTTTTAGGTATTCGAAGTTGCATTTAATGTGAGGTTTGAGTGTGTGGAATAAAGAAAAGCGATTGAAAATGGCGTCTACTGCACTTGTATCTAAATCATTGCATTTCACCGTTATTTTCTTGCTAGAAGAAAAATAGGATAAATAAACCATATCAAGTGAAAGCCAATTTTTTAAACGTTTACTTTGTATCTCTTTAAATCGGTACACTTTTATGACCGTATAAGCTATAATTTCTTTTATATCATTAGTCGGACGTCAACCAATCGCTATTTTTTACTCTAGGCACCCAAACACAACATTTATTGTAAATAGTTATTCAATATAATACTGTAAACATAAGCGGTACTATACGGTGTATGTCACACTCGTTTTACGGCACAAAATGTTAGTAAAAACAATTTGTTTATCTGTCAATTTTAGTCGTAATGTTTAGTGTGTTAATCATTTATACCGTGATGTAATTATATTGTAATTTATTGAAAAATTTAAGGCAGGCACGATATGAAATGGACGAAGAAATAGTAATGAGTAATGTAAGTTGGAATAAAAATGATGAAAAAACGAAACATGAAATTATGTATAATTAAAGGGATAAAGCTAACGAAAGTTAAAATAAAATAAAATCACAAGGCTAAAAAATACATTTTGCAATTAATCCCGATAAAATATTCAGACAATTTACATACCAGGCTTGCAATAACTCATGAAATATTTGATTACAAAACATTTGTTTGTTCTGATATTGAGAATGTTGGAAAGAATAATAAGAATTCGAGAATAATTTGGCGTTTCATATTGCGCCTGCAGTAAATTATAATGTGAATATAATTTGGTTCGTTACACCATGTTTAACTGATGTTGTTACTCACGATTCCGGTCGGACCAATTTTAGTTTCAATGTAAAAGCGACAGTTTTTAAAAATAATAATATATTATGTAAATTACATGGCTACGTTGTTTTATTAAATCCTATTTTTTTTACCTATACTTAAAGTATTTAGGAAAAATCTGGAAAATCCATTTCAAATCCGGCTCGCGTAGATGTTTATGCTAAAGTCCATCCGCAGAGCAGGAGGAATTTCGTACATTGACCTCATAAGCTACTGACGGTGTTCACAATCATTTTTCTATCAAGTAAAAGGTAACCGGTATGGCGGCATGTGGTTATGCATACTGTCGTTAGAAGGTTTACAAACCCTGAGAATGGCGCCAATTGCAACTGTGCAAGCGAGACTCATTATATAGTAGATAACGCGACGAGGGGTGAACCTCCGTAGCGCAGCGAGGAGGTTCAAGTGTTAATTCCCGAGTGAAACGAGGGAATTAAGTTAAGAATCCTTAGTATAGCGAGGGATTCAAGTTAGCTCAAGACAAGGCAGCTTTACTCCCGAGAAGCGTACTCTGCTTTTCACACCTAATGCGAGGAAATAAATTCGATTTTTGAAATTTGATGTGGTACGACAACCTTCGAAACCAGCTGTTGCGGCCTGCAGCCGCCATGATTGATACAACTCCTTGGTGAAAGTTTTCATACGGTTTTATTTGAGGTTTCAAATTCAAATCACATTATTCCCACGGGAATAATGAAATTCAGTACATATATTATTGCCCGGTTCGAGCGAGAGGGAACAATGACTTGCTTTACAGTAGGGTTGCCCGATATTTAATTTGACATTTACGAGCAAGTAGTGTCAAAAAATATTTTTTCGTACCACTTGCTCAAAAAAGTGACATTTTATGCCACAAAAAGCGAACATAACAATAGTCATTTTTAATCTGTGAAAAACAGGGAAAGAATGTTGTACTGAATTTCATTCTCCCTCTAGGGAGAGAATGTCGGGCACGCCGCAATAGCGGCGATAAGACCCCTCTTTGAGGAGTGGCTGGAGAGACGTCACGGCGTCCTAAGCTTCCGCTTGACGCAGGTCCTCACCGGACACGGATGTTTCGGGAGGTACCTGTGTCTTATGAGAAAGGAAGAAACGCCTGGGTGTCACCACTGCGTAGATCGCCCGGAGGACACAGTCGAGCATACGGTGCAGGATTGCCCCGCTTGGGCGGAGCACCGACGTGTCCTCACGGCGGCGATAGGCGGAGACCTCTCGCGCCCAGCACTGGTCGCGGCCATGCTGCGGGGCGAGACGGAGTGGGAAGCGGTCGCCTCCTTCTGCGAAGCAGTCATGCTCGCGAAGGAGGAGGCGGGCCGCGTGAGAGAGAGGACAAGGTCCTCCCTCCGCCCCACCCGCGGTGGTGGACGCCCACGGCGTCGGACGTCGCAAGACGATCTCCGGCCACCGTAGGCGCGGGCATGCGGGCGGCGAGTAAAGGGCAACTCGCCGCCCGACCATGGACCATGCCCGGGTCGACGGCGCGCCGTGTTCCACGCGCGCCTCAAAGAGCGTCAGCATAATGACGAGGCCCCCTCTCAGAGGGCTAAAGCCTGCCGGGGTCGCGGGTCTTATACCATCACCGTGACCCCGGAACATAAAGGGCTATTGAAGGACACCGTGGATTTTAGTCAGTACAAGTCTGACAGCACCTCTCGCCCTGCCCGGGGTGGGAGGTCTCATTTGATGATTTTACCACGTAAAAAAAAAAAAAAAAAAAAAGGGAGAGAATGTGATTTAAATTTGGAATACTTAGATTACGGTAGACTCGATCGAATGCTAACCAGAATAATAAAACATTAAAAAATAAAGATTTCGAGTCGACAACATATATCCGCAAAATTCGGATTGTCGAGTATTTTGTAAATTTCTAATGATTTTCTGACCAGACAGATCGCAGCCGCCATTATTGACATCGGTTATCATGTTGAGTTTTTTTTTCTTTCTTTATTTTCGGCCTATGACTTACCATGACACCTACATTTAGTACCTTGATGTGTAGTATTTGGGACACACGTTTCACCCGAGCGAAGCCGGATTTTCATCTAGTTAAATAAAATTACGAAAACCGACGAGGCCGTATGAGCTTGATGCCTTTGCTTTTTTAATTTGCCGCGTTTTTGTATTCTTCAAATACATAAACGTTGAGTTTATTTTTACTTATTTTTATAAATAAGTTAATATTAAATATTAATGTTTAAAATGCGTATCTCATATTATTACTGTGTTATTTTTTTCGCAAATGGTACGAAAAGTAGAGTATTTTCCTCGGTGATAAAGCTGTCTTAGTCTTGGGTGAACTTAAATCCCTTGCTACACTCAGGACTCGTCTTAAATCCCTCGCTTCGCTCGTGATTTAAGTTTTTAACACCCTCGCTACGCTCGGGAGTAAAACTCGAGTCCTTCGTTACGCTCGCGATTTAATTCGCCACCCGCGACAGAAGACCCTGCTTTATCCCCTTGGTTAATAATCTACTAATTTATGCGGGGATGACAGAAACAGGTAATAATAGGTTAATGTACGAAATTCCTCCTGCTCTGCGACCGGACTTTAGCATAAATATCTACTTAAGCAAAATAGACTATAATATTTCCAGTACTGTGAGGCATAGTAGACCACTGGATTTCTGTATAATACAGAGTATTTTAGAGTGTAAGTCACATAAATATCCATGTGGCTCCAGTAGACAAGTACAGACTGTCTACCGATCTTAAACGACATGATATTAAAATGATATTTGAAAAAAAAAAATGTTTCGCTAGTGTTAATTTAATGAGAACCGAAGCTAGAGATGAGAATACAGGAGATAATCTTAATTCATAACAGTAGGTTGAAATAGATTAAATTAAGTAAAATGTAGAAAATCTAATCACAACATGGTATAAAACAAAGTCGCTTCCCGCTGTCTGTCCCTATGTATGCTTAAATTTTTAAGACTTCGCAACGGATTTTGATGCAGTTTTGATATTAAAAAAACTCAAAGAGTAAGGTTTATATATTGTATATCGCGTGCATAATATAGTAGATATTGAACCCGTGCGAAGCTGGGTCGGGTCGCTAGTTTAAAAAAAAAATCAAAAACTCACGTTAAAATCATATAATGGCTATTTTTAATGGAAATGGGATAAATAATGATTTAAGAATTAGTTAACTATCCAAGGAACGAGTAAAGATTAGATTTAACCGCAGTCAAAACCACACGTAAAGAAATAAAGCATTTATCTTAATGCCGTAATCTGATTCGAACTTCAGAAAACTTTCGTTTCAAGTTGGCTCACAAATCATGAACTGTGCACAAAGTTTGGTCAAAAAGGGGCAAAGATCCTAACGATACGCACATACATTACAAACGATTATGAAAGTAATCGATGGACCTTGAACCTGAAATTGATGGGTGTATTTCTTGTACAAATTCAAGGAAGGAAAAGTTTTGGTTTGTGGCTTCAATCCCGCTCCTCATTTGTGACTAACAAATTAATCTTAATATATATAAATCTCGTGTCACAATGTTTGTCCTCAATGGACTCCTAAACCATTTAACCGATTTTAATAAAATTCGCACACCATGTGCAGTTCGATCCAACTTGAGAGATAGGATAGTTTAAATCTCAAATTTTAGACCGGGTCCTCCACCCGTGCGAAGCCGGGACGGGCAACTAGTAATAACATATGGATGGATACTCAATGGCTACGCAATGGATTTGATAAGCGCACAGTTAATTTATTTTCAACACATTTGCTCGTAATAGTTATTTATGATACTAGTGCGGAAAGTTGGTTTTTACGAACGAGTAGACAACGTACGCCCGAGGCGCCGAAGGCGCCCGAGGGCGTACCGTAGTCACGAGTTTGTTAATACCAATTTCTGCACGTGTGTCATACAAAGTTTTTCAACACATTTATCCTTATTAATATCAGATTGCTCCCTTGAACTCAGATTAGTCGCAACAATTTTTGAAGTTCCTAATATGAAAATGGCGCGACTTTGAAAATGGCGCCACATGCACGTGGTGAAAATTAGAACTACGTCTTTCATCTCATTTACTATTTAGTATTAAAGTGAGACAACGAATTGAGCAAAAGCTCTTCCAAGGAGGTTCGATCAGTCAGGTTGTTTATTTTCATAATGTGAAACTCTTTGGTGGAATTCTTTTTTTTTTTTGGAAATTAAAAAAAAACCGTAAAGAAAACGCACGCTGCTCCACAAGGGGGCGTGCGGTAAAATAGGTACTTAGGTGAGAGTACCTATTTTACCGCACGCTGCGTTGTATGGTCCGTAATTTTTAACTTTCGAACACTGTATACAGGCTTTGTAAATGCATTTTACGAGCAAATGTGTTGAAAAATGCATTTACAAAGCCTGTATACAGTGTTCGAAAGTTAAAAATTACGTAGTTTTTTTTTTAATTTCCAAAAAAAAAAAAAAGAATTCCACCAAAGAGTTTCACATTATGAAAATAAACAACCTGACTGATCGAACCTCCTTGGAAGAGCTTTTGCTCAATACGTTGTCTCACTTTAATACTAAAGAGTAAATGAGATGAAAGATGCAGTTCTAATTTTCACCACGTGCATGTGGCGCCATTTTCAAAGTCGCGCCATTTTCATATTAGGAACTTCAAAAATTGTTGCGACTAATCTGAGTTCAAGGGAGGAATCTGTACCCCAAGCACGAATAATTGTAGGTTTCGTGTCGCCGCCGTATCGTGCCGTCGATACAATAACAGAATACAACGAAAGTTGGAAGCACGAAGCACTTTCAAATGAGTATCGAGGGTGCGATACGAAAACGTTGGTGACGTCATACTACGTAACTAGGGTTGGGAAAAATAGAACGAATGATCCTACACTTGAATGAATGTTTCGTTCAGAAACTGGATTTTTGGTAGAAAATTAGTGAGTTTAGGGCATTTAAAATTTTAATATTGTTTAATTTATGACGCAATACAAAGAAACTGCACTAACAGTTAATATTCAGTTAGATAAATGGCCTAATAATTAAACTAATTCCTAAAAAGACGCGTTTGATTTGACTGCGTTCCTAAACGAACGTCTATCATATTATATTGTCAAATCTTTCCGCTGTCATGACGTTTCAAATCATTATTCAATGATTTTGTTGATGTATTTCGTTATTTGTCTGTAAGCTATTTCAATAAACTGAGATAACTAAACTGAAATATTCTTAATGCAGTAAATGTGTAATTGACACCTTGATCAAGAAGAGAGTTTGTTAAACGGTTGAACAGAAGGATTCCCCACGATATTCAATGATGAGACGAGGCTCTCGTTTGGAGATTCGGTGAAGAGCTTGATTCAAAGGCAGTAGGTCTCAATGAGGCTTACATTATGAAGAAATTCCTATTTTTGAGGTCCTAACTAGCAATACATTTAACTGTGTTTCATATCAACATGTTTATTTTGTATTTTTAATTTTAAATGTTTTAAATCTTAATAAATGCGAATGTGAGTTTGTTTGTACTTCTTTCATTGTAGGTACATATACTGCTGAATCGATTTTGAATAGCACAGAGTGAATCGAGACGATGGTAGGCTAAGGATAATTATTATTTGTCATGACATTTAATGGTAAAATGTGATGTAAAAATAAAGAAAAGCTTTAATACGAATGTTCTGTGTTCGATGATTTTATTTATTTTATTAATTATGACAATAATATCAATCAATGGTTGCTAAAAGATTATATAATCCTGTCATATTTCCCGCACCCAGTGCAATAAGTAAGTGCTTATTTTTTGTCAATTATGGCAGCATAAATAGAAAGGTAACATATTAATATAATAAATATTGGAGTACACATTCAATTTCTAACAAAATATATCAACACAATCACTTAAATTATAATTTTATGCTTAATATAAACTCGACGAAAGTTTTCTCACTGTCAAATTGAAGGTGAATAAATATTCGTAAAACTCGAAAGCCAGCCTTCGACAATTACGAAACTACCCGTCAATTTTTGCGTTCGTGCTACCTATTTTCATACAAATGGCTTAAGATACGTTTACGTTTACGTACGAAGACGATACGAATCTTACATTAATTGCTCGTGCTCTCAAAATTTGTTCAATTTACGCTCACCAGAGGCGCTGTTCAAGTTTCCATACAAAATGCTGTACGATACGGCGACGACACGAAACCTACAATTATTCGTGCTTGGGGTACTGATATTAACATGGATAAATGTGTTGAAAAACATTGTATGACACACGTGCAGAAATTGGTATTTACAAACTCGTGACTACGGTACGCCCTCGGGCGCCTTCGGCGCCTCGGGCGTACGTTTTCTACTCGTTTGTAAAAACCAACTTTCCGCACTAGTATCATAAATAACTATACTTGGTATTTGAGTTGGTAATGCTATTTTGTGGGACAATTGCCGATCATTATGGGACCAATGGTGGAGTAAAGGACTATAAATGATTTAAAAAGCAGTGGTGATGAAACAATTATGCAAAATAATGCAACCCGCTTGGGTTCACACCCACGATACAACTCGTAAATCATACCCGTTACCATATCGGAAATCACAAATAATCGCACCTTGACTTGCTGGATTGTAATTATAAGTAATAATTGTTAATAATTTAAGTCAAGGTAAAAAGCTCCCATTTTATCAAATGATTACCTACTTACATACAATATACATTATGTTTTGCTTAGGACATCTAGTTTTAGACATAAATGCAGTAAATTGATAAGTGAATTTCCTTCCACAAAATCATATCATAATTATATCCACGACCTTGAACTTCAACCTTTAAAAGGAAAAGCAGGCGATACATTAAAGCAAATCACATCGCGATTAAACAAAATATGAAGATTGTTCTGAACTTCGATATTTTCATAAAAGCCTCGCGTGCTGAAATGGGAAGGCATAAAATATGTTTTGTAATGGCTCTGCTATTTCGTATAATGTCACTTATTATGGAAACCGTCATTATGATAAAATACTGAGTATGAACAGGAATCTGCAACCATTTTTATCTTGTGGCATATTTACTGTTTATTCTGTTCAAGGCGCGTTTCTATTAGATTTATCTTATCTACACTAGTTGATCCGGCAAACTTTGTACCGCCTCAAAAACACCTTTTAAACCTTCCCTGGACTTTCAAGAATAATTCAAAACCAAAATTAACCAAATCGGTTCTGCCGTTTTCGACTTTTAGCGAGACTAACGAACAGCAAAGAAGAAGAATATACAAGTAAGAGTCACATTTGCATAAAATTTGCTTGATTGAAGAAAAAATTTATTATGATTAAGTACTTATATATTATTTATAATTTATATGTGTACTAATATTTTATTAAGTTAAGACATTCATTTTTATCTCTTTATTATTTTCTTGTTCTCACACACTACTGTCTACATTTCTTTTTTTCACTCTTCCTATCGCAGGTCTGCTGGTAGAAATTTCTTTTGAAATAAGCAGTACCTTTGTACTATTAGTTTAAGTATGTTCTTTTACTTTATTTTGTGTGTACATAAATGATTACATATATAAATAAAAAAAACAGCAAGTTGCAACTTGTACAAGTATAAGCTCATCGTAGTCCGACGAGCTATGGAGCCTCGGTGCGCGATCGAATAAAAAATGAGGAGATTCGTAGATGACCCAAAGTTACCGACATAGCCCAACGTATTAAATTAGCAAGTTGAAATGGCAGTGGGCAGGCCATATAGCACGCAGAACTGATGGTCGATGGGGCCGTAAAGTTCTCGAATGGAGACCACGCACCGGCAAGCGCAGCGTAGGAGATCTTATGATATGAAAAGCACAGGATCACGCTGGATGCAAGCCGCTTCCAACCGGTCCTATTGCATTGTACATTGTGTTCAGCAATGGAAGTCTTACGGCTAATTATGATGATGATGTTAAAAGTAGCTTGTATAATGGATTCACGGCCTTATATTCCAGTGAAACTAATTTCTAAGACTATATTTAGGTATTTTATAAAACTTCGTACCTTTTTACGTTTCACTTCAGGGAAAAGAATTCCCTTCCGTTGTCATATTTATTTCTTTAAGTTGCTACGTGGTAATTTTTAACGAAGTAAATAATCTACCCAGGATCTTTTAGAGAGCTTGCTGTGTTTGTTTCAATTTGGTGTTATACAGTATCACATGAAGATGTAACTCGTAATATCTTTAGTTTGCAACAATACTTACCATCGGATAAAATCTTTTAACAATTTCAAACTGCTCTATAAGTACATTCCCACTCGATTTCTTTTTAATCTAGTTTTGTTTAAAATAGTAAAGTGAATTGAAGTGTGCTAAAATGCAATTTTATTTTGAAGGTACAGACGCCAACACATCAATCTTACTCAATCTTAATTGATTTTATACCTTATTACAAAAGTGGAAGGTTAATGTTTGGTTGGTAAATTTTGACCGCCTGGGTGTCTGTATACTTTTTAATATTTTATCACTCATTTTAGTTTTACACAGACTGTATTTAATTTCAATTAACTTATAAATACCACAAAATAGGTTAAATCATAAACAGATTTATAAATAGCAACACTGGCCATAAAAGGTAATTAATAAATAAGGAAAACTATGTTACTCAAAACATTGCCAATTTGAGTACCAAATAATAACATTTGCATTTACAAAATAGGCAGCACACTGCTGCCTATTTTGTCTAATTACATTACACATAATATACTAAAACATGGAACGTATATAAAGGTCTAAATATAGTGTATGGGAAAATGGAAAACAGGAACTAAATAATTAATTTCATACTATAACGAGATCCTTTGGGAGGCCGATATTTACTTTGATCTTGAAATAACATCGTTATTGAATGTGTGCATACAATAATATTACTAAAACTATGTTTACACATTTTGTCATTAATGTTTTGAAATTCTACAAAACTATCTAGAATTATAGTTTTATTATTAAAACACAAAACAGTTCAATAAGACAATTTTAATTAAGATTTAGCTTCTAAGAACAGAACAGTAAAAAGAAAAGAAACAAAACGTACACAGTTTTATACCTCTGAGCTTAAAAGTTCAAAGTTTTTACCCCACAATGAATCAGTTCACCATTAGTGCAGCCTTCGCGAACATTAGTAGCCGTCCAAGATGCTCGCAGTTCTTTTATTTTTCATACATTTTACTTCAACCATGAGTGAAAACCCACTACTAATGACAACTGGAAATTCTGGACAAATAACAAAAACCGCTGAATGCGTTTTAAAACTCTCCGCGAAATATTTCGTAGAGAAAAAGGCTCTAAGTGGCAGCATCGTGATAATCAATATCAACTCTTATAAATCCACTACACAAGGACTATTATTGCAAACTGTACACAGTGGTATCAAATATTCTATTATGGTAAAAGATTCTTTTTACCCGCATGCAAACGCTTCACATTTCCCTGAGAAAGCGAAAAATTATATGTTGATTTTGGAAGAGAAATCTGAACTCGAGAGAAATATATTGCAATTGAACAAATTGCCAACTTGGAATCCTCTCGCAAAAGCTATAGTGTTTTATCAGTTGAAATATAACGACACCGCTGAGGAGACGGCGACGGAATTCATTAACGAACTTCGAGATTACAAGTTGTTTAGAACAATCGTGTTCATTTACGACGAATATAATGATGTGGTTATATCTTACACTTGGAAACCTTACAGTGACACTAATTGTGGAGGAAAATGTGACTCGGTGTACATACTAGATCGTTGTACGAATAATACAATTTACGAATTCCAAAAACAGCACGAGTTATTCCCTTCAAACATGAAAGGCTGTCCCTTGGTGGCTTACGCTGTCATAGCTGAGCCATACGTAATGCCTCCAGTAAGTAAGCTTACTAATACTTCGTTTGAAGACGCCCACGTGTTTCCAAAGGGCGGTGAAATAAACCTTGTCAAAATTATAAGCCAGTTCACAAATATGTCACTAATAACTAGAACATCGGAGATTCAAGAGAATTGGGGGCAGGTGTTTCAAAATGGAACGGCTACGGGAGCTTTTGAGGTGTTGAGGAATGAGTCAGCGGACCTGGTCATAGGAAATGTAGAAGTGACGAGAATACTTCGAAAATGGTTTCATCCAACTGTAAACTATTTACAAGATGAGATGACTTTTTGTGTACCGAGAGCTGGTCAGGCGCCAACCTGGGACAACCTGGTCATCATATTCCAGTGGACTACATGGGTGGCTACACTCTTCAGCTTCATCATAATGGGTCTGATGTTCCACGTCTTCTACTATAGAGAGCACGGAAACGCAACAAAATGGCCGACAAATTCTTTGCTGATGACGTTTAGTATGTTACTAGGTTGGGGAGCCACCTTCGAACCTAAAAGCCCCACGTTCCGAATACTAATATTCTCTTGGCTCTGTTTCAGTATAAACATGGGGATATCATACGAATCGTTTCTCAGAAGTTTCCTAATGCACCCGCGATTTGAAAAGCAGATAAGTACTGAGGCGGATCTTATACTGTCTGGAATTCCGCTGGGAGGTAGGGAGATTTATCGGTCTTATTTTGAGACTAATAACGCGAGTTCCTTTTATTTATATCGCAAGTACAATTCGACTACGTTTTCGGAGGGTGTAAGACGGGCAGCTTTGCAGAGAAACTTTGCCGTCGTTTCTTCGAGACGTCAAGCCATCTACCAAGATCAGAAATTGGGTAAAGGGGCGCCATTAATTTATTGTTTTCCTGAAAGTAATAATATGTATAAGTATGGAGTTGCTATTCTGACGAGGCGGTGGTTTCCGATGTTGGACAGGTTCAATAATATAATTCGGAGTGTGTCAGAGAATGGTTTGATAGATAAATGGATGAATGAGCTTCTGATTCATTCTGGCAATTCTGAAGAATCTAGTACTATTGAGCCTTTGAGCATCCAGAACTTACTAGGTGCCTTTATGTTCATCGGTTTCATGTATGCGGCTAGTATCGTTATTTTCTTAGGAGAACTTGCTATAGGTGTTTTAGAAAAAAGAAGACAAAGTAAGAAGGATGTGACAAGAGGTCCACGTTAATTATAAAAAAAAAACACTTTGTTATAAATTAAATAATAGATGTTTTGTTTAGTAGTCAAATAGAGCGAAGATATTCCATGATAATGAATGTTAGTTTAATCATGTTAAAATATTCTAGAACATATTTCCCTGTCGTAGTGAGATATGATAAATTTTGTTTCTGCTTTGTGTAGTTTGTACAGATGCATCATTAGTCTTATTAAAAGTTATTTTATGCTTGGTTTATTTCAATATACCTATTTAATTAATTGTAATCGAAAATACGCACTCAGATTTTCGTTACATAAATAATATACTCTAACTGGGACAACCTTTTTTTTGATAATGTGAAAGTGCCTGTAATGGTCAAAAAGACGCTTAGTGCTTGAGGTTTATGTAAATTGCTTTAAAATAACACTTTGTAAATTGTGAAAATTAAATTGTTAATGAACATTTTACAGGTTTCCCACTTTCCACATGACTTCCACCCATTTAAGTTCCTAAATTACAAACGTATTTCAACTAAATTAAACTCTAAACTGAAACAACCACTTTATTACTACTTACTAACACTCACTCAATTTACCACCAAACAATGTCGGTTTCTCATTTAACACTTCTAAAAACAATATCCTTTGAATTTTGAACTTTATGTCCATAACATAAGAATTATAGGTTAAGTTTGTGTGTGTATCTGTATATTGGTAATGCTCTGAGAGAAATGTTCAGAATTAGCGTCGACATGTGACGTCATAGATGCGGTTTGCAGTGACGATCACTTATTCGCTAATTGACGTAATAATAATATGGCAGTTTGGGGACTGTGTCAGAGTTTAGAAGGTCACAGGTCAGATTTGACAAAGTGACGAATTGGGGACATACCTTTAAGTAGCTGAAGTTACTTCACATTAAATATAGTACCCATAACACAAGCTCTCCTTAGCTTGGGACTAGATGGCGTTGTGTGATAGTTGTGGAATATTATTATTATTATACACTACGGATTAAGTGCTGCAGATGTCGACAGTTTAGTAAAGTTACGCGGTGTCCTAGGAATGCGATTCAACGCAAATGCGATTGCGAAGCGAAGCAGCGCGATTCAATGAAGAGCAGTGCTACGATAGTGCGACATAGCTCTGGGGCCTTAGTCAAACAGCATACGACAGTAAACGACAATCGTTATCGTTCATCAGTCACCAATACATTTTCAACTTTATACCCCAGCGCGTGAGCAGTGGTGGCCCAGTGGTATCGGTCCCGACTTACGAGTTGTAGGTCGTGGGTTCGAACCCCGCCAGGCGCATTACTTTGTGTAATTTATTTCATCACCACTGCTCTCAAAACGGTGAAGGAAAACATCGTGAGGAAACCGGCATGTCCTAGAACCAAAAATTCGAAGATATGTGACATCTACCAATCCGCACTGGGCCCGCGTGGTGGATTATGGCCCACTCTCTCTCTCAGAGAGGAGGCCTGTGTCCCAGCAGTGGGAACATTATAGGCTGATGATGATGACCCGAGCGCGTAAAGTTGAAAATATATTGAAGTTCACAGATCGTTTTCGTTTGTTTCGTTCGTTATCGATTAGCAGTTTTTAATAGATTTTCAACTTTACGCGTTGGGGTATAGAGTTGAAAATGTATTGGTGACTGATGAACGATAACGATTGTCTAACTGATCGCATCCACTTTGCTTCGCCTATCACCGCACTACACTCACGTGCGGTTGATCATGCAGGCTCCCCCAATAGTGTTCATTTGCTTCGCTACACTTCACAATAATATTTTAATCACAATTCACACTGTGATTCTTCTAAACTGCCATCTGTACAAGACTCAAAGCAGACGCACAGCACATCAAACTACCTCGATCTGTGAAATGTCTTTAATAGATATTCAGCCTTATCACAACAATGGAAGGTTAATATTCGATTGGTAGAATTTGTCAGTTTCGGATAAGTTGACATGCTGGCAGACATGCACCATAGTTGCCTATCAAGTCACAGCTCAATACAACCTCATTATTTCTCGTTTGCGAATATGCTGTACCCTGCAATAAAATAACAAAGGCCCATGTCATTTTAACGAGAACCACGTATAGCTACAGCTTCCGACTCTGTTTACCCCCACAAGGGAAAACAAGCTTGTATACAGGGTGAATTTTTCAACTGGGCGTGGATGGCTACTTTCGAAACTATGAAGAATATCGAAAAACGTTGAAAGGAGTCTCGAGGCCGATTTTGACGAAAACTAAAACTGCATCATTGGATTTTAGAAAAATCAAAAATCCTGGTCAGGAATCGAAGCCGTTGATTTTGGAAAAAAAATCACACCCTGTATTATTATACCGTTCGATAGTGTTGCTAATAAGGATCAAATTCTGGGAAGTAATCATATACGGCAAAATTAAGGAAAACGTATAATTACAAATAAACTGATTAATCTTCAAGGCAAAGACTGTATTTGAAACATAAGTTACCGTTTCTTCTTTAAAATAATGCTATTTATAGTTCAACTCAATAATTTCGAATTGCTAAGTACAGTGGGGTTGTTGAAACGTCAAATCCAGTGAGACATTGAAAACAATGAAATTTTATAATTTCGAATAAATTATGGCTCGGTAGATGTAAAGTAACATGGAAAAATTGCAATTTCATAAAAATCAGCCATTTCCTTAAGTTTGCCGTATATGATTACTTCCCAGAATTTGATCCTTATTAGCAACACTATCGAACGGTGTAATAATACAGGGTGTGATTTTTTTTTCCAAAATCAGCTGGTTCGATTCCTGGCCAGGATTTTTGATTTTTCTAAAATCCAATGATGCAGTTTTAGTTTTCGTCAAAATCGGTCTCGAGACTCCTTTCAACGTTTTTCGATATTCCTCATAGTTTCGAAAGTAGCCATCCACGCCCAGTTGAAAAATTCACTCTGTATATCTAATATACGAACTCCTCAATGCACCATTTGCGTCCGTATCAGGTATTACAGTGGATATTATACTCATTTCATATATTATATAGTGTATTTTGTATCATTAGTAAATTCCACTGTTGGTATATTGACGCTATGGGAAGGTTGCGGGACAAGTGTAAATTTTGGTATTCATACTAAAATTGAGTAACGAATTACTGTGACCCCGGAACTTAAAGGGCTATTGAAGTACACCGTGGATTTTAGTCAGTACGAATCTGACAGTCCCTCCCGCTCTGCCCTGAGTGGGAGCACTCATTTAATGATTTTACCACGAGAAAAAAAAAACTAAACTAAAATTATAAAGCTGGTGAGTTCGTTTTGTTGAATGCGTTAATCTCAGGAACTATATTGGTTTGAATGAAAAAAGTCTTTTTGTGTTGGATAGTTTATTGTCGCGGAAGGCTTTAGGTTATATAAAACTACGCTACGACCAATACTAGCCGAGAAACAGAGGTCAATACAAAGGAAACAGTGCTTATTTCATAAAAACAAAAGCAAATGTGTTTGAATTATTGTCCCGAAAATTAACGGCACAATTCCCGTTAGTATGGCTCACGTATCAGAGTTATCTATTATATCCACTCATCTTAAAAAGTGCTCCTTTTGCTAAGTGCACGAATTGAGAAGTGCACCAGTTGCGAATTGCACCATCTGAGAATGGTGTACAACTTGAGAAGTACGTAAGTACAAGTTAAGTACCTTAATTTCTAATACTTTCTAAAAAGTCTAAACTCACTATTTACCGACAACATAAACATCTTTACGAAGCCCTATAGAGTTAAACTGAAGCAAGTATATGTCCCTATTAGGGTTACAAAATATAACGCCCATTCCCTGAAAGTGTTCCGTAGGGAAATGTGCAATATTCGTACTGAAAACGAATTTCAGACACGTCGCACGTTTAGAAGTAATTCTTAGTTGTCTACGTGTTTTATTGGGAACACTGTAGGTAAATAATATAAGGTGAAATGTTCACGTAAATTGTTTGATGTAATGTTTAACCTTTTTTATGTTTCAGGCTATCTTTTTGTTGTTTTTAAGTACAAATACAAGATACGTTTATTGGCACAAAGAAACAATATACCTGTTGTGAAATCACTGGTGCCTGTGGTTGGTAGTTAGACACCTGTATTACAGGTCACCAGATTTCCACTCGGTAATCAATTTACAAGTGGTCTTGCCTGACTTTTTAATAAGCGTTTATCATTTAGATATACTCGTACATCATCTGTGAAAATTTCAACTCTCTAGCTATCACGGTTCATGAGATAAAATGAAACAAACACACGCAAAAACTACTGAACGGATTTGGTTTGACATTGAAATTGACAGCACAGGGTTTTCAGGGTTGCAAACTTGGGTGTTAACTACTCTCAAGGGACCTAACAACATATTACAAAATTGTATATAGGTACATGCGCGTTTGCATTGTCGATATTGACCGGCCTAGGGAGGTTAATATTGAACTGAGCGTGTATACTGTATAAGTTACCATGTCTTTGGCGACAAATCCTGGTGATAAGCGAGAAGCCGGCTTTGGATTGTTGAACACCAAGCAAGAGTATCGCAACGAGTTATTAGATGGGACAGAGATGGGTCCTATCTGTCGTGAGAGAAACCTTCGATATTCAAATCAGTTTTATAGGAGGGTTTGGGGTTGCCATCGTCAGTCAGCACTTCTGCTGACTAGCTCGGGATAGCTGCTAGCTAGCAAGCAAACACCACCAAGAAAAAAAAATTGTATTCAGAGAACACAAAACATTTTAAGACTTTTTAGGTAGTGAAATCGTCAAATGTGTCCTCCCGTCCTGAATTGAGCGGAAAGGACTCACTAAAGTCCACAGTGATCCTTCAGTTTGCCCTTTACTTTCCAGGGAAACGGTAACCTGATAGACAGTCTCTTCAAGTTCTGTCATTGAAATCTGCTGAGCAAAGACTTCTCCCATAACCGTCCAATCTTCCTTACGGCTTAGAATGACGTGATAAACCGAGACATTTTGAATTTAAGACTTCCATCTTCGTGAAATATTCTCTTGGGTTTAAAAATATAATGGAAACTTATCTTTACACACGTATGATTTTAAAACATAGTTTGGTTCTTTATTGCTGCGGGATTCCGTGAGTTAACTTGAACCATTTTATCTTTTAGTACCTATGTCACACCCCTAAAGGAGATTGGAATTATTTGGACGGACAACTTTCAGCATTTTTTTTAGTTATGGCAACTTTTTTTTTGCGTCGTTATATAGTCAAATGAGTCCCATCTAGGGCAAAACGGGAGGGACTATCACACTCTTACTGACTAAAATCCACGGTCTTTCAATAGACCTTTACGTCCCGAGGTAACGGTAGCTTGTTAGTTCCGCGACCCTGGATGTTATGGCTACTTTATTTGTTTTAAATTGATAGCTGGTATCTATCATTAATCTATGTAGTCTCGCCGACCATATTTTTGGTTATAGACCTGAGTTCAAGAATTCATTCCCAGATTTTATAGCCAAAAAATAAGAGAAGTCTCAACTCCCAATTCTCAAACAACAACAAAACTTCCTGACTGTGTCCCGGAACATTAATTACACCGATGTACTACAGGATATGATAGGAAAGGGGAGGACGATAGTAGTGACGTATATTGCACACACACTCACAAACACACACACAAGCAATGTAGATAAGTTCCCACTAATGATGGGCCACACACCACGCCACTTAGTTGACAACTGTATCTCAGGGCTGTTTGCACAGTGATCTAGTTTAAACTGTGATTAAAATTGATTGCGGTTTAAAAGTCGAAGATCAAAACAGTTAATCAACAGTTATCTGTGGAAGCAATTGAACTACGATAACTGCAATTGGTGCTGCAACCTTACGATATTGTCTTGCAGTGGGCTGTATATTTGTACATTAAAAAATTATTTGAAACTTAAAAAAAAAATATTATTTAACCATACCTAATGGTAATTGATAATCTTTTAGCGTAATTAAGTGCTACTCTCATGTCATAAAAGTGTGATGGAACTTTAATTCAAAAAATTAGTGACAATGATCAAACCAGGCATAAGCACAAGATTTCCGTATTTTACTGTACAAGGTACTCGAATATTATCATGCCGTCAATTGTATGGAAAATGGAAAGCGCCTGTTGTATATGAATGAAGAACTATGTTGGTTCCATCAAACTTTGTCACACAAAAACGTGAAAACTCGTGATAAGGCCTCTCGTTCTAAACCTCTAAAGCCAATTTCATCCACCCCATCAGTTCACCCTTAACCTCAGTTACAATCTAATCCTTCTAACGCCAGTTTAACCGACGGTGGCACCGTGCTTTCTGTAACAATTCATCTCGGTGTACGTTTGAAACTGACAAGTGCTTCTGAAGGGCCCACAGCCATTTGTTACAGCTAACCGACGATATATTCACGACTTTTTACGAACGAAGCCGAACTGCGCCGAACGACATAATTTATGAGAGCATTAAAATACGCTGTGTCATTTTTATGTTTGTCTTTGTGGTTTTTTGATTGAGCGAATTTGGGTATAAACGATGTTCATAAAGAAGATGGTAGGAGTGATCTTGTAAAAAATATTAAAATGTGCTCACGACTCAAAATAAAATATTATACCGAACGTTTCTTCATGTAGAACTGTCCCAAGTTTGTTATATTGGGCAACTCGCTGTCCGACCATAGACCAAGCCCGGGTCGACGGCGCGTCGTGCTCCATGCGCGCCTCAAAGAGCGTCAGCATAATGACTGGGCCCCCTCTCAGAAGGCTAAAGCCTGCCGGGGTCGCGGGACTTATTCCATCACCGTGACCCCGGAAAATAAAGGGCTATTGAAGGACACCGTGGATTTTAGTCAGTACAAGTCTGACAGTCCCTCCCGCCCTGCCCGCAGTGGGAGGACTCATTTGATGATTATACAACGATAAAAAAAAAAGTTTGTTATATTGTTTCCAGCTGTCACTGAAAGGTCCGTAGCATTTTGTAGTCTGTAATGTTCCCATTTCTGGGACACAGGCTTGCTATCTCTAAGAGGAAGTGTGCCGTAATGTGTCGAGTGCAGTGCACGTTGGTAGATGTCACGTGTCTTCGAATTTTTTGGTTCTAAGACATGCCCCGTAACGATGTTTTCCTTCAACATTTTGACAGCAGTGGTGATAAAAATACACAAAGTAATATGTTTAGCTGGGTTTAAACCCACGACATACAACTCTAGGTCTGGGCTGTTAACTCTAAGCCACCATTCAAATCAATCTAGGCTTTATTATTTAAACAACTTTATTAGTTATAGATTTCGTGAAAACGAAGGATTTAATTAAATATATTTTAGAACTTTTAGCCCATTATTATTTTAAAATTCCTAAAATAAATCTACAAACTTAAAACCCATAATTACTTGGAAATTATTACTTGAATTATTGATTACTTGAATTATTAATTACTTAATAAATTATAAATTAATTACTTGGATTATGAATTATTAATTACTTGGATTATTACTTGGAAAAAAAATTATAATGGAGACTAAAGTATATGAGGCAATTTCGATAAAAGGAATAATGTTCCATTAGAAATCGTATTTACATCCGAATAGGTAGACTCGAGTTTGAACATTGAGGATTGCAAATCCAATTTCACCTATCGACAAAACTGATGACAGATCAAACATCCATCAAATGTCAGACAACTTCGAAAACTGATGTACTGAACACTCCGTCAAAAATCAAACCCTGAAGTCTAACACTTCCATCCATCCATCCTTCTGTCAAGCCATGTAAAAAGCAGATGTCTTTCCATAGTTCAGAGTCTAAAATTAAAAATAGCATACGTGATATACGAACTAAGTGAAGTAACGTCAGTCAAAGACCACCTAGCGTGAGACAGTTGGGCTCAGCCATTCATCTTTATTCACTGAAAACCAAGTAAACAAATGCAAGTTCCACCACCTTTATGATGACAAGGATAGGGTTGGATTTTGAATGAGTTTAAAGGAGGAAACTTGGTGTTAGGAAGACGAGTAATTTATAGAGGGAAACAGAGCATCGTAGCGAGCTCGTGTTGTCTGCTTATACACCTTTTGTAAAAGGGCTGAAGGTTTGTATATTTAGTGCAATGGTGTCTCAAATGTATGTATCGTTTGACTTGCGGTTTTCCTGATTAATTTGCTTGAAGCGAAATTATTTACTTTGGTGTGCGAATGTCTGGCATAGTTTGAGGGGACTAAATATAGTTAATTAGTTTGTCGTTTTGTGTTTGTTAGTGAAGGGAATGGTTAAAGGGATTGCGAATTATCGGTTTTGGCGTAATTTCTCTGTTAGATAAATTTAGTTGCTTTTAAAGTGCGGGGTAAGAATATTGTTTGTTTTATATTCATTGATATATCGTTATCTAAATATATAAAACTCAAAGGTGACTGACTGACATAGTGATCTATCAACGCACAGCCCAAACCACTGGGCGAATCGGGCTGACATTTTGAATGCAGGTAGATGTTATGACGAAGGCATCCGATAAGAAAGGATTTTGATCAATTTTACGCCCAAGGGGTTAATATAGGGTCGCGGGACTTATTTCTATTACCGTGACCCCGGAACATAAAGGGCTACTGAAGGACACCGTGGATTTTAGTCAGTACAAGTCTGACAGTACCTCCCGCCCTGCCCGGGGTTGGAGGTCTCATTTGATGATTTTACCACGATAAAAAAAAAAAAAGGCGTTAATATAGGGGATGAAAGTTTGCATGAATCTTCTTACATTTTCGACTAATTCCGCGAGCGAAGCAGCGGGCACAAGCTAGCCGTCTTATACATATGAATGTACTAGCTTCTGCCCGCGACTTCGTACGCGGATCTTGTTGCTTATGCCAGCGACAATGGGGTCGGCAAAATCGAAGATCTGAAAAGTCTGATACCCATCTCCAAGAGCCCGGGTAAAAAATTCATGGGAGTTTGGCCAGTAGAGTAAAAATTGTATTAATATATTAATCGTCATCGAAAATCAGTCCGTGAAATTAGTGGTAGCTTTGATTTCCACATCAGGTGTTCCAGATCTTATATTTTAATACATCAATAGATAATGCTTATTAGGCTGAACAGCTCGTTCTAAGACGTCATTCCTATACAGGTTGAATTTTTCAACTGGGCGTTGAGTTGAACAAAAATAAGCATGATTTCAAAGAAGAAAAGGTTAACTTAAGTTTCGAATACAGTCATCGCCTTGAAGATTGATCAGTTTTTTTTCAATTATACGTTTTTCTTAAGTTTGCCGTATATGATTACTTCCCAGAATTGTTGAAAGGAGTCTTCAACATTTTTCGATATTCCTCATAGTCTCGAAGATAGCCATCCACGCCCAGTTGAAAAAAATCATGTTATAGTGTAGCTGGGCTCTTTTTTTTTAGTGGTAAATCATCAAATGAGTCCTCCCACCCCGGGCAGAGCGGGAGGGACTGTCAGACTTGTACTGACTAAATTCCACGGTGTCCTGCAATAGCCCTTTATGTTCCGGGGTAACGGTGATGGTATAAGTCCCGCGACCCCGGCAGGCTTTAGCCCTCTGAGAGGGGGCCCCGTCATTATGCTGACGCTCTTTAAGGCGCGCGTGGAACACCACGCGCCGTCCATGGTCGGACGGCGAGTTGCCCTTTACTCGCCGCCCGCATGCCCGCGCCTACGGTGGCCGGAGATCGTCTTGTGACGTCCGACGCCGTGGGCGTCCACCACCGCGGGGTAGCTGGGCTCTTGGAGTTCCACATTAGGTGTTCTAGATCTTCAATTTTTATACGTCAACAGAGAGTGCTCATCACGCTGAACAACTCTTGCTAAGACGTCATTCCTGTATATGTTATAGTGTAGCTGGGCTCTTGGAGTTCCACATCAGATGTTCCAGATCTTCAATTTTTATATGTCCACAGAGAGTGCTCATCAGGCCGAACAACTTTGCTGAGACGTTATTCCCGTATATGTTATAGTGTAGCTGGGCTCTTGGAGTTCCACATCAGGGTGTTCCAGATCTTCAAACTAATTCTCTCAGCAGAAAATGCTCATCACGTGGAACAATTTTCGCTATCGCACCATTTTTGTATCTCTTATAGTTTAGCTGGTCTGTTGCGGTTCTGCGCCAGTTGTTCAAGTTTTCAATAGTAGATTACGAACCAAGGGAGTAAAGCATTGCCTTACGTCACGGGCGTATTGAATCCCGAAACGATACTAAGGATTCTGGGGTGAACCTCCGCAGCGCAGCAAGGAGGTTCAAGTGTTAATTCCCGAGTGAAACGAGGGAATTAAGTTAAGAATCCTTAGTGTAGCGAGGGATTCAAGTCAGCCCAAGACAAGGCAGCTTTACTCCCAAGGAGCGTACTCTGCTTTTCACACCTACTGCGAGGAAATAAATTCGATTTTTGAAATTTGATGTGGTACAACAACCTTCGAACGTGAAGTTGGCACCACTGCAAGCGATCAGCTGTTGCTGCCAGCGGCCGCCATTACTGATACGACTCCTTGGTGAAAGTTTTCATACGGTCTTCTTTGAGGTTCCAAATTCAAATCACATTATTCCCACGGGAATAATGAAATTCAGTACATATATTATTCCCGGCTCGAGCGAGGGGAAATAATGTCATGCTTTACAGTAGGTTTGCCTGACGTATAATATGACATTTACGAGCAAGTAGTGTGAAAAATAAATTATAGCCTATGTTTTGACCAGACTTAATACCTATACAACAAAAAAAGAATCATTCAAATCCGTCCAGTACTTTTTGAGTTTATCCCGGACATGCATACAGACAAACAGACAAAAATTCTAAAAACTTTATTTTTGGCTTCGGTATCGATTGTAGATCACACCCCAAGTATTCTTTAAAAAAAATATTCAATGTACAGTTTTGACTTTCCTACTATTTTATTATATGTATAGATAGATATAGATGTCAGAAATTTCTGGTTCTGATAAAATTCGTTTATATTTCTATCTTTAACAAGCCTGCGGGTTTCAACTCTATTACAGGGTAAAAAACTTCTGTATGTTTCAGTATTTCTGCTAGCAGTCTCTCTGGCTAGCATTTTTGGTAGATTTCAAGGCACTCTTGAAATTATTTCTAACGAACTATTCACGAAAGATTGGTAAAGTGACCTTCTAAAATGAAATCCCCAATAGTTTCTGTCGAATTTCTTCTCCGTTTTCAAGGCAAACGTTATAAACTTCACATTCCTATACCATCCGTTATTCCTAAACAGTGTATTATGGTAGACATAACATAAAAACCGTCGATGACACGCTAATCGTCATAAATACGGCGAGCACTCGAGAGCGCGTGTATTATTCACGAGAAGAGATTAACATAAATTGTCCTCAGTTAGGCGTAGTATACACTGCCGAAATATAGTACGGCTGTTAGGACACGGGTTTAGGATGGTGGCTGGAAGTTAGGTTCGGTTGTTTAGTTAGAAAGACTATTTAGGCCGTGTGTATCATAGATCACGAATGCGTTTAGCAGTAAACGTTTTAGCAGTCATTGTGTAAGGTCTAAAATATCTGTAGCGCGATTCGTGGTGTTAGCAAGACTTGATGAATAAGTTAGCTTTTTAATACGGTTCTTTACCATTTTGATTTTTTATTGGTACACACGGCTACACATCAAGCTATACAAAACCAGTTTTAGCTGACCGTTCATTGTGTGTGAAACTCGTACGAAGCGAGACCCAGACAAACGGGTTTTGTATAGCTTGATATGTAGCCGTGTGTAGGTACATTGACTGACTCATTGTTTGTTTTGGATAGTTAAATCATCTATCAATATAAAAGAGGCCTGAGTCCTCATAGGCGGAACGGAAAAGATAGAATACAGTCATTTGTACTTCTTTTTTTTGGACAAACCCACACCACACTTTTCCCACAATCCTGAGAGCCTGAATATAAAGTGGCAACCACCAGAAAATTAGTACTCCTTGTTAACAATACAGTAACCAGCAGTTTTGGTTGAATTCTTTATTGTTAGATGATAAAGCAGTTGCAGTAAGCGCCAGCTGGCTCGTTTGCAAATAAAAAAAAACCTCATAAGAAACGTCTTTACGCGTCTAACGTTTCACTTATCATGAGTTCTCATTTATTTGAGTACCGGGATACTTTGTATTTAGCACACAGCAGTTTACCAACACCCTAAACTTATCCATAATGACAAATAAAGGCAACACTGTTGCCACCTGAAACTGAAGCCGAGCAACAGCATTCGCTGCCCAACAACCAGTAAAAAGACCGCAAGGAAAGATAAAAATATACCGTTTTATCTCTGGACCAAGTTCCCACTAAAACACCTATATTCAGTAACAATAAAAAGTGCAGATAACAAGTGCACTAAGCTCGGTCTACACATATCCTTATATGTAATATTCGGTTTGAAAATTTTACAGTTTGCAACGGTTTTGCGTTGTAAAATTTTACGGTCGAACCGGGAGCCCGATGTTTTACCGTGTGTGGAAGAACTTTTATATTTTCAGGCTGGTCTAGTTAATTTTGGTGGAGTTTAAGAGTTTGACGTTTAAGTGTTATTAATTTTACCAAGATTTTTGGTGAGGTGGAATTGATTTACTTTGATATTGATGGATGGAGAGGAAGAGGAAGGCCAAAGAAAAGATAGATGGATTGTCTAAGGAATGAAAAAGGAGTAAATGATACTGTGACGTCTGATAGGGGAGAACGGAAGAAAAAAAAAAACGTGTTGCATCGACCACAAGTAAAATAGGATAAGGGCAGGATGATGATGATGGAATTAATTTCCTTTGAGAAATATTTCAATTCACATACACAAGCCCGGAAATACTACCTGCAAGCATTTAGGAATACAACCCGCGATAAGCAGTATTGCTGAGCTACTGCAGTAGCCGTACTAGTTACGTACATTAAATGTTGGTATTCGATATAATCTTGTAACAACCGATCATCAAACACCACTACTATCATTTCTCCTGTATAATGCCCCACCTCAACATCAGGCTAGTTTGGCAGGTATTAGGTACGTGCTCCAATGTTAGCGATTAGCGATGAGCGAGCTTAAAGAAGAGGAAACATGGTGGCGGACAAGGAGCAGCGAATAACTCCAGTATCCGATACCTTGCGACTTCGGTATCCAAGCGACTATCGGAATACAAATCCATAGAGGTTCGGACACAGGCACGCGTCAATGTATACCAATATCGTAAAGTATCGGAGACTTGCGTCGCCTAGTGTACGAAGGGGCTAAGTACTAGGTGCTCGAAATTAATTGTGTCGCTGTTTTATAAGCGAATGCGATAGTCGTTAATGATGGAATAGTTTTCTGGGAACTGCCCCGTAGGCAATGATATTATGGAGAAAGATACGCCATTTTCATACTGAATGGCGTTCAGATATCGTTTTGTTGTTATTATAGTAATTTAAAACTACGACAGCGATGGATAATGCGGAACTTTTTAGATAGAAAGAGATAGCAAATAGCAAAGTGCAACAATTGTTTTACTTTTTACTGAACAATTTGTGCGTGCTAGTGCGATATCTACCTCTTTTTATTTATAGCTAGCGGCCCGTCCCGGCTTCGCACTGGTGGAGGACGGTCTTAAACCCGGTCCCGATGGTTACAAACACAACAAAAAAATAATTATCCGAATCGGTCAAGCCGTTTTCATGTTATGTCGTGACAACGGAAAACGGGTTTAATTTTTATATATATAGATATCATTGCTGGTAGCTATAATTAAGTCCAAATAGTCCAAAGACACGCGACCTAACCTACTATACTTACACTTAACTACCTTATTGTCGATGCTTTGCAGAAAAGTGTATACCTGGTAGGGCCCAGCAAAACTATAACTATTTGTACCTAGTTGATGACAATAGACTCGCCTCCTATTTCAGGGTTCTCAAACATAACTGTCCAAATGTGGGTGTGAGAAACTACTCGATAAATGTAAAGATATTTATAGCTAATCGCTTTATCGCTTTTGGTAGGACAGGTACCCTAAGTGGTCCCGTAAATTGCACACAATGTCACTACTTAGTGGCATTAGGTAGCACATGGGAGTATGTTAAGTAATTTCCGATATCTTAGCAACTGGCTCACGGATGACTTGACTTAGTAACGGGATTTGGAGCTAGTTGCCTTGCGGACTAGTGGGTGTTATGTAATCTATTAGGTGGATTTGGATGAAGGAGACCAGTTGAATTGATTGATGTTATGAAAGAAAAAGGAATAAATATGATCTTGTGACAGGAGAGAATTTGAGAAGAAAACGTGTTGCGCCGACTACAACTAGAATGGAATAAAAATTTTGACTGGCCTGTTGGTCTAGTGGTTAGTGACCCTGACTGCTATGCCGCGAGTCGTGGGTTTGATTCCCACTCAGAACAAATGTTTGTGCGATGAGCATGATCATTTGTTCTGTGTCTGGGTGTAATTTATCTATAATATGTAAGTATTTAGAAATATATAAGTATGTTCATCAGTTGTCTAGTACCCATAACTCAAGCTCTGCTTAGCTTGGGACTAGATGGCGTTGTGTGATAGTTGTGGATTATTATTATTTATTAATAAGGTCAGGATGATAAAGATTGAACTCAGTTGAATTTACGCTTCGTAAACATGATGTGTGGGATGCACCTATCAAAGTTATAGACCGTGCAATGGTACCACAGGCTACCTTTGCTACGGCTGAGCGATCGCACTGGCGGTGGTAGGCTTCACCAAGGCTACTTGGCTCGTGACCATAATCATCCTGTCGGAGACCGACGCAAAACGGTTTTTACTAAAAAATATCTATTTACCTATTTATTTTAAAGACATGCAATAACTTGACTGATTAAAATATTGCTAAGGGAATATTGTAAGGCATTTTAACCAAACTATCAAAGCGCGGGCACATTTCATTTTTAAGTTATGCACTTATAAAATGTAATCAAAGATTGATTGAATCAATCATTATAGACTTAGTATATTATATAAAGCTCGATTTTTAATTATAATATTAAGCATGAAAAATAGGGAGGTACTTATATTATGTTGAAAGATAAAGAAGTTTTTTACCCAACTATTTTGTTAAGTAACTCAATTTTTTACAGAAAGAAATGTAAGTAAGTACTTATTACATTTTGTAACGCTTCATGTAGTTTATTATGATAGGTACGCACAACTTTCATATTTTTGTTAGTAATTTTTAAATTGATTCAATAAAAATATTCAAATAGATACGATACGATAACAAGCAATCTTGTCATGCGTAGTTTTTATGGCATTGAAAAATGGACGTTAAATCTGCGATCTAGAACACGTTTTCGCACGCTTGATATCACGACACGGTAACGCTTAGAACTCGCGTGCGTCGTAGAATGAACGCTATCACCGCGCGTTGAAGGTCGTTTTCGCACAGTCGACAGCGCGATGACGACAGTTGAGACCAACAAGCGAAACGCTCGTATACGCGCGAGCTGGCAACAGCGCCTCGAAGTATCGACCAGCCCCGCGCACGCCCCTCTCTCCCCCTGGATCACCCGTTCCCGTCATTCATCGCGCGCCGCTGCCAGTTAGTTTCAACATCACGACCAAATAAGCGCGTTTTAGTGAATTAGAGAACAAAAAACGATGAAGTTTTGCATTCTACGTTTGATAAGTGAAGTGGAATCTAGACCAGTAATATGGGATTGTAGGATGAAAGAGTATAGTGAAAGAGCGGTGAAGAAGGAAGCTTGGGATGAATTATGTGCTTCGTTTGTACCTGGGTATTATGAGTCGACGGATGCAGAAAGAAGAGGCATAAGTAGGTATCTTTCGAGTATTATGTTTTTCTAGTAGCAGCTGTTTTGGCGCGTCGTCGCGCGTCGTCGTCGATCGCTAGCTTCTGTTTATTGTGTTGCGTAGACTAAAAAAGTTTTATTTTCTTTTTTTTTTAAGTTGCCTCACACTAGGACTTTCTCCACAAGCACACAGATCCGGAACAAATACAGGTCGGTCATATAAATTTTGTTCCGTGTGGGGATCGAACCCGCGTCACGTTGCACTGCGCAACAGTTAATCTCTCAGCCGCTGCGCCTACCGTGCCGTCAAGACTAAAATATTTCAACCCACAAAAAACTAGTGTACAAGGTACAGACGCCAGCACATCAACCTACCTTAATCTGTTAAATTTCTTTAATAGATTTTCAACCTTATCACAAATGTGGAAGATTAATGTTCGATTAGTATTGACAGATTCGGGTAGGTTGACCTGCTGGCATCTGTTACTACCTTCTGCGTGTAATAGTGTAATGACAAGTATTCCTATAAAAATTCGTATTGATAACAGAATCACTAAACTTAAATCCTTATCGCATCTCAATCCTTATTCATTTAGGTATTCCACTTAGGGCACCTGGCACCCACGAAAAATTTTGACAGGAGCCTTATGTCGAATAGATAAGGTACCAGTAGCTCAGGTGCCATTGTCAGTGGGTGCCTTAAGTGGAATACCTCCTTTAACTAACTACAGTCAATTCTGTTAGTCAGTCATATGTTTGACGAGTGTCGCGGGTTTAATTCCTGGATTTTAAAAATAATGTATGATCTAAAAGTAGTTGTTCCGGGACTGGGTGATTGTGTTTCTGTTAACAAGCTCACAATACAGGAGAAACAGATACTGTTCAACTTTTTTTTAAACAATATTTTTGTTTAGAATCCAGACCTAATGGATTAATTGGCTCCGTGGTAGTCAAACTTGATTTAATTTATTTTATAATGGCAGCTACACATCTTACGAAGATCGTTATGATTATGATCATACACACATGTAGATTTATCGTTTCAGTTTGAACTGTACCGTCCAATCGTAACGATTCTTCGTAAGGGTTGTAGCTGCCATCAGTAATAATAATTCGCAAATGTAACCTACACCTGGCAAGTCGGAGGCAATAATATCAGTGGATCATTTCTGTAACCTTATGAAGCCTTTTTTTTGTGGTAAAATCATCAAATTAGTCCTCCCACCCCGGGCTGGGCGAGAGGGACTGTCAGACTTGTACTGACTAAAATCCACGGTGTCCTTCAATAGCCCTGTATGTTCCGGGGTCACGGTGATGGTAAAGTCCCGCGACCTCGGCAACCTTATGAAGCCTTCACTATTATTATTTTAATAATTGGTTAATCATTTTCCAGCTGCAACCTTGCAAAAGAAATGGAAGAGCGTAAGAGATGCATTCCTCCGAGAATTGAAGAAGAGTAGCGCACCATCTGGATCAGGAATGAAATACTCAAAACAGTACGCGTACTACGACAACTTAATGTTCTTAAAACCTATTTATGAACTAAAACAGAAAGAAGATGATGATCACACATTTTCTCAAAACGATTACCACGACGTGACCGTCGAAACTGAACACAATGATGATAGTGAAAACGATTCGCATAGTTCAGTTAATTTTATTGAACACAAAACAACTGCCAGCTCACAAGAACCCACACTAAAGAAGAAACGAACAGAAGATAAAGAAGATAGAATCTACAACATTCTAGAAGATCATTTAAAAAAGAAAAGAAAAGAAGATGGTAACAATGACCCCGACCGACAGTTCTTACTATCACTTCTGCCTGATTTACAAAGTATTGATCCGAGTTTAAAATTCGATTTAAAATTTGAGATAATGAGGGTTGTAAAAAACTATAAGACGCAAAGTTCAAAGCTAGTTAGTAAGGAAGAAAAATAAGTGTTTTTTATAGATTCTGCCTGACTGGCCTGTTGGTCTAGTGGTTAGTGACCCTGACTGCTATGCCGGAGGTCGTGGGTTCGATTCCCACCCAGGACAAATGTTTGTGTGATGAGCACGATCATTTGTTCTGTGTCTGGGTGTAATTTATCTATAATATGTATGTATTTAGAAATATATAAGTATGCTTTATCAGTTGTCTAGTACCCATAACACAAGCTCTGCTTAGCTTGGGACTAGATGGCGTTGTGTGATAGTTGTGGAATATTATTATTATTATATTATTATTCTGTCTTTCTCTTAATCATATTTTTTTTACAAACGGAAAAACATTAATTTTAGATTTTATTGTTTGTTGCTAAATATACAACGAAAGAATATTTCAGATTGAAGAAGCATTGGTTGTCAGTCTTACCATGGGGTATGGTATTACCCAGTTACTGGGTTGTGGAGGTCCGACAGACAGTCGCTCCATGTAAAATACTGATAATTATCCAGCTGTATCTGGTTTCCGGGGTCGCGGGACTTATACCATCACCGTGACCCCGGAACATAAAGGGCTATTGAAGGACACCGTAGATTTTAGCTGTATCTGGTTTGACTGGAAGCCGTCCCAAAATAGTTGGGAAAAGTCTAGGCAGATGATGAAGAAGTGTTGGTTGTATAATTATGAGATTTCATAAAAAAAGCAGTCTCACTAATAGTTTTTTAATTTCGCGAAATATTTTGATGTTTATAACCTAATTCTGGTTAAGTTTTAAATGTTACTTTTTCACGATAACTGTGATATGATTATGATTTTGTTATTACGATTAAAATAAAGTTGTCATTTTAATATCAAAACATGGCTTTTGTTAATCTTTTCCCTATAACTGACTAAATAGGAATCCTTATCAAGGCTTCTGTCTTTCTTTAACGTCAATCGACATTTAATTTTGCAATTGCTATAAAATAATTTTCTTTTTTCAACGACCATAATGTAGTTAAGTTAGTCATATTATAAATTGACATTTCTAACAAAATCATCTTAGTGCTCATTCACACTAATCCATCAAAGACGTTTCATGTTTTTTGACGAATCGTCTTTTTGCACGAATCGTTATTTTGATATGTATTAATTTATTGCCCGTGTTCACAGTATTACGGGATCAATGACGGATACGTCTTAAAATGACGTTTCGACTTTTTCCAAAACCTTCAGTTTTCACGAATCGTTATGACGGATCGGTCGGGATGACTATTCTTGAATGACGAATTCAGTGTGAACATCTATTCAAATATTTTGATGAATCGAGAAAAAACTAGATTCCGTATCCAATGTGAACGTCTTTGCTTATCGTCGTTGACGGACCCAGTGTGAATGAACTGCGGGCATGCGGACAGCGAGTAAAGGGCAACTCGCTGTCCGACCATGGACTATGCCCGGGTCGACGGCGCGTCGTGTTCCACGCGCGCCTCGAAGAGCTGTCAGCAAAATGACGGGGCCCCCTCTCAGAGGGCCAAAGCCTGCCGGGGTCGCGGGACTTATTTCTATTACCGTGACCCCGGAACATAAAGGGCTACTGAAGGACACCGTGGATTTTAGTCAGTACAAGTCTGACAGTACCTCCCGCCCTGCCCGGGGTTGGAGGTCTCATTTGATGATTTTACCACGCTAAAAAAAAAAAAAAAGTGTGAATGAGCTCTTATTCAAGCTTTCAAAATTCCCTATCAAATGAGTTCAAGTTCTTCAAACAGATTTGCCAGTTAATTCATTTACAGGTACTTTGGAACTGTCTAGAACTTGGACAGAAAGACAAAACTATTGGTCGAAGCTATCGGTACTGTCTGGCACAGCAATAGATTTTCTTGAAGTTTTCATTCCAAATGGTAAGCTCCTAGGTATACGAAAATCCCAGCAAAAAACTTCATAGACATTTTGTAGTTCTATCTATCAGTCTATGAAGTTTTTGATACTACGGACTAAGTAAGGAATTGGTCTGTGGATCGGTGGATGGATCTATAGGACCGATTTTCCCGCGTGTATCGCAAAAACCAGTAAAGCCGCTGTTCCCGGTTGTCTTTGCCAGATCTTCGTTACTATTCCTCAGAAGCCCGAATCTGACAAGCAGTCTTACCTAGGCATATCGTATGGCAGTTACTGGGTTGTGGAAGTTAGATGGGCCGTCGCTCCATGTAAAATACTGATATCCAGTTGCCTAGGGATATCGTATACTCAGTTATTGGGTCGATATCGCAGTTACTGGGTTGTGAAGTAAAATCAGATGCATTCCGTTAGACTGGAAGCAAACCCTAACATTGTTGGGATAATGCTAGGCAGATGAAGAGGTTCTTTTGAAAAAATGTAGTCTAGAAACACATGGACTTTCCTCTTTAACAAAACTAACACAGTTTTCTCATCAAAGGCCAACCATGTTCCAAGACTATGTGTCTTGGGAGTTGATATCACAATAAGTAATGGCAAGGTGCAAGTGTGGGTGGCATAGCAACGAGACTGAAAAGTGCAGCGTCACAAAGGCACTCAGTTCCCACTACTACGTCGAGTGGGAAATTTTATTTTCGTGTGACGTCTTTTCGTTGTGGTGTGGGATGTAGGCGGTAGCGGGTGGGATCGCGAGTAGAATTGGAATTTATTTATAGACTCACAAAGGTTCTCGCTTAAGATGTATGCCGATATGAATATAGTTGAATAATATTATTTTTTAAATTGATATTTAATTTGGACGTAACTATATTTTTTCAGTTTAATTGGTATTACTGCTAATAAAGAAAACAACAATGTTGAATGCATGCCATTTAGGACAGGCGAGTGAAAATAATATTAAGCAGTTTTTGTAAAAGGCTGTAAAGTCATAAATATCGACTAACTTACGATAACACCAATAATGAAGATTTATTAATATGAAATTTTATTTTTTGACGAACTTGCCTTTGTATTCTCCTAAATAAATGAGTTGGTAAGATCAGATAAATGGCAACTATCTGGGTTAGAATGGATGCGTAAGTGGAATGTTGTCTTGTGGGGAAATTTGGAAAACAGCGTAGTCATTGCGCTACACTGAGCAACTTTTGAAACATTGAAAAAAAAAGAAATTCAAAAGTTCATGAATTGCACCAACCGCAAAGCACAACTTTAATTTTATAGATCAAAAGACAGACGCGGTGTCTTGCTTTTAGACATACAACAATATGCGGCCCATGACGCATGCGCAACATACACAACACATTCTCTAAGAAAATATGGACTGACGTCAACATAGTGAATGTAAGTACTACGCACGGCTAATAAACCGTTTGTCTTCATTCCGGGATTAATAAAAAATAGGAAATAACGTCGCCTACACATTATTAAAACGCGACACTACCCGATGAAACGAGATGCGTGTTGAGTCGAATCAAATGTATTGTTTTCTATAGACCAAGAATCACACTATGGACATCCGACGCGACCGCGACGCCAAGCCTGCCCATTTGATTCGAGTCAACACGCATCACGTTCCATCGGGTCGCGTCGCGTTTTAATAATGTGTTTCACTCTAATCTTTTTTTTGATACAATCCTTGACGATGACACTGATTATTTTACAAATAAACTAAAAAGAAATTTTTGGTTTATTTATATATTTTTTTAGCAGATCAGTTGAATATTTTAACTATGTTATTGTATGTTGGGCAAGGGATGAATTAATTTATAAGTATCTATCTCAAGAATTAACCAAATATCTCTAAATAAAATATATTTAAATTAAACTGTTTATACATAAAGTAATTCATAGATGTGGCATTTTATTGTAAAGCAAATATCAACTTATGTGGCAAGTATTATGACTTAAACTCATATGAACTTTGACTTTGCATCAGATATAACAGATTATAAAGTTGTCTCATCTTTCAAGTCTAGGACGACATTATAAATAGTGTTTGAGACAGACACATACTTTGTTATAAGTCTCATCTCTAGTATAATACTTGGTTCACCACTTTCATGTATTATGTTGTTTTAACTGAAATAAATTGATATGCGTGTATGTAGGAGCTAGAGGGCATTGTAACAAAGATTTTGTCTTTTAAAAAATTATAAAAACTTTATACAAACGAACGTCGTTAGTCAAATGAAGTATTGTAAATGTATTACATATTAATTTTATCTCTCATTATGTTGCTTTGAGCCTAAAATATAATTATGCTAACGTAAATTTGATAGCATAGAATACATCCATACATTATTTAAACTCTGGATCTTTTCCATGGGATGAAGCAGAAACGACAGAGCTCCACCCTTACTCCTTACATCTTATCTACTTATATAATTATATTTCACAAATATGGCCAAACAAGGACGCCAATTGCGAGTACTATGCACCCCATAATTATTTGATGTATTTCACCAATTAGGTAAGTGTAGGTCTTCTACATTTTTTTAATGATAAAACATGTCATATTCCGATATGACAAACCCATCATATGCCCGGAGATAGATGTCACCGCCAAGGCCGACCGAAAAAGAGGTGGAGAGATGATTTGGACTCATACTGGGCTAGTTTGAGGTGACGCAGGACAAGCACTCTTGGTAATATCTGGTGGAGGACTTTATTCATCAGTTGGAAAGAGCGGGCCACAGAAAAAAACAGGTTGTTCGAGTACATAATTGCATATCAGTTGCGTAAAACTTCATTAAAATTCTAGAAAGTAATTCTTATCAATGATCGTCAAGACATTAATCTTGAACTGCAGATGAAACTTGCACCGAACTTTAGGGTTCAACTCCAATATCAAGGCAAAAACAAACGTTTAAAAGTCATCATTACATCATACGTGATAAAAGAGACAATAACATAATAATAATATACAACGTGTAACGTTAATAGCGCAAAACCTCTCGTGGGATAACTCAACCCATGTTATTGAACAATATTTGTTCCAAGACTTTAGGAAATTCGCAAAAAAAATGTTGCTTTTTCATACAAAATGAGAAATTGATCGGGCTCATTAGTATGATAAATCTTTTTTTTTTTGCGAATTTCCATAATTTTTAGAACAAACATTGTTCAGTAACATGGGCTAAGTTACCCCACGAGAGGTTTTGCGCTATTAACGTTACACGTTGTATAGTATCACACCTGTGATCCAAGAGGGTTTACGCAAAGATCCTTACTCACATTTCACCAGTGTAATGTTTACGTACTATATAAGGGGGGTTCGAGCTACTTGCCGTCAACCAGTCACAAATCTAAGCTGTAGTTGAGAAATTATTTAATGGGAAACCCCAATAACACTTTGCATCTGGTAATCAAACCCAACATGTCATACTCGACAGTCGATACTTGTCATACCATCACTGAATCCTAAGTTGGTTTGTTATGCTTTTACGCCCAAATCGTTGAACCAATATTGAAGAATTTTGTTACGTACAGAGATAAATGGAACTGTAATTTCAGTTATAGGCTAATTTTGTTTGCATAAAGTTTGCGTAAGGGATGATATGAATGAAAAAGTAAATGATCCGGTGACGTTTGATAGGGGAGAATGGAAGAAAAAAACGTGTTGCGACGACCACAAGTAAAATGGGATTAGGGCAGGAAGATGATGATAAAGCTTGAAGGAGGAGAGTCATGGTGGACCACAGGCTACAAGTAACCTGTAGTGTCGGCAGAACGATCCCAATACGAGTGTTAGGCCTCACCAAGGCCAACTGGCTTACAACCACCATCCAGTCAGAGGTCATCATCAGACAGTTTTTACTGTGTTCCATCGATGCGCAGTAGTTTAGTTCCTTCTGGGTGAACGCTCTATCTTAGGCCTTATTATCGCTTCTATGCTATATTGAAGCCACAATGATTTAAAAGAAAAACAGAAGGACGCAGAGCCCAAAAAGCTAGTCAAAACACAAATGTCAACTGCAGACAAAAACTGCAGCCAAACTTTAAGGCCCGTCTCCACTATCAAACCAAAGCGATAACATTTCATAGTCCTCATACACCATGCGAGGTTAGAGACACGTGCGCGACCTAATTATTATTTAACCATCGTCAGATGTCTTTAATGGCAGACGAGTAAGGCATGACCGCCATTAGGTAGGGTGGCCAGGCTACGGGTTTTAGCAACGGTTTGTAATTCAGATGTTGGGGCAAAAGGATTTATTTTAAAGGAATTTGGATGACGATCTTTTTTAGAATCTCGATGATCGCGTTGGGGTTTTGGTATTTTAAGAATTGAAACAATAATTTAAACCGGCAAGCGCAGCGTAGGACGTCCACCCACTAGGTGGGCCGACGATCTTATGAAGGCCACAGGATCACGCTAGATGCAGGCCGCTTACAACCGGTCCTACTGGATGTCTAAAGGGGAGGCCTATCATGTTCTACAGTGGACGTCTTACAGCTGATATGATGATGATGATGATGATGAAACAAAAATTCACGAGATGACGATTTGTAACCAAGATTTGGAACTTGTGTCAAGTTTGGCGCTTCCAGTAATGGTCAACAGTTTATGTGACGAGTAAGTAGCATGATATTTGTATGTGTTCCATCAATAAAAAATGGCCTTAGTGCAACACATCTCATTGATTAATAAATTGAAAATAAATGAAACTGATAATCTCTTATACGAAATTCAATAAATAACTAATAGGTAGTAAGACCGCCGGATTTTGCCGGACCTTAATGAATTCGCTATCCGTATAAACCGTTGTTATTTTTTGGCATTGCAAATATTCCATACGTAGCCCCAGTAAAATTTCAAAAGCAACCAGAATTAATATCCCAGCTCACAAATCGCACATGGCAACACTACAATTAACCCGCTCCATGGCTGTCGGATGCTTAAATACTAATGTTACTGTTATAACCCTACGTATTCGTAACCCCTGGCGCCGCCATATTTTGTATAAATTACTGACTGGACCCACCCGATATGATCTGGGGTAGCCACAGACGACAAATAGTTGAGGAGAATAGCATTTGTGGGGAGTAATGGGGAAATTAATTTAACCATAGAAGATAGTGGCGTCAATGACCTCTGAATTGTCACTTGAAAATTCATTGTGCACATAAATTTTCGTTAAAAAATGTATTAGTTTTCTTATATTTTTAACGTGGTTTTCATACGTATAAAGCGTGCAGATGTTAGCCGAGTGTCCAACTGCTGCACAGCGTGTCGCGGGCTTTGAAAAATATCTGATGATCTACAAGTCCTAAAGAGGGGCAAAGTTTTCTTATTAAAAAAATTTCGTGTCTAGGTGTAAGCTGAAATATTGAGCACTGGCTAACTGCTAGAACAGTCCGTGTATGTTGATTACTGGAAATTGCTCGAGCAGTCCGTGTTTGGAAGTCCGTGTAGGGGATAGTGATTTTCCCATGGAAACGTAGATAGTCTTAAATGGAAATTCGTGATTTTTCTTATTATCTCTTTATTGAAAGGTTACAGACAGAAATATACTTTTTATATTCTTATTAATACGATTTATAATATTCAAGTATAGATTGCACGTCTCAAAGGTAATATAAACTTTCTGTAATATTCAGCCATATTTATTTTTAAATAGAAAATAATATTAGATTGTTTATATTATTACTGAAATTCATAGAAGGTCGACACCTACAGATGTCAGTCGTAACTCCACTATGAGTGATGATAATATCTATTAAAATATATACAAATTACGCACGCAGTTATATTTTTCTTATATCTTTTGAAAACAAATATGAATCATGCTGTGAAAGGCCATAGGGCTTGCAATAGTGGTAATCGATATCGACTCCCTTCGTAGTAAGGATTGACATGCGATTTTCATCAGTTTTTTAGTTTTTAATAACGTTGTGTTGCGAATTTAAAAATTTCTTTGTGTTTTCCTTTTATTCACGATTCTGTATCAATATAAACAAAATTAGAATACCTCATACCCTGTTAATGATTTTCAACTGATTTCAGATAGCGAATAATTGGGTTCTAGTCTTACCGAATTCAGCCGACCTGCACAATCCTGTTATAGCCGAGTAACGTGACTGTTAAAGGAAACCGTGGATTTTAGTCAGTACAAGTCTAACAGTCCCTCTCACCCTGCCCTGGGTGGGAGGACTCATTTAATGATAAAAACACGCTAAAAACACTTCCTCTCAACTGCTCAACTAACTGCCTAACTGAGTTGTGCCGTTAACATTCCAAACTGCTCAACTACAAACTGCTCTACTCATATTTGACTTAGGGGCCTGGTTATCTATTAATTGATAACTAGAACTCTTTTTTCCATGGACCAAACTACTTTATGTAGAACATACTTATGTCATGAAAAATAAAATTTAATGAAAATATCTAAATCAAATAATTAGTTGAGCATTGGGGATCCCAACTGCTCAATTGTTAGAAGTTGAGCAGTCCGGAAAAAGCGACAAAAAAAAACATGCTTTCTTTATGCGGGCAGGATTGGATATATATATTATCGAACCTATAAGCTTTGCTGTCCAATCCATTGCCAATTTACAACCAGGCACTAGCTCTGCATGTAATCCAGGTAAAGAGAAATAATCCCTAGATTCTACAGTCATTTGTGTAATTACTCCTCCCACACCTAATGGACTTAGGGTTACAGCCAGATATACGATTATAACGTGATCAGATAACTTGTAATTTCAAATAAAGCAGGAATTATATTAGAATTGTTTGTGGAATTTAGATTTGAGTCATCAGTTACTTGGATTTTTACCAAAAATGTTGGTTTCGGCGTCAAATATTTGCCACTAATGTTACAAAAATCCGTAAAGGTAACAAAAATCTACAAATGACAGCCGGGCCTATCAGAAAGTATGGAGCAAACTCGGTACGATAAGCATGGCTCATTGATAAGATTCTTCTATTTTGGTAGGTATGCCAATTATAAGAAATAGTCCATTTGAAACAAAGTTGTCATTTTGAAAATTAGGCCTTAGGATCCTAAGTCGGACGCAGGAGAAATTTCCTCACGGTTATTAAAGAATAAACAGAAGGAGGGCAGAAATATATTATATTTTTTTGATCATTTAAACGAATATTGCTCAACGAGCATAATTGACGACCATGAGTTTAGATAGTTTAAAGAAAATGTTAAATGAATTACGTCTAAACGTCAGTTTTAACCAAAATTTCATCTAGAAATTACCAGCCTAAAGAAAATACTCCCAAAATGACCTAGATTACTATTCAATTACACCATAAACTAGGCACCATGAATAAAGGTCACGTCTTTATTTAGTGCTGGAATTAAAACGTTAATCCTCAGTCGTAAATCTGGCCTTAATCTATTAGATTAACTTGTTGTTATGTATGTAGGTAACAGTTTTAGGGCCTAAGCACACCACGTTTATTAAACGCGACGTCGACGCGCGTTTGTAGCGATGCAAACGCGCGTTTGACACTTTGTATCACGACAACAAACTGCTCTGATGGACAAAAATGCGCCGTCGACGCGCATTTTGGAAACGCGCGTGTTTAAAAAACGTGGTGTGCATAGGCCCTTAGAGTAACGTTGTGGTGAACTTCTCCATTCTTCACTAGGTACCGGCTAAGACAGAATAAGGGAACTCTAAGATGGTTTAGGGGGAGGCGATGTGGTCGCGGGACTTATTTCATTACCGTGACCGAGCTATTGAAGGACACTAGGATTTTAGTCAGTACAAGTCTGACAGTCTCTCCCGCCCTGCTCGGGGTGGGCGGACTCATTTGTTTCGGTGGGAGGTGATGTGTGGCCATCCACAAGATTTTGACAGAGCATTTCAAGAGCACCTGTACTATTATTCATAAATTGGATTATTTAATTTACGTTTACGTCATGCATTTGTGTTCGTGCCTTTGTTCATCAAACTAAAGGATTTAATAATATCGAGCAGTTAGAGTTATAAGTAATTATTTAATTCGTCATTTTTTTTTCTAACTTGAAGGTTTTGTATGGTCTTAAGCTACAAAATGCCCATAGACTAAAATACTTCTTGAGATTATTAAGCCTCGTTTGGATGATGCAGGAAATTGGACCGTTTATGGAAAAATAATTCAGTTGATGAAAGAAATAAATGTAGCAGAACCTGCATGCGAGTTCTTGCATTTTCTAAAGTTGCATGTTTTAAAGTTCTTGCATTTATAAACAGGGAATATTTTATTCTAAATTGTGGTACAAAGTCATCATCTGCCTAACTTTTTTCCAACTATATGGGGTCGGCTTCCAATCAAATCGGATACTGCTGTATATCAGTATTTTACATTTTTAGAGCTTCTGACTTTTTTTTTCGTAAGGCGAGAAAGACCGTCAAATTTGTACTGACTAAAATCCACGGTGTCCTTTGAGTACCGGAGTCGCGGTATACGTATGTCTCGCAATCTCGGCAAGGCCCTCTAAAGGGCCACCCATAGAGTTTCTGACTAACAGTAACAACTGTCAAAGATCTACAAATAACAGCCGGGACCAACGGCTTTACGTGCTCGGAGCTAGTGTCCGAAGCAGGGAGAAACTCGCTATGACAGATAATAAAGTGAACGCATTACGCTAATAACTAACTATACCTTTTCATTAAAGAACAGTCTAACTATTCTCTAAACAATGAGCTCTTAAAAATACATTTAATTTTAACTTCATAGGGGGAACAGTTGGTAGTGTGAACGAAGCATGTGGCGCTCCTGCCAGTGTTGCCAACTTTGCGAGACAAAAAGTTGGTAGAAAAAAGTGTGGCGCGGACAGCGACGTAAAACTCGCCCTGATGGTCAGTGGGGATGGAGCGGTAGAAAGTGGAGATGTGGCGTTAGGTAGAATATTCGTCAGTGACAAAGAATTTACTATTCTCGTGGCGTTTGCTGTAACGTTTAAAGTAGAATGATGTTTATCGTCACAGTTAGAATAAAGTTTGGATTCTCTTTTCTTACGTTTTATTCCGACTAATGTAAATACGAAAGTAAGATTTTTTTTATTTGTTTTTAATACTTAAACCTGAACCGATCATTCTGTAATTAACACTATCAGGTGAACAGAGACGGACATATTATGGTGCTTTTTATCCCAAAAAAAGTATTTTTCTCGATGAAAGCAAAACAAATAAAACATAACAGTCAATTTTACTGGTAAATTTTAAATTAATGAAAGATTTAAATATTTGTCCTTCTAGAACCGCCAGCAAAATAGGCACAAAACATTCCCTATCTCCACATACGAGATTCCTTGATCTATGCCCCGAGCGTTCAGCTTATGCATGGCTGTAAAATTTAACGGTTCACAATAAAGTACTAGAACTAAGTCCGAGCGCGCACTGTGGGTAATAACTTGACGACCATGTGCGCACACGCTTACGATAAAGTCGACTATCCACTGCACGAAATAATACCTATTCTTTCCGCCCGTTTTTCGACCACGGATGGAGTGGCTGAATTCCGCACGTAACTAATATTTTTATGGCCTACCAGTCAAGTTATTCTGGGAGTGTTTGTGACTTTGATTGTGAATTTCTAAACGTTAAAAACTTCACGAAACAAGAAAAAAACCTAGTCCTAGGTTCCTAATGTACAGAAGTAACATCAACCTACACCAGTATCTATTCCCAATCGAATATGAACCTACTTCTTTTGTAGATAAAGTTGAAAATCTATTACAGAAAGACTAATTGGGGTAGGTTGATGTGCTGACGTCAAAAATAATTATGATTGGTCAGCTCCGCTCCGCTATACTTTTTGGTGGAAACCAGGCTTTAAGTATATGACCAGCTATAGGGTTTTAGTGGTGTCCTTTTTATTCCTACTTTTACATTTAATACGTTTTGCGTAAGGGTTTCTTTCATTGGCTCTTGTTTGCGGTTTTTTTGCTGAATTTAAGTTCAGGAAGAGTGTGTTGGTGGTTCAGTTCGCTGTAATAAAAAGTACGTACAAACTAAGAATGCCTTTATATTAATTTATGCGTTAGCCAATTAATAAATGCGTTAATTTGTCATTTAATTAAAAACCCTTCTAACCTAGCACCGTAAAAGCAAAATTCATGCTAGCCCCATTTAATTGAATAGTAAAGGGAATCATAAACAAACAAAATAACTGACTCATTATTACCTATGAATGCTGGCAGGCAATAACTGTTAAGTTTTTTCTTTAAACGTTCAAAATTGTCCACTAGGATTTTTTCCTGTGGTTCGTTTACAAACATAATTATGTATAAACTCACAAAAATGAGATCCGGAACTATTACTTGTAGATTAAACAAACCGTGACATGGAGCGCAGCTGTCCAATCGCTCAGCCACTACTGTTACCGTGTCGTCTTGTTTAAATTAAATCATGATAACAAATTCACGTAAATTGCTTTTATCGGACATAAGTTTATCTCTCGATCTTCAAGGCCGAGTAATATTAAAAATTTACTCAATCTTCTTAATTTATTTGCTTTTTGTTTTACAAATTATTTTTCAGCTAAGCAATGGACAACATCAACACGTAACATTACCTCCCCTTGATACCTCCTGATCCATCAACAAACCCTAGTCTAGACAGATTTGCTATACCTATACTACTTGGACCAATATACTCCCCTTTTTCAATTGACATTGCAAGGCAAATAGGGAGCAGCTATTCAATCAATATTGCAAACATTCAGAGGCTATCGAGCAATAGCTACAGATCCTATGGAAAGGGGAAAGGGTTAGAAATCAGACAAACATAGGTATATATGAAGACAGTACATTTATGGCAAAAGTATTGCTTGTGTACGTGAGTTTCTGTTTGTAAACGCTTTTATTAAATTGTTACCGTGACCACAGAACGTAAAAGGCTATTGAAGGACACCGTGGATTTTAGGCAGTACGAGTCTAACAGTTCCTCTAGCTCCGCACTGGGTAGGAGGTCTCATTTGATGATTTTACCACGATAAAAAAAAAAAAAAAAAAAGGTGAAAGGTTCTATCGATGAATGGGGGCATAAATTAATCGTCGTATCGGCAAAAAGTCCAAAGATGAATGAGTCTATCGGTGAAACGTCCATAAGTGAATCGTCCTGTCGACAAAACGTCCAATGGTGAACCGGTCGTCGGCGAATCGTTGCAGAATCAGATTTTAAGCATTTACTCTTTGTTTTAAAAATCCTATAGATTTAGAAACTGCAACATATTGCATGCAAGTATGCCTTAATTACGATAAATTGTTTCATCAACTTATTTTATTTATCCACTAGCTGACCCATGCCCACTTCGTTGGGCGGTCAACATTTCAACTTGTGATGAAATGATGAATGTGGTTCGGTTAGTACTGAGTGCCGAGTGCTATGATTTATTATTCGTGACTGCCAAAAGGAGGATTTTGTTTTTATTGCACACTGACAGTAACAGCCCGCCGTCTTTCTGTTGCTTGGCGTTGCTCATGTTCAACGCTAGATTCCCGAGTACGGGCCTGCGATGTTCTCATAGTTTGGTTAGCGAGACACTGCGAGCGCTCAGCGCTAGTCTCCCTATCCCTTGTTGCTGAGACATGCTGCTTTAAATCACTGAGACGCTGCGCACGTTCAACGCTAGATTCCCGAGCACAGGCCTGCGATGTTCTCGCGCTTTGACACTTTTTTTTTTCGTGGTAATATCATCAAATGAGTCCTGCGAAACCGGGCTGGGTGGGAGGGACTGTCAGACTTGACTGACTAAAATCCACGGTGTCCTTCGGTAGCCCTTAGAGTACCAGAGTTGCGGTATCCGTATGTCCCGCAACCCCGGCTAGGCTATGGCCTTCTATAGGAGGGCCCTGTCATTATTCTGACACTCTTTGAGGCGCGCGTGGAACACAACGCGCCGTCGATCCGGGCATGGTCCATGGTCGGACAGCGAGTTGCCCTTCACCCGCCGCCTGCATGCCCGATGATCGTCCCGCGACAGCCGTCGCCGTGGGCGTCTACCACTGTGGCTGAGGCGGAGGGAGGACGCTGTCCTCTCTCTCATGCGTTCCGCCTCCTCCTTCGCGAGCAAGACTGCTTCGCAGAAGGAGGGGGACCGCTTCCCACTCCGTCTCACCCCGCAGCATGGCCGCGGCCAATGCAGGGTGCGGGTAGGTCTCCGCCTATCGCCTGGGCGAGGAGGCGGTGCTCCGCCCTAGCAAGGCAGTCCTGCATCGTATGCTCCGTGTCCTCTGGGCGGTCCTCGTAGTGGTGACACTCGGGCGTTTCCTCCTTCTGTATCAGACACAGGTACCTCCCGAAGCATCCATGTCCGGTGAGGACCTGCGTCAAGCAGTAGGTGAGGACGCCATGGGACCTAACCAGCCACTTCTCAAAGAGGGGTCTAACAGCCGCGATTGCAGCGTGCCCGCTCGCGCTTTGGCTTGCGAGCATCTGCGACGCTCAGCTCTAGACTACCTTTCCCTTGTTGCAGAGACATGCTGCCTTAAATCAGTGAGACGCTGCGCACGTTAAGCGCTAGTGCGATGTTCTCCAGTTTGGTTGGCAAGCCGCTGTAAACGCTCGGAGCTAGATTCCCCGGCGCGTGCTTACGAAATATTCTCTCTATTCCTCGAGAAGCGCTGATGATTTTCAATAGCAGACTCTTCCATACGGCGCACTCGAGTTGCTCTTGTCTGGGATGTCTGTCGGGAAAGTTGTGATTTCTTTTTATGACAATTCAAAGAATGAGAACGCGGTCGTATTTGTGTTTTAAGAAACCGAGCAACCAAAACAATTTTAAAGACCAACACGTTAGGGTGCTAAGACAGGAAACCTCCACGTGCGCCCGTGGACTGGAGTTATCTCGGATACGTCCGGGGCGAAGACCAGTTTTTCGGGCCGGTGAACCCTGGGTTGCGGGCAAAAACTCTTCCTTAGGCACTGTGTGCCTAAGGGGTCTCTGCCCGTATGCGAATAGCCTGTCGTGTGGACGCTCCAACGCGTGTCCCTCTGATCAGCAGAGGGCACAGTGGCGGAGCGGACTTGCGAGCGGTGAGTAATGGGTAGCTCGCCGTCCGACCAAGGACCAAGCCCAGGTCGGTGGCGCGTCGTGTTTCGCGCCAAATGCCTGCTGGGGTCGCGTGTTTTTCTTAACCCAGGCTATCGTAGCCCCGGAACGTAAAGGGTATTCGAAGGAACACGGGTGTATTTTAGTCAGTAAGAGTCTGACAATCCCTTCCGCCCTATCCAAGGCGGGAGGACTCATTTGATGATTTTACCAATTAAAAAAAAAAAAACTAACTCGTACTTGACACAAAAACGTAAAGCATGTTCTAATGCGGTTCGTGAATGGACGGAGGCATTTTGCGATTTAGTAATTTTGTATTTTCTTCGAAACTATTTAACCAATAGACATACTGTTTCGGTCAAATCGTATCTCTATGATGTTCTTGTGATCATAATAATATTTTTTACGATAAGTTTTAATATTTTGTTGATTAAAAAACCGTCCAAAGGTATAATGTGGTTCGTGAATGGACGGCGGCATTTAGCGATTTAGTAATTTTATATTATCTTCGAAACTATTTAACCAATTGACATACTGTTTGAGGCAAATCGTATCTCTATGATGTTCTTGTGATCATAATAATATTTTTTTCGATAAGGTTTAATATTTTGTTGATTAAAAAACCGTCCAAAGGTAAGTACGTCGAGAAATATTATTTTTAACTCATAAAAGCTACTATATCTACTAAACCATAAAAAATAGAAATATGGTGTCGCGGACTTTATTGTAGAACTATTCAAATCGGACATTTTTGCCGTACATTGTTTTCAATTTTAAACAACTGTTAAGGCAGCGCATGCTAATTATATAAAACTCTGTTGGAAGAGCAATTTTTTTCCGCCCGGCTAAACAAAACTTGAGATAGTTCAGCTTATATGCATGATATTTTTATAATTTATAGCCTATAGCACTCAGGGATAATGTAGCTTTCTACCAGTGAAACAATTTTCAAAATCGGTTCATTACTTTCGGAGATTACCCATTACATACAAACAAACAAACAAACAAACAAATTTACCTCTTTATAATATTAGTATAGATAAATAAAAGGAAAACCACAGAACGTAAAAGGCTATTGAAGGACACCGTGGATTTTAGGCAGTACGAGTCTAACAGTTCCTCTAGCTCCGCACTGGGTAGGAGGAATCATTTGATGAATTTCCCTCGAAAAAAAAGTAGGTTATGGTTAATTTGTCAGTTCTACATCGAGCAACTACTAAGCTGACTTCCATAGCCCATTACTGGGGAATGCGATACCCCTTGGCTGTCATGTCTGGATGTTGGGCCACTGACTATCTATCTATACGACTGTATAAGGTCTAAATGATAGTCAAGACCAACGGCATAGCTGCTTCATTTTGAAAATCGCTTTGTTGAACCATTGTTAAGACTTTTTTCAGAATTTCGGACTATTGACTACCTATGCGACTGTCGAAGGCCAAAATGACAGTCGTATTTTCCAAGATACGGAGGCAACTCCACATTTTCCGAATATCACCCATCCGCGGCTTGGCCTTGATAAGCGCTACTTAAGTTGAAGATCGACGCGTGTGTTGTTATTTAGTTTACCGGATATTATGACATAAGGAAAACCGTATTTTAGTTAGCTAATTAATTAGGAATAAGCTATCAAATTGTTCGGAGGTAATTTTTCATTACTTGGTTGGGCTTCGCGAAAGCTGATTATTTGATATTTGATCTATCTCGGTACTCTTCATCCCTTATATTGTTAGGTGATTTTAGATTTTGAATAAATTATATTTCTCATTTTTTTTTTCGAGAGTTTGAATAAAGTACTTTCGTCAAACATGTAGACACGGGCACATAACTTCTATCTATGTAGGGTAGGTAGGTACTAGTATTATAAATTGGAACGGTTGTAAGAATATTTTTTTTGTTGTCCTGATAAAATAATCAAATGAATCCTTCCGCCCAGGGTGGGACGGGAGGGACTTTCAGACTCGTACTGACTAAACTCCACGATGATCCTTCAATTGCTCTTTACGTTCCAGGGTCACGGTTACCTGATAAGACCGCGCCGCAACCTCGGCTGGCTTTGGCTCTCTAAAAGTTAGACGTTTGTAAGGATAGATGTTTGTTACTCATTCACACAAAAACTACGGAACAGATTTTGGATATTTGTTAAATGTTAATTTAAAAATATTACATTAGCGGAACTATTTTAGAAAGACAGATTGGGATAAGTTGTTCTGGCGTCTGTTACGTTACTGCCCGGGTTTAAACCTATCGTCTATAAAAAAGACAATGAAAATTCCAGCAGACTATATCTCACTTCCACTTCCATCAAACTACAACCACCACGACACTAGCCCTCGAATGTTTCTGAATTTATTGGCAAAGTTGAGCATTTGACACGCGAAGAATGCTCAAATATAGCAGTTGAGCACCGATGAAGCATTTTACACCGCGATCCTGCTTGATTAACCTCCGTTCATAGTTAGTGAACTTCAGTTTATGAATTTTCTGAATAGTTTCCGCTTTATTCGAGGGTTGCGTTGAGAGGGTTAAGCTTTAGGAGATACCGTAATTTAGTATGGTATTTTTTGCTTTTTAGCGAATGGAATGGCGGGTTTGTGAGAAGGATTTTGGTGGCAGGGTTGGTTTAGTCATACGATGCAGTTTTGCCCCGCTTGGGCAGAGGACCGCCGTGTCCTCATGGAAGCGATAAACTGTAACTTCTAGCACCCGGTATTGGTCGGGCCATGCTGTGGGGCGAAAGGGAATGGGATGCGGTCGCCTCCTTCTGCGAAGCAATCATGCTAGCGAAGGAGGGGACGGGCGCCGTGCGAGGGCCTCCACCACACAACCAAGGTCTGGCTTGGTTGTTCTAGGTCTGGCTGTTTGTGTATGTGAGCATATGTATTTGTAACTGCACTAAAGCAGATGAAACTAAGTTTAAAAAAAGCTCTATGGTAATGCAATGGAAATGGTCTGTTAGCCATATTCTACTGATTTACTTCATGAATGATAAATAGAAGGATAGGAAATGACTTTGCGAATTGAATAATTGAAATATTGCATAAAGTGGCCGTTTTAGACACCTCTAATTCCATAAGGGTTAACAAACAAGTGTAAATACCATCCGCAATAATTCATATAACTTTCATATAGATTGCTTTGACTTATTTTATCAATTACACATAAACATTATGTTCTCATAAAAACATAATTCCAAGAATTGTAGCAATAAAATATGACAAATAGACTCGCCTCTTAATACGCAGCTTGCTCTGTATCACATGGGGCTCATAAACTAACTGGCAAAATATGGCAGTAATACTAACTGCTTACTCCTTTAGGGAATAATAGCATGAGCTTATGAAGGCGCACAGGAATGCACGTTTTCTATTAGTGTGTGTGACACGGGTGGCGCAGTGGCTGAGTTTAAAAAAATACCGTTGCTGTTTTTGGCTGTCGCGGGTTTGTTTCCTGCACAGAACACATATTTGTGTTAAGTTAATGCTGGACTACTGGGTCATTATTTCCCAAGCCTTTAACCCTATGCGCCTCACTCAAACTGCTACAAGACTAGTCTAACGGTTAGTTGTATTTTTTTAATAAACTGAACATCAATATTACCCCACACTGAGAATTTTCCTGTTTAATTTTAACATTTATTTATTACATGTTCGGTTGATTTACATATTATTTAAGTTGATGTAGGCTATTTGGTAATTCTCTTTTTAAAATCTGGTGTCTCTCATAGTGCGGTTCATTACACAGTAACATTTTAGAAAACCGATAACCACACTTATAAAAAAACAAAAACACATCAGATGAAAACTAGTCATAAAAAAAAAATATTCTGATTAGACGTCAGGAAGTGATTCTTATTTAGCTTTCACGATTTGAACGATCTAACATACATACAGTCATACTAAAAGGGCAAGTTAATATAAAACTTGTAAAAAGTCTAAGTCAAATAATTTATTCTAAGTAGGCCATCAAAGAGGCACTTTTGAACGTCGATTATTAAAATTTCAGGAAATGGGAAGGGATGGGACTGATTGTACACCCATTCGCAAAGGTAGGTTGGCATGCAAAAGAATGAGCAAAATACTCCATTCTTACTCTTTTTCAAAAATGTGTTTTTTCACAATGTTTACAAATCATAAATTAAAAAAAAAAAGTGAAAGAATGTGTGTAATTAAAGAAAACGCACAACTAAACAACACCGAAATCTGTGTTCAACGCGGACTAGACCAGACCATCAATGTCCCTATTCCGCAGTCTACAATAAAGACGTATTCACAGCACGCAGGGTGGTCGCGTTAAATATTCAGACCGGGTTGGTGTGGTACGGCCCTAATTCGAGGACAGACAATAGTGGTGTTAGCTGAAATACTGGTTTTGGGTTGCAGATTAGAATTTAAGATTTAGATGTAATATTATGGCAGAAAGGGAGATACAATATCATCGGCAACGTGGAGGCGTTTCATATTAAACGTTGACAAATTGATGAACGTTAAAAATTGAAGGTTTTAGTTCCTATTTTGGTTCATGATTTCGTTACAGGTAAGAAAAAAAACCTATATTCAGCCGTGGACGTCTTATCGCTGATATGATGATGACGAAGAAAAAAAAAAACGCGTAATTGACATAATCTAAGGCACACAATAAAAATATGTTTACACAAAAAGCAGAGAAAAAGTAAAGAAAACCACAAAAGGTGTCGTATACTCTGTTTCTCACGGCTGCGCCAAATAAGCGCAGATCAGAAAAAAAAACAGAATTAGGTGCCTGACGCTGGTTTTCAACTGAGCCTCTTGGGAGACGTAAACGTGTTGCTAAACTAAGTACCTACACTACAAAAAATAATATAAGAAGTATGTTTTTTTAAATAAAGTATTGTAGAATCATTCACCTAGAAGTATTATGACAATATTAAATCCTAATTTTATTATACGCTAGCGGCCCGTCCCAGTTTCGCACGGGTGGTTGTTACTCAGGATGAATTTAGCTTTCATAAGGCGAAAAAAACTTTTGATATACCTAGGCACTGTAGTTTTTGTATTTATTCATTAGAAGCATACATGCACACAAAAATACAAATCAAGATGTGTAGATATAGAATAGTATAAATGAAAAAATAAGTTTGTTTCCTACCTTTTCACGCCACAACCGCTTGCCAACTCACTGGTTCAAAATAAGTCCACAATCTTTAATATTACGTGTTTATTCCACTTTTGTACAAAAATTAACACTTTGAATAGCTCAAATTGTTTTATTCGCGAATATTGGGGGATAATTCGACCCTTTCCATCACGAGGCGCGAGCAAGACTGTTCGTTGGATCTAAAAAACACAATTAGATTAGCTACGTTGAAAAAAATCTAACATAAATGAGGGTAGTGTAAAAATGCGTATTGAGATTAAGTTTATAGTTTATCCTTGTGCATCAATATCTTTTCACCAAAAATGTTATTACACTTTTTAAATAAAGATATAATTATTTTATTTATTATTCAATAAGTATCGTTAGTAAGTAAGGAAATAAAACAAAATGTAATAACATGAATGTTACCATACAAAAAAATATATATATATCAGTCTAAGACAAATTTCATTATGACATGATTTTATTATTTTCCACCGACTAATAACACTGTTTTAAGACACTGAAATTTTGCATTTTACATGGACATAAAGGACATTAAATCCCATAAAAAAGTACTTTTCTCGAAAAAAATAAAATAGACAAAGTAACGTTCTTGAGGTAATAGATGGCGCCACGTATGCCAAATTCTAAATGAACGCGAAAGGGGTCGCAAAAAATGTTATGTAAATAGAAAACTAAAATTCGTTAAATATGTACTGTTAGTTCCTGTATATTTATAACTGGATAAAGCAACTTGCTGAAGGTATTTTATTGTGTTAACTTGTATTTGACAAGAGAAACAGAGAAACTTCCTGCTATTGCCGATAATTTAATCTCAGTACCCTTAGCACGAGTTTTCAGTAAATGAGACGTAAAGTAAACTGGAACTTTGACACTATCAAATTGACAATTTCAAGGAAAAAATTAGTTCCTTCTTCGCACACCAGAGGCGCTGTTCCATTTTTTCCTTGAAAATTGTCAATTTGAAAGTGTCAAAGTTCCAGTTTACTTTACGTCCCATTTACTGAAAACTCGTGCTAAGGGTACAGATGTCCGGGTCGACGGCGCGTCGTGTTCCACGCGCGCCTCAAAGAGCGTCAGCATAATGACGAGGCCCCCTCTCAGAGGGCTAAAGCCTGCCGGGGTCGCGGGTCTTATACCATCACCGTGACCCCGGAACATAAAGGGCTATTGAAGGACACCGTGGATTTTAGTCAGTACAAGTCTGACAGTCCCTCCCGCCCTGCCCGGGGTGGGAGGGCTCATTTGATGATTTTACCACGATAAAAAAAAAAAAAAAAAGGGTACAGATGTCAAACTGACAGTGATATTATACACAACTAGAGACCCGCCCCGGGCTACGTGTTATAAAAAAATGATAAATGAAGAACCGCTTGACCGATTTTGTGCAAATTTCACATAAATAATCTACTAAATAGTCCAAACAAGCCTGTTCTTTAGTTATAAAGTTACAACGAAAAGTGGCTTTAATTTTTATCCTATCCTACTAATATTAGAAACGTGAAAGTTTGTATGTGTGGATGGATGTTTGTTACTCTTTCAAGCAAAAACCACTGAACGGATTTGGCTGAAATTTGGTACACAGATAGTTTATAACCTGATTTTTATCCCGATTTTATGTGCCCGTGGAATAATTTTCGAGTTGTAGCGGGTGAAGCCGCTGGCAACAGCTAGTATTATATAGATTTGACTACATTTTCTTACAGCTCTGATGAATTCAAAATACATTCGAATGAACACAAAAATAATTTTAATAAACAAACCAACAGTTTTTCTTCACTGCCCCTGAATGAACACATGAAAAAACTCAGTGAAAAATTGAAAAATTTCAATATTTGCACCCCTACACTACACCGTCGTCAAAGTCCCTTTTAACTTAGGGGTGTGAAATTCAATTGTCTATCTGTTTCATTTCCTGCGTGTTGATTGCATGTCGTATAGTCAGGGAGACATAGGTTTAGGGAGCTGTTCATGTCCTAATGATTGGAGAATTTTGATTCAAGTCATGAGATTATTTTGGAATAATTATTTATTTTACATTGGCATTTGCTTCTCTGGAACAGAACTTGCTATTTATCAGACTTCAAAAAAAAAAAAAAAAATTAGGTCCTCAGTTCGACATGTATGTATGTTTGTCCGCGATTATCTCGCGTTTGGCTGGACGAATTTTGATGCGGTTTTCAGGAAAGTGTTCATTATATTCCGGAAAAGGTTTTAGTATATAACACAAATAGATGGAAAGTGTTCATTATATTCCGGAAAAGGTTTTAGTATATAACACAAATAGATATCCCGTGACGTTGACTACGTGGGTCCGTTTTTGCTTACTTGGATTGTAGAATTTCAGAGACGATTGCATGTTTGTCCGCGATTATCTCACGTTTGGCTGAACCGATTTGGCGTTGGGATTGATGGCTGTTATTTTTTAGTTTTACTTGTACCGTTGAAAGATATTTTTTAGAACAGAATCTTTTGCAAGGTAAAAATCTACTTCCCGGTTTCCAACTGAGCTAAAATTTTGCACGTATACCTAATAATTATGTATAACGCGTAACAATGCAAAATTATGATGACATGGACCAGGGGGGAATTACAACGTCTTAAAACCAGGTTTATTCCGGCGAGTGATATGGAGTTTCTTGCCCATTCTTCTTCATACAACCTACCTTTGCGAATGGGTGTAGAATCATTCCCATCCTATCCCAATTCCTATAATTTTAATAATCGACGTTTAAAAGTGCCTCCTTGATGGCCTAATTGAAATAAATGATTTGACTTTGACTTGACTTTGACTTTGAAAGTGTCAGAGCTATACAAGTCGACTAGCGACATTGCGATCACCCACTGGAACAAGCCTAGTTTTAAGACGTTGTAATATCTCCCCTGATCTGATGTTGGATTTAGGAGGTGGCCATAAGAAATCTGTAATGAAACGCCGAAAAACCTATCGAGTTTGGACTCGTTTAATTCGTCTTATTACTTGTTTACCGCGGAACCCTAAAAATCATATTAAATGTCATAAAATCTGGACTTCCTTGTAAGTTGACCCTGATCGACACATGGTGAAAACCACACCGTGACCAATGCTCCATCAAATTGTTCCCGGTTCAAATTAATATTGGTTACACTTTATGTGTTTAAAGACATAAAACAGCCAAAATCGTTAATTTTGCGATATTAAATGTTGTTTTGCACAATACACATGCTTTTTATGACCAAACGTTTTTTTTTTTAAGTACAGTTTATCTGAATCATCATCATCATCCTTTTTGCAGCCCATATCCTAAATGATTTGCTGATTCTAAATGAATGATGTATGTATATCTTTTTCTTCCATATTTCTTTGTTACATTTCAGCTGTCACCTCTTTTCTAGCCGTTTCTCTTTTTAAGTTCAATCCTGTCGTTATTAGTCAACGACGATATATTACTAGACTCCTAATAACAGGCGACCGATGTCTGTCAACACATTAGGCAAAAAAGTCTTATATCCGTCTTATTTCGACCACTCCTGTGATCCGTGAACATACCTTGAGACAGAACAGACCTTGAGTTAGCCAATCACAATACAGTACCCCCATCCCCCTCGCTTACGTAGTACCTCAGCGAGTTGACAGAATAGTTTTTGTTCCATATATCGTGCATGCGGAGTCTAGTAATAGATCGTCGTTGTTATTATATAATAATAATAATAATAAATTTATTTGCCATAAAACAAAAATACAGATGGAAGCTTAGATTCCTTATGATATAGATATAGGTACAACACATTGTATAAATCAGGTTCTATGCTAGATCTTAACTCAGTATTAAGTATATATCCCTGCCTCTTAAACTAGGTAAACCTGTATCTTAAGAGACAGTGATCCGCCATTTAGCACAGTTAAATGACTATAAATAGATGTGTGTCGATCCATCCTTTACAATAAATTAAAATCAAAATCTTAGAAACAGAAAATAAAATCAATGAAAACTAATGAATTCTAAACAATAATAATAGAACAACATTAAGAAACTAACTTATTTAAATTAATTAAGGTTGATGAAGTGTATGCAGTTGTGTCGAGTGAGTGTGTTGTATTTGTGTGAAGTGTATAAAAAAAAAAAAATATGTGGATGTGGATGTGTGATGAGAGTTATGTTTGTTGAGTAGATGTATATGTATTTTTGCTGTGTAAGTGTAAGGATTGCCATGTAAATGTTGTATTTAAAGTTTATGTGGGCATTAGGCTATGAAGGAGAGTAAGGATTCTGTGAAGGCATAGTCCTTCTGTAGAAGCCACTCTGTGATTTTAGATTTTACCATATGTGTATTTAGGTCTACGATACAGAGCCGTTGGTGAATTTTTTGGTATAAGTGAGTACTTAGGATGTAGTGTTGATGTTTAGCGAAACTGGTCCTGTGCTGAGTGCGTGGGAGACGAAGTGTTCGTTTATTGCTATCATAAGGTGGCAGGCAGGCATGTTTTCTTAGGACCGTTCGTAGCAGAAAAAGCTGCCGGACCGTTAGGACCATACAGTCGGAGTAGAGATCCGCTGTTGGGTATCTGTAGGGCTTCCTCGACATTACTTTGAGAATTGCTCTTTGCGCTCTCTCTACTCTAAGAAAGTTAGTTTTCCACGCACCGCCCCAAGCCGTAATACAATAGCCTAGAACCGATTGACACAGTGCGTAGTAAACCATCCTAAGCATATCGGCATTTGCTGACTCCCTGAGCGACTTGAAGATGTGTATGAGTCGTAGAGTTCTAGTGGTGAGCGCATCAATCTGTTTGTCCCACCTTAGTCCATTGTCTATTAGTACTCCCAAATATTTTACAACGTCGGTTCTAATAAGTGTGGGACAGGCACAGGGTCCGACTGAGTTCAGGCAGGAGTGAGCTGCTAACGAAAAGTCTAGAGGTGGTGCTGTATTACGACGGATTGCAAATGGAATGTAATTAGTTTTTTCCAAGTTGAGAGTGAGTAAATTGGAGTTAAGCCATTGCATTATTATAGACAGAGCTGTCTCTGCTTTTGCTTTAACAACATCCCATGTGAGACCACTGACTAGGATTGCTGTATCATCCGCGTAGGCATAGATTTTGCAATTTGGCAGTTGCATCTTACACAGCTCATTGACATAAATCAGAAACAGCGTGGGGCCCAAGATGCTCCCTTGTGGAACACCATAAGTGACAGTTGCCTCATTGCTAATATACTTATCAATTTTAACACATTGAGAGCGGTTATGCAAGTAATCAGTGAATATTTGGAGAGGTTTTCCGCGCACGCCTATTGACTCTAGCTTAAGGATAAGTTTGGGAACAGAAACTGTGTCAAATGCCTTCGAAAGGTCCAAAAAGATTCCGAAGCACTTGGTTTTATTGTCCAGGTCCATTGCAACTTGTTGCGTGAAGTCAAGTATCGCATCCTCAGTCGAAACTCCCGAGCGGAAGCCATACTGATTCGGAGCAATAATTTGATGTTTATTAATAAAGCTTTTAAGACCATTACTGAGAATTCTTTCAAGGATTTTCGATAGAGCAGGCAAGACTGCTATCGGTCTGTAATTGTTGACACAGCTCCTGTCCCCACTCTTGTAAATCGGATGAACCAGTGCCCTCTTGAGAGCGTTCGGGAATGTACCTGTGTCTATATGTATTTATCATTTTTGCAACTGAGGCCTTATCATGAATTTTAAGGTATTGTGATGTAAAGTAAACTGGAACGTTGATATTAATTTCAAGGAAAAAATTAGTTCCTTCTTCGCACACCAGAGGCGCTGTTCCATTTTTTCATATAAGAAACACTGTAAATACTGGAAAGACGCTGTAAAGTACTGAAAACTCGTGATAAGGGCTCTGATTGTCTCTTTTAGTAGTGTGTGACGAGAGGCTGAATGCACATGCAATTATTTAGTAATTTTTGGAAGTTATACTAAAAGCAAAATTCCTTACTAAATAGATTCTTATCGACATATTAGACGAAGTAAGAACGATGGTGAACTTGCCCGCTGTCATTGTCCTAAAATGAAAGCCATATTTTGGGCTATCAAAAATAACCCTTTCCCACTACTCTTACGCACTGAGACAAAAGGACAAAATGCCCGAACACCATTAACGACACATGGCGGCATCATGTCAGAGATTCAATCGTAACTCATTCTAGGAAGCCCTGCACTAAAAATTATATTAACCGTAAACTTAGGGACGGTGTACACTCTCCCCTTTTAAGTCAGCAGTCAGTTGTCCATCGTTGATGTTAAAATTTAAACATAAAATAAATAAAGACACGTACAAAAAATAAGAATAATTTAGTCAAGAACAATTGTTTACTTTAGATTTTTTTACACAGGTACTTGAAAGCTAAACTGAAATTTTTCAAATAACCCAAGAACTTAAATGCATTCACTTAGTAAACATTTAAAAATATATTTTTAATATTTCAATATCATAAAAATGCTCAAAAAGCTGATAACTTTGCTACAATGATTGGTAGGTAATGTATGTTTACTTTAAATAATAGGCCAGAATTAGATTCTTTATTCTATTTAAACAGTGTCCATTGAGTTTCCTTGTTGTCTATATGAACAGATAACTAGTCCTAAGAATGCGACTAAACGATAGCCTTCTTGAGAATTCAAAATGCTTTTTTGTAAGTGGAATTGTATTGATACGCACAAAAATATGAAATAAAAAAAATGTTATGTTGTAAAAAAAATCATTGCTTTTCATTATATTTTCATCAGCTTCGCGCCCACGCATAATTCGGAAGCTAAATAATCTGACTACACGTCTAGTGAAAATCATCCTTTACAGTGAAGTTTCAGTTAAAAAGAAGACGTCTTTCCCACAATGTTTTGGTATGGTCTAAATATTTTTATAGATGTGAGTTGTGACGCATTCTGATTTGTGGAACGTTCACGGCTTACTGTTAATTGTTAAATCTTTTGAGACGGAAAACGGATGATGATTTGATATTTGTTTGACTTTGATGAGATTTGGTATGGTGAAGATAAAATAACCTTCCTTTTTTTTCTTATCTTGCCAAAGCGTTAATTAACTAATTAATATTTTATTAGAGAACTCCAATGTAGCTCTGAGGATATTTTCTTTTTATTGAGATGGACGACTGGACGCTCTCTTGACTCAAGTTTTGGTCGAAGGTCAAAGAGAGCGGGTTAAAGCCTGGCTTTAAATTAAATTCATCAATATTCACACATTACAAAAGTAAAGATATTTTAACGAACAATAAATTAAACTGCGAGCTGTGTTCGAACTTGCGTCTTCTGGATAGGTACTCCAGACAAACACGCACTACGACACTTGAAGCTAAATTTCTCGTTCGCTTTGTTTTATGAACATTATTGACACGATTACAAAAGTATTTGAAAAACCTGGGCTGTGATGATAGTGATGAAGACTTGGCTTTAAAGATAGTCATGGGTTGAAACCCAGACAACTCTACATAATTAAATAACCATAAGAATTGAAAGATAAGGGACAGTGATCACTAACTAGCGCCCTATTCTCAAGTGCGTCCATTCCTGAAGGGAAGGCCTGTAATGCCTCAATTACCAATAAAAGCATCTGCAGTATTAGCATAAACGTAAGCAATCATTCTGTCTTTAACAATCACCTTTAACGTCACGTATTTTAAATTCAATATCCTAGAGCTGACAATACAGCCATCATAAAATCACACGGTGTTGGATCATGTGGTATTGAGCGCAGTATAGGAGTAGGCACAGTGTGAACATTAGCAGTAAAGCAACTAGGAACTTTTATGTTAAATCAAACGCGACTGGAAACTTAAGAATACGTCATGCAACCACTGTCTTGATACGACAGTCTAGCTAGCTAGAGGAACTAATTATATCCTTCAGATTAACATACGGATGACATGGTTGGCACAGTTCCTGAGCGATCGACTGCAGTGTGTCGTGTGTTCGATCCCGCAAGTAACAAATATTTGTATGATCTGCAAGTAGTTGTTTCGTGTCTGGGTGTTGTGAATGTGATTTTCTATGTCTGTAAACGCACCCACGACAGCTTGCTTGCTAGTGTGGGGCGACGTTAAAAAATAATAAAATAACCTCAAAGTTCACGTTTACTTTTTGTCTAAAATGTGAGAACACGAGCTAGGGCCTCAGTTACTTGAAGCAAGTTACGTACTTTACATGTGTGTGAGCCGATTTTGATCTTTAGTCGTTGCACAAATACTCCATCATCATTATTTGCCCAGTCATTCTCTATTATGTTTGTTTCAGGCAGCTTCCAGTGTAACCATAAGTGTAGCTGGAAACTGGATTTCAAACATTTGGGCCTCGACTATCCGTAACCACTGTTACGATGATATCAGACGAACAGCGAATGGTGCTCTCCGAGACGCAGAGGATTCGTAGTGTAAAGTATATCTGACCATTAGGTCAGTTGGTTATCCATCCATCGCCTGACCCTGCCAAGCGAAGCTTTTCTTATCGTGGTAAAATCATCAATTGCCCTCCCACATAGTATTGAATAAAACCGACGGTGATTTTATAATAGCCCTTAACGTTCCAGGGTCACGGTTACCTGACGAGACAGCCCCGCGAGCCAGGCGTAGTTTAACATTTCTTATTATTTGGTCACAGAAGTTTGAGTTGAAATACTGTAGACTAATACTTTTATGTCAGCTATAGCACAGGGGAGGCTCAATGGAAACCTATTCGCAGACAAGTGCATCGCCACACCTGGGGCGTGCGATTATAGGCGGAGAGCCCGGTGCTAAAGATTTAGTGTTACAGCTGTCTTTATCGTTAAAGTTCACGTTCTTAGAGTTTGTGTTGTGAGGTGATATTGAAATAAAATGCATCGGTATTCACATACCGAAGAGAGAGAGAAAGTGAGGATAAAGGAGGTAAGCACTTTTTTTTCTATTTTTAATATTTGTTACATTTTCTTTCTTAGTTTTTGCGCTTGGTGAGAGAATTAACGTTTAAAAACATTGAATGATATTCAATGAATTTTTATATCTTGAAATTATCATGTTCAATGAAAGCTTATACTTTTTGTAAATAGAATTATGTTATTATGTGGATTTATTTCTATAGGTTAATCTTTTCTAAATTTTTAAAGATATTTAAGCTGTGCCCCGTAAAACTTACAATATACTATCTAATCTCCAAAACCACCAAAGGGTTATCCATGTGGGTCACGGAACTTATCAAATTACCGGGACCTTGGCACGTAAAGGAGTATTGAAGGACACCGTGGATGTTAGTCAGTACAAGTCTGATAGTCCCTCTCGCCCTACCCTGTGTTGGTAGGACTCATTTGATATTTTTACCACGATAAAAAAAGAGTTGTCCATGTGAAGTTGGGGGATTGATAGCTGGTAGCGTTGTTACATATTAATTTGCAACCTTTAGTAAATTATACATTTAAATACTTTGTCTAATTACATCAATAGATCGTCCCAGGATACTCAGTAACCCACAGACTAGTAACACTAAGCACACAGTTTCGAAGTCCAAATCTAGGTAACACGAAACTTCTAGCATACATTCCATCCGTAAACAAATCCGTTGGACAGGAACAAAACAAACTTAACGCCGCAGCCACACACGCAATTCAAACAAGCTTTGCGAACTCCACATTTTAGCTGGTGGGCCTTACATGAATGTGCGGAGCAAAGATAGAAAGAAAAGAAGAAAGAGAAATTGTCCACGGGCTTACGAAAGGCATGTAATTGGTACCTCGCCGTCTGATCGAAGACAAAGCTGAGTTAGCTCGCGCATCGTGTTGGGGCCTCGGACCACCTTTAAAGGAGACCGTGGCCCTGGAATGACAGAGGCAACTGAAGGAACAGAGCGAACTTCAAGTTAGTAAAAGTCTGATAGTCCCTCCACCCGCCACCCGAAAAAAGAAAGGGTTCAACAAAGGTACCTATCACCTACGCGTTGCTGAAGACTTATTCACGACTTTTTTGAAGAGCCTGAGACGATGTTAATAATTTTGTAGTTAATTGAGAAAAGTAGCCGTTTTTCACCCTAAAGATTTTTCTTATTTTAATGAATAACCATCCGAATTTTCGTCGAATTTATTTTGATAGCTCGTTCGTACTAGCTCTTTGTCCCCAATGTTTTTCACGGCGGCACACCGATCGCCAGTAATCCTCCTGTTGCCTTCACAGCTCTCACGTGTAATCTGATCGTGACTTGTATAAAACAATTTGTTTAGAACCGGTTTCCAATTTACCTTGGCATGATAGGTTTTTTAAACGGATTTTGTAACCCCGGTTTAGGTTTATAGATTGAAATTTAATCTGTAATAGATATCTGTGTTGATGGGATTCGGTTATTGTGGTGCGGTTTTGTTTTTGTTTTATTTGGTGAATATTTTTTTATTTGTTGGTTTGATATTTTAGTGGCTACTAACTGTTTGTCTTGGTGAAAGAATCAGTCTGCGTAAACTAGCTAAGTACACACAAGTCACGCTTTTATCATTATTTGCACTCTATTCCGTTTCTGTACAAATCAATAAATTATTTATATTTTTTTTTTATTTGTGACTTGACTTCCAATTGCCCTCTGAATTTTCTTGACTTTTCTTCTTCAAGATTTTTAAGGAAAAAATATTCACCTGTAAGTGGGAGTCGAACCCGCGTCCTCTAGATAAGTACTCCAGACGCCTCTAGGCTCTATTAGGCTATCTCCACCACTCATTTCGAAGCTGAATCTTTAATTCCCTCGTTTTTTAATACGTTCTTTAGGACTCAACATATAAACACACAAAAAAGAAGTACATTTATCCAAACCATATCTCCTGACATGACATAATAATAAAGTTCACTAGCTCCCGAACAGGCCACGGTACGTTTGACGTGTCAGCGAGCGATTGTAGACGCGCCTCGCTCCGAGCCGTTTATTTTTATAGAATACAGATCTTATGGCGTATCTTGATAGTTTTCACTCGATATCATGGGTTTATGGGAACTATTTTCCATGATATTGAAGTTTTATAATACGTTTATTTTTATAGAATTACGTAAATAACCATCTCTGTTAAATCCTTTGGATATTACAGGCTTAATGCCTGTTATTTCCATTATTTAGACTTATTTTAATAGTACATCCATATTTCATCAGTTAGGTATGTGTAAGTGTCATGGTTTGAGGTTTCATCTGTTTTGCCATCAATCGAGTACAAATTAAGACAGGTACTGAGAAATTCCTTCACGGCTGATTCTTACAAATTAATGGAAAAACCTAATAAAACTTTGCTTCCTGGGAAATTAACCTGGGACTTTAGTTGTGCTTTGCACCTCCCCAAGTGATTGCTGTAAGTCATGGAATTCCAATAAAATGAAAAAAAAATGAAGTCAGAGAGAGAAACTGTGGGAAGGATGATTGACAAATGAGTCCTCCCACCCCTGACTGTCAGACTTGTACTGACTAAAATCCACGGTGTCCTTCAATAGCCGTTTATATTCCGGGGTGATGGAATAAGTCCCGCGACCACACAAAAACTACTTTAGTAAGATTTGAATGTTTGGTACACAGATACCTAGTGATAAAAAAGTACCTTACCTATATGTTTTATGGAACTTTTTCTTCCAATATTACTTTTCCGTGGGATAATTTAAACGCAGGTGAAGCCACTGCAAAAGCTAGTTAAGTAATAATATCTAAGCACCTCTTACATCTGACATTAATTTCCAACCAATCAAAATCATATCATACTCATCCATGATACTTAAACAAATCAAAATTTCATTCGACTCTCAAGTAATCTCAAAGAAAAATAACCTTTAAAATAATATAATATGAAGCAATTCAATTCAATTTCGCTTCAAATGAGTTCTGATTGGTTTATTAGAACGTCTATGGAGTGAAGTCTTACAGTTTCGAGAAAATTAATATCGTTGGTTATTTTAGTGGGGGTTTATGTATGTGTGAGTGAGTATATATATACTTGTATCTGTGTGAGTTTTTGCTAGGAAAATTTTGCTTATACGTGTTAAATTATGAATGAGCGGCAGTCTAAATATGAAACGGGAATTTCCTTAGAAACCTCAGTTTGGCAGAAAGTTGCTAATTGATGTTTACAGAGCGTAAAAGTTGGAAGTGGGTGAATGATTTTGATTCTAAAATTACTTGGAATAGAGTGTTAATTTAATTGGTTCGTTAGTTAGAGTTAATTCCGTAATTAGGAGTAGAGTTATTTTCTATACAAAAACATAGTAACAATGAAAAGGAAGAAAAATGACAGGCTGCACAGTAAACGCTGTGGTTAAATGGATTGACAACTACGCTGAATGTCGCAGGTTTGATTACTGCACACAAAAAAATCTGGTGCCTTACCATGTGCGAGAGTTATTACAGTACGGAAACGAGATGGCATTAGACATGTCTAGCTCTGTCTCTTTTCCACACTGAAATTTCTGTCGCTATAAAGGTGAACATTCAGCGTGAACATTCGCGTGTAATGTAACATCAAAGTGCGCATTGTGATGCTCGATTGTTTTCCGTCACTGATAAAATGGTCGAATCTGTTACGTTACATTACAGCTGGTGAATGTTCGAGGTGAGGGAGCCCCTTAAGACGTTATGGTAGATAGGCCACCTGTATGCCTTATAAGTAGCTCTTCTGGGTCTGTCTGTTTGTTTGATGTCAGTTTAAAAGTTTGTCTAATGGTCCAGACTGATGTACCGCGAATCTAACGATTACGTGTAATATGCGTCAACAGTGTAGACGGCACACGAACCCAAAGCGAATTGAGAACGCGAATACTGCGTGCGCCTTTGTGTTCGCGCAAAAATCGACAGCCGATGGATCAGCGCCAGCGTTACATGTAATGCTCGCGGTGCCGTCCACACTTAGAATTCGCGTTACAGTACACGGTGGATTCGCGTCACATAACGCTAGTCTGGACCCGGCATTGGATACATGAGATATTCGTAAAATGTGGCAACATTGTTACAATAGAAGAAGTATACCAAACAAACCGAATTTTCACACCAACAATTTCATATAAACAGAGTAATTAAATAACTATTGAAATACTGGTGTGTATTATATTAATGGCGTAGTACGAATGTATGAGAGATCAAAGAGCAAATTTTAATGAAGCCTAGAACCGCTTTATCGCAATATCTGGGCGGTAATTTGTTTACCATCCATGAATACGTTTTACTCGCGTAGTTTGTATTGTGCTAGTTCGACCTTTTTTGCAACTTGAATTAGGAAAATTTCGAAACATTGAGATGTCTGGGTTTAGCTATTTACGAAATATTTGGATATAAATCTTGGATGATTATAAAATTCTCTGTTTAAAAGTTATTTTGAAAGGTAAGGTATGTTTGACTGGCCTATTGGTCTAGTGGTTAGTGACCCTGACTGCTATGCCGAGGGTCGTGGGTTCGATTCACACCCAGGACAAATGTTTGTGTGATGAGCATGATCATTTGTTCTGTGTCTGTGTGTAATTTATCTATGTATAATATGTATGTATTTAGAAATAATATATAAGTATGTTTATCAGTTGTCTAGTACCCATAACACAAGCTCTGCTTAGCTTGGGACTAGATGACGTTGTGTGATAGTTGTGGAATATTATATTATATTATGTTAGTATTTATGTAGTCAAAATAATTATATGTTAATGTTAGCCTAAAGACCGTATAAGTGTTTAAGAAAATAGTGAAATCTCTATGGTCATTGAAATTGATATTAAATTATAAGGTACTCGAAACACAATTGGTTTTTCGCTCATCATAAAACATTGATAATGAATTTAATAAAATAAAAAACGCCCACGAGCGGCGTAAATCATGATATAAATGCAATTCTATTTTTTCAACAATATCGGAGACTATTCCCTAAATAACAGACATGCAAATTTTGTATCATCGGGATCATGAATGAAGAAGAAGTTATCTAAATTTACTGCTGCTCAACAAACCAGTAAAACATACTAACATATAGCACTAAAATTCTCCCCACAAAATCACGTAAATATTCCGTCTAACGGCTGCAATCCTACACATTATGATAGCACTACATGAAATTTGCCCCATTCGAGGCATAGCTCAATATTCATGAACAGTGCGGTTGGCGATCAATTTTCATCTTCCGATTTACATGTACCGATGTAATTAAATAGGAATCGAACGGTCCGATCATCGACTGGCAGACGATTAATTACTCGATTGTTTAATGTTAGGGTACGTATTTATTTATGGGCAGTGTGTGGACAAAACGTTTACTCTCTGTAAACGTTTTGTTAACGTTTGTGACTGTCTAAATGAATAATTTTAAGAAATAAAGATTCGTATGGAATATTTTGGATATAAATCAACAGGAACGTTTGATATGGTGTCTATATGAATGGAAGAAAATCTCATAATCGATGCACTGTTTGCAGACGAAGTTTACAAAACAATTGATTCCTACTCTGGTCCACAAACCTACTTCTTTCCTTACAAACTACATGCATATCAAATCATTTATCATTTATTCAAATTCCATCACCGTGACCCCGGAACATAAAGGGCTATTGAAGCACACCGTGGATTTTAGTCAGTACAAGTCTGACAGTCCCTCCCGCCCTGTCCGGGGTGGTAGAACTCATTTGATGATTTTACCACGAAAAAAAATGCGAATGGTAACAAGTGCGAATGAAACCCAGTGTTAATGGGACCAAGTGCGAATGAGACCAAGTGCGATTGGTACAAAGTGCGAATGGGTCCAAGTGCGATAAATTAATTAAAAATCGCCGTTTCCCGCAATCATTTAAAAAAACTATGTTGACTTTAAAAGAAGTCTTTTTGATGATTTCATGATGAAACAAAGACCTATTTTATACCGCGTGAACAGGATGAGAAAAGTATCATAGAAAATGACACAGACTAAATGATTTTTTTCTTCCTTCATATTAAATGAGTCACGAAGGTATCCAACATTGCGTACGACAATAAAAAAGACATACGTCATTTTAGTACTGGGAGATCATGAAGTAAAACTACACAATTAGGGCCAATCAAAGCGTTATTAACTGTTAATTACTGCGGCTGAGAACTGTCACTATGATTGGTGGCAGTTAACCCGTTACAAACTGTAATTTTATTGTGATTGGGACTTTAACACGGAACGACATTGTATACAAAATAGTGATCGTTTCTTGGGAGTTTTAATTACTTTGAGTCAATCTGTGTAGTCAATGATGATGAAAAAGTCTGTTATTTATCTTTTAAGATTATTTTTTTTAGAATTAAAATCTTATTTGCGCGGTGAGAGCAGAAAACGATGACCTTCACAGTTTATATGTGACCTCCACAGCCTAATTAAAGGAATATTTCATAGTTACGTCCCAGTTAGGCCCGGTCTCCACCAATGCGGAGACGAAAGGAGATGTGTTTTGTACAACCAATCATAATTTCACCGAATTTAAGAGAGTGAAGATGTGAATTTCTGGTTTGGTTATTCAAAACCACCAGCCACACGGGGTGACCATTGAAAACCAACCTAATGCTGTGCTGTGGGTCCCTCACAGCACAGCATTATGCTGAGTGGTCACCTTTCTTTTTACAGTCATGGCATGCAGTTGTCAAATATGGTTTGTTTAATGTTTACATATAGTTTAGTAAGTTTGTATTCTGTCTGTTTTATTTTTCAAGCTTTGCATGCACTGCTGTAAAAAAATAAAATATTTTTTCTTTCTTTCAGAACAACAAAATCCAAATAGCTGATGTTGGCATCACAGCTGCAAGATTGAAGTGGAACTGGGCTATTATCTGTCGCAGGAGCATTGGGGTAAAATAACCACTTTATGGAGCCCAACTGGCAAGAAATGTCAACGCGGCAAGCCCAGAAAGAAATGGCAAGATGAGCTTGACTAATTTTTTCATGCTTACAATCGCACTACTTCGCAAAATATGGAAGGAGGGAAGGGGGGAACACTTCTACTATCGTCCCCGCACGTCTCCGCTTTGGTGGAGTCCAGGCCTTAAACTTTCCAGACTTTTCTGTGGGGAACCAAATTCTTTATATCAGTCAATCAGTTAACAAGCTGGACTGGAGTTTTATTATTAACAAACCAAGCGTAATATAGCGCATTTTTTTTTAATAATTTTATCAGTTCTTTTCGAATCGTCAGGTATAAACCTCCCTTTATTACATAGTAATTGCTATTCCCATAGTTTTTGCCATCACTAGTTTCCAAGATGTTTTTGTGTAACCATTCTGTCACTATCACTAAATTGATTGTAACATGATACAACTTCTCGTGGCTGTTTTAAGATTGCTTGATATATTAATTTTATTTTAAAATGGCTCAGAATTCGCATAAAATGATTCTATCTTTATTCTACCATAACACAAAGTTTTTTCTATACAATACAATCAAACGATTGAAATTAAATTGTAAATAGAAACATTTGAAACATAAACATTTCGTCATTTTTTTTAACAAATCTTTCCCACATCTTCTACTACCGATAAAAACTAAAAATAATAACCAACTTCAAAAATCACCACATGAAAACTGTAAAATAACTTTTCTTTGGGAGGTGGCATTGTTTTTTAATTCACATTCTTATTGCCACCGAATTGAGAATCTCCTTTTAGAGAAGTTGGTTAAAAACGTAATGACTCAAAAGCTCTTTAGTTTCTCTAAGAGTTGGTTATCTCTCCAAAACCCAAGTACTCAAAGAGGTCGTCTCTTTTGCCAAAAGAATATCACTTGTCAAAACTTTCCTGAATTTATTACTCCACTCAAGCCGAGTATTCTGTGAGATCAGCGCTGCACTCCGGCATTAAATGAGAGATGCAAAGAAAAACTTAGACGTACAAATGTCTCAGTTGCAAATAGAATTGAATAATTGAATTTATAGTAGTTTCAGAATTTCATATGGGAACCCTGGCCTGGCAAGATTCCAGGTATCGTTGGTCCAACTTTGTAATTGAAAGTTTCCCGCGTTTGTACGAAATGTGAACTGTTTTGGACATGATATATCATTTTATGAAATTAAGATGATTCATTACTGTTTTGATTCTATAGATTTATCGGAGTTTTCTTGCTCTTAGTTCTAAATTGGCAGGGTCGGGTAACAGATTGGATTTGTTAGAACTATTTATTTGAGTATTAGAATTGTTTATCTAGAAGTCTAGACTTTATTTTTCGTAATTAGTAACTAGTAATTTAATCATGATAGAGTATCGTTATCAATTATGTTTTTGCTAACAAACTTTTGATTATTTATGAATTAATTGTGATCGAATGTGTCTTTTTATGTACTTGTTGTTATAAAAACAAATGTGAAATTTTGTAAGGATGGATGGATCTTTGTCAAAATTTCACAAAAACACTACTGAGGCTTTGTCACAAGTTTTTTGTATTTTATTTATGTTTTTTTTTGTAATTATGGAAAATTGGAAAAGCGCCTCTAGTGCACGAACCAGGAACTATTGTATCCATCAAGTTAACGTCAAAGTTCCTGTTTATTTATATGTCACAAAAAGTCTTGCTAAGATTTCTGCGTTAATCGCGGACAGAGTGGGTGACTTTCATACTACTATGTCGAAATCAACAACAAAACTAGGACATTCATTGCCAAGTCCAAAAGTCCCTTGTCAGTCCGATCACTCCCACGCACTGCATATGGAACCTGTCATGCAAAGGACTTACATACCTATAACTCTTGGCCAAATGTTTGCCAAACATGTCAAACATTGCAATACAAGCACTCCAACACGTCAGCGTATTGTCAATTAGTGTAGATTTATCAACCGCTATTGAGATTTTAAGGACTGTTACACATTATTTTTGACCTGTTATTGTATAGGGTGATAAATGTTTGTAATGTAAACTTACCTTTATTTTATATGTGTTAGATAAATAGTAGGATTTATGGAAAGGTATGTTATGCTATTGACGTTTTTCAGTTGCGTAGCAAATTAACGGTTGAATAAAAATAAAATCCGTCTTTACAATATACATAGTTAAAATAGTTTTGATTATGTGAAATGTACGTTTAGAAAACCCCGTTCTACACCCTGTTTCTTCAAAATATTTGCGTTCCAGGGCTGTTAAAACCCGCTAAGAAATACCCACAGTTTGGAATGACTAACGTAATATTTCTCTAATTCCATAAATATAAGGTTACTCGGATTTCTCTAAACCTAGACATAGTTATCTGCTACAATAATCAACTTGACACTTATTACAAATTCACAACACTAATCTAGAAGTCTAGAGTTAAACGGATATACAGTCATATACGTCGGAGGAATTAATTGAATTATCCTGGTAACATGTTTCAAGGAAATACATGGCTTAATTGGTGAAATAGGTCATCCGGTACAGATTGTTATTTTGACAACAGTATAGCACTGTGGGTTAAGTTAGGCCTGTGGAAACCCATTGAAGGAGGTATGGAATAATTTTTGATCTATTATTGTAAATTCAACGTATCATGGACGAGTAAATACGTTAATTTAAGAGTATTTTGTGTGTTGATAAAAAAAAAACATTTCAATTATTGTTGACGGCACGATTAGCGCAGTGGCTGAGCGATTGGATTGCTGCGCTGCATGTGGCAGGTTCGATTACCGCATGGAGCAAATATTTCTATGATCCACAAGTAGTAGTTGCGGGTCTAGACGTTTGTGTATTTGAGATTATAATGTTTGTAGACGCACCTAAGATTCAGGAATTCCTAGTGTAGGACAAGGTTTTTTTTTATTTAACAAAAACAAATGATAGAAACTGTGATAAATAAAAAATTAAAGGGGACAACGATACGGAATTATAAGACGTGGCGTTGTCCCCGGGGAAACTCAAGGTGATAACGGGGCAAAACCACGGGGACAACGGGCATACACCGCCTCTACAAGAGGGCTTTATTACAATAAAAAAAATCTGTAAAAATTCCAGCTTGAAATCCCCGAGGGGAGAACACTAGATCTACCTGGTAGTACACCCATATTTTGCCAGTGATGTTTCTAAGTCCCGGGTAATAGAGGGTGAGTTTTCTATACTGGATTACTCATTTTCCGGGCACAACTCTAGACTTCGTGGCTACTGGGTAGTATTGAGAATTTCTTAGTGGATAAACCATTGTGAGTTTAATAAGAATTAATTTCATTGTATGTAGTGGGTGAAGAGGCTCGAGCTTTAAGCTTCTACCCAATCACAATCTCAACCAACAGTCTTGGACAGTTTTCAAATCAGACCTACCTCACTAAAAATTCCTGGAAAGGAAGATCAAAAGACATCCTAAAGCTATCACCACAGATCGGCACTCCCTAATCCGGAATGCTAATCTGTCCTGACGTACATCTATACTTTCTTATTACCACATTCAATGCCACAGTTTATGCACCACATACTTGCAGTGGATCAATTTTTAAATTTGACAGGACCTGTCAAAATTTATGACGCAATTTTGAAATCGCTTCTAACTTCTATTTTTATTGGATCTAGCTTGTAGATGTTATCATCATCATCACCAGCCGGAAGACGTCCACTGCTAAACATAGACCTAGATGTTATATAATGCATCGTCAGCATCATCATGCTGTAGATGTTATATAATCGAATTAAAATATGGCTGTTTGAATTACGTTTTTAACGCCGATCACCAAGATACACGTAAATTAGCTGATATCGACCAATTAACGTTTATTCCAAACTAGCTAGCTAGACTGGGCAAACTTCGTACTTCCTCAAAATCACATTTTAAGCCTTCCCTGAACCACCACAAATAATTAAGCCAAATCGGTCCAGACTTTTTCGAAATTTACGGAGACTAACGAACAGCAATTAATTTTTATATTATAGAAGATTACGACGTAGAACACAAACATTCATCATCCATGAATTGTTCAAGTTAGTTTGACAGACTTTCAGTCATGTTTTCCAATTTATTATGTCCACTCTATAAGATGAACTGTCATCACTTCTGACATTGACCAACTGTAAGAGACATTAACACAAGTACTCTGTGACAATACTTAGGCACAAAGACAGCAGATGCTCATCTAAGCACCAAGCATCCAAGGTCACGTGATCAGCCACACGGCAGAGCTAACAATAGAGTCGACAGTCGCACGATTTTCCAGCATTCTTGCCATAAATAGACACAGAATATTTTGACTAAGAGTATTTGCGTAGAGGCGGTGTGTAGGCATTATTGTGTGTGGGAGTTAGGTTTTGTGGCGTCTGCGGATAATTATAGATATTTTGTGTAGTTTGCGACTATTATAATTAATTATGACCTTTATTTTTGACGTGTCTTAAAATGAAATGTTGTATGTGATGTGGCCCACATGGGCTTTGTGTGAGTTGATAAATGTCCATGTGCAAAGTAAACCATTTGGTCTACTTAATTGTCCTTATTAACTTTCTACTAATAAAAGTAGTGATGTAAGTTTATCCAACCTTAATTTAAATAGTGCTTTTTTCCACTCTACCAAAACTATTGTATGAATTGGCATAAAATCTGTTGCATAGATTGTTTATTAACTGGATTAACGCAAGATTTTTTATCGTATTATGATATTCGGGATTACAGGCGGGTAAAGCAGCTGGCAACAGTTGATCTTTTATAAAGTATCACATTATAGTTTTAGAGGAATATGGTATTTTACTGCATAAATAAGTTGATAATCTATTTAGTCCGTCAGTAACAGTATTGAAAAATAATGGACGCGTATTGTTTATTTTTTCAAATCAATGAATATTGACAAAGATAAAACGCTTCCAAATTCGAGAGTGGGGGCTTGTGACGTCATTGCGCTTGTAAAATTGTACCGACAGAGTGACGTTTTGTGATTTTAGAAGCGTTGTATCTTCGTCAATTTTAGTTTACGTGACAAAAGAAAAAATACGGGTCTAATATTTTTTAAAAGTCTATATTTCGGACTAATATTTTTTTTTGAGTATAATACCGTATTGTCTCCTCTGCTTCATAAATACACAATCTATGCCGCGACAACACAAAACCGTTCACAAATCAGTCTCCATGTATCGACAAAGAAATGCCTTTTAACCGTTATTTATACCGTTATTTGTGTAGTTATTTATAACGTTATTTCTGTTTCAGATGTTCCTGTGTTTACTGTCCGTGAAACGATTAGATGTTTTATTTATTCAAAGATTATTGGGTTTCCTTGGAACTGTAATGGTGGTATAATTGAAGAGCTTCTGTGGTAGCTGGTATGTGTTGAATTCGATTGATTTATTTATAGGTTTTATTCCTTTTGGTGTTGAGATGAAAGTGTGCAGTCCGGCCGTGAACTTGCTGCCGTTTCTACATAAAATTGTTGAGTTATACTTGGTATGAAATGGTCTTGGTTATTTTGGGGAGTGCAAGAATCTATAAATATTTCAAAGCTAAAGACTTTGTATGATTAAACGCGTTAATCTTAGAACGAGTAAGTTCTAATTGAACAATATTTTTATGTTGGATAGTACATTAATCGTGGAAGGTTACATTACACTACGACCATGAGGTTATCTTCGTAGTGTAGCTGAGCCATATTGGACTCATATCTGAATTCAAGAATACATATAAGAATAATTAAATTGAATTAGCTTATCTGAGGAGGGTCTCTCATAGGGTATCTGGATCAGGATGGATGAAGACTGGCCTGTTGGTCTAGTGGTTAGTGACACTGACTGCTATGCATAGGAATCGAACCCGTCGTGGGTTCGATTCCCACCCAGGACAAATGTTTGTGTGATGAGCATGATCATTTGTTCTGTGTCTGGGTGTAATTTATCTATAATATGTATGTTTTTAGATAAACATATAAGCATGTTTATCACTTCTCTAGTACCCATAACACAAGCTCTGCTTAGCTTGGGATTAGATGGCGTTGTGTGATAGTTATTTTGTGTAATTTTATGAATTATTATATTATATTAAACACGGTACGTATTGTTAGAAAGTTCGTCACTCTGGAGTCCTAAGCGCTGGTGACTTATGGAACATAGTTCTGATATTGATGGGTTTATATATCTGTAGCAGCTGGATTAGCGTGCCTTCGTTGACTGATGATGAGGATGATAAAGACAGTCCTAAAAAATGTTGGCATGGTGATCTGGACTACTGTTTTTGAGCAGTCGGGTAAAAACGATTGGAAGGTTATGGCAGAGGACTTTGTTCAGCTATGGGATAGAACAGGCTCACGATGATAGTCAGCACAAATAATTTCAAAATTTATTTGATTTCTTCTTGTTAATATTAAAAAGGGGCATCAAAATTTCACTTCATTTATGCAAAAAATGTCGCTTTTATTTTCAGCTAACTTTTAGCCAGATGGCAACATCACATACAAAAATCAAAACATAAGGTACCGTCTGGTAACGCCCGTCTAATTATAAATTATCATTCCTTTTGTATCACTTAAGATTTCGACTTAGATTTATGTTGCCAAATGTAACGCGGCCTTTTATAAAACAGTTCTTTTATTACAAAGAGAACTTTTATATTTATAAGACTGATTTATTTATATGGCCTGAAAATTCAGCTACTACGTCATTTAGGTACCAAACTTTAACATTAAATGTATATTTCACAGTCTGTCATACTTACTTTTTACATTTACTCTCAAAGCGTTGAAACTTATTTTAGTATTAATAACATTTGAAACTTTCCTCATAAAGGATTAAGTGTTCGCGCTTATATTTTAGAAGGAACTTTATTGTAGCGTTAAAATTAATTTAGTAGGCAATGTAGGCATATCAGACTTTAATGTTCTCGTGTCCTTATAGCTGCTAAATATAACGTTAGTAATTATGAAAGACTGTAGTGAGGAAATAATAATAAAAGTGCTGATACTTTACATCTATACTAATAATTATTAGAAAGCTAACTGAAGAGTATGTTTGTTTGAATGCGCTAATCTCAGGAATTACTTGTTTTAATTGAAGCATTCTTTTTTTGTTGGATAGTGCATTACATTTGTCGGGGAAGGCTATAAAACATCGCGCTACGACCAATAGGAGAGAAACCATGGGGAACCTGGATGAGGCTGGTATACACTTTCCGTCGTTACTGGTAAATCAGAAAACCCAAGGTCGTGGTGGACAGTGTTATTCGGTTACTGGGTTGTGGAAGTCAGACAAGTAGTCGGTCCTTATAAAATAACGAACTTCAGCTGCATTCGATTCGACTGGATATCGACCCTAACAAAGTTGGTAAAACTCTAAGCTGATGATAAAGATGGATTAGTGTAGATGGGTTTCATCATCAAATTAGTCCTCACACTCTTGCTTAAAACAAAGGGGTTTGTTTTCTTCCTTTTTTTTGTGACAAATCCACCACACTATTCCTAAAACACTGCAACTATCTAAAGCCAGAATCGACAGTGGAAATCACCAGAAAAGCGCCGATACAATGAAGTTCTACGTGTCGCGAAGAATGAATTTTGCCTGTCTTGGGTCTGTCGAAATTAATCAGAAAGAATAGTGGAGGAGTAGGAAAAAGAGAAGCTGTCTCAATCTTACTGAACCGGATTTTTCCGCCAGCATACCCTTTACGTTCCAGGGCCTAGGTTACCCCTTCAGAGTCCGTCTGGCTGATGACCATCTCGCATAAGTTTGACGTCAAGTAGCTTGTCTGTGTTTTAACGGATGCGGGTCAGTCAATACTCCTTGAATGATGATTTTACTGTGATCTTTGTGACATTCACACCCTCGGGCGTTAAAAAGTTGCAAAGTATGTACGAGACAACGCGCACAAGTTCATTCAGTTGTTTGACAGCTCTGTGGCGTGCTCTAGGCGCGCGCACTCTTCCTGGATGGGGCACAGTGGTGATGCGTGGTGTCGTCTCTATACGTAGTAGTAATAGCTCAATGGCTAAAGCTTATAATCTAGGCTTCATTACTCTATTCCTAACAAACGAACTTAGTTCCCAAAGCACAGTTAAAATAATGGCGGTGCCATCACCATGGCTCCAATGAAGCGGATTGAATCAATTACGTTACTAAGGCGGCGTCCAAACGAGCGGATCGCATGTCCACAAATGTAGACTTGGCCTAATACTCGTCCGGGGTTTATTTCGAACATAATTATTAAGTGAATTACAGCAGTTACACAAGAGTCGGTTGAAATTCATTAGAAAATTGTGTCTTCACCCTTTAAAACAGGTCAGGAATAATTTTGGGGTAATATTGTTTTATTTTCTTTGGTTTTAGAGGTCTTTCAGCAGCGGTGTGGATGTTTTAATAGCTACAAAGTACAGGCTAGAAGTCCACATAAGCCTCCCCACTTACATCCATCGGTTACCCGCGACTCTCACGATGTCGTCAGTCCAACTAGTGGGAGGCCTGCCTACGCTGCGTCTTCCGGTTCGTGGTCGGATAATTAGTATCCAATCCATAATCCATTATTCTCTTTTGAAGACTGGTTTTTAACCTTGCACACCACTGATGAATATAACATCTCTATTGCACGAGGTTTTGAGTTCAAACCCAGGCTAGTAGCATTCGTCTTTTACAGTGCAAAGTTGTGTAGGTACTTCATTAGTTCATATATTTAAGTGTAAAAATAATGAAATGAGTCCTCCAAACGAACGAGAACGAAAAATCTGACTTTTACTGATTAAAATCCACCCTTTCCTTTCACAATATTATATTTAATGTCTACTTGAAAGTCGTTAACATGACCTTTTTCAAAGTTTTGATAGAACAAAGATGTTGCGACCTTCCTCATCAAATCTCCCAAATCTGTAGTGTTGTCTACACCTAGATACATGCAGGTACAAGTTTCAGGGTCACCCAGAATTAGGAATGTGATTATATGGGGTGATATTTTTAGAAGTATAGAAGAATTTATTATAATAGACAATATTTATTTTCACACTAGAGAAGTTTTATTCAAATTAATTCTAAACTACAAAAATAAATTAATTACACCTAAATATTTAACAAACAAAAAAAAAATACACTGTACATAATAATGACAATGGGGTGATATTATAATGACCGGCGATGTTCTTGAGATTTTTTTGAAAATGCAATCTCGTCTTTTCGGTGTAATATTATGATCTTGACATTGAGACAATTTAATCAGTTTCAGTATTGTCAATAGGTAGGTAGGGTACCTCTGATAAGATATTTAATGGTGTGACTGTTTCTGGTCCTTATGTAGGTAAACGTCTAGTTTTTGTTTCTTTATTGATGTGGTTCTGTTTAACCACTCCGGGATTGCGGGACATACGTACACCGCGACTCCGGTACACAAAAGGCTGACGAAGGACACCGTGGATTTTAGTCAGGCAAGTCTGACAGTACGGGGGCGGGGGGACTCATTTGATGATTTTATCACGTAAAAAAAAGAGATGTCCTGTTTAACCACCATCGCAACGATGTGCATGACGATAAAACACGCTTGCCCAGAAGTAACCTATTCACTCTTGAGTTAAAGATCCCAAGTTAGCTATCAAGAAAAGAAATAGCTAAAAATATAGCTGGAAATAAATTAATATCGTACTGTTTTGACCGTACAGAAATATTATAATTTAAAAAAATCACTTACAACTTATCGCATACCTAAGAAAGAGATTTTTTTACCCAAGAGAGCTTTAAAAGGGCTCTTTTCATTATATATTTTCTAGGAAAACCGTGTTCTAGACAACTGATAAGATTTTCTAAAGGAACTGGGTTAAATGCATTACCCGACCCGGTTTAACATCATTATATTGTGTCGCAGGAGAATCTCATTTTTCACCTGAACTATATTTAGCCTAATCTATCCTTGCTAATATTATAAACGCGAAAATTTCAATGTTTGGATGGATGGACGGATGTTAGTCAATCACGTCCGAACGGCTGAACGGATTTTGATTAAGCTGCACTCAAAGACAGAGTATAGTATAAATTTGAAACTTTTTCGGCAATTTTTATTCTGGTAATTATAATCTAGTGGGACGATTAAGCTGCAGAGGGTAACGGCTAGCTAATTTACTTTACATTTTTGAGAAAATCCTACATAAAAAGGAAAACGTGATATTTCTTTTGTTACGGGGAAAATACTATTGCCACTAACAGGGCACAAACCCAACCTAAATCAATATTTGCTCAATCTGTGAATTGAACCCAAAACCTCTGGCTCTCGTTAAACTCCCCTTTAATTGACAATATAATAAAAGGAGTGTCAACCCGAATCACGCTTCTTCTAGGTAAGCTTGCTCCGTCGTAGACTTCCGGGGTCGCGGGACTGATCAGGTAACCATGACTCTGGAACGTAAAGGATCACCGTAGATTTTAGTCAGTACAAGTCTTACAGTCCCTCCCGCTCCTCCCAGGGGTGATTCTGAGGACTCGTTTTATTTTACCAAGATAGAAAAAAAGACTTTGCCTGTCACCTTTTGCCTTGAAAGGAGTCAAATGCAAACTCATATGTCAAAAAATCCCGATGCTCAAACCCCCTGTACATCCGCATTGTCCGTCGTACTCGTAAACAGGCACCCTTTATTGACACGCTAGTTTACAGCGTCTGTACATGATTCCAACAGTTTTATGTCGGCCATGTGCTTGTTTGATTAGCTATCCGTTTATTTGGGTATTACTCGCATCGATTCAGCAATGAATGTATGGTTTGTTTGATCCGAATATATTAGTTGCCTTCGATGTAAGCAGTTTTATTTGCTTATGGCAACAGAGATTTTGTGTTGATACAAATGTTGGAGAATTGGGTCGGGTAGACTTGTGAATATAGTGAACTAGTAATTGACATGGTTTGTGATGAAGTACAGAAGTTTATTTGACTTTACGCGGTTGACAAAGGCCGAAAGGAGGAGATTCAATGGACAAAATTGGCAACCTTCAATAGAATGTTCTTGAAGGATTATTGTGCAGTCAGCTGGAGGATTTATAATGTTTTTTAACACACTTCGCCGCAACTGTTCGGAATCGCCTTCAAAAAACGGCGCGGCGGCGTGAGAAGTTGCCTGGTTGGCAACGTGTTGGCGTTATCTCTGGTGTCCCAGGCGGGCCATCTGCTAGTTTGAAATGAAAAAGTTAAAGATTGGTACCCTATGCAAAAACAAACCTTCGAACAAACTTTATACGACCTATGTTACATCATGAGGCATATCATCTTTTAATGCGTTAGTGTCTGTTGTCAGTACCGTTATTCATAGGAGGCGCTAATTGCCAAATGCGCTAATTGCAATTGACACTTTTGGAACGCAAAGATCTTGTGAAAGAACAGGGTAGTTTTTGATTTTTAAGAATCTGTTAGTTTTACCTAGGATGGAAGGACTATTTTGATTTTTACAGGCCAAAAAAATTATAACTTTCTCTTTATCAGAAACTAAAAGTGAGTCAATCTTTTCATTCCAAAGTAATGTTTTCATTAAGAGCTACCTCCATTCTTGAAGTCCATGAATGAAAACATAATTATTTACTCAATAGATCAATGAATGACGCATCCAATAATCCCTTTATCAAACAACGTCACACCCTCGGCTGAGCACATAACTTAGCCCAGACAATCCGGCTGGTATGCAGACAGTCAAAACAAGCAAAACTGCTCAATGACTCACTTAATGATCGCAGTGTTGTTTAAACATATCAATCTAACTTCAAAACTTGGACCACTTCATTCATATTCATTTTCCTAGGTTAGTAAGGGTGTGTGCACAATATACGATTATTTTATTGGTCTTGAGTTGAGTCGAGGTCACGGGCGACAGAGCCAAAGTCGGTGATGGAGCGTGCGTACCCCGAAGAAGCCTGTCTACACAACACTTCACACGTCTTCACAACGATTCGGGAAAAAAATCATTTGCTATTATTAACCGACTTCTTTTGAATTTTACTATTGTGTTTGCAACGAAACATTTTACTTTTTTACTTGGTTGGTTTGATTTTATCAAGACGTTAGGAAAGGAAGGAAAAATTCGAACTTGTCAAGCAATATTGACGACCTTATAAAGGTCGCCGGAAGATGCTGGATGCAGGTCGCTTCTAACCGGTATATGTGAAGATCTAAACGGAAGGCATATGTTCAACAGTGGACGTCCTTCGGCTAAGATGATGATGATGATGAAGCAATACTAGGATGGTCGAATTGGTGATGCATCTGGTGTACTGAATTGGATGGCCGCAGGTTTTAGTACTCCTCACAATCGATTTTATTCTTTCCACAAAAAAGCTCAATCCAATCAAATGTTATCGGTTGTGCCTTGATTCTATCCATAACTGAAACACTAGATACTAAAGAAGGGACAAGGGTGAGAGCTTTTCAAAATGGGCATAAACTTGCCATATTAAGCATTGGTAGGTATATTGGGCATAAATGAGTTTATGCCTAAATAAATGCCCGGTCACTGGGTAAAAAACGAATCACTTTGTTTTGCAAGCAGAATCTTAGCTGAGCAAAAATGCTCAGGAAAAAGGCATTTATTCAGCATTTACGGGCATTTATTGGGCATTTATTCGATGCATCCAATATGTCTGACAATTTGACAACACGGTTGGTGCAGTAGCTGAGCGATCGACTGCTACGCGGCGTGTTGTGAGTTCGTTCCCCGCACGGAATAAATATTTGTATGATCTGCAAGTAGTTGTCCCGGGTCTGGGTGTTAGTACATGTGAGTTTCTATGTTTGTAAACGCACCCACGACACAGGAGAAATTCCTTTTTTTTTACGTTTGTTTGCACTAAAACGAAACAACATACAGGCAAAAAAACGTATAACTGTTTTTAAAAGACAATTTCGTGTCCATTCACGAACTATGTTCACCTCGAATCAGAGCTAACTAGTTGTCAAAGGTAAAATCATCAATTGAGTCGGTTGAGGGGGGGAGGGACTGTCAGACTTGACTGACTAAAATCCACGGTGTCCTTCGGTAGCCTTTTGTGTACCGGAGTCACGGTATACGCATGTCCCGCAACCCCGGCAAGGCTATGGCCCACTACAGGGGGGCCCCGTCATTACAGGAGAAATTCTTATTGTTAAAAAATGCCCAGACCATCTATCCATCTTTAGTAGGTACTACTGCTCCTCAGGCCTCCCATAAGCACATCTAAATGCGCCTCAACTATCAAACGTCATTAATATCCCTTGCACCACAATTAGCGTCGGATATCATGTTTTATAACTGCACCCAGTTGATCCAGTTGCTCTAATGAACGTTACGACATTTTAATACGAGCGAATTGATCAAGTGTTGCGGTGTAACAGATCTTGAAGTGACACTGCATAGTTTGGTTTATTAGTGGTTTGAGCCAGTAATCTTTGGATTAGCCAGTAGATGAGGACAGTGGTATTCTATGTATGTTGATTGGGTATAATCTTTTGAGTGGATACTACGTATGTTCCTATGTATTCAAGACAGTTAAATTCATTCTCTAAGCTTCATTGTTTCGGCGCTTTCCTGGTGGTCGCCATTTTTGATATTAGTTTTCCCCTAATAAAAAAAGCTTTTTGAGGTTTTTTGGACCTATTTTAAAGGTACGACGTAACTTTCCATGTAATTATTGCGATGAAAATATGTTACTACAGTGACAAAAAAGGGTGATTGATGAAGAACAAGGTTTTCGAAACCACCTGGTAAAAAAAGAAAGAAAATATGTTTGTTTGGCGTATTAAGGCACAAAACATTTCCACTAGAATTAAAAAAGAAAAATAGAGAAAGAAAGAAAACAATATTATAAAATATAATAATGAAGGAATCCATAGCACGGTACTTATCGAAAAAAAACGTGCATAGAGAAGCCGGCCATGTTGCCAAGTACTTAACATGGGTAAATTATGTACTCTTCAATAAGAGTATAAGTTAATATGGGTCTAGTTGCATGCCTGCATCTAACAGTACAACAACTTTCTTCTTTTTTTTTTTGCGTACTAAAATCATCAAATGAGTCCTCACACCCCAGGCAGGGCGGGAGGGTCTGTCAGACTTGTACTGACTAAAATCCACGGTGTCCTTCAATAGCCCTTTATGTTATAGGGTCACGGTGATGGAAATAAGTCCCGCGACCCCGGCAGGCAGACAACTTTCTTCTTGAAGGTGCTTAAATAAAGGAATGTCATTGCTTCAGCCTGCATATCTGCTTTGTATTAAAACACGCACTTCCCGTTAACAACTGACGATATATTTCCACATTCAAATACATAACATGAGTTAAAGAAAAAACATATGTCGTCAGTTGTTAACGGGAAGTGCGTGTTTTAATAGGTTATGGGCAAATGTCCTGATTTTCTTAAGTAAAATACTACAGTTTAAGAAAAACGCTGAACTTTCCGTAGATAATGGCTTCGAACTATATACAAAGTGTTCCCAAATTGAAAGGAAGGGAAAATTATGATGAGTGGAGTTTCGCAGCAGAAAATTTGTTAGTGCTAGAAGGCATGATTCAGTACATCAAGATGGCTGTGCCCGGCGCAGAAACAAAGACTGCAGATGACGAAAGGACTAAGGCAAAGTTAATATTGACTATTGATTCAGGGCTGTATGTTCATATCAAGGAAACGAAAACGACGTTTGAGCTGTGGACAAAGCTGAAAAATATGTTTGATGACACCGGTTTTTCTAGAAAAATCTCTTTGCTGCGACATTTAATTTCAATCAGGCTAGAAAACTGCGATTCTATGACGAATTATGTAACGCAAGTTGTCGAGACAGCACAAAGATTGAAAGGAACCGGGTTCACCATAACAGACGAATGGATCGGATCATTATTATTAGCAGGCTTGCCGGAAAAGTATTCTCCTATGATCATGGCTATAGAACATTCTGGAATACAGATTACCACTGATTCTATAAAATCAAAATTGATAGACTTGGAAGTTTCTTTGAATTCGGACACCAGTGGCGCTGCATTTGCTGCAAATAGAGCGTATGTGAAAACGCGGCATAACAATACAAACAAAAATGGTGGTCAACAACAACAAACGTCCGCGTCGACGTCTAAAATGCAATCGAAAAAAGTGATTGTGTGCTATAAATGCAAAGAAACCGGGCATTTCAGAAATCAATGTCCGTTATTGCTGAAAAATAAAGAAACAAATGCGTTTGGTGTGGTATTCTTGAGTGGACAGTATAATAAAAGCGAGTGGTATATTGACTCCGGTGCAAGCTCGCACATGACATCAAATGAAAGTTGGATAAAAAATGCAAATTTTATGCCAATTATGTCTGAAATTACGGTAGCCGATAGTACAAAGTTACCCGTAAAGTGCTCCGGGGACGTAAACATAACCTCAGATCGCAATTACGAGATTACTGTCAAGAATGTGTTGTGTATTCCGAAATTGTCAACAAATCTGTTGTCCGTGAGTGAGCTTATTAAAAACGGCAACAAAGTTGTGTTTGAAAGTAATAATTGCTATATTCGAAATATGAAGAATGATATAGTAGCCACAGCATATATGATAAATGGTGTTTACAAGTTGAATTTAAAAACAACAGATTGTATGTTATCAGCACCAACATTGGCAAGTGCAGAGTTATGGCACAAGCGCCTAGCACATATCAATAGTGGTGATTTAAATAAAATGAGAAATGGCATCGTAGATGGAGTGAATTTTTCTTCTCCTAGTGACATAAAGAAGGAGAACTGTATAACCTGTTGTGAAGGCAAACAAGCAAGACTGCCATTCTCACATAGTGAACATACCAGCACGGAGACACTACAGTTAGTCCATGCAGACGTGTGTGGTCCTATGGAGACAAAGTCAATTGGCGGTTCACGATTCTTCTTGCTTCTTGTGGATGACTACAGTAAGATGACATTCATTTATTTTCTCAAACAAAAAAATGAAGTTTTCCAGAGATTTAAGGATTTTAAAGCTATGGTAGAGAACCAACAAAACAGGAAAATCAAAATACTTCGTACTGACAATGGAGGTGAATTTTGTAATGGTGTAATGGACAATTTTTTGGCTAATGAAGGCATAATTCATCAAAGGACTACTGCGTATGCTCCTGAGCAGAATGGAGTCAGTGAGAGAGCCAACAGAACTGTTGTAGAAAAAGCAAGATGTTTGCTTTTTGAGGCAAAGCTTGAAAAGAAATTTTGGGCCGAAGCTGTTCATACTGCAGTTTACTTGAAAAATAGATGTGTTACATCTAGTTTAGTAAACAAAACACCTTATGAAGTTTGGTATCAAAGGAAGCCTGACTTAAGTCATATACGTCTATTTGGAAGCCCAGTGATGGTACATGTTCCCAAAGAACAAAGATTGAAATGGGATAAGAAAGCTAAACAATTTATATTGGTTGGATACTCTGATACTGTAAAGGGATATCGAGTCTATGATCCACAGAAAAATGTTGTCACTGAAAAAAGAGACATAATAGTGATGGAAGGAAAGCATGGAATTGTAAATCCAGAAGATCATGCTATATGGATACAGAATGATGAACAGAACTTAATGCAAAGAACAGAGACTGAAACACCACATAATGTGCAAGAATCAAGTATAGAGAACAGAGATTCAGTGGGGGATACTAACATAAATGAATCTCCGTCTAGTTCAAGTTCTCATTCATCAGATTATATGGATCCAGATGAGACTCATGTGGATAGTTCAACTGATTCCATCACATCAACTGATATTTCATCAGGTGAGCTTCAAAGACTTGAAGTTGATAAAGTGGTTAGAGATCAGAGACAGAGAAGACCACCAAACCGTTATGGTTATTCAAACTTGTGTACATCAAATAACTTACCAGGTGCTGTGGAGACTGACCTTTCAGAAGCGCTGAATGGACCTGAAGCAGAACAATGGAAGCTGGCCATGCGTGAAGAGTTGCAGTCATTTGAGTATAATGATGCTTGGGAGCTTATTGATATACCAAGTGATACATCCATAGTGCAGTGCAAGTGGGTATTTAATAAAAAATATGATGTAAATAATAAAGTGAGATTTAGGGCAAGACTTGTGGCTAAAGGTTTTACTCAGTGAAGTGGAATTGATTATGTGGACACATTTGCTCCTGTAGTGATTCAACTCTAAGAATATTATTTGCTCTTAGTATACAGTGGGATATGGACATTACTCATCTCGATGTAGTCACTGCTTTTCTAAATGGCCACTTGAATGAGAATATTTGTATGTATCTTCCTGTAGGTTTTGAATGTACAGATAAAGGCAAGGTTTTAAAACTTAAGAAAGCTATATATGGGCTTAAACAATCATCCTTAATGTGGTATAAGAGAGTTAAAGATTGTTTATGTAAATTGGGTTTTAAAATAAGTAGCAATGAACCATGTTTATTTACTAAAGTTAGTGAAAATGTTAAAATAATTGTAGCTGTTTATGTCGATGATTTTCTGATTTTTTCAAACTGTAAAGAGGAAACTGATAATTTGAAATCTGTTTTGAACTCAGAATTTAGGATAAAAGATTTAGGTTGTGTAAAACGTTATTTAGGCATGAGAGTTAATGTTGACAGAAAATTAAATATTGTAAAAATAGATCAAGAACAGTATATAGAACAGTTATTACATAGATTTGGAATGTTCAAATGTAGATCTGTTGATACTCCTATAGAATGTAAGTTGAATCTTGAAAAGGCTGAAAATTGTTTAACAGATGTTCCTTATCAAAGACTGATAGGTAGTCTGATGTATTTAGCTGTTTTGTCTAGACCTGACATAGCTTATTCTATTAGTTATCTTAGTCAATTTAATAATTGTTATAATGAAACTCATTATAATCAGGTTAAGAGAGTGTTGAAATATTTACAGAAAACTAAACATTATTGTTTGACATATAGCAAAGATAGTAATATAGAATTAGAAGGTTTTGTAGATGCCGATTGGGCAAGTGATGTATTAGACAGGAAATCTTACACTGGTTTCTGTTTTACTATGGCTGGTTCTGTTATATCATGGCAAAGCAGGAAGCAGAAAACTGTATCCTTATCAAGTACTGAGGCCGAGTATGTAGCATTATCAGAGGCGGCTAGGGAAGCTACATATTTGAGAAATTTGATGTATGAAATAACAGGTAAATTAAGCATTGTTAAGTTACATTGTGATAATCAGAGTGCATTGAAATTATCTTCAAATCAACAATCTCTGAATAGAACTAAGCACATTGATGTGCGTTATCATTATATTAAAGATGCTGTAAAGGATAATGTAATTGATGTGAAATATGTGTCAACTTTAGATATGCCTGCTGATCTGTTAACTAAAGGTTTAGTATCAGCAAAGCATTATAAATTTTTAGGAATGATAGGTCTTGTTCCTAATGAAAATTTGAGTTTGCTAATTGTTATTTGAGTTATTTTAGAAACATTTTGTTAAGTAGGGGTGTTGTAATGTACCAAAAAGTTTCTGTATGTTACGACATATGTTTTTTCTTTAACTCATGTTATGTATTTGAATGTGGAAATAAATCGTCAGTTGTTAACGGGAAGTGCGTGTTTTAATACTTTGCAGTTCTAACATTTCAACATACAGTTAACTATCGTTGTTTCCTACAACTCCATTGAAATATAATCGAAAAACCTGAACCAATGTTTGTTTGGACTAAAACGAAACAACATAGAGGCAAAAAAAACGAATAACTGTTTTTAAAAGACAATTTCGTGTCCATTCACGAAGCATGTTCACCTCGAATCAGAGCTAACTAGTTGTCAAAGGCATCGCACGTGCCGGTCCGGCTGTTTCTGGACGTTTCCAGCCGTTTCTGGCCGTTTCCACTGAACTTATTGGCCGTTTCCGATGTTTTTGGACGAGCATTCGTTCGTCCGCATCCTTTTTGAATGAGCAATAATTAGTTGTGTTTTTTGCTTTATCGTGTTTGTTTAATCGAGTTTTTTGGCCTCTTATAAGAATGAGAATAATGGCAATAACTCTGTATTTTGTAATTATATCCGTGTTTACTTGCATTTATTGATGTCTTACTATATATATATTTCTTTTTTCTTTACATTTGGTTTACTTTGTATGGAATTAAACTTGATAGTAATATCTAATAGTATCTTTACTGCCTTGTATCCTTTAGAATGTTATAGATATCTAACCGATATAACTTATAATATGTATGCGTTACTTGTGTACCTACTTGTACGGTTTATATGTTAGTTTTGTATTTTTATAATAATTTATGTTATAAATAATCAATAATGACATTTTTAACGTAAATAACGCAAATAACCTAGCACGAGTTTTTACGTTTTTGTGACGTAAAGTGTTTGTGAAGTTTGACTAGTACTTTGTTCGTACACTAGTAACACTACTCATGTTCCATACAATTTACGTCGCAATTCAAGTACGAAGTACGGTCAAAGACGTAAAATTGTGCTAGAACCTGAGCTCAGCTGCAAAACCAAACATACTAAGCATTATTTATAACATCAATCGATACTCAAAACACACCTACATAAATAACAATCGTCTAGAAACACATTTTATCCCTTAAAGCAGCTTAAAATTTACAGAAATTCTCCAACTAATGGCCAACCACAATCTTAAACCAGGTTTTAGGCTACGTTTCCAACAAAGCTGTGCGATGTAAATGTGTCTACGAAGTTGTGTAGCGGAGCTGTGAAAATGCGCATTAATGTGTGGTGCGAGGATACGTCTATGAACTGGCTGGTACAGTATGCGCAAACCTCGCAACACATTTCTCAACACACATTCCTCGCAACACATTCCTTGCGCACATACCTCGTACACATCCCTCGCACACATCTCTCGTACACATCCCTCGCGTGTTTGTATGTGCAAAAATCAAGCTCCGCTGAGCCGTGTCTACCAGAGCAGCTGTGCTGACCGAGGCGAGGTAAATGAAGGGATTCTATTGGTTCTTTACAAACACATTCCTCGCTACACATCCTCGCACATCTCTGGTGGAAACGCAGCCTTAGGGTACCGTCTGAACTCTTACCCTAAATTCAAAGGTTATAGAGATTGTTAATGAAAATTACTGTCACAGAAACTGCTGGGTGTAACCGTTAGGATACACTTAAAAATAATATTCCCTTTTAGTACCTACTGTCTGGTTTTGAGAAAGTAATTTTAGGTTTCTCAAATTGTTAAGAATAAAATGTTAAATTGCTGCAGGTGTCTTAATTGTATTAATTTCTTTGCTCGTGATGTCGTCATGATTATTTTATCTTGTTTTTGCACGTGGCTTCGCGCGTTTTCATCCCCTACTCCTAAAAAAAATAAGCCATGAAATAACGGTTTTAATCCGTCATTTGGATCCCGGGATTGTCTGACATGTGTAGCAACAAGATGAATCTTAGTTAGTATACTGGCAATCCGGTTCCGCATTTTAGATGAATTTTATACAAAAAAATACCGGCTAAACTGATAACCTTCTTCTTTTTGAAATCGGTTAAAAAGCGTCCTCTCTATTTCAAAATGAGTTCAGTAGTTTAGACATAAGAGCGTAAGTAACATTATTTGGGTTTGGTAGTTTACAAAACAGGCAGGATTTAATGTTAAGCCATTATGTGAACTGAACTTATTGGATTTAATATTAAATGCCACTTTCACTATGTTTATTTTTCGAATGACCGAGTTTATAATTTGTACAAGTTTGTAATCTAATACTAATACTAGGCTAATGGTTAACTTGACGAAAATTGGCTGTCATACTTGCTTGACTACATGACCGCATCTTTAATCACAAAATTAAAACAATGTTAAAATGTGGCAGAAAATAATTTTCCAAGAAACTGTGATATTCCCATTTTAGCAACTAGTTTTAGGGCAACAATGTTTGAGCAGCAATTGTATTCATGTTTGAGCATCTTTCTATAATTCATCATTTATCTGTATGTATAGACAAAAAAAAAATGCCATTTTTTGTACAGAAAACCGCAGTACACAGTATTGCTCAACCGCACAACGTTGCGTACTCCACATTTCACATTAGAACCATGATTTATGTGTTATGTTGGACTCGGATGTTAGTCTGTTGCCCTGGTGCATGGTGGTCCGCGAGGATGGCGTAAATTTAAATTATCTTTTTTTATGTCATAATAGTTGTTGCTCGTCTAATTTGGTTGTATGAGGAATTGGGTTACAGTTTGGGCTGTGGTTATTGCAGCTTGGTTTCCGAAAGATTATTTATTGTACGTCCAAAAGTATGTTGATTAGAAAAAGTTATGTTTGCAGGTGTCTGGTGATGTCGTAGGACTGTCTAAAAGCTAAGAGCAAATAAAGGAGAGGGTAGATTTTTCAATAAGAGTCTGACTCAAAATTACAGTGGTTTTGGTCAATTAAGAGTCTGACAGTAACAAGCCGCCCAGGCCGGGAGGACTCATTTGATGATTTCAACAATATCAACATGATGTAAAATAATACCATATTTTAAAAGAGTAACCATGGAGTTTCTTGCCGGTTCTTCTCCATGGAATCGACCAACCCGAACCGAGCAGCTTTTGTCGACGTTTTATAAGTGCCCTCATGGGCCTATGTGAAACAAAAATATTTGATTTTTTATTTTGATCTCTCTTACTTTCTCTCGTGCATAACATTAATTTAGCTAGTCCGTTTCTGTGCACCTGATCAGAATTTCAGGAATTATCGATTCAGTGGTGGAACAGTATTTTTCTCTTTGTAATGTTACTTATATAGGCTTAGTAACTGGACTTGGACCTGAGTTTGTTGTCTGATACTTATTTCCATGAGATACTTTCTCAAAAATGATACCAAAAATTTAATTAAAAGTCCAAACAGCTAGCACACAGAATTATTTTAGTTATAGTTCAGAACTTATGAAAATGTGAGTAATCATTAGTCTATTATTTGCATTACAAAAATATTTTAATCAATCTCAGTTATGTCAGCATCAAACGATGAGACGAGAAGGGTAAAAATTTAATATTTTATTAAATTACTTTTAGTCTTTCAAAAGCCCTTTTGTTGGTGATCCTAAACAAACGAAATTATGCAAATACAGCGGCCATCTTGGCTTAGATACTTACTGTCTGTCGAGACTGTGTCCACAAAGTTATTATAAAACTTTATTTATGAGTATATTTGTCATTTGAGGGAAATTAAGATGTATAAGTATTTTGGGTTGATTTTTTTTTAATGACCCTTTATAACTTTTTTTACGTGGAAAAATTATGAGTCCACCCGCTAAGAGAATCAAAATCAAAATATTTTATGTTACATGGGCCTCAATGGGCACATAAAAAACGTCGAGAAGAAAAAAAATAACAATGTTTTTCTTACACTTGTATTTAGACATGAGAGAACATCGTGAAGAGGGACCTTCTTACCAAAACTGAACAACAAAAAAAAGGACATAAAAATAAAATAAAAGAGTATAATAATAATATATACGTAATAGAATAGACGATAATGGGCATATGGGAATTTACACAACAAACAATGTTCTCGCATAGAATGTTAGACGGAAGGGACTGTCAGAGTTGTACTGACTAAAATTCGCGGTGTTCTTCAATAGCCCTTTAAGTTCCGGGGCCAGTGGTTACCTGATGAGACAGTTCCGAAACGGACATTGGTACCCACCTTTCATCCCGGTAAGAAGTACTCTCTCCAAGGAAAGTAAGTACTTCTAACATTCTGTTGATAATTATAGAGCCATGTGACTTTTGAATCATTATAGAATTATTATTATTGCAAGCAGAATAGGAACAACCAGTCCAATTACATATTCAGTCAGCAAAAAATGGAAAAATATTGCTGATGCGAGGCATACGTACGTGTTTGAAAAAGTCATATCAAATACTTTAATAATTGTAACCTGACTAATTTACATGTAGGTATATCCAATTTTTTTTTTAAAAGCAATTCAAAAGTCGCATAATTCTTTGTAAACTGTAAAGAAAATTTACACCGAAATTTTCACAAACCCACAAACGGATTTCAAATGCACTGTAATAATAAACAGACCCATACCAGACATACCGTGCTTGATTCATAGAAACGCAGCGGTTACGTAGCGTTCACGCTGCGTTCCCGCAACGCTGCCGTCTCGCTGATTTACGATCGTCGAATCGCAGGAAGTTACAGATCGGCACCTTTGATACCAAATGTTCTTTGTTTGATACAGGAAATCAAAAAGATCTGTGTTTAATTTTGAAGAGGAATTTCTATTGAACTTTCAGATGTAATGAAACAATTAAGGCGTATTTTTGCTTGACTTCTTCGTAGAAAAAGATTTTGCTTTAGTGACCGACCGATTTGTTTTTTTTTATTAAAGCTTACTTGATTATAAAAGTAAGTAAGTCTATATAAAATATGTAAGAAAAATTATGTTCTATCTCCCAAGGACATCCCAAAATGATGTAGTTTTTAAACTCACCCGTTTCTCATCTAGTGCTGAGTACCCTCTTCCATATCTTTCAAAGAACTCTTTTGAGCTTGATATTATGTACAACTTGGAAAATATACCCATAGTGCTGTGTTACATTACTGTCTAATTAAATCACAAGGTGTCGAGAGCCTTTCCGATATAAAAAACATACAATTCAATATCAGAAGCGTTTAGAAACAAACAATCAGCGCGGCTCAAAAGAAACTTCATAAAAACAACTAGTATTTAACAAAAACAATATGGCATTATATCATTAGAAAATTTCGCCATCCACCAATTAAAACCCAACCTTACACCTCACTGAATAAAGTCCAGTACATTCACGCAGGAAATGAATCATGATTAAAGAAAAACCAAATTAACTTTGCGGTCGAGTAATTTAATTTTCCGCAAGAAATTAAGGGCGTGGCGATTTAACCGACCGCAAAAATAAATTTGTTACGTCAAGAAAAAGCTTCAGTGACGGAAAATAAAGAGATTTCGCTGAAAATTACAAAAGAAAACCGCAAAAATCGAAACAATAGGTTCTGAAACAAAGGGCGATGTGACGAATTGTGTAGTTGAGTATGGTCGGCGAAATGAGAGGGGAATAAAAAATTAAGGGACTGTTCTTATTACTGTAATGATGGCGAAGTCGTAAAACTACCCTACTAGTTACGACGTAGTTTCGGTAATAATATCACGTTTGTTTATCTGTGGTCGCGTTTATTTGGATAATAAATAAGATGTCAAACCTCGAGGAAATTTTGTACAGCATGGCCGTCAAAGCATGTTGTAATAATATTTCACTGGACTGCTAAACTTGTAAGGAAAATAATTACTATAGGCTTATTTTAAACCGACTTCGAAAAACAGGTTATTATCAATTCGACTCAATGTTTTTTTTAATTAGTATATCCCATTTTTGTCAATGTAGTTTTCTTTAAAAAAATACAGAGTACACGATTCAGGTCAATGAAAAGCTGTATTTAACAAAGACCAATTTTATTGAAAAAAAAAAAACTTTTTAAATAAAAAATATTGATTTTCAGTGTGGACATTGGGCACCCCGCAAATGTATTGATAGGTGCCGTAGGTGGAATACTTTAGGTGCCATTAGTTCAGGTGCCATTTTAGCGGCTGTCCATTTTTTTATTCTTTTTCTGTTTATCTTATTAAAGTATGTTATGTTTTATCGAAGCACATAAAAAAAAACTATACCTGAAAATAAAGTGCCACCTCAAAAAACTCTCATAACCACACTTCTAGTATTTCGCGAGACAATTCCTCAGACGTCCATTTTCTCACGATAAATTACTTTAGTGTAGATGTAATGTGTGTGTATGATAATTAGTCGTTTGTTAGAACTGAGACCGTAACACATACAGAGTGTAATGTGCGCTCGTTTTCTTAAGTATTTGAGGCTATACGGGAGATTATTTGGTATTACTGAGTTGGGAGGACTTGTATTTATGCTTTAATAAAAAAAAAATGTATAGCTAGCTTTTTCATTCAATTTCATAAAAGATGATGAAGAAGGGTATTTCGTTTTTAGATTAACGAAAAATAAAGTTTGTTAAGTACACATCAAACGTGAAAAAGTTCTGCCATAATTTTAGAGAGATGGTAATATGTCACAATTAAGATTTTGAATGTTATTTTTGCAATTGGTAGAGCCTTGCGTTTATTCTAGATATTGGGTCTTATGTGTTACATGCTATGATTTTTTATACTTATCTTCACAAAATCAACCCTTTAATTATCCAACGAATAGGATTCAGACCCCCAATCTATTTAAGACATCCTTGTCTTTGGTTTTCGAATTTACCAGTTTCTAATAAATACTAGTTTTAACAGTAATTGTCACTGAGTTCACTGAACTTGTTTTTGTAACTCATTTAAAGCCAGGAAAAATTAACCAACGTAAAAAATAACAATAATAACAAACCTTAATCTATCGCTCCAACAATTTGTTCAGCATTCACAACTACCCAGTCGTGTGTCCACACTGTATGATAATCTGAAACAAGGTCCTGAGATTAATGTCACACCACCTACGCCGCCGAGACAATTGTGTGCAGACTACCGAATTGATAAAGCAAAATAAACACTCTGTATATTTTTTTAGAGATCTTTATGTAAATAACAATTTTAAAATGGAGGTATTCCACATAGGGCACCTGGAACCTGCGAAAAATTTTGACAGAAGCCTTATGTAGAATAGATAAGGTTCCAGTAACTCAGATGCCATTGTCAGCGAGTGCCCTTCGCGGAATACCTCCAATTTTAAGATATCCTACATAGGACACCTGGCACCTGCGAAAACTTTTAACAGGAGCCATATATGGAATAGATAAGGTGCCAGTAGCTCAGGTGCCATTGTCAGCGGGTGCCTTTCGTGAAATACCTCTGTAAATGAAGTCGGTGTATCGCGAGAGTTCAATAACGGATGGATTAACTGAACGTGAACACACCAATTTAACTTCGGTCTTTATTTACATTTCGTTCATTCATCGTTGTATGTAAAGTACACATTGCATTGGTTTATTTTTGTACAAAGCACAATATTATTTTTATTTAAAGGTTTATAAAAAAAAACACGTGTGGCATTCGGGGACTGCCGCGGTAAAGCTATTGCATGGCATTTGTTATCAACTTAAGCATTTTTTTAAAGGCTATGGTCAGCCATGTCAATCAAGTGAGACGTCAAGAAAAACAAACACCGAACTGAAACGACGTTAGACGATTTGGGGTGTTAGGTTTATTTTCGTTACGGAGTTTCTTGATTCTGTCGCCGCCCTCAGAGCCTGCGATAAAACCTAGGCCATAGCTTTAAAAAAACGTGTTTACTCGTCAGGTGGAACTCCAGTACTGTACACTGTGCAACGTAAAAATAGCGACTATATACTAATAACTCTTTGGCGCCGGTCTCTAAGAGGATGGTGGTCGTTAGCCATTTTGATGCCTTTGTCTGGAATGGAAGGCGAGGAGGTGGATCCCATCCCTAAAAGTCAGTGCTGCTCTTATCATGATCTTATTTTGTTCACTACATCTATTTTTTCTAAAATCGTCGTTCAAAAAAGAGGTATCTAGGTACCTACAGAATATTCAAGTGTAAAAATGTACGAATACGTTGCATTTTAAATATCTAAATCAGTAAATTTCAAAATTTAAAATGCAATATACGGAACCATGTGAAATTCTAGTTCATCTGACACGAGCCGCTGACCATTCCATCTTTTTAATATGTAAAATTATTCAGGGAATTGTTTCAGTACTACTTTTGTGGCACAATCCTTAAACGTTCTAAAGATTTAACGTTTTAAATGTTTCAGTGAATAAAAATTATTTATTTCCCTTTTATTTTCTATTTGTTTTGCTCCCTGCTGGGTGATTTCTGTTTTTTTTTGACAAGGCCTTTAAAACAGTTGGGTTCAATAGCTACAAAAAAATTGTTGATTTGTTGAATTTATTCCTAGGAAACTGTGTTCTGTTTATAATTTCATCGTTGAGGATAGAAACCAGGGTACCAGACATTTCTTTTTTACAAACTCAGTAGAATGGCTTTGGAGCATTCTTTGGAGTCTAAATTGTGCTAGAATCTGTATACTAAGTGAAAGTGGGCCAGATAGACGGTTAATGGAGCAGACATGTGCTTGAAGAAGGCAGCTGGAAACGGATGGATACAGCCGGTCCAAGAAAGGGATGGGTGGTGCTCTTCCGGGATTGTTTTTGTTTAGCAGTGGACGATAGTTTTATGATGTGATTACGTTTACAGTCTGAATTTCTGTCGAATGATAATCTATGTCATCACATAGACCTCAAAGAAATAAGGTTTTATTATAAGTTACACCTCTACCAACCCTTCAAAGATTACAGGCGTGATGTTATAAAATAGCGATTCTGTTTTAGCTTTAATACGATGTAATAAAAATAATTTGATAAGCACCAAAAAACAAGAAATAAAAAAAGCGTTTCTACTAAAAAATCTACAAAATCAGCAAATAAATTACGAGCTATTCCAAAAATATTACCACTCAGCCGTATCCACAAAATCTTACATTTATATAACATCGTGAATATTCCTCCTGATTCATCGTAAAGTGGGGACATCATTGTTTTATTATGAATCGTAGGCCATTAGAGGAATTGCGAAGATTTCGCGACCGGGTCTTGTCCCGCTGACGTAGCGTTTATGGTTATCCTAATAAAGAATAAGTGTTCGACCCTGTGCTTCGGACGGTCGTTTGATGATTCCTTCTGGTCAGTTATATCTGTGGTATTAGATTTGTCCAGACGTTTATGAAAATTTAGGTAGACGGTTGAAAAAACTGAATCTTTGAAACATGGTTCCAGTATCTGTGTTTATAAGGACTGGTAAAATCAAACGTCGATCGTCCTCTAATACTTTGATGATGTGCCCAAAGGAGAGCTCCATAAAAAACAGAGTATCTTGGAGCTCTAGTGCATAAAGTGACGGCCACTAGCTGTCTCGCGAATCTCAGTCATGACTAATTGACTAGTCAAGAGAGAGAAGAAAACGGAATATAGATAGTCGGTCGGACTTACAGTTCAAATTTACATGCAACTTACGCATAGTTACCTCCGTCAGCGTCTCACGACACGTCACGACGTGTCTATGCGTAAGTTGCATGCAAATATGAACTGTATTACTATTGATACAAAAATTTCAATGTTCTTTACCGCATTGTAAAATGCCGCCCGGCCCGGCGCGGCGCGGCGCGATATGAGCCGGTTGGTCTGAATCATATCTAAGTCACCATGTTTCTTCAATTTCCATTTATGTGTCAAGATATCGGTTACCCAGAGTACAGTCATTTAATTGTAAAGGATCAACTTTACATCATAATTTAAATTAAATTATTACATAATTGAAATTAAAAGATGCATCAGTTAACACACGCACTCTATATGCGATTATTTGAAACACAAATATTTATTTAAGCATAAAAGATTGTTTGAATAAAAGATACGAATGTTTAACGTAGGTGTTGAAACTTAAATTACAGTATCACATTAAAAGGTTTACATTTTCAATAATATTTCATGAATAAAAACAACATTATACAGAGGAGCTTAGCATAAATTCGGCAAACAAAACCTGAAACTTGAGGTTTTTTTAATAAATAAAAAAAATGAGACCTTTATTTTTCAAAACACAAACGAAAGAATTATTTAGTACTGAAAAAACTTTTAAAAAGATTTTTCTCGCAAAATACTGTTTAATTATGTTAAAGAGACGTCCCTGAAATTCAGAATGGCCTAGTTTAAGTGGCAGACATCCATTTATATTCAGTTTTAATGTTGTTACTGAAAAAATAATGCAAAAAGCTTCTACGGTTGCTTGGCTCCTTTTGAGTTGGTACATTATTAAAATGTGTTTCTTCAAGTTTCAAATAACAATTTTTTTTGTGGAACTTTGTGTCATAGAGATTAGGAGACTCCCAAATTCAGTTTGTTTTTTGTTTTAATTTAAATGTTTATGGTAATTCGATAAAATACTGTGTTTTATTTTTTAGACTAGCTTTTTTTTAAAAGAAAAATAGGGCGGTATTCAAGGGTAAGCCGCGCCTATCAAGGTCGATCTGAAGATAGGTGACTATTCTATTCATTCATAAAATAAATTATACGTATAATACAACCATCATAGTCATAAAAGGATAATAATCGTACGTAGTAGTGGTAAAGTCATGTTTAAAAAAATGTAATATTAAAGTAGCATCTCATTCCGATTGATTAACTTCTTAAATAAATTAAAAAATTTAAAAAAACCCCGACAAAAAAACCAAGTTCCCTCTAAAAAGTAAAAAAATAATAATAAGAATACGTCGCGTTGGGGGACTGCAAAAAAACAGGAGAGGATGAATAATTTGGAGCATTTTCATATTTTATTTTTTATTTTATACTTTTTATAGGTACAGTAGGCAATCAAAATTGCTGTAGCTCGCTATTAAAGAAATAGCTTAACGTTTAGTTTGACTTACGACCTTCTATTTTCGAGAGACACAATAATCCATCAACATAATTTCAAGTAGAGTTCATAATTTCAACGTTAAAATATGAGTCCAGCTAGCTCAGTGGTTTAGGCGTTTACATAAATGCGTTAATCGAAAGAGGTGCGAGTTCAAATATCACGCAGCGGCTGTTAGACTTTTTGTAGGTTTTTACTCGATTGTTTAATATGTTTACACACAGGCAGAAATGGCCTTGTTAGGAATTTTTGTGTGTGTTTTTGGTTAGCTGGTTAGTTAGTTAACTTAACAAATAAAAATTAACGTAATCATTTAAATAATACTTAAAACAATAAATAATATATAACTTCTTTAAAAATAAACAATAAGCGTAAATATACAAAATAATAATAAATAAATAAGTTATTTATTAAAAATATTGTCACGAATTCAACGATACTAAATAAAAACAAAAAATGTCCTCTTTAAATTAAAGATTGATTTTAATGAAAACAAAACAACGTAACTAAGATTCGAACTCAAACCACATTGATGACCCCACGCTATCCGCACAATCATGTTAGATCATCTAATGAAGGCAATGCAATGGTCACCATCTGTTTTTGTTAGTTAAATATTTTCACAAGTTTCGTATGTGGTTTCGTTAGTGCTGCTTATTGTAATTTTATTTCGTTTTAAATTTTTGCCAATGATGATAATTTATTACCTACAGGGTTTAGAATAAAAATGCATGTTTTGTAATTAGCAATAATAATATATTTTAGTTGTAATTATTATAATTCTATGTTTTAGATAAAGTTATGAAACCGCTAAAATTATGAATATTCGAGCTGAATATAATGTGAAATAGTTGTAGTAAATCGTAGATGCAATTTTTATTATTTAAACAAAATTCTGAAATTATTTAAATGAATCTTTGACGTAATAAAACAGTAAATAAGAGAATTTAACAATTAAAAAATATCTTCTTAACATTAATATAAGTGGTTTTAAGGGTAACTTACGTTTTATTATGCGTAGCTAATTAGCAATTACAGGGTATTCTAATTGCGAACATCTTAGTATGTTATTTTCTATAAGAAAATTAATAAAACCGTATTTACTTTACCAAAAGAAATAATAAAGTTATCATTATTAAAGCCATTTATTTTAAAACAGTATCAAGACACCGCGGCCCTGAAACGCAAAGGGCCAGTTGCCTTTTGCGTTCCTGTGCCGCAAAACCGAGCAAGGCGAGCTCGGTATTCGGGTCGCCCCGACTCGGAAATGTTAGATTAGGCCCTGAAACGCAAATAGGAAGTTGCTCTTTGCCTTCCTGGGCCGCAAGAGTGAGCGAAGTGAGCTCGAGGTTTGGGTCACCCTGACTCAGACCGATTAGGTTAGGTTAGGCCCTGGAATGCAAAGGGCTAGTTGACCTTTACGCTCAAGAGCCGCTATGCCCCGTTACTGTTCCAAAATAAACGCCTTTTAGCATGGCAGCTCTGGAACACAAAGGGCCAGTTGCCCTTTGCTTTCCAGTACCGCGGTGCCAAAAATTATTGAGCTTATCAAGTTTCTTCCGTTCCACCAAGTTCAATTTAGCGAAAAAAGTTATATATTATCAAATAAAAAATTACCAAACTGCATAAAAAATACCCTGATACAAGATATTGAGGTAAGTTTAAGGATCGTTTTCTTTACGAAAAGATGTTTGAAACCATACCTCAATTCTTAATCCTTAAATAATAAGTTATCAATAAAATGATGTTCACGTTTTCAGTCTATTTACAATAAATAAACAAAATTCATATAAAAAAAGGACCTCAAGAAAAACATAACTTTTTTTGGATTCCCATAAACGTAACGGTTTATAGGTGATATTCGATGATGTAAGCCTTCAATGTTGAGTGCACGATCAACGGTTATTAATTTCGTGTTGAATTAGTTACACGGAAACCATTTTCCTTCGTATTAATTCCCGGACGTCGCTTGCGTCCCTGTTTATTCTTAACAACTCATCTCATCATCATGCCATATCTCAAATCCCACAGACTCATAGTATTAGATACGTCACTAGAACAAAACATAGAATACTATTATTATCTTTATGCAAAACAGCTGTTGATCTATTTTACTATTAAGAAAAACTGTAATATAATAGCACATACTAAGTATTAATCACTTTTCTTTTACTTTTAAAGAAACACTTTTGAATAGGGAACCTTATTTATAAAAGAATATTAACATGTGAAATAGTTAAAATTTAAATGTTTATACTCACACTTAGTCCGGTTTCATTTCATATTTTGTTTTAAGTTTCATCCACATATTTTATGCAGGGCTATAATGTTCGCCCTTAATATTTATATAATTCCCATTGTTAATACTTCACTGCAAAACCATAACAGTGTTATACGTAAACAATCGTCACATAAAATAATCAGGAATCAACAACGTTCCATTATGAGACTCGAAACGAACTAACATAGTTTTGTCTACCTCACAAATAAAAATAATTTACGTTTGTCACTTTTGTTTCGTTTTCTGTGATCTACCTACAAAGCTTTATTATACTAAAATTATGATCATAACCACAGATATAGATAGACCATTATATCTGTGATTATAACGAACGACACGCAACACTAATGACTAATATTGGTAATTATAACAAAAAAACAAATTATGTTATCAAATTCCTACTTAAAAAAGTATTAGTAATAACAAAAAGAATAAAGTAATTATTGAAAATTAAATTAAATAAAATAATAATTGGAAAAAAAGTGAGGATCGATCCATCGCCGCAGCGTACGAATCCTACGACTTTTACCACTGCGCCATCATTACTTGTAGAATGATGGTTGAAATTATGAAGTATATCATAAGTTAATTTGATTTATATAGTATTAAAACAACTTATTACAAAAGGACGTAAGTCAAAGTGAAGCATCAGTCTATTGCCTTAAGAAGTTGATGCTGGATTTTTGAACCTGACTGTACATACTTATATTTTTTTTTGTTGCTAAGAGTACTCCCGATTAAGTCATCAATATTCCCTTTCAGTACGCTTTCATTTGATACCCAACTCGAGTATATTTGCAGACCCTCGGTTACCTTTCCCCACTTTCACCCCCATATCTTCTAAACGGCTCAACCGATTTTCATCAAACATGTCTAAGAACACTCGCAGGTAAGTCACCTTTCATACAAAAAAAAAAACTAAATTGAAATCGCTTCATCCGTTCGGGCTCTATGATGCCATAGACAAACAGACAGACACGTCAAACTTATAACACCCCTCTTTTTCGGTCGGGGGTTAAAAAGGTTAAATGTTATATTAATCAGGTTAAAGCGGTCTTGGAACGCAAAAAGTAACTGGAAGAATAGGGGAGTTTTTAGTCAGTACTAGTCTGACAGTCCCTTCTGCTCTAACTAGGGGAGCACTCATATAGACGGAGACCTCTCGCAGCGGGTGGCGAGTTATGGGCGACTCGCTGCCAGACCATTGACCATGTTGGATCGAGGGCGCATTGTGTTCCACGAGTGTCAGCATAATGACGGGGCCCCTTAAGAGGGCCAAAGCCTGCCGGTGTCGTAGGACTTATCCAATTACCCCGACCCTGGAACGTACCTACAGCTGGGCTATTGAAGGACACCGTGGGTTTTAGTCAGTGCGAGTCTGACAGTCACCTCCCGCCCTGAACAGGGTGAGAGGACTCATTATTTTGATGATTATACCACGATAAAAAATGGGGAGGACTCAATTGATGATTTTCCACTACGAAAAAGGTGGCTTACCGAAAACTGGCATGACGCGACCCAAGGATAGCGTGATTTTATTTAAAATGCTTGTATTTTTCTAGTTACTTATTTTGGGTTCACAAAATGTTTATTGGTAGACATAAAAAAACTGCTGTTGTCATTGCCCACAAACCATTGGCAAACAATTTCCATGCAGTTTTCCTTGAATAGCAAGTCTAACTTTTACCTTATTCACTAGCAACATTGCTCGTTCACCTAGAATGACCGATTAATCGCCTTTACCGCACTAACTCGATTTAGTACATTACGTAAACATCGATTATTATAATAATGTAGTTATGTTGTTGTGACGTGTTTACATATTTATTGGAAATTATATGCAGGCATACTGTCTAGTTAATGCAAAAGATTAAAATGCGTATATTTTATTGGTAGGTTTAGATTTTTTTTTCTATGGGCCATTTTTTTATTTTCGAAAAAGAGCGCTCTGTCTTATATTTTTCAGTTGTGTGACATCAATTTTACACAATCCATCATAATTTCTCAAATGAACATAAATAAACCCTCTTCTTTTTGTGGTAAAGTTGAAAATTTGGACGTGCTGACGACTTTACCTACAGATCAACTGATTTATCCATTATTTTTGTAGTGTTTAATATTATTTTATTTGTCTTTGGCAATTCAAAAGTGCTTAACTGGCTTATTTGAAATAAATGTTTTGATTTTTATGGTTGTTTCCATAAATTAAAAAAGAGAATTTTTGGAATATGTACCAGGCGCTCTTAAAATTACTTACATACGTAGAACTAAAAAAATGCAAACTTGTATTGTATTAAATATTAGGTTTATTTTATTATCTTTTCATCAAAAAGATAATTAAACCATCAAAAGGATAATGCCATTATAGATTAAACACCAATAACCCCTAAACGCTAATCGCCATAGGACCCAGCTGGAAATCGCCAGAGAGCAATTTATTTATAGCGTAAACCGACTCACGCGCCATCGTAAATTAGTATATCTTTGGGAGAGCGCGCGCGCGCGCGTGTCGCCATTTTGAAAAAATAACCACTCGAAATATGAATCGGATTCCGTTAATCGATGTTCGAAATGAGAATTGGATTTCAGTTGAATTCGATTGTCATTTGAATTGGGATTCGAATTTTAAACGTTGCGTTTTTGTGAGTTTTTGAATCTGTGTCTCGTGTTGTGTTATTTTGTGAAGTGAGTGTTTTTCGAGGTAATTATTACTTTAAAAAAATATAAATATTAATTGGTTCTTAGTAATTATCATGTGGGGTGTCTATTAACTGTTGATAAAAAATAGGTATAAGATAGATTTTTGCGGTAACCAATTCTCCTGTCACAACGTCAATTTTCTTATCTAAAACGAATTTCCAAACAGAATAAAAAGACGGTAAAACTTTAATAACATATGAAAAAACCTATTATTTAACGTACCGTTAAAACAACACTAAAATACATTGTATGCCTTAAGAACTTTACGGTTAAACGCTAAATCACTGTTACTGTGTTACATTTTACACATAATATGCTCGCCTTTTGATGTCATCCATTGTATTTTCGTGTAACAATTTATAATAACTAGTGATGAATAACTTACATTAGTAATACAATGCTTAGTATTTAAAATCTATTGTAAACTAATGAAATTCGTGACGTTTCTAAAGATATTTACAGTCAACAGAACATTACGATCGTAATCTTAGTATTGCATTATTTATGAATTTGTGATAACATCATTGAAAGGTAAGTAAGTACAGAGGCGCTAACACGAGTGAGAGAATCGAAAATACAAGTATCCTTAATTTCATATCAATGCCTGTCGGTTAAATTTTTGGTAATATGTACAATTAGTATTCCTGGTAAAATCCTAAAATGAATCCTCCCGACCTGGGTGGAGTGGAAGGGACTGTCAGACTCATTCACATTTATATCTATGGTGTTCTTTCCATAGCTCTCTACGATAAGACAGTCTCGTGAATCAATTTTTATATCTCACGAGCTGACCCGGCAAACTTCGTACCACCTCAAAAACACCTTTTAAACCTTCCCTAGACTTCCCAAAATACTTAATTCAATACCAAAATCAGCCGAATCGGTCCAGCCGTTCTCGACTTTTAGCGGGACTAACAAACGGCAATACATTTTTATATATTAGATAATATAAATAAAAAAATATTCTACTTGACATTTAGGTACTCGATTTTAGTCCCGATATTTTATATCTTATACCTACATAAATCCAGACTTGTTGTGATTACTGCTAAAACAGAAAAATGCCGTAAAATTCAACAGTTGAAGGGAATAATGGCGTTGAAAATGCTTATAATATCATCCTAAGTTTTACATAGCTTACTGAACTGCATAACACAAATAATAAACAAAATAACAAATAATCAAAATAATATTTAAATAAAACTTTCATAAAAGCGGTATGACGCTTTTTATATGAATTGATAAACATTCTGCTTCAAGAATATGATATCAAGCGAAAATTCAATGTAAATATATACCTAGACATTGAGTAAATAGACTTATTTATCCATTACACTTCGAAACACAGATGAGACATTCTCGGAAACAGTGTATCTGTCTAGTTTATTAAATGACGATTTTTTTTCTAAGAAATTTCGTATTTACTGCCTGATAATCACTGAAAGTTTTCTCAAAAACGTATCTCCCTTGTTCATGATCGTTTATTATTTATGTCCCTAGGGACATAAATAATTGTTTCTATTATATTTGTTTGCAGATATAAAAGTAATTTCACGGATTATTTAATTTTTTATTAATTTAATAAAACGTGTGAAGAGATTGTGAGAAATAGTAGATTACGCACCAAGGGAGTAAAGCATTGCCTTATGTCATGGGCGTATTGAATCCCGAAACGACACTAAGGATTCTGAGGTGAACCTCCGTAGCGCAGCGAGGAGGTTCAAGTGTTAATTCCCGAGTGAAACGAGGGAATTAAGTTAAGAATCCTTAGTGTAGCGAGGGATTCAAGTCAGCCCAAGACAAGGCAGCTTTACTCCCGAGGAGCGTACTCTGCTTTTCACACCTACTGCGAGGAAATAAATTCGATTTTTGAAATTTGATGTGGTACGACAACCTTCGAACGTGAAGTTGGCACCACTGTAAGCGATCAGCTGTTGCAGTCAGCGGCCGCCATTACTGATCCAACTCCTTGGTGAAAGTTTTCATACGGTTTTCTTTGAGGTTCCAAATTCAAATCACATTATTCCCGTGGGAATAATGAAATTCAGTAGGTACATATATTATTCCCGGCTCGAGCGAGGGGGAATAATGTCATGCTTTACAGTAGGTTTGCCTGACGTATAATATGACATTTACGAGCAAGTAGTGTGAAAATAATTTTATCCACACGTATTATTTTCACATGATTGTGTTACGTTATTTTCACATATTTCACAGTACTTTTTGCTGCTATTCAGTTTTATTTTTATTTAAAAAACACTTCTTTATGATCGCGTTGGTAAGACCATTATTTGGAGAAGTACTTGAGATGTGCCACGCTGTCCTCACCTTCCGCCTGACGTAGGTTCTCACCGGATTGTTTCTTGTGTCGATACGCCCGGGTGTTACCACTGTGTGGACCATCCGTAGGACATGATGGACGTTTTTCCGGCTAGGGCGGACCTGGCGGGCCCTAGTTCAGGCCATGACGGGAATGAGAGGTGGTTACATTTTCTGCAATGCAGTAATGCTAGTGAAGGAGGAGTCGGAACGCGTGAGGAAGAGGACATCATCCACTTGACGACATAGAGTGTTATATCCCCGTCTTCTCTATCCTCTATTTAGTGTCATTATTTTCCTGACCGCGTGAATCATAACCAGAATTTACTCGTGACATCCACCTATACGGCTTCTTCTTCTTCTACTTCAACCTTTAGTCACCCAATGCTGAGTGTAAATCCCTATACGGCTACTGGACTACAAACTCGTTCTTTCCTCTTTTAGCCTCATCATCATCATCAGCTGGAAGACGTACACTGGCGAAGATATGCCACCCCCTTAGACCGCCACGCCGAATGACAATTCGCCACTTGCATTCATCCACTTTTGACCATTTTTTACGTTTTAAAATCATCAAATGAATCCTCCCACCCAGGGCAGGACAGGAGGAACTGTCAGATTTGCACTGACTAAAATTCTCATGTCCTTCAATAGTCCCTTACATTCCACGGTTTCCTGATAAGACAGTCCTGCGATTGTTTACATTTGACTTGCTATCCCAAAATTTTTGAAGGTTTTAGTGTAGTGCTTTTAGTGTAGTTTCGTCTATCTATATTACATAATCTATCTATCTATGAATTCTGTGCCCAATACAAGAGAGGATGTGTCAAATTGAACAGGTGAGTCCCCTCTGTCGGTCGTGCGACCCGGAGTGCCATTACTCTGTAAATCGCACACGCAAATTGATCCTGGCCTGAATCATGGGCTTCAATGGATGTATCTTCATGCTGGTTGGAAGTTGTGGGTTGGTAGAAATCTTACGTAGGTGATCATGTATTGACATGTTCTATAATAAAACTAAGTCGCTCCCCGCCGTCTGTATCTACGCTTAAGAATAAATCTGGTCTTTTCTCCATTCAAAAAAGAAACAGATGAGAGCCACCTCTTTTCTTTCTGGAAATTTTGACTATGAAGCATTTATTGTGGCAGGATATTTAGTAATTGTTTCTTAACGTCCATATGTTTTTATTTTTGATTTCCTCAAATAATGCTCAAACTTGCCCGTAAATCCTTTCTTGTCATACAATTGTTCATGAAAAAAAAAATGGCGACAATGGATATACGTTATATAATTCAGTTTGTAAAATGTCTTTTAAATTGGTCCAATAGTGGCTCAGGGGGCCGATTCTCGGTTTTACAGATGGTGTCGAACACGACAAAACATTCTAATGACGTCATTTTTTCGTCAAATTTTAAAATAAGATATGTCAAATTGGCCATTTGTCGAAGGCAAACGTTAGAGTTCAGTAAAATTTGTCGAAAAAATGACGTCATTACAAATTTTTGTCGAGTTCGACACGATCTCTTAAACCGAGAATCGGCCCCCTGGATTTAAACGTTATACTTCAGGCACCACTGTCTATCGATGCCGTCCCACTCAGTCAGAGTGTGTAGTATTAAAGTAAAGAGTTGGATATCAATTCACTTTTTCACTTTCATGAACATCAAAGCAGAAAATAAAGACACAAGGCGTTAACAAGTACTAACACTCTTGAGACTGATGTCTATAGGCGTGATCGTCGCTTAAGACCACTAGACCATCGTGATAGCGAGGCGGCGCTTGAAACACGTTCCACTATCGGGGCGTGAAGTGGCCTCGTATTAACGTACACTTTCAGTTATTTAACGCCTGACTTTTTTCGAAATACTTAGTGCAACGTTTAAAAAAAGGTTTTACGTATAATTAGGCAAAGGATGATTAAGGAATGTTCGGTTTGTGCTGAGGCGTGACTACAACTTAGGAGATATTCCACGAAGGGCATGCTGACAACGGCACCTGAGCTACTTGCACCTTATCTATTCCACGTATGGTTCCTGTCAAAATTTTTCGCAGGTGCCTGGTGCCCTTCGTGGAGTACCTCCAATTTTGGTGTTCCTTTTTTGTTTAATTACATGGTGTTGTCAAGTCCAGCTAGAAAGTCTAGTCCTGGCTCCGGAGGATATACATAAAAAAACTTCAGGCATCGACATGTCTCTTATAATTGAAAAGGCAGTGAGCAAGCCACAATAAACTACTCGAGGATCTGATAATAATCGATGGGGTAGAAAGGTTCTTTAGTGGTGACCATGAAATGAAATGGAAGGTACAACGTAGGCAGGCCTCCCAGAGTAGGTGGACCGACGACATCGTAAGGGTCGTGAACAACTGATGCGTCCAAGTAACGGAATGTCATCTGGTGCGGTGGTGAAGGGTTGGACTTCATCTGGCAGCACGGAATCGCCTTTTCTCTTTCTGTCGCTTAGAACTACCATTTGCTAGACCGAAACATGCCGATCGCCTTTTTTTTTTTTTTCCTACTCCTCCACTATTCTTTTCTGATTAATTTCGTTGCAGGACCCAAGACAGGTAAATTCATTCTCCGGGACACGTCGAGCTTCATTGTCTCGGCGCTTTTCTGGTGGTTGCCACTGTTGATTCTGGCTCTCAGGAGTTGCAGTGGTTTGGGAACAGTGTGGTGGGTTTGTCCCAAAAAAAAAAAAAAAAATGCCGATCGCCTCGAGGATTCCGCGTGCTATCGCATTATGCTTACTGTCTAAAGAGAAAGGGTGACGGAAAAAGGCGATTCCATGCTGCCAGATGAGGTCCAAGTCTAAGGAGGAGACATTTGTTCAGCAGTGGACGTTTTCCGGCTGATGATGATGACACAATATTCCTATACAAGAAAAATATCATATTTATCTTCGTTTGTCATAAGACGAGATAAACGAACGCGAAACTATCACTAAAAAAAGTACATACGAAAAAAAACACTATTCAAATAAAGAATTCAATCCATTTATTAATCATGAAAATTAAATCGCCTCGTATCTCATATTTCACTTTAAAAATCTTTCCGTTTTAAAAAAACAATGAAAATCTTTTATTTTTTATTCAGAATAAAAACATGCCTTCTGTATAAATTAAAGAGAATAAAACCAAACAAAAATATTTCATCGGGTTTATTTTTCAGAAACTTTTTTGTTTTCTCACGTTTTCTCATCTCTGTTTCTAATTATTTCATTGTTGGTGGTCTTTTACGGTTGACTGACATAATCTGTCACTAATTACGAACGAATGCGATCCATAAACATAACTTGTTATGTCTACCATACATCCACATTATTGACATAATGTTATGATCCGTGTTCAACATACTTTATGGCTTATTGATGAAGTAATTTAATGGACAACATTTTAATTTATGTGCGATTTGAATGACAGATATAACTTGATCCATTGTGTTGACGAGTACCTAACAGAGAAATTTATTATGCGCCTATTTTAAAATTAATTGCGTTATTGTGACCCCATTATTCTACATATACTCAAAATTTTAAGAAGATGCGTATAAGTATCCTTTTGTAGATTTTTCACCCCGGAGAAAAAATGCTTTGGTTTTGTAACAGTTCAGTAAATGAGAGAAAAGATCGCATAATTCTGGATTTTTATATTTTTTTATGAGATGCAAACGAAAAAATAAAAATTAATAAGACTCAGTAGCTGGGTAGCTTTTGAGTCTCTGACAGAATCGATAGTATTAAGGCGCTCCCACACAGCGAGCATTCACCTGTAATCTATACATATAATAAAACTGTAGAAAAAATATTTTTGTACATTAAATAAAAACTCAAAAAATATAGCCAGGGTATTAAAGGACAACCAATAGAACCCATTTCTAGCATTTTTAGAATTTTTGTCTGTTTGTCTGTTTGTCTGTTTATCTGTTTGTCTGTTTGTCTGTGTATTTGTCCAGGTATCACGTAAAATATACGAAATTAATGTAGATAACTTTTATACACAACGATTAAGCGTAACTTGGAGAGGAACTTAGTTTTTGTTTCATTGGAATCGGTTCAGTCTATCAAAAGATATTTGAATTTAAAGTGTTTCAGAAGTTTCTTTGGTCTCACACATTGATTTCGTACGTCAGTTGCGCGATCTAACTTCGAATAGAAAAACTAGATTATTCAAATAACTGGAATGGACTGGAATGGACTGGAATGGACTGGAATGGACTGGAATGGACTGGAATGGACTGGAATGGACTGGAATGGACTGGAATGGACTGGAATGGACTGGAATGGACTGGAATGGACTGGAATGGACTGGAATGGACTGGAATGGACTGGAATGGACTGGAATGGACTGGAATGGACTGGAATGGACTGGAATGGACTGGAATGGACTGGAATGGACTGGAATGGACTGGAATGGACTGGAATGGACTGGAATGGACTGGAATGGACTGGAATGGACTGGAATGGACTGGAATGGACTGGAATGGACTGGAATGGACTGGAATGGACTGGAATGGACTGGAATGGACTGGAATGGACTGGAATGGACTGGAATGGACTGGAATGGACTGGAATGGACTGGAATGGACTGGAATGGACTGGAATGGACTGGAATGGACTGGAATGGACTGGAATGGACTGGAATGGACTGGAATGGACTGGAATGGACTGGAATGGACTGGAATGGACTGGAATGGACTGGAATGGACTGGAATGGACTGGAATGGACTGGAATGGACTGGACTGGCCTGAATTAAGCGCTTAGAACTAAAAAATACATTGTTCAATTCCGACATCCACGCGAACGAAGTCGCGGGCACAGCTAGTGTAACATAAAAGTGCGCGATTTGATGCTCTATTGTCTTCCGTCACTGATACTGAAATGTTCGAATCTGTAACGTTACAATACTAGTGAATGCTCGCGGTGAGGGAGCGCCCTTAAGGCGAAAAAATATTTAAAAAAAAATAATTAAAAAATAGCTTGCCAAAAACATAAGCCTGACAATAAGCAAACAAAACACAGTGCGACACTTCATAGAAAACCTTTTATTTTGTTAAAAAAAATAAGACCAATCTTTCAAAGCACGTTTTCCACAACGTCAAACTTGCATTATTGAGCTCGTAAGCTTAATTTTAGTTAGACAAGCAAAAAATTCCCTCTAATGGAACAAAATACTCTAATAGAAATCCCTCTCACACTTAAACCTAAACAGGGTTTTAAAACAGAACAATATTGTCCGCATAAAGACGGATTTGTCACGTTTTAAGACAAATCTAAAAACACTGGGGACACAGAATAGATAGACACAGAAGACCCGCTTCATAAACTGAGCGGAATCGCACGCACAGATACACGCTTTTTTTTCTTTTTTTTTAGTGTGCTAAAATCATCAAATGACTTCTCCTACCCCGGGCAGGGCGGGAGGGACTGTCAGACTAGTTCTGACTAAAATCCACGGTGTCCTTCAATAGCCCTTTATGTACCGGGGTCACGGTGATGGAATAAGTCCCGCGACCAATAAGTTCCTCAACCGCAGATACACATTTTACGTACAGTAGTAGTGCAAGCACACTCGTGACTGGAGTTTGTTTTAAATCGCCTTTCTAGTATCAAGTAGAGGTGACCTATTAGCACTGTTCTAATTTTCAATTCTTACGTGTAGCCAAACCCTGGCAGGCACTTCTATTACCCAACACTTTCTATCTTTGCCATTGCTTCCAATATGATGAAGAAAAAATTATCGTTAGCAAACTAATATGTTTTTTGACTGCATAACACGAATAAACTGCACAATGCGATAACACCCGGGGTGAACCCCAACGGGCGTCATTGCATTCTCGTGAATTGTAGTTGAATTTACCGTATTCCTGTCTGAGTAGGCGTACCTCCGTTTTTTGCTTCATCTTTAAATTAGGCCTTCTGTGTCATGTATTCTGTGGCGAAAGCCTGTTTTTCTTGGCGAGGGCTAATGGAACGAATTAAGGCGAATTTTCACAGAAACGTTTTATTATGTCACATTATGTTTGAAAACGTTTTGATGGTCCAAAAATGGTGAGAAAGAGGGTTTGTTTTTTATGGTATTTGAGGGCAATGGAAATTATTAGATGAGGGAATTCAACCTTCCATAACTTAACTATGAATTAAGAACTTCCCAACACCACAAGAACTTCTCAACTTCCCTATTGGATCGCAAAACAAGAAGGTATAAGTTAAAAAAAAATCCTATCATATCATTAAAATTATCCCAATCAAACATGGACCTTCTTCCTTCGTAATAGATCGAAACTCTATTCATAGAATTTGACAGATTGGGTAGGTAAAAAGAAATACCAAATACCAGAAATAATTTGACGGATCCGACCAAAAGTGCAAGCGAGTGACAGCCAAAAATATAATTTAACGGAAACCATAAAGTTCAATTAGAATAATTGATGTCGGTTTCCCGTTATAAAATAGTTTAATATTTTTCTACATCGGAATGTTCTGGAATGATAATTATGCAATGTTACATAATTATTTGCATGTGGTGTTAGCACTCTGGTCTGTTATATCTTCCTTACCGTCGCGGAACTATCTAAGCATGTAACCGTGACTCTGGAACGTAACGAGCAATTGAAAGAGGGACATGCCTGTTGGTCTGCTATGCCAGGGTCGTGGGTTCGATTCCCACCCAGGACAAATATTTGTGTAATGATCATTTGTTCTATGTTTGTGTGTAATTTATCTGTAATGTTTATCTATTTAGAAATATATAAGTATGTTTATCAGTTGTCTAGTACCCATAACACAAGGTCTGCTTAGCTTGGTACTAGATGGCGTTGAGTGATACTTGTGGAAAAAAAAAGATGGTCCATTTTAGACAGTACGAGTCTGACAGTATTTTTCACTCCACTTAGAACATGAAAACAGTCATTTAATGATTTTACGAACCCAAAAAAAGGTGCCAAAATCAACTTGAGTTCTACTTTTCAATCCAGTATCGAAAACTTTCGTACTTGAAAAAAATAAACAAATCAATTGGTACGTCTTTATACTTGCACTCAAGCTCGCACGTGGATCACATTATCCTTTAACAAATATAAGAAGTTATCCGTGCGGATAAACGTGGGATACTGGCATAATAACTCCACGTTTTATTGCAAGAGTAAAACGAGTAACCTCCTAGTTCATTTTATTTAAAATGTTATTTGAATTTCGCTATTTAAAATGTTATTTCGATAGGGCTTGGAATCGTATAAGTAATCCATCAGCTATAGTTCGGAGCTTGTAGAAAATATGATCTAGTCTATTTTTTTTAACAGTTTGTTGAAACACTTACGTCGTTTTAAAAGAATTTTCTGAGTAGTTACTGTAACGTTTTAAATATATGTTTTTTTTCCTCAACACGTTTGTCAATGTTTGGCCAACGCCCCGGGCGTCTCCTTCGGTAGCTGGATCGTAAGGTGAAGGTTGTCCTATCCCTCACGCATTCCGCATCCTCCTTCACTAGCATGACTGCTTCGCAGGAGATAACTGCTTCCCAGTCCCCCTCACCCCGCAGCATTACCTCAATCAATGTTGGGCGTGAGAGATCGCCGTGACCTATTGCTTACGTCAGATTTAAGCAAAAATGTATGGTGATGTGAACTCGATTGCTTCAGAGAGAATAGTTGGTAGGCCTTGGTAACCCAAAGACAAATACTGATACTGTCTCTGACTCATGTATCTTGTCTGGTGGTCTGTTATTTTTTAAACTGATCGTAACCATTCTAGCTACTGTTATGGAATTCTTGACGTGGGCGAACATTTTACAACTACATACTAGACTGCCTACATAAAACATACGTGTAACGTGTTTTATATTGACCCTGGTTTTGTTGCTACCGATAAAAATTACATCTTCTTCTATGTATAATTATTTAATTATTTAAATAGGCGGATTATCGTCCTCTTTTTTTTGCGTGGTAAAATCATCAAATGAGTCCTCCCACCCCGGGCAGGGCGGGAGGGACTGTCAGACTTGTACTTACTAAAATCCACAGTGTCCTTCAAAAGACCTTGATGTTCCGGGGTCACGGTGATGATTATCGTCCTCTTCCCAGGTTTTTCCAACTATATTGAGGACAGTTTCAAGTTTAACTAGGTGCAGTTGAATAACAGTGTTTTAATTGGAGTGACTGACAGTGGTCAAACTTTGTAGTTAAAAACATCCTGAAATTATTGTACCCATGTAAATTGATTTTCAATAGGCAGGAAACACATACAGTTAAACATTGAGCAGTGGTGGCCCAGTGATATCGACCCCGACTTACGATTTGTAGTTAGTGGGTTCGAACCCAGCTAGGTGCATTAATTTGTGTAATTTATAACGCCAACTAACATCGTGGGACGATCTAAGCCAGTTACTAAGAACAGGCTAAATTTTAACTCAAAAAGTCTGACAGTCTCTTCCATTCCTGGGCGCGGCGGGGGAATGACGATCTACCCAAAAAATAGTTTGTACAATACTATCATTTATTTTAATATTACGTTACAACAGATCCCTAATCAAATAATTCTATTTGTACAAGTTAACCCCCACCCTTATAGCTACAGACCAACACCAATAAAACTTCAATCAGCAGGACACAAGGCGGGCGCACACTATTGACTGCACATTAATCATACGGTTACCGCGGCTTCCGCTGGTGTGTGCCCGGCTTATTGTTATTAATCGTTCCGGATAACTCAATCGTTTGTGTTGACTTTTATGTGTGGGGCAACTAATGTTTTGAAGGTATGTCGAACCGTGTGTCTATCTGATGATTTTTGTCTTTTGATGTCGTGGTTTAACATTGTTTCGGATGAAAAGTTTGTTTTTGTTATCTTTGGTTTGATTGTCTTCGTTTTTGTGTTGTAGAATAGTTCTTAGTTATTGAAAAGGTGAATTAATTAAATGTTACTCATAAACATTAGCATATGATAATGTTTCTACTGCTAGGACACAGCTTCCTCTCTGTGAGAGGGAGTGGTATTGATAAATAATATGTACCTATACAAAGGGTAACGTTAAAAGCGCAAAACCTCTCGTGGGGTAACTCAGAATAAAAAAAATTTGGTTTTCATACAAAATGAGAAATTGGTCGAGCCCATCAGTATGAAAAATCTATTAATTTTTTTTGCGAATTTCCAAAAGTCTTAGAACAAATATTTTTCAGTAACACGGGCTGAGTTACCCCACGAGAGGTTTTGCACTTTTAACGTTACACGTTGTATAAAAAAGGTAAAGAGGCCTTATCACAAGATTACAGTATTTTATTTACAACGTACTTGAAGTATTTACTGCGATTATTGTATGGGAAAATGGAACAGCGCCCTAGTGTGTGAAGAGGGAACTTTACACAAAAACTGTAAATTCATGATAAGACCTCTGGACTTGTGACATTGCTACACTACAGTGAAACCTTCTTTAATATACTCGTCAAAACAAAATAGGGGCCACTTATTAAATTGCACTTTAATCAAGTATCACTCTTATTCTGTGTACATAATAGATGGTAAATACCTTGTTATGGTTTCTTTCAAGTATTAATATTGTTTCTACTGCATAATTGGAAATTAATAACATTTTTTTAATTAGATATTTGAGATTTCATCGAATGTAAGGTTTGGTGTTTTTTATTTTTCAAACTTCTAACGGAGTTTTCTTCGACTTATACAGCAAGTAGGCTATAACGATTGTTTAATCTCATAATGCCATTTATTCGGAGACATATGGATGCAAAAACAGCCACTTGGGGTGTTACCTTAATCCAGGGGGGGGCATAGCCAGAACAGGTAGGTCTCATGGTGGAATATTCCCAACCAGTGGTTCAGAAAGTTTGAAACTGGTCTCAAAAGACGGGTTATAACACCAGACGCCGTGATCCAAGAAGAAAGTAAGTAAGTAAAGCCTAAGAAGACCAATAAGTTTGTTTAACCGCGCAAATAGAGCGAAAATCTACCGCGCGGACCGTACAAACTCCATTGCGTTGAGCTGCAGGCACCCCTATAATTGATTAGACTATTCCGAATCGACTCCATGAAGACTAACAATACTCAAGAAGATGCTTGGTTCTCCTCCAGCTAACTGGAGCGTATGGTGCAAATCGTGAAACATTTGCAAGGAGAAAAATTATTAAACTGTTTTGAATGGTCTTCATTGCTTTTTATTTATGACTGCAGGCTTATTTTTTTTTAACAAAGACTGATTCATTAGAGTGTAGAGAAGATCTAAACAACAGGTTTCAGATCGTTGCACTTTTGAAACAGACTGTTCCGATGAGATCTGAATTATGCTCTGAGGCGGTTGTCTCTATCACGCAAAACTGAGCTCGCACTTCGTAATACCGTTGCTGTAACTGCTCAAAATTGCGTAGCGTATGTGGTGCAACTCCACATTATCCCATTCGCACAGCAACGAGTACCTGAGTTCATCTTCAAGCAGGATAATGTTCGAGCGGACACGCAGCGACTAACAGTGCTTACATTCGCTGACGTTCGAATTACAATGTTACAGTGGCTACTCAAGATTTTTACCTGAGTTTTATTCAGCATTTAAGAGATGAGTTAAAGAGGAGTGCAAAAGAAAGTAAAATTCTCATCAACACCCAGCTGGATCTCATAAATTGTCTGAAAACTTGCTGGTAGAGATTCCCAAAGAAAATGTTTGGTATTTAATCCTGAACATTCCACCTCCATTAAAATGAGTAGCACAGAGAGAAGAGAGTTAAAAGAGAAGGTTTAAGGAACACTTTGGAACATTAAAGACGTTATTTTTTCGAGTTTTTTGATGTTTTGTGTAAGTTGATACATTCCTGCAATTCCCCACTTTTCATTCAATTTCGTTTAATTTAACGATTGATTGGAATATAAACTTAATTTTTGTGTATTTCCAAGTAAAATCGTTAATATTAATCAGATTCAGTCATTATAACCAGTAATATTTAAATATTATTTAATAAATCGACAAAAATCAGTTGGCCCTTATTTTCTTTTGAGTAGTATATATCTATGAGCAGGGCTGTAGGACTACCTCAGCAGGATACCATGGTCCTGTAAAGCAAAAGGCAACCGAGGGAAAAAAGGGGATTTTTTTTTAGTAATAGTCCAACAGTTTCTTCCACTCCACCCGGGATAGATTTTGATTATTTTACCGAACAAAAAATATCCTACAGTTAAAACATCAGAGATGGTTTATACAGCACGTGAGAAAAAATTATTTGTACATTTTTTGAGCACCAAACTATCATTCATGTATTGATTGTTTTTCAAGCAGGAACATATAAAATACAATGGCAGCTTTAAGCTTCCTTTTCTCTTTTTATGTGTAAATCTTCAAAAACCATAAATGAAAATAAACATCATTCACATAACTAAAAATAAACATCGAGCTATCTCAAATAAGAATTCGAGTTAATCACGTTTCTGGAGTGAAATAAATACCTACACATTAATAAAATACCTATTAATTTGAAATAAAATTGGCTTACGTTATAAAATACGATAGAGAAAAGTTGTTCTTTTTACTTCACGGAAAGTATCATGCATCCTGTAACTTCTTGTGGAGATCAAAGAAGCACTTCAATTTTCATATGCATTCCGATTAAGCTCTTCTAACTTTACCTTAAAGTCAAGAGAAAAAAAAAACATTTATTTGGCGCAAAGGGACCACGATAAACACACACTTTCAAAATAAAAATAAAAAACACAGAAAAAAACCTTTATCATTCACAAGAAAAAATAAAAGTATAATTTTTGTGTTCTATACTTGACCATTCTCTTTTTGGCACAGCCGTGAGACGGCCAAAAAGAGAATGGTCAAGTATAGAATATCACATAGATAGAGTATCACAAAACCAAAGTCTAGACTATCCTTTTAAATTCCCCAATCCCTGAAATCTCCAAGGACCACGTTTCCAACACGCAACCATACTTAGAAACAACAACAAGTATAAATGCCTCTAAACGTAATGCATCGCGTGCGAACTGCCGCAGTGCCGGTGCTAATTGAAGGCCAGATCTGTTTGTTTAGCAGTAATAGGTAGGACTCCTGTGGAGTGCAGGCCTCGGAGAGTCACGAATGTTTAGTGAGATTGAGCTGTTTGTAATGAGTGGTGAGATGGTTCACTCAGTAGGGGACAGAAGAAAATTTTATCAAGTGTTAAGAGAGAATGAAGTAAATCATCTTCCGTAACACTTTTTCTTCTCATTCGTATTATAACTACATAGTATAAAACAAAGTCGCTTCCTGACCCTATGTATGCTATATCTTTATAACTACGCAACAGCTTTTGATACGGTTTTTTTTATTAGATAGAGTGATTGACTGGCCTGTTCGTCTAGTGGTTAGTGACCCTGACTGCTATGCCGGGGGTCGTGGGTTCGATTCCCAACCAGGACGAATGTTTGTGTGATGAGCATGATCATTTGTTCTGTGTCTGGGTGTAATTTATCTATAATATGTATGTATTTAGAAATATATAAGTATGTTTATCAGTTGTCTAGTACCCATAACACAAGCTCTGCTTAGCTTGGGAGTAGATGGCGTTGTGTGATAGTTGTGGAATATTATATTATTATTATTATTCAAAAGGAAGGTTTTTATGTATAGGTAACATGTAACACTTGGAGCCGGCAGGGATCGCTAGTAATATTATAAAACTGATAAGTTCGTTTGTTTGATTACTTTTGTGTTATAGTCCGTAATTACGGTAAAAAAACTGAGCATGTTAAAAATGAGTTTTTAAAACGATCAACTTAGAAACTATGCTGAAACAAAAATTATGAAAGTAAAATAGGCAAAAGGAAAGTGAAAGTTAGAGTAGCCATTAATACGAATACTATGTTGAAAAATATTAGCTAAACATAAAATAAGGCATAAATTGACAGGAACACAGCGATGAATAAAAAAGTAGTTTTGAGACAATGTCAAGTCTGCCTAGCGAGTCAAAAAATGCATTGCAATTCCTAAATTGCTCAATTAAACCACTACGTCACGTAATAAAATTTTAAATCGCTTCAATACACCATATCATTAGCTAACTTACAGCCATCATAGTTTCTACCCTAAATAAAACGCTATTATCTTCAACAACAAAGCAAAATGCACAGCTACTGCGTAATCCAGGTCGTCAAAACACGACTTTCAACTAGTGTTTTTTCAAAACACATACTTTAGAACATTTTCTAAAGAATAACAACAATACGGACATACCTATGTTTAAACGCGATTACCATCCCACAGCGGAGCGGTTCGCGCTTGACCTATTTCCAACTACAATCGTTAACTGGGTAACTATTTACATTATAAAAGAATTCTTTAGTATAACACTTGCATTTTGAAGTACGTAGCAAACGATGATGTGTCCATTCTCCTTTATATTTTGCAAAGAGTTTCTGTCAATCAATTTTTGTGGAAGTTTTGATGGAAATGGGGCAAGTCTTGTTTTGTGAACTAGGTTCTTGTCACTGTCAAGTGGGATTGTAGTCCTGTCACTGTCATTTTTTGATTGACAGTAGAAAGAGTTATGTTTTTGTGTATTTCGTCGGCATTGTCTTGGAAGAGCCTTAAAACTTTCTTTACGGAAAAAATATGTGCTAATTTTTGAAGATTATTTTAGATCAGTCTCATTGATTAATAGTCGTTACGTACACCGCGACTCCGGTATACAAAAGGCTACTGAAGGACACCGTGGATTTCAGTCAGTCAAGTCTGACAGTCCCTCCCGCCCTGCCCGGGGCTCATTTGATGATTTAAAAAGTAAAAAATAATAATAATAATAGTCGTCCTGACTCAATTGAGTCACTAATTCACTTTTAACATGCTTAAAGTCAAAAATATATTTAAATTAAGCTAATAAAAAGTACTTTTAAAGAGGGGAAATTGAATTATTTATTCGCAATTTCAATAATATTGTCAAAATATCAGAGAAAGCAAACATTTACTAAAACGTGATAATGAAAGTTAATACAAAGGCGTACCTATTTTTATTTATAAAATAATAATTTCCAGAAAAAAAACCTTATTACTTGTTGTTGTCAACAGTTCATCCGCCAAGGCTTAAAAAGAAATAATATCTCTCAACAAAAGAGATAATTTTATTACAAGCTTCTCAGAAACGGCCTTGGAAAGTTAACCCGATTATCTTTATTGCTTTTTCATTCAATAATAAACTCAAAATTATGTTTACACATTATACTTTACGAGTGAATTGAGCCAAGTGGACTCATTAAATTATTTATCGGTCTCCATATAATTAAATTTAGTAGTAATTATAAACAATTATAAGTAGTTTTGTAGCGCATGTCTGGTGACGTCACCGGTTTTCTTAATTCAGTCTTACTCATTTTTGCTGTAATAGGCAGAAGCACGAAAGTCTAGGCCCTTAGCCAAACAGCAGACGACAATCGTTATCTTTAATACATTTTACACCATTTTACCAATTGGCGGCACGGTTAGCGCATTGGCTGAGCGTTTGGACTGGTACACTGCGTGTCGTGGGTTCGATTCCCGCACGGAGAAAATATTTGTGTGATCCACAAGTAGTTGCTTCGGGTCTGGGCGTTTGTGTATGTGAGTTTAATGTTTGTAAATGCACCCACGACACAGGAGAAAATCCTAGCTTTGGGGTAAAGTAAAAAAAAAAAAAGTCCTAAATAACAGGGAATTGGAATACCAAGAAGTTTACAATGCCAGACATGTGGAAAACGCAGATTCTGCGTTTATTTTTACATCTTCCATATTTGTCTTCAAACACTATCACGGTCGCTCAGATATTTCTTAGAGAAAAACATCGAGAAACATACACAAATATCAATCCAAAAACGGTTTTCTAAATCAAGATATTTCTGGCGACAGCGCAGCCGCTGTCCAAACAGATTCTTGCACGGCATCGGAACTAAAATAAACGAAAACGAAGAAATAGAAGAACACATAAAATGTACGTCAAACGTATTATAAACAAGTAATAATTAAGGGATATATTTAACGCCACTTCCAAGTTTGTCGTCAAGTTAAAAAAAGATCACCAATAAATCTCTGCAACCTGTATTCTTTTAAGACTCTGCATTCGAAGCAAATGAAAAAGAACTTTAGGGCGGAGTAGTAGAGTAAAATTTGAGTGTAGAAAGTTCTTCGCTACTCATTACCCTAACGTTTGATGTAAAGTTCTTTGATCTAAGTGACATATTGTAAACTGTAGATGATTTGAGACAAGCGGGAGCACTTTCTGTGGCTAAAGATGATGTCGTACGCATTGTTCGAAATATTTTCTACTAATTATAGAAACTTTAAAGGCAAAAAGATTAATGTTGTGGAGACTGACAAGGGTTGCTATGCGAGGGGAGAGTACAAAAATGTGGTTATGATTGACATACCTAAAAATAAATATTTTTGATAGATGTGATGGTGTCAAAATGAAATATGACTCCATAGTTACAATGTTTCCGGGTGAAAAGTATTACAGTGAAACTAAGACAAAAGTTGTCTCAGTTTAAATGATGGTAATGTTTTGATTTCAAGACATTTTGAAGACAAAAGAAAATAAAACAATGGAGGACGCCGATGATAGTAGAGTACAATATAGGTAGTGAAAATTGCAATAACGCATGGTCTTAATTTTAACCTCATTAATTATTTATTTGAAAAATATATCGCTAAAAGATCAGATACATTGGTAAGTATAACATAGAAAAAAAAAAAGATTAAAATTATCACAGTTTTTGGCGGAACTCCAATGTTCAAATCACTTGTCATCACTATCCATCTAGCCTTTTGCCAACCCAACCGGATGGAGGCAGCTTTTTTTTTTTTTTTTTTTTAACGTGGTAAAATCATCAAATGAGACCTCCAACCCCGGGCAGGGCGGGAGGTACTGTCAGACTTCTACTGACTAAAATCCACGGTGTTCTTCAATAGCCCTTTATGTTCCAGGGTCACGGTAAGGAAATAAATCCCGCGACCCCGGCAGGCTTTGGCCCTCTGTGAGGGGGCCCCGTCATTTGCTGACGCTCCTTGAGGCGCGCGTGGAACACAACGCGCCGTCGACCCGGGCATGGTCCATGGTCGGGCAGCGAGTTGCCCTTTACTCACTGCCCGCATGCCCGCGCCTACGGTGGCCGGAGATCGCCTCGCGACGTCCGACGCCGTGGGCGTTCACCACTGCGGCTGGGATGGAGGGAGGACGCTATCCTCTCCCTCTCGCGGCCCGCCTCCTCCTTTACGAGCATGACTGCTTCGCAGAAGGAGGCGACCGCCTCCCACTCCGTCTCGCTCCGCAGCATGGCCGCAACCAATGCCGGGCGCGAGAGGTCCCCGCCTATCGTCGCTGTGAGGACACGGCGGGGCCCCGCCCAAGCGGGGCAGTCCTGCACCGTGTGCTCCACCGTGTCCTCAGGGCGATCCGCGCAGTGGTGACACCCGGGCGTCTCTTCCTTACCCATCAGACACAGGTACCTCCCGAAACTTCCGTGTCCGGTGAGGACCTGTGTCATGCGGTAGGTGAGGACGCCATGGCGTCTCTCCAACCACTCCTCAAAGAGGGGTCTTACCGCCGCTATTGCAGCGTGCCCGGATGGAGGCAGCTAGTAAATGAAAATACTGCCTGATTAATCATCAGCCTTATTCCCACTGTTAGAACATAGGCCTCCTCCCTGTGAGAGGGAGTGGTCCATAATCCACCATGAGGAACCAGTGCGAGTTGGTAGATGTCACGAATATATGTCTACGAATTTGATAGTTCTAGGAAATGCCGGTTTTCTCACGATGTTTTCATTCACCGTTTTGAAAGCAGTGGTGTGGTGGTAGTAATGAAACTATTACACAAATTAATGCACCAGGCTGGGTTCGAACCCATGACCTACCACTGGGTCAATACCACTGGACCACCACTACTCTCTCTCTGTCTGATTCACAAACTCATAAAACTAAAATAATTTATCATCTGACCAATGAAATTAACATAAAACAACCCCACATACAAAATTCCTCACAAACGGATACGGGCAGTCTTTAATCCCTGTCTCTTTTCATACAGTACAGTCACAGCAGGATATTAATGGTAAACTTTATTTTAAAAATCAACCCATTAATTAATTTAATTAACATCATACGGCCATAAAAGCATGAGTATAAAGAGGGGAATCTACATACACCGTTTCCTTTTTAAAGTTTTTTCGTATTTATTGTTTTCAACTGCAAGCATATTCCTGATGGAGTAATTTTAAAAGTTGATGGTTTCGGGTCAATTGGGAACTGGGACGTGCAATATTTACTGGGTAAATACCGTGGATCTATAAACGAAAGTAAATATTAAGAGTTATTGATGCTTTCGCTTTGGGTCTGTCACGATTGGAATTGGGTTGAATGTGTAGAAGATAGACAGTTTCAAAAGAAATATATTTTAGAAAGGTCAACTTGTTTTCGTTTATGGCCAGATGTATAATGTGGACAGGGTTTTTTTATGTAAACCATAATGGTGACAAGCAAGTATACGGCCCGTCTGATAGAAAGCCGTAGTCTTGTGGAATCTTGCAGATGTATCGCTTGTGCATTTGACCTTGCAACTTTATCACACCTTTCTTGAGGAACGAAGAAATTGGAGTTTAGTAGTTTCTGCTACTATGGAAAATTCAAAACGAAATCTAGGAATTCATAGCTTTTCTTCTTCTCTTGTTTTAATATGTGTTATGGAATGATCATCATGATTCTTTAATGAACGATCTTTGACAGGCACTTAATGAGCTCCAAAGCCCATTACTGTTTTATCAAAGTATACATCTATAAACAGAAACCGTATAAGCTACATTTTTCTTCTACCAACTACTTAAGCTTATTCAATCAACACTCTATTTATCCTAAGCCATCGACTTTCAAAGGGGTACTACCAGTTATTTATACAATGTCATTTTAAACATGACTATTGAGATTCTCAGAATCGTCTGCGGTTAGATTTAAATAAATTTCTGTCTCGTTGGCGCCACAGCAATTAGTATCAGCTATGTGAATCATGGTGAACGCTTTGTACTTCGGAAACTTTGTGCCTTTGAATTTTCATTCGAAATTAAATGGAGTTAAAAATATGGGTTATGAATTTAGGGAGTTGTTTTAGTTGGGCATTCTCTCTTTGGTATTTCCGAAATGGTTGGTTGTCTGCTTTAGGATACCTTACACGGATTGCTCGAGCAGTTAGAAATTGATACACAGTTCGAGCAGTCAAATTCGACTGCTTGATGCCGCCATTCCTAACTACGCCGGCAGCCGGTCTATCAACTGTCCCTGCAGTTTGACCGTTCGAGCGGTTCCGTGTATACATCATGTCAGAATCGCTAAACAGATTTAGATGAAACTTTTCACAGATGTAAATTATAGATAACCATATAGGTCACTTTTTTATCCCGGAAGTATGATCACCTTTATTTTTTATGTGGCAAAATCACTAAAATTAGTCCTCCCACCCATGGCAGGGTGAGAGGGACTGTCAGACTCGTACTGACTAAAATCCACGCTGTCTTTCTATAGCCCTTGACGTTCCGGGGTCACGGTAACTTAATAAGTCCCGCGACGTAGTAAGGACTGAGGCAATTAACGAAACGAACTCGGAGCATGCGAACAGAAAGAAGAGGGAACGGAAAACACGCATTAGTTTTTATAGCGTTACTTTACTATCTGCTAGCTTAAAATATTTCATTCATTTTTGATATTCGATCACCGTTATCGCTAATAAAATACCTCAAATAAACTAAGCCCTAACGCCAAAAGAAAAGACATTTTTCAGTAAAACATCATCTTTTAGCATTCTCGTCGAAAAATATTTCCAAGGTCCCAACAATATTGCTACTTCTACAATATCAATGAGCAGACATAAATCCCGCAGTTCCAGTAAATCAAACTATTGAACAAAATCATTCTGGATTTAGATCCCTCTACGTTGAAGAGCCAAGTGAATTGATTGGCAAGGGCCATCACAGCTATCCTAATAGTGGGGTAATGGTAGCAGTTTGTTGAATCAACACTAGCTCCGTACGAATTGAGATTACAATTTATAATGTTTTGTCTAGCCGTCTATTTTAGTATGCTTTCCTAGTAATTTGTCGGATACTTGCGGATAATTTGATAGACTTTGAAGTGCTTTTAAGATGGTATTTTAACTGTATTATTTTTATAGTTTTTAATGATTGATTGATTTATTGGTTGCGTATTGAAAATTCTGTTGCCAAGGTCTTTCTTTTTTTTTCTTCTTATGATTGTATTTATTTTGTAGATTGACGTAATAACTCTTCGATTAAGTATACTATGTCTAGCGGTACACTTCTTCTGCTGTCAGATTTAAGTCAGCCAGCTTTGAGAGCCTTACAAGCCTTTGATTTAATAACAATGGCATATGGTTGTTTTCGGGGTTTCTGGATTACCATGATGTCTTAATTACTATCGAACTTTTTGAAACATAAATCTTTATTTAGCAACAAAATCATGTTTGGCCACTATCTCGCCGATGATAAGCAATGATGTTGATAGTGAACGCACTTGCCTAGGAGTAACTTTTGCATTCTTGACTTAAGACCTCATGGTTGTAGATATCAGGAATTAAAGACTTGGAAAGTATAGGCAAGTGCTGTACCTATGGACGCTTTTACCTGTGGACGCCGTTAATTCCGGGGAAAACAACACGAGAAAAAAAAGATGGCGTTACTTCAAATCTGTCAAACATAGACAAATGCTTACGGCTGCGTTCAAGTTAGTATTTTAGGGTTGCCCGTTTTCCCATAAATTAATGGTGTCTACGGGTACAAGCGTCCGTAGATACAGCACTTGCCCCTATACATACTTGTTACATACATACTTGTCACAACTCAAAACCTCGATAAGGCACGATACTTAGTATCATGATGGCCGCAACCATATGAACAACATAAAACAAAATTGTTTTCGAGAAAAACCCCATTTTCTCCAGACAAGATCTATATACCTCAAACCAGGTAATCTCCAGAACAATCAAAGAGTACAAATGTAAAAATAAATGAGCATTAACGACCACATCCGCATTTAGTGTCTGTTCCCAACAATCTTATCGGTGATGGTTACAAAATGCCCTCGACACGCGATCTCGTCCCGCCGATGTCATCTATTTGAGCGGGACATCATGGGGGTACCTTGACGGGACAATTTGTTGCTATTCAATCGTCATTGGCGATGGTTTTGGTGAGGGGTACTTGTGTAATGTCTGTTTTTAATTTGGAAGTGATGAATTTGGGGTTGGGGTGTGAATGTCATGAGTGATAGTGAAGATGTTATTTTGGTTAGGGAGATATTGGACATGCGTTTTGATATGGCTATTAACTGGTGTGATATTGTGAAATCGATCTTTATTATTGTTTTATTTAAGTAACAAAATGCTTTATCAACAAGTAAACGTAACATTGTGGGAAAAGTGAGATGTTAACTATGGTTGGTTATTATGATTCGTTTTGAATTTTTGAGATTTATTATTTATGATTATCTCGGTTGAACGTCGAATAAAATCTAATGAGCAACTACAATAATTTGATATAGGAATATAAAAAATGGTCTGTCATGATCATCTTTTATCGTCGTTTATTCATCAAAAATAAGTCCTCCTAACCCACCCAGGGCGGGATGGGAGTTACTGCCAGACTTGTTCAGACTACAATCCACGGTGTTCTTTAATAGCTCTTAACGTTCCATGGTCACGGTTTCCTGATGAGATAGTCACGCGACCGCTTACCATGACCCTGGATCTTAAAGAGTAAATTGAAAGAATAAGGTCGATTTTAAACAGTACGAGTCTGGCAGTCCTTTCCTCGCATTTCATATTTTCATCAACTAAAACAGAAAATAGTACACACACCGGCAAAATTAGGGGAACACTAAAAAAAGGTCGCATTTTTGTCAAATCTTTCGTTGATTCGATCAGTGTTTCCATTTTTTAGGTTCCTACCCTGTAAATACACGGCATTAGGACATTTATTGACAGCTTCTAACAGTCCAACAGAAATTATACCCTCTTAAGTGTTTTTAGGCAGTCAGCGCTTCTGAGTGTTATTGTACTGAAAGTTCGTTTTTGCTGTTAATTTTTGCTCTAGCACATGTTGTGGTGTCTGTATAGTGAGTTTACATTGTATTGCATACAAAATGAGTGATTTGGCTGTAACAGAAGTCGCTAAAGCTGTGACAATGATCAAGGAAGGTCATTACTACCGCTCAGTTAGTCGAACATTGGGTGAATTAATATCCATGATCCAAAGTCATGTACAATGGTACAGTCAGATTGGATCTTATGTAAAGAGACTCAGACAAGGCAAAAATCGCGCAACGAGCGAGTCCCACAGACTACCTTTTTATAAGAATGCAAACTCTGAAAAATTGTTCTCTAACGACTCTTTAGACTCAAAAACAAAAAAATTGGGACTATGAATGTGACAAAAAACATTTCATAGGATTTTTAGATCTCTGTTTCATACCTGAGTGCAGTCAGAGAACCACCATGGTTGACAATTAAAGCTGTGTGAGCTGTCAAAGACAAGCCACCCCACACCATAACATACTCTCCAATGTTTGACACTGTATTGATAAAATTTGCGTGCTTCAAACGTTTTCCTTGATATCTCCACATCCATTTACCCCATTTATTAAATTTAAACAAAAACGGCTTTCATCAAATAATAAAACTCGACTCCATTCATAGGACTAATCTTGTTGCTGACGAGCAAACGCTAATCTTGCATTGCGATGATCTACAACAAAATTTGGAGCTTGTTCTAGCGTGTTTGACTTCAAATCAAATTCATGTAACCTTTTTCTCATTGTTTTATCACTAACACGCACGTCCTGCACTTATTCAAGGTAATTTACGGCCTGGACAGCCTTAGAGGACGATTTTTGAGAGTTTGCATTTTTATAAAATGGTAGCCTGTGGGACTCGTTGCGCGATTTTTGCCTTGTCTGAGTCTCTTTACATAAGATCCAATCTGTCTGTACCATTGTACATGACTTTAGATCATGGATATTAATTCACCCAATGTTCGACTAACTGAGCGGTAGTAATGACCTTCCTTGATCATTGTCACAGCTTTAGCGACTTCTGTTACAGCCAAATCACTCATTTTGTATGCAATACAATGTAAACTCACTATACAGACACCACAACATGTGCTAGAGCAAAAATTAACAGCAAAAACGAACGTTCAGAACAATAACACTCAAAAGCGCTGACTGCCTAAAAACACTTAAGAGGGTATAATTTCTGTTGGACTGTTAGAACCTGTCAATAAGTGTCCTAATGCCGTGTATTTACTGGGTAGGAACCTAAAAAATGTAAAAACTGATCGAATCAACGAAAGATTTGACAAAAATGCGACCTTTTTTAGTGTTCCCCTAATTTTGCCGGTGTGTGTATTATAGAAAAGACAAAATAATAATCAACTGTAGTGAAATTAACTTCCGGACACAAGTTGTGGATTTAAACAAATATATTGACAGTATTGTAAACAAAGCCAAGTTTGTTATAAGGAATTCTCAGAATAGTCTTCATATTACAATTTCATATCAGAAGCGCATCATCTAAGGGCGATTGCCGATGACGCGACGCAATTCGTCCGATTCCAACTACAAGGGAAAGTCGCCCTTATCATTACGACATATGACATAAAACATGCCGCTATCCAATGGGTAGATGAGAAACAAAACACGATCGCCACGACGACGACGTAAATCAATCGAATTGCATCATTATATCCGTAGTAGCAAGGATGATTTTCGTATATAGTTAGTAGAAAATCAAGTAGCAAGGATGATTTTCGTAAGTATATAGTTAGTAGAAAATCGCAAATCGCACGATTCGCGTCATGAGCAAGCTCCCTAACAGCGATACTCCGATTCCACTCAAAACGTCAGCGCACCGGTTTATTTGTCCGTATTTGTAAACCAAATATCATATCCTGCAGGGATCGTAAACAGTAGCAGAAATATACGAACTAATAAATGTTAGGAATGATATATGGACGAGAAATACTTGAACTATTAATTTAAACGGTGGCAGCAAATCATTTTTGGGTGTTACAGTATAAATTAAAAGCGGCGTAAAATATATTCTGTTAATAGGATAATTTTATTAAATTGTGAATAGATTCCATTTTACGTATATCATCGTTTAAATGAATCTGCTGAAGGGACATTTTTAGACCTCCAAGACAGAATGAACTGGGTTAAGTTAACCCAACCATTATTTAAGATTTTTTTTTGAAAACACTCCCAAAGTCTCATGTTCACTTGTTTTTACCACTGCCTCGCTGGTCTAATCGGTGCAAATGCTTCCGCTGAGCGTAAGGTCTTATTCGATTCCTAAGTCCAAAGTAGTTCTAAGTTTAAATTCCAAAGTATGATTGGGTTATCCATGAAAAATAATGTTCAATAGCAGTCAGGGAGTCGCGGTTTGTTTCCAGATCGATAACATGTAACTTCCAATAATTACTTATACGTCTTTTCAAGACTGGTGGTCAGACTTTCAGGCCATTGATGACTAAATATTAATGAATGGTCACCCATCCACAAATCAACCGTAGTAAGCGTAACTTAAAATTGGTGATAAAGAGGTTCTTTTTTTACGTGGTTAAAATCTTTAAGTGAGCCCTGCCATTCAGGACAGGGTGGGAGGGGACTGTCAGACTTGTATTGACTAAAATCCACGGTGTCCTTTGATAGCCTTTAACGTTAAGGACCCACGGTTATCTGATAAAATAATAAAGGCTTTGGCCCTCTATGAAGAGAGGCAGTCGAAAACTCATAAAAAAAAGTTTAACCGCCTTCAAAAACAACCACAAAAAATGGTAAAATAACCTACAAAATAACTTTTCTTCCTGAAGTCGGTGGCTTTGTTTTTTAATTCGTTGTTTTTTGCCAAATCCAATAATTTAATTCTTTATGGGACCAAATGGCAAATACCTATACTGCATCGAAGTAAAAGAATCAAAATAATCGAACTAGAAATCGGTGTACATATTGAGAACCTCCTTTTTTGAAGTCGGTTAAAAAATTAAATTGAAATAGAAAGGTAACAGAATTTTTGCTCTTAACTGAGGCTCAAAATAACAACGTAACGTATGAAAAATCCTCCGTGTCTGCAAAACGAACAGAACTCCAACCATATTGTTCGACTATTTATACCCGACAGAACTATTGTTTTTTGAAAAAACATCGAACGTTCAGATGCGGCTGCCATGATATTTTTTTATGGTCACCGTTTTGCAGACGATTGTAACTCTTTGTGACGGTCGGGAAACGTTTTTCTAGTATTTTTATGAATATTTCTTTTTTAACAGTTTCATTCTGGACGAGTTTTAAGCCAGAAATAAAAACTGAATTTTTTATAACAGTTTTAGCTTGAGGATGAGTTTTATATCTGTGGGTATCATAGTTCTGTGATTAACACTTGGTTGAGACTACAGGTAGCGACACAATAAAATTATTTAGAAATTAAGTCATTAACATATTATGCAGTATTCGTAAATTGTCTTGACTCCGCCTCTGAATGTCGAAGTTTGAAATGTCGACGATTGTCTATCATAAATTCATATGTCTTTTCCTAAAATGTCCATTTCCCAGAATGTCCCGTCCTAAAACGTCCATTTTCCAAAATGGGACATTTTGGAAAGTGGACGTTTCCTTCCCGAAACGTTCTTTTTTCAAAATTACCAGGTCAAGCTTTAAATATAGGCTCCATCTCGGCGCAAAAAAATACACTACCGCTCCGAGAACAAAAATAGACATAACTCTAAATTCCTAGCAAACGATCGTTTCAAAATTAAAACCTCACTAGGAAACACTTCGGGAAAACTGCTAGTCTTTTCCCAAAAAGCAATAAACCAAAACTATTTGCTTATCTCCCAGTGCCATTACAGAATTAGCGCCAGCGGCCAAACAGTGTCAATAAACTGGGACCTTGGTCGCAAATCCACACATTCCCGCCGTGCCTAGCCCGATGACATTAACTGTCGTAATTATATTGTCGTGCATACGCTCAGTGTGCAAACAATTGCCGTCCGCCGGAAAATTAGGTGCGCGAATTACTTTGAATGTTTAATTTGGAGGACTTGTTAGTTGTATAGTGTAAAAGGGGTAATGTAATCAAATGTGTGGGCTGTAATTACTACGTGGTGTTTCTGGGTAGTGTTTGTGAGCAAATCTTTTTAGTCGTTGTACTCACTTTAACTGTGTAAGGTTTGAATTATATTAACGCCAAGCAAATATTTATTAAAAAATTAAATATTCGTTGAACATTTTTCTAAAAAACGTGTAACCACAAAACAAACCGTAACCTGAACGAGCTTTGCGTAAGACGGTTACAGTCTTACCACAAAAAAAATTAACTACATCTAACACTAACTTGTCTTTAAAAAACTATCAACTACAGATGACATTTCACGTTGATATAAGGGTCATTTTCCTGTTTCATTTTTTTTAAGCTTTCAACAGATACTTATCTTTTTTATGCTAAGACGGTAAATGTTTAACATTTATACATTTATTTAGTACGAACTGTGTTTTAACTTCAAGCAATAAATTCATATTGAATAGTTTTTCCAGGAAACATTCAAGATGAAGCAAAGTGACTTTCATTTTATTAATGCTTTTGCTTTTGAAAATTCTGCGATTATGTTAAACGTTTTACTTTACAGTGCATAGCAGTGTAAACACCAGTATTGTAAACGCAACGATAGAGTAGAAAATAGTCCTGGGTTTGACTCCGAGGTCAGGCAAAAAGAGTTAAACTTCACATAGCAGACAGACTCACTAATATTATTGTGAATCCGTTTCATTTTTGTTTTGCCGATTTGTTTAAGTTGCTAAAATATGTTTAAGTTTACCCTTACATCTAATTAGGTAACAAACACCTATCAAAACAGAAAGTTTATAAAAATTGAAAATAAATTAATGTTACGTGCCTAAATATTTTTGTACGAAAAAACATGTTTCATTTAAGCCACGCCCACTAAAAACCATCACCCATCCTGTATACTAATTGAATCAGTTAATTAACAATTTCAAGGTAAAGGAAGCGTGGCATCCGCGGGTAGGTGACGCAGGGGATAACGCGGCGAAGGGAGGGGAGGGCCTATTATTAGGAAGCGGCGGAAGTATGACGTCTGACGACCAGTGTAAGTTGATCCCTCACCTCGGGGAGATGATGCGTGAGCGACATTTTTGTTGTGTGGCTTTGTAGCTATTTTGAATTTGTTGTTACTGGAATTTTGAATATTGTCGGTTATGTTGGCATTATTGTTTGTCATTGAGATTATAATTTATTATTAGGAGTTAGATTGGTTTGAGAGAAAAATCTGACACAATAAGAACATGAATTGTTGTTATTTTTTTTTTACATTTTTTTAAAATTTTTGTGACTAGAAAAGCTTTGAGGTGGAGACATTACAACAAATTACTTTGTGCCCTAATGCAGGTACCTAAATACTGTTTTTTTTTTATAATGCGATTTCAATAGTGTAGCATTTAATAAACCATTTATTTTATCCTTTTAAGTTCAAACTCTTGTCAAATACATTAATTTCTTAATTCTAGTTATTATGCAACCAAATAGCAATTCACAAATAAACAATCCAGAAACCTCAGTGTAAACCGATTGTATTGTGAAACTAGGTTGTCTTTGTGTGTGTATTTTCAAATCAAATTAACAAGTAAAGGCACCAAATATTTCATATCAAAACCACCTTATTAATAATCATAAAATCATAAAATTCTTCTCGAAACAAAAGCCGAACCATCTTAAATAACATGCCATACCCTCATGGGGGTCCTAAATAAATTGGCGGGGGCTTCGCATAACTCAAACTGTTGTCTGAACAAGGCACATACTTGTGGGTATGCCATACCTTGTGAGTTAATAATGTCAAATTATGTCGACATGGCGATGAGAAACAAATTGTTTTTTTTTTTAAGGAAAGATGGAGGTGTAGTTGGAGAAAGAATTATGGTTCCGGTTTACCATTACATTACCGATGTTTCTATTTGTTTTGTTGGTCCCGGCTGTCATTTGTAAATCTTTGACCGTCGTTACTGTTAGTCAGAAGCTCTAAAGTCTGATAACCAGTCTTACCATGGGGTATGGTATTGCCCAGTTACTGGGTTGTGGAGGTCCGACAGGCAGTCGCTCCATGTAAAATACTGATGTCCAGCTGAATCTGGTTTGACTGGAAGCTGACCCCAATATAGTTGGGAAAAGGGTAGGCAGATGATGATGTATCTATTTGTTTAACTATAAGATAATAAGTCTTATTCTATTAATTACAGTCATGGTTAGATCATGAAAATACTATACATAATGATTTTTTAAATTTGATCTAAACTTGAAAAGAACATGCTGTATATTTTGGCGGCATAGTTAGATTTGGTCTACTACCAACTAACAGATAGACTGTTGCGCTTTGTGTCACGGGTTTAATCCACGCACGAAATAAATTTTTGTACCGGATCTGGCTGTTTGTGAATATGTCATAAAATATATTTTGCTTAGGAAAACAACCCGTGACATGCATCGCAGCAACCAATCACCTAGCAACTGCTCCAAGCATGCAAATCACAAAATAAATTTCGCAATGATTTGTCTAACATCACGAAATTTCTGGAACAAAATGTTTCAAATCATCAATCTCTCATTAAGGTTTTTTTTAAACGCTTTCGTGGCTATAATTGTTTACACAATATAATATGATGAAACAAAACATATTCCAATCATATAACACTTCATTCACAGAAATATTAAACGACTTCACATTAATGACATAACATTTGGAACATAATAAAATCGACCCAATTCCCATTGACTCAAAGCAGAACAGATGTTGAACATCTACTATTTTTGATAAACCCGCTCTTATTAATAGAACACGCTGTATAAACTTTGAACCAAGAGTTTTGTCGTGGATCTTGCTTGCAGTTTCATCCGCATGGTGGGCGAAAATTTTCCGAAAGGAAAGTATTACCAGAAAAAAAAGTTTTTTTTTTATGTATAAACCAAGTTATACCAAAACTATTTTTTGTACAGCCAGCACATCAACCAACTTCAATCTGTCAAATTCCTTTTAGATTTTAAACCTTATCACAAAAGCGGAAAGTTAATGCTCGGTTGGTAAAATTTGACAGATTCGGGTAGGTTGATCTGCAGCTGGCGTCTGTACCAATTTTCATCCAATTCGGTTCAGCCGGTACCGTGTGTTTTTTGCGTGAAAAAGGAACAACAATCCATCCTCAGAAACTTCATAAAATAAAAAAAGTAAAATATTTTTTTTTGTTTCAGATATCGTTCCGGTAGAAAACAAAAAAAAAAAAACAAATTGGCACAGTTCCAAAAAAAAACATGACAGGTGGAATATATATGTATCTAACGGTGAAATAAAATGTGTATGGGGTGATCTCAGTGACATCAATGTGTCGTATTGATGATAACATCGGTGTTGGTGATAAAGTGCTGGTGATTAGGACGCCTGGTGATCAATGTGATCATGGCGAAGGATATGAACTTGTGTGTGTTAGTGATGGTCATTGTATTACAGACTTTGATACACACGAGTTTGGAGATTATAGATTCACGTGAGTAGAAAGTGATTTTATTTTAGTCATAAGATACTAATTTTATTAGGCTTTTTGCTCGCGGTTTTCTGGCGTTATTTTGGAATTTGATAATCTAATGGATCGTACTTGTGACGCCATCTATTATGATCATTATTGTTGTTATTCTTTATTTTGGGATGAAAGGTACTATTACGCTGCTTTCACATTTGGGCGACAGTCGCGCGACAGACGCTGCTTATGAGCGGCTGTTAATATAAAATGTGAAGGAATACGCTTCTGCCGCGGTACTGTCGCGCTGCTAACGCCCTAATGTGAAATCAGCCTTAAATGTTCGTATAAACCTGACGACGATACAGTGGTTTGGACGTGAAAATGTGGCAAACAAACTTACTTTCGCATTTGTGATATTAGTTTAGATGAACGTTATGCTTGGATTATGGCATTATAGGCGCAGCTGAACAATGGGTTGCTCACCGTCCGATAAAGAGCAAGCTCGAGCGTCCGAGTGTTATTTTCTACTCGAGTTTCAAGAAGCTGTCAGGATAACTGACGTGACTTGATAGGGGCACATGTCTGTCAAGGTGGTGGGAATGTCTGTTGGACGCAAAGAACAATTGAAAGATCAGGGTGGTCTAAAGTCCGTACGAAGTGGTCTAACAGTCCCTTCTGTTCAATCCTGAGCGGGAAGCTGGATTAGAGACAGTAAATAGACAAAGCTAGAGATATTCAAGACTCACAAGTGGTGGATAAATTTTATTTTAGAAATAATCATTTTACTGCCACAGTCATAAAAATTACCACACTTGTGCCAAGATAAGATGCTTTTACCCTATTATTTATGTCTATCGTTCGAAGAGAAAATAACATTCATTCGAATGTAATGTCTGAGTTCGTCATAATGAAACTTGAGTGCCATTCACTTTTTTTTTTTTTTTTTTTTACGTGGTAAAATCATCAAATGAGACCTCCCACCCCGGGCAGGGCGAGAGGTACTGTCAGACTTGTACTGACTAAAATCCACGGTGTCCTTCAATAGCCCTTTATGTTCCGGGGTCACGGTGATGGTATAAGACCCGCGACCGAGTGCCATTCACTTGGCGCCGAAACGAACCCACACAAATCTGAACACATTTTTCAATGGATAGAAATATTTGACTGTGAGCAGGATTTAAACATAATGGACAAAAAGGCAAGAGGGCAAGACCGCGGTGGCTCTGTTTGAATGAGCGTCGGATGTACTGAATCTGGAGGTTCTGTACTGAATCAAAAGCTTCAAATCTTGTTCACAATCGATTTCTTTCTTTCTACAAAAAAAAAGTTTACAATTCGCGATACAGGTAGTCTAGTCAGGTATCCGTAAACCTAGAATAAGGGCTATTAAAGTAACACCGTGGATCTTAGTCAGTACGAGTCTGACAGTATGAGTTTGGAGCAGTGGTGGCTCAGTGGTATCGGTCCCGACTTAAGAGTGGGTCGTGGGTTCGAACCCCCCTTTGTGTAATTTATTTCATCAACACTGCTCTCAAAACGGTGAAGGAAAATATCGTGAGGAAACCGAAGATATGTGACATATCAATCCGCACTGGGCCCGCGCATGGTACATGGATTATGGCCCACTCCCTCTCTCAGAAAAGAGCTGTGGGAACATTATACGCTGATGATGAGTCTGGCAGTCCTACCAGCTCCATCCCGAGTGGGATGACGCAAAAAAGGCGTAAATGCGTATAAATATTTTTTCACACTACTTGCTCGTAAATGTCATATTATACGTCAGGCAAACCTACTGTAAAACATGACATTATTCCCCCTCGCTCGAGCCGGGAATAATATATGTACTGAATTTCATTATTCCCGTGGGAAGAATGTGATTTGAATTTGTAACCTCAAAGAAAACCGTATGAAAACTTTCACCAAGGAGTCGTATCAGTAATGGCGGCCGCTGACAGCAACAGCTGATCGCTTACAGTTGTGCCAACTTCACGTTCGGAGGTTGTCGTACCACATCAAATTTCAAAAATCGAATTTATTTCCTCGCAGTAGGTGTGAAAAGCAGAGTACGCTCCTCGGGAGTAAAGCTGCCTTGTCTTGGGCTGACTTGAATCCCTCGCTACACTAAGGATTCTTAAATTAATTCCCTCGTTTCACTCGGGAATTAACACTTGAACCTCCTCGCTGCGCTACGGAGGTTCACCCCAGAATCCTTCGTGTCGTTTCGGGATTCAATACGCCCGTGACGTAAGGCAATGCTTTACTCCCTTGGTGCGTAATCTACTATCTATATATATAAAAATGAAACCCGTTTTCCGTTGTCACGACATAACATGAAAACGGCTTGATCGATTCGGATAATTACTTTTTTGTTGTGTTTGTAATCATCGGGACCGGGTTTTAGACCGGGTCCTCCACCCGTGCGAAGCCGGGACGGGCCGCTAGTTTAATATACAAATTTTTGGCTTCAGCTATCTTCTTGTACACCGTCCATTCATTGTTTGAGTATCACTCAAAATATTTCACTCTATATTTACATTTCCTGCGGAAATACTCATGTTGATGGATTCCCGACATGAGGTACCCACGTCCCTCCGTCCAACGCAATACGGAACCCGTGTTTGCACATTGTAAATCAAATGCATCGGAGATAAAAAGTTTAGTTGATTGATATAAAAACCATATGTGTTTTAATTTTTGTATTTATGAAACTGTTTGTTGTTTTATTTACGTTTAATTACTCGTGTGGTTTCCTCGGGAAATTAGGTCGAGGAAAGGCGTTCGATGAAGCGAAAACGATGACGGAAAACTTAAAGTTAAACATACAGTATAAACCTAGTCCGAATCCCTTGGGCCCTTTCTTCCAGTCTAACCATTGTCATCTAGTCTTCGTATTAGAAGGACATTTACTACATGTCAAATACTGTTATACAGCTGCATTCGGTTATACTGGAAGTCGAACCCAATTTGCTTGGAAAAAGGCTAATATTTAAACTGCTAATTCATAATTATTGATTCGTCTGAACTGTCCCGCTGCTGGGCAAAAGAAGGTCTTCCATCCTTTTCTTCCAACGATTACTACTTAATTCTGAGTTATGATGAAAAACTTCCAAAATTCAGTCTTGTTAAGTTGAAATTCGTAACACTTTGAAGGACTTCGTCGTATAGTAGGTACAGTGTTACTTATGACAATCATAGTTATATCTATGATTTTCGTCATCACCATCATAGCAGCCGTAGGACGACAATTTCTAAACACGGGCCTCCCTCATACATAGGCCTCCCCCATTTCTTAAATCTATGATTTTTAGTATTAAAGAATTCTGCTGTTTTCCATCACTGCTATAATATACACATCAACATTCTTCAGATTACCGAAGTCAAGTAAATTAACTATATTATGGACTATCAGAAAAATAAACTGGGTAGCAGTCGTCATCGCAGTGGTTTAATTTAGTTTTACTAAGAAAATAGTTGAGATTATTTACATTTCGGAAATAGAATTATTTTCTCATTTGTAAATATTTTAAGAATGACTATGATTCATCTGTGTATTTCTGTATGTGTGTGTGTTACTGAATTTTAAATTAAAACTAGTGTTTTTTTTTAGTTTTATGAGTTTTTCTTAATGACGTGGTTGAGTAATACTGCTATTTACATTATTGTAAATCACACATTTTTTTGGCGGTATAATGCTTATGTTTATTTTCTAAGCGCCATCAAATAATATAATATAATAATAATTATATTCCACAACTATCACGCAACGCCATCTAGTCCCAAGCTAAGCAGAGCTTTTGTTATGGGTACTAGACAACTGATTAACATACTTACATATTTCTAAATACTTACATACATAATTATGAACCCACGACCCCCGGCATAGCAGTAAGGGTCACTAACCACTAGACCAACAGGCCTGTCAAAATGAAGAATCATAATATGTATCTGACGCATTTTTTTTTAAATATATTAAGCATTTTAGAGACGCATGTAGTACATTTATTATTCTAGACATAAACAAGTCTAGATTTTTAATAGAAGCTCTAAGACTTTAGGAACACTTTTATACTATCATTTGTCACATTTCACATAATTTAACAGTATGTTGAGACTGTTGGAAGTGTGAAATAAATCTTACTTTACGTTGTGATGACAGGATTTTTAAGGCATGAATATTTTTTGCTCTGTTTTCTATCTTATACTTATTCATAAAAAAATAACTCAAGTGCGATTTCGTTTTAGTTTCCTTACGCTATAAGTTTTCTAGGACGATAAGTTTGAGTAAGAAATCTTGTTTCGACGCATAAAATGTACAATCGAACAAGGGGTTTGGTGAATAGCAATCCGTTAACAAGTAGTTTTTATAAACGACTTACTGATTGCTACGTTATTTTTATCAATTCTGTGAGTTATAATTTACAATATAATTTATATATAATATATTCTACCTTACTATCTCCTCTGTCTCTTAGCAACAAACTCTTAGTTTATAAAGCCGTGATAAAACCCATTTGGACGTATGGCATAGAACTATGGGGTTCTGCGAGCAACTCTACCATAGAAATCCTCCAGAGATTCCAAAACATCGCCTTGAGAACTATCTCAAGCGCGCACTGGTTTGTGAGAAATGCGGAAATTCACGAATACCTGGAAATGCCTACTGTTAAAGAGGAAGTCAGCAATATCAGCAAGAGATACAAAGAAAGACTGAGCAGACACACAAATGAAGTAGCAAAGAATTTACTGCAGTCACAGGAAAATGTCAAGCGCCTAAAAAGATGGCATATACTGGACCTAGATCAGAGAACCTGAAAGCTATAATACATCTTATATGGTGCCATTTATTGGAATGTCGCCTACAAAGTCAACACTGGGAACACATCTGATTATGGCTAGAAAGCCGATTGCAGATAAAAGATTGGAAAAAAAATATATATATATATATTCTACAACTATCACACAACACCATCTAGTCCCAAGCTAAGCAAAGCTTGTGTTATGGGTACTAGACAACTGATAAACTTACTTATATATTTCTAAATACATACATATTATAGATAAATTACACCCAGACACAGATCAAAAATGATCATGCTCATCACACAAACATTTGTCCTGGGTGGGAATCGAACCCACGACCCCCGGCATAGCAGTCAGTCACTAACCACTAGACCAACAGGCCAGTCAAATAAAAGCAATCGTGTCGTGTGCATTCAAGTAGATATCATTAACGTAAAGAGTGATAACTCACAAATTTTTGGCATTGTAGTTAATAATTATAATAATTTACGTAGGTTTTAAAATTTAAATTAATGTTACCGCAGTTAACTTTGTCACTACATCAACATGATTGTATTGAAAAGTTGAGTACCACGAATTTGTTGTGCAGACTCCAACTTTTTTGACACAAATAGAGTGTGGAATCTATGCTGAGAGGTGACAAAATCCATTACCTACATAATACGCGTAATCGCACAATGTTTTACCCGTCTACCAATTATTTCTTCGACAGTACTGACTACTATTAATGTTATAACGATACCAATACCAGTGTGTGGGCACTGGTATTATGATTATGCGTCAGCAGCACTCAACACGACGTGTAATAATGATATATTTCTACCAAAAGGTCACGCACGTAAATAGTTCTAAGCTCAATCTAGAAATAGTCGACTAGTTATGACTACCACAGAGAAGGCAAAGACAGAAGGCACATTTTTTAGAACTAGGCTTGTTCCAGTGAGTGAACGAGATGGCGCTAAACGAATTTTATAGCTCTGTCACTTTCACTCGCCGGAATAAGCCGTTGTAAGTTAGTTTTAAGACGTTTTTAAGTAGGTTTTAAGACGTTGTAATACGGGCCCAGGGGATCTAAAAACACCACTTTAGCAATTTAGATGAAATAATTGCGATAAAATTGTTCTTTATTTACAACGATTGTCGTCTACTATCGTTTGCTGTTTGACTAAGGCCCCAGCTTTGACATACCATGCATTACTTGTTTCGTTTCCACGTGTTTTCACTACCATTACCTTCTGCATATTCTTATTTAGTTTCTCTAAATCAGTAGTAAACACGCATTGAACTTTCGTCGTCTATTTTAGCTTCATAGAAAGTGTCGCTGTCGACCTGATTCTCTTGATTCTGGCCAGCTTCCAAACTGAGAGGATATGTTGCACCAGCGGTTTTGTCACACTATGCCTTGTCAATAAAATGATTTCGGTTTTTCTGTTGGTTAAAATAGATAATGTTACTTACTTTTAAAATTCTTACTTTTTAACTTACTTTTCTACAGCATCCTAGTACTGAGAAACTGTAATTTATTAATCAGATAGCAAAGATTTCGGGTCATACTTAAAATGCAAATATATCAGTAATGTTTAGGGTAATCTTAAGCAAGAATCATCGACATCATTCAGCTGATTATGAGATCAGATCAGATCAGAGATTCAATTGAGATCAATATCAAAAATCAAAATAAAAAAGAAATACATTTTGTTCATAAGGTAGGATTTTAAAGCCTAAAGGTGATTGTATTCTGCCTGCAAGCAATCGATCGGCACAGCACGTCTTTTTTTTCATCATCCTATTTATTTTTACCACCTCAGTGGTCAACACCTTTCTGGTCATAATAATATCATCATTCAGTCAATCAGTTTCCATCAGTCGAATTTCACTGCATTTTCACTTTTCTAATTGTTGCCACTGTCGATTCTAGATATCAGGAGATGTAGTTGTTTGCATATATTATGTGGTTGGCTTGTCGCAAATATTTAAAAAAAAAACTGTCGTTTCTTGGGCCTTCCCTTACAGTCATTTAAATCTTCTTTAAAAATGTTATCTGCATTTTTTTAGTATCACAAATATCTATCCCATGACCATATTTTTTTTTAATTATCTCACTAATTAAAAATAAATACGTATTAGTTGAGAAAGTCAATTCAGTATGTAGATTTTTATCACGTTTAATTCACTATTTAAATTCGAATTATGAATTTTGCAACTGTTATCTTCAACAATGATTATTATTAAAATAACAAAGGTACACGAACCAAAATACAAAGCACACACAGTGCTTATCAGTGCTGCATTAATTTAAATACTAAACGGAGTATTTAATCTGGCAATAAAACTCAGATTACTGGTAACCCTTCGTTAAAGTACTGGGAATTAACGCTAAGGTCAAAAAGGTCAGTTGACTTTAGCAATTAACTCGACAAAGAAGCTAATGTGCTTTGTGTTTCTCTTTTTCCCATACCTTAGTAATTAGTTCGTTTAGTATCTTCATATCTTGTAAACTTTCCATGAAACTATTATCTTTTTTTGAAAGGGTTGTTTAATATCAACAGTCTACCTGGTCATTACTTACATAAAATTCTACACAAACATATTCTTATGCAAAAAAAACTTTGTTTTTTAACTATATACATTTTATGAATAGTAGATAACTTAATTAAGTATTTAAAATTAAATTACACAATAATTGTAAAAGAAAAAACAAGGAAAATTTAAAAATACACAGGGTGTTAAAGAATTCGTCTACATTGTTGTCTTCGGGAATACGAGTATAGTGTACAGTACAGTCAATTAGAGCAAAGTATAATAATTGAAATAGTTAAAAAACTATCAGTAGTTTTAAAAAACTATTTTTTAAAAAATCTAGACATCTTTAACAGTTCGTTAAAATACATACAATTTTAACTGGTACTCAGCTTATTACTTATCAAACAACTGGCCTTAAATACCACATCCACCAATACCGCTTACCAGCACACGATTAAACTGAAGCTCTGCATAAAGCCACTGTACCATTTAAATTGAACCAAATCACCAATAAAGCTAAGCAAATCTATACAGCAATAAAAGAAATCACATAAACCCAACAACACACTCGCTGCAATCTGACCGCGGTAAGCCAAACGTTGTATTTCACTAGCGGGATTAAGCAGTGCACTCCCGACTTTATCTCAAACATTAAAATACTTTATAGACACTTAGTCACTGGCTACGTTTATTGGACCTCCGGATTTACTGTGATATATGTTTGCGTTATTTGGATTTGAGTATTGGAATAATTGATTTTTTCCTGCGGTATCCTTTTGGGAGCTTGGCGGGGATTTGAATTTCGTGGATTTGAAGTATGGGTTATTGGGAAATTATTTTTGTATGTGTTACAAAATATAACTCTTCGATGTATTATGGTAGTATAGTATGTCGACTTCGCAGAAGATGGCGGGATGAGCTGGATAAAACTAACAACCAGTGGATCACACTAACCTAAGATCGAAATAATTGGAAGTCATGGGAAGAGGCCTTTGCCCAGCAGTGGGATGATACAGGCTGACAGTAACAGAATAGTACATCAAATAGGTCATATATTAACACAAAAATAAATGGAGCTAACAGGCTACCCTGTGGTATGTAAGAGATGGCACCAGAAACCAGGGAAACCCAATTATGACACCAAAACGGAGAGGATGAGGTAAAGCATTGCTTTAGTAGTCTAGATCACCGTGAGTGGCATTAGACAGATACTGAACATGACAGGTTATGCCAATATTAATTCATTCAAGAATAGTACTAAAGTGACATTGATGCAAAAATTCAAAATAACAGCTTTGTTAGCTGAAGCATTAAATTTATGCCAAACAAAAGCACTAAGGCAACGAACTTAAATATTGTCACACATCTTTAGTAAATCTCTGTAAATTATCTCTCAAACGTATGTGAGTCTAGACAATATTCACTTTAAGCCATAGTTACGACATCTCATAATACACCACATTACCTTTGTCTTAAGCTTTATAATCACTTAATTACTGTTCGTCTAAACTTAGCTGGATTACTATTAAATCTTCATTCAGATTATTTTAAGCCTACTTACGAGCAAACACAGCGTATTTTAAAACGGTAATTAAAATAAGTTTGCGTTGATTAAATTTTCTTTATTTTCTTCTAAGTCAGTGAATATTTGGTATTCATCTTACTACTTTGATACAGTCAGCTTTTCTTTAGTAAATAACTTAGTGAATGCAAGATTAGTTTCTTATCTTGATACATTTTATTAAAAGTTATTTAGAACATCTTTTTTCTTATTTTCTCTCAGACTTTGTAAGAAAATCTGTTCTTGACTTGGTAAGTACCTAGTTGGAATAGCTCATTCTATCATGAGTATGCTTTCATGGTGATCAATACTTAATGCGCGTGTCACTTCTATCTTGCAGTAGGTGTGGTCTTCGTCGTGTCCAGTATTTTTTAAATTCATCATCATATCAGCCGTACTACTATTACTGCTGAACAATGGCCCCTTTTATAGATTTCCAATAGAATTGGTTGGAAGCGGCTAGCATCAAGCGCTTTTATTAATTAAAGGTAAATTAGATTCAACCAAACTTTGCCAAAAATAAAAGCGTTGGTAGTGGCTTCGGAAATATCCCTTAAAGTGTAGCCGCATTTACACTTACTTGCATAGACCGAAAACTGGTATTATTACAAAATATTGTATTTGACACTAATTAACATTCTAATTTTAACCGGACAGTTAGCTGATAAACCATTTCCTTAGACTAAGAACAACTTGCTAACTAAAAAGCATAACTCAATTTCATGATGCCAAAATATTTACTAGAGCCTAAAATGATCTAGAATTCAAATACTCCTTGGCAGCAGTATGATCTATTTCGGCACCAGCGGAGACAGGTGTTAGAAAGTCTAAATTTAACAGGACATGTTTAGTCACGGCGAGTTCAAAACCCCTGGTCATTACTGGCGACACATTGCCAATAACTAATAATTGGACATCTGGACAAGCCGTATTTACAAGGTGGAATGTTTTGACAAAATGACGTTGACGGAATGTTGAAGACATTTTTGTTGAAGCTTCAAGGTTTCTGTTGTTTTCTTTGGTATAGGAATTTTATGAGGTTGTTGGCACTCAATTTTGTATTCTGTGTAAAGCTTTGGCGAATTCCATCATCGATGCGAGGAATGCGCTCTTCGATTTTTTCAATGATGCGGGAATTGCGTGACGATTCGCGTGAGTTATCCTACTAATATTATAAACGTGAAAGTTTGTATGTATGGATGTTTGTTACTCTTTCACGCAAAAACTACTGAACGGATTTGGCTGAAATTTGGTACACAGATAGTTTATTACCTGGATTAACACATAGGATAGTTTTTATCCCGATTTTATGTTCCCGTGGGATAATTTTCGAGTTGTAGCGGGTGAAACCGCTGGCAGCAGCTAGTAAAATATAAAGAATAAAGTTAACATGATCTATAATGCCGTCCCATGAAATGTGTGTGTGAAGATACATGCACAAATTTCTAACATATTCACTGTCCTGTGTTTGTGCAAGTCTAGATTTGCCCAAGTATACTGATACCGTGTATGGCCTGCATTACCCAGTCTGATCTTAGTTTTAAAATATCATTGCCTCTAAATATAGTAAAATAACATACTGAAAATAAGCAGGAAAATAAGCAGTGTTTTTTTAAGCACAGTAATAAGCTTCGCTACTTCAAATGCTTCAATGAGACGGGTCATGTTTTCTTGGATATAATTAAAAGTGAAGGAGTTATTATTGAACGGTTTGTAAGTGTCGAATGCACTCACAGTAATAATCCGAGGACGATACGCTGCAGCTGTTTGTAATTCCTTTCTCTTCTGTAGTGCTTTTTGCGACTTCAACAATCAATTTATTAAGCTTCATTAAGAAGAGGCCTTTGTCCAGCAGTGGACGTCTCCCAGCTGATGATGATGATGAAGCTTTATTTCTATAGGAGGAAATGTAATAATTAGCAACAACTTCCTATTAGCATTACCGCAACAAATTATCAAGCAAATTAATGTTGTGCGAACAAAATTCTAATCAACAAAACACATGAGGTGCCAAAAAAATTGTTGTGTATATTGTGTATGTGTGTATGAGCGGCGCGTATGTGGGCGTGCGCTGCGTCGCACCCTGACCTCTAATACAGAATTAAATCAGTGTGCTGTTAGCCGTCAGTTGTTTCACTTGGTCCCTACGCACCTACATAACAGTGGCGACGAGTTACCCACAGTAGCAAAAAGTCTGTTGAAAAATGGCACAGTCATTTTGTGGTATTTTGTCAATCTTCGATCATAATGTTAATGATTGGAAGACCTACAAAGGGCGCGTGACACAATGGTTCATCGCAAATAACATCGATGCAAAAAACGATGCGGCGGGAACCAGGAGGCGAGCCTAGAATACATATCGATTTCCTAGGCCCGCTAAATAATCAAATGTTTTTCGTAGTTGTCGACGCATACACCAAATGGGTGGAGTTGTACGATGTTACTATGTCTACAACTTCCACAAACGTCATAGAGAAGCTTTACGATTTTATGTCCAAGTACGGATTGCCACATACAATCGTAAGTGATAACGGCACCGCGTTTACGTCATTTGAGTTTAGAAATTTTTGTTTAAGAAACGGCATCGACCATGTGACGTCACCGGCATACAATCCGGAAAGTAACGGACAAGCGGAAAGTTATGTCAAAATTGTTAAAAAAGGTATTAAATCATGCGTTATTCATTCACGCAATAAAAGTGATTGTAAGTTAAAAATATTAAAATATCTTTTTGACTATCGTAATTCGGTCCATTCTGTCACGGGGTTCTCACCAGCTGAGCTAGTGTTCGGCCGCAAGTTGAGGTCACGCTTAGATCTGATCAATCCGAAAACCCCTTCGGCCTCCCTCACATCCCTCACTAATAATGTTTATCGTCAACAGTGTTCGCAAGTTAAAGCACGTGGAGGTTGTAATAAACAAGTGTTTAAGCCAGGGGATCAGATAATGTACAAAAAGTTTTTAAATAATGTTGCATTTCGTTGGTGCAAAGGTATCATTAAAAAGAGACTGGGGAAAGTACTTTACCTTATTCAGGATTTGATTTCGACGTGTGATGTCAAAAAGCATAAAAATCAAATAATATCAATTAAAGATGGCAACGGAAATGTTTCACAACAGGCGGAGGCACAACATCATTATGACCTCGATGATTTTAACAACAGTCGTAGCGAGCCATTGCCTGGCGACCCTCGGGTACAGAGTCCCGCGGGGGAGGGTACTGAAGAGGCAGATCTGCAATCACCACCGTCTGCAGACACAAATACAGTCTCGGATCCAATTTCAAGGAATCCAGAAAGACTGTTGAGAAACATTCCCAGGGTTGACTATAAACCCTTTTTGTAACTTTTGTATGTATGCTTCTGTTTTTTATTAATATTGTATTTTGCACAAGTTGTGTTATTGTGTTCAAATAGGAGGGAGGTGTTGTGTATATTGTGTATGTGTGTATGAGCGGCGCGTATGTGGGCGTGCGCTGCGTCGCACCCTGACCTCTAATACAGAATTAAATCAGTGTGCTGTTAGCCGTCAGTTGTTTCACTTGGTCCCTACGCACCTACATAACAAAAATTAAAATATGTCATAACTTTTTTTAGTTACAACCCAAATTACTTTTAGCTACACGTTCGCATTTATTTATACTTTTCCTAAAATATTCTTTCTCGAAATTATATTTGGACTTTGGAGGGTACAAAAAAATCTAGGTTTCTTTTGAGTTCTGATTCATATATCAACATCAAGCGTTGGACATTGAAATCTGGTGCGTGACGTCATCTGACAGACGTCACGTTCCATCCTAGCATGAATACGGTGATTTAGGAAAAGAGTTTTTTGAACTAGATACCTACTTGAATTTTTGTTGTAGATAGAACGCAGTTTGGTAGGAACATTTTTGCAATGGATCACAACCTGAAAGTTATTTCAAAATACATATTATTTCCGAGTTAAGTAGTGTATTAAGATGTGTCCGTTAATTTTCTGTATCCTCAAAGCGGGAGAGGGGTACGGAATTTGATTGAATGTTTCCAATCCTTCCTTTCCTTTCCTATTAATGAGTCCTTCTATCCTGGAAGGAGCCGAAGAGACTTTCAGATTCTTATTGACCTTGACACCACCATGTATTCTTTCTGGTGACCTGTGCGTTCTTTCATGAGATGTTGCCCTTTGATGTAATGTTCTTAGATCTGCATCCGGTATTTAAACGGCCTTTATGCCAAATTTTACTTACAAATTATCGTTTGAAATCGGAGGTTTTGCTCTTATTTTTGTTATTATAATTATAGGTAAGCAGTATGCAGAGTCCCGTCAGTTTAATAATAGAAATGGAACAACCCAGATCTAAATGTTTATGCTACCGCCCCTGTTGTCACTTTATCATTAATATCCATCATATTTCACTAAATGAAACTGGTCGTTAGAGTAGTCAGTAGTCCGGAAATCTGACAACCAGACGTTGATATTGTGTCATGTAGTAATTGGGACGTAGTGGTCAAAGAAGCAGTCAGAAAAACATCATACGTGGCATGCTATTTTGCGGAATTGCAGCAACTGGTTTTAATAATAGAAGTTAGACATTATTTAGAGAAGGCTGGGTAGCTGATGATGACTTTTTTGGGTTCAAAAATTAATCAAATGAATCTAAGAAAGGACTGCCTCTTTCGTGACTTCAAATCAACTTGTTCTATCACATGCTGTTAGCGTTGCAAAGATATTCGTGTCCCACCTGAAGATGACTAACGTAAAAGCTTTGAGTTTTGTCTGTTGATACACTTGTATCGTTTTCAACTTATTTTTGATGTCTACATGTGTTAATGTTATCAATCTGTAACTTACCTCACAAAATCCAAAAACAAAGAAAATTTTCAAATTCTTTACGCAGACGACGTATTTCATGTATAAAAATTGTGTCTTTAGCACAGTATCATTTCGCATCAGCAAATTATATTCACAAATTCAAACAAGACATGCCTTTTCTTTAATAACTACATCTGCCGCAACCAGCTGATGGTTGTCAAAAATTACACAAACAATAACAGAAGCTGACTCCACCACGTGGATACGCATCTATATTCGTGCTGGCTTCTTGCCAATGTTCTTTACCGCTTCCTTCTGCATGGGGACAGTTATATCTCGGGTATGTCTTCGCCTTTTAATTATGATTTCTTATCTTTTTAGAAGATTGTTGTTCTGAGCAATCTTGGACTGCTTTTGTGCAGTTTTGAGTACTATGAATATGTTGAATAAGTACTAGGAATAATTTTAAATTTTTACTCGAAGGCAATGATTGCGATGACAATTATTGTTGGTTCGAAGGACATCATTTGGAAAAATAAACAAAATTAGGTATATTTTCTGGACATGTCACGTCCATACCTGATGATTTCGGATCAAAGATAAGTTAGTAATTTGCAAAAGAAAGAATAAAATATTTATTAGGATTCCGTATATTTTTTGTAAGAAGGTTGCCTAATTGCGACGAAAGCTCTTCCCAGCTAGTAAGCTACATAAAGTCAAGTAAATACTATCAAATTCCTCGATTAATTTTACGATACGTCCTAAGTTAATGCCACAGACACTAAATCCAATCTTTCCTCTTACTGCCAATGGGTTTAGGAGCATCCAACAATAGAAAATACTACCGATTTATTTTATGAGATAATGTGGCCACACACAACCACTAAACTGAATCTATTTGTGACTAACAATCGGCCATATTTCTTTATAATGCAGGAGTTAAGAATAAAAGACGTTTACGATTTCTTTGCGAGCGTTAACTGTTGGTAATCTTTTGTCCTTTTACAATGCTTCTATTTTGATAAACTATTCTGTCTTTGTTGTGGAGTTGTTAAAACTATTTGTAGTTGTGTTTGATAGTCTGTTTTGTACCTCTTTCTTTTTCTTGGTCGGGATAAAGAGATTGTCATTCGTTGTTTTCGAGTTTTAAGATATGATAATAGCAACTGGTCCGTTAATGGCAACAATTTTTACTATAACCACCTAGTTCTGGATAAGATCTCTATTTTCAAAGCTCTATTCGATTTTTTTTTAAAACGTTATTAATTCTTCTATAATTTAAAGAAGAATGGACAAAGAAGACATCTGCGCCGACCACAAATTGATTGGGATATTATAAGTCAATTATGAATTATGTTTTTTTTTTTTGAAAAATAGGTACAAAAAACAATTAGACGTAATTTAAATTATTATTCTCAGTATTTAAAAAAAAAATGAAATAAGTCAAAGTCAATTAATTCAAATTAATTATTTCAATGGGATGGGATCGATTGTATAAAAAAGGTTCAATTATTTAAACATGGTTGCTAGTATTTTTAAATTACTTGTTCACACATAGTTTCTACAACCGAGATTACATCGGTCGAAACTCTATACATTGTTGTAAGTCCATTTCCTTCCAAAGCTAATTGTAACCTGCTAGAACCAAAAAAGAAAAGCATCTTCTATCTTTTTGTACGTGGCGCTTAGGGCAGAGGCTAAATCTGGTTGATCTCTGGCTTCACGCCAAGGCATGCCGATCCCTAAATATGCTATGTCGCCATGCAATTCTGTATTTAGGACACTTTTGATGGGGGAGCGCGGTAAAAATAGACCTGTGATGAATTTTTCTGCTATTAAAATTGAGACGTGGGTGTTTCTGATGAGTGTACTTCCTCTCATTACTGTCGAGTTGGTGGTTTATTATAATTATTTTGAAATAGAAATAATGTTGTTGAAGTGTTTTTTTTTGCTGAACACTTTTTCGTCTTCAAGGGGTATGTATAATCAGCCATTGAACTATAATAAAATCAGCCTATAATGTATTCACACCGGGACACAGGACTCTTCAGGCCCTTATATACCACACAGACCCAAATTGGATTGGTCAGTCAAGGAGTTCAGTTATTTAGCAGTTTTTTTTAAAGCAGCATTTTATTACAGAAATATGTTTGTTCTTTGGTTTGTATTGAATGAGCTCCCTCGTGAATTGGTTAGGAAGAAACACAAAATAGAGATAAGTAGAACCAGGGCTGGGCAAAATACATGCTTTGCTTTAATTGAAATACAAATTACAAAATACTATATCGCAAGTAATTAAAATATAAAATACAAAATACCTTTAAGTGAAGTATTTGAAATATAAAATACAATATTTTAGCTATTTGTAATTGAAATACTAAATACTAATTACAAATTTAATAATTTAGACCAGCATGGGCTGAATGGCTGAAAAGTAGAGGAAATTCTTAACTTAAAATTCACAATTCGACGTTAATTTTTTTTTGCGTTTTTTTAGCCAAGTTTGACCTACAGTCATAGCGTACAGTGTAAAGACGCCAGCGGGTCAGCCTGCCCGGATCTGTCAAATTTTATCAATAAAAAATAACCTTCCGTTATTACAATAAGGTTCAAAATTTGTTGAGGAAAGGATAATGCTCACGCTTCATAGAAAAAAAAACCCAGCTCCGGCAGAAACGAGTTGTATCTCAAATTAACAATAGTATAGTGTAATATAATAATAACTAGTAATGATCGGGATCCTTACTGGCTAACATTTAAAAATTGCCAGTTTTGTTACGCAGTTGTCCATATAAAAGTAGTTCGAAATAGTAGTATCTTCCCCCATTTCTCAAAGACCCCGGGACCCATTTGGAAAATTCTTTTTTTATTTGAAAGGGAAACTTTTATAATACAGATCAGAAAAAAAAGATACATTTTCCAGAATTGGTACTTACACTTAAAAAAAAAAAAGTCTGATTTTTGATTATAGCACCACCTGGAAAGTATACCCTTACAAACAAAAAAAGAATATCCCAAATCAATAAAGGCATCTCTCTCTCTTGAGAAATAAGGGAACGAACTACTACTACAAAGTACTTTTTCTATGGGCGACTGAATAACAAAACTGGCAATTTTTATATGTTTGCCAGTAAGGATCACGATAATACCCGGTTATTATTTTATTACTCTATACTATTGTTAATTTGAGATACAACTCGTTTCTGCCGGAGCTGGGTTTTTTGTGAGCATTCTCCTTTGACGGATTGTGGTAGGAGGCTTGATGTGCTGACGTCAGTACGTAACAGGTGTAGTCTTGCCAAGTCTAATTAGCTGCTTTACCATCATTGGAGAGAGTGCAGTGACGGTAAATGAAGTTTAAATGTATTTTGTTAAAATGTATTTTGGAGCCTCATGTATTTGAAATACTAATTACAAAATACTTCGTCTTCAGGTATTTGAAATACAAATTACAAATTACTTTTTAGTGAAGTATTTAAAATACAAATACAAAATACGTATTTGTATTTTAATTACGTATTTTAATTACAAGTAATTCAAATACTGCCCAACCCTGAGTAGAACTCATAGAGCAGGGTGTCTTTAACTTTTTGCAGTCGCGGACCACTTTCACAATATAAACAATTCCACGGACTCCTGTCAAAGAATATTTTGAGTAAAACAAAAGAGTAAAGCAATATTAATATTGAAAAACCAATTTGATAAATTGGTAGTTTCATTACTCTTATTTTTAAATCTAATCTAATGAGACGGTACGCACAGTGAGTGACAGACGTGGCGCCATAATAGTAAATGAACAAATCATAGTATCAGAGTCAAACATGAAACAACTGTGCTGCTAAGAAATCCTGCCCTAGAAGTTTAGTCTTTGTTCAAATTAACTCATGTTTTGTGACTGACGATATGTTGTCGTCGCGGTGAGTTCTTGGCTTAACTTAGACAGATTATTATAAGTACTATTTCCTAGAAAATAGGTTAAGAGTTAGCTGACCAACTGCGGACCCCTGGTGCCCAAGCCACGGACCAGGGGGTCACTTTAAGAAATCCTGTCATAGAAGGAGGCCTTTCCTCAGTAAAGGGACAATATCGACAAAATAAAAAAGATTTTATTAGTATAAATAAATGGACCTCTGGAAAAATCTCGAGAAAGCCCTCATTCCAATAACGAACCTTTCAAAAAACACACAAGTTCTGATCATGGTGTTAACATTCTCATTACGTAAACCCACCAAGATTATGATTAACTTAACGATAAAAGGCAACAAATAGGTGTTTTCGAATAAGTATCTCGAACATCGTCGTGTGAATAGAACATTTGTGTAGTACGTGATCAAAATAGTGATTTTTCTCATTTTGACGGGCGCCATTTTGTGGAACCTCTCGGAGGGACCTCGTTGTGACTGTAAGATGTTGATAGTATTAGCTTTTATGTTTAGGATTTTTTTTTTCATGCTGTTATGTAGGGCATTGTAGGTAGGATGTCATTTTCGGGTCGTGTAAGGAAAAGTGGAATTATTCCTTCAGTTTTTCGAAGGTTTTCTTAAAGTAAAGTTGAGATCTGGTGGAATTAGGGTGCTAGTTGGAAATTACGATGTTCAGAAGGCTAATATTTATTGTATAAACTGCCTTCAGAATAGAATAGAATACTCGTTATGCACACCGCACAAATTACAGATGTAATCTAATCCACAATATCTTTTAGATAGTGTGACACTATATGCGGTCTTATCGCTAAAAGCGATCTTTTTAAGACATCATCTACTGACTTTAACTAATCTGTTTTCCTTCATACATCTTGCAGTTTACCTCCAAAATACTATTCTCAAAACATTGGTTTCTAAAACTCCAAACAGCAACAGTTAGGACCACTCCCTCTTACATGATAATTAAATATTACTGAACAGTATGTGGACAGACGATCTTGTTAAAGTGGCCGGAAGAAACTGGATAGCCATAACACAAAACCGCCAGAAGTGGAAAAATTTGGAAGAGACCTACACCCAGCATTGGGTGACTAAAGGTTGAAGAAGAGAGAGAACAGTATGTGGGAGTAATATTGATGCACCTTTATACCGTACCGGAACCGTTCAGAATTATAGGTTGGAAGTTATAATGGCAAATGTCTTATGGCTTATTTCCTTTCCAAAATTTTAACTTTCTGCTGAAATTTTGGAAAAAAAACACAAAACTTAAAAACTGCATTGCAAGTTTCTTATTCCTACAAGAACCCATCAAGAAAGATCACAAGCTCAACGTTCAGACAAACCTTCCATCTTCAATTCCCGAACGACGAGACACCGCATTCAGTACAAAAGCTGCGATATCCAGCTCATGCAAATTCATGGGAGAATGCATATGTAATGCAGGCGACAATATTTATACATTGTGTTACTTCACGTTAATTCTCTTCGTTGTTGGATCTGTGACTCAACATGGCGTCTTGTTTGAAGACGTTTTGCAGTATTTTGTTGAATGAAATTGTAGAGTTTGTTGTACTCGTATTTAAATATTTTGTAAAATATGGGTAAATGGATCTTTGTTACTCTTTCACAAAAACTACAGACTGTACCCTCAGCACGAGTTTTCAGTATTTGAGACGTAAAGTAAACTGGAACTTTGACAATTTCAAATTGATAATTTTCAAGGAAAAAATTAGTTCCTTCTTCGCACACCAGAGGCGCTGTTCCATTTTTTCATACAAGAAACTCTGTAAATACTGGAAAGTTGCTGTAAAGTAAAAGAGTAAAAACTCGTGCTAGAGGTACAGATCTTAAGATGGGCACCTCCACCACCAAAATAACACATTAATATGACTACTTTTATTCCGGTTTTGATCTCCAGTGAGTGAATTAACAAACTCATCGCGGTTGAGACCGAAGACTGATTTAGCTAGCTAGCTAGCTATCCATGTGTTTTTAATGCTATGTATTGCCTCATAGTATTCCAGATCCAATAATGTATTTATTATTTGCTGAGTAGTGGAGTAGATCTCGAAATGACCAGTCATTACTTACCAAGCTTTCCCTGTGCCTCAGAAAGCACGTTACATTGGATCGCTAGTTTCATGTACCTTTATAAAAACTTGTAAAAAATATATTGCAGTTAATATATTAAACCGTATTTATTCTATGACATCCTGTCAACAGCCTTGTTTCATCTTATTATAACATCTCAAAACGCAATTGAAAGTCGCCTTCATCCCAACCATTTCCCGCAGCATCCGTGTAGAGCAAACGTGTATCGTAATAGCTGGGGTCGCATCGCATACATAAAACATGGGCCCTTTGCCGCATCGCGCCGGCTATGATCTAATAACGTGGTGCGTAGTGCTGGCTAGTTCCGTTGTTTGATACGATACGGGATTTTTGGTCTTTTAGAAGTCTGTTGACTTTTTTTAACGTTGTAAAATCGAAAATGAGTCCTCCTGCTCTGTTTGGGACGGGAGGAACTGTCAGATTCGTCTGTCTAAAATCCACAGTGTTATGTTTCGAGGTAACGGTAACTTGTTAAGACAGCCCGCGACCCCGGCAGGCTTTGGCCTGCTATGGGGGCCGCGTCGGATTGCTGTTACCTTTTTGAGGTTCGCGTGGTACATGACGGTGATGTCCGATACCGTGGGCGTCTCCTGCGGCGGCTGTCGTAGGGTGAACGTTCGCTGTCTTAGTGCTCACGCAGCCAGCCTCTTCCTGCGCTAGCATGACTGCTACCCAGAAGGTAGCAGATGCTTCTCACTCTATCATATAGCCTTCATGAGGACACAGATACTCAGATGTGTTACTTCCCACCCAATAAGACACTGGAACCTTTCAAAACACTCGAGTTAGGAGAGGTGATGCATCTGGCGATTGGTGACGACGCAGTGGCACTCTTCAGCCACTCCTCAACGAGGAGTCTTACTGCCACGATTACGGCGTGCCCCGAAATCTGCTGACTAGTTTGTCAATGAACTTGATTCGTCATAAAAACTGGAGCTCTTCAGATCGAATAGACAAAGACGTGAGTAATTTACAGGACAGTTTAAATCATTTTTAAAGTCACTCTCTGCCAAAATATCTTAGCCGTGTCGAGTATTGAAACCCAGAATCACTTATAACAATGGAGACACACATTGTAACTCAATTGCTAGTGTTCTCTTTTGATGTAACACCGTCTTTTACACGCGGGTCTTACACAGCGCTAATGCGCCACCGTCTAACTATATCCAATTTGTTCTACCTTGGGGGTAACCAGGGAAAGCTGTCGTGATTTTTGAGGAATTTACAGGATTATAAAGCACTCATGGGGAGACTGAAAATGTAAGGGGAAGTTTGATATTCTGATTTTCGCATTGCTTAAGTATTAAGCTTATGATTTGTATTTTAGCTATAGTATGCCCATAGAAGCTTGAACTACTTTTGTATAGGTAGCTGATCCTAGAGAGCGTTTTTTTTTTAAATCATCAAATGAGTCCTCCTACCCCGGGCGGGGTGGAAGGGACTGTCAGAATTCTACTGACTAAAATCCATGGTGTCCTTGGGGCGGATGGAGGACGCTGTCCTCTCTCTCTCGCGGCCTGCCACCTCCTTCACGAGCATTACTACTTCGCAGAAGGTGGCGACCGCTTCCCACTCCGTCTCGCCCCGCAGCATGGTCGCAACCAATGCCGGGCGCGAGAGGTCTCCACCTAATCTTAGAGAGCTAGACAAAATATCGAGTGAATTGGAAAATTCATGAAGTGATTTCTGGCTATTGTAAGAAGAGTGAGCGTAATGGGTAGCTTGCCGTCCGATTAAGGAGTAGGCCCGAGTCGTCCGGTCGTTCTCTCCCATATGCGTGTCAACGAGCGATCGGCAAAGTAATCCAGTCCAGTGGAAGAGTTTTCAACCTGACTTTTGCTTTTTGACACTTTACAAAGTGTGGGTACACAAGGCTACACATCAAGCTAAGCAAAACCAGTATAAGCTAGCTGTTAATTGTGTGAAAAGATTATGTAAAGCGAGGTCAAGAAAAACTGGTTTTGTATAGCTTGATGTGTAGCCGTGTGTACATAATATATCATAAAAATAATGAATGCGTCATTAGATCAGTTATTTTGATCATGATAATAATTTCTGACATCATACGATGACTAAATGCCATCTGTTGAATGATTTATGTAGAGGAAGGGATCGGTCGGTAAATAATAATTGTTATTCTAATTGCTCATGTACTCCGGAATTAAATAAGACGTAGTATCAAAAATAAACCATTTTGATAAACCGTACTAAGTTTGTCTGTTAGGCTGTAGGCTTTAAAAATTCATGCTACGACCAATGCAACCTGTTTTTTTTTATCGTTGTAAAATCATCAAATGAGGCCTCCCACCCCGGGCAGGGCGGGAGGGACTGTCAGACTTGTACTGACTAAAATCCACGGTGTCCTTCAATAGCCCTTTATGTTTCGGGGTCACGGTGATGGTATAAGACCCGCGACCCCGGCAGGCTTTGGCCCTCTGTGAGGGGGCCCCGTCATTTGCTGACAGCTCTTTAAAGCGCGCGCGGAACACGACGCGCCGTCGACCCGGGCATGGTCCATGGTCAGACGGCGAGTTGCCCTTTACTCGCCGCCCGCATGCCCGACCAATGCAACCTTACAGCGTGTATGGATCCATATAGACCAGCTAGAATAGAATAGAATAGAATATTTATTTGCATAGAACGTAGGTTTTAACAATAAGGTGGATGAATGGTTTACAGAATCCTTTTACATTCTGCCATATTGGCATGAAAACATTAATTGGGTTACAAATACTTTGAACATAATATTTATAACATACGAATACTTATATGTATATAAGTGCTAGCTAAGAATATGAATTTGATGATTATTGTGTTACACAATATTAAGCAATAATAAAAACCTATAGAACAGTGGTGGCCCAATGTTATCGGCCCCGACTTACGAGTTGTAGGTCGTGGGTCCGAACTCAGCTGGGCGCATTACTTTGTGTAATTTATTTCATCACTACTGCTCTCAAAACGGTTAAGGTAACATCGTGATGAAACCGGCATGTCCTAGAACCAAAACTTCGAAGAAATGTGACATCTGCCAACCCGCACTGGGCGCGCGTGGTGGATTATGACCCACTCCCTCTCACAGAGAGGAGACATTGTGTCCCAGCAGTGGGAACATTATTGATGATGATGACAAACATTTTACTCTCGTAGAATTCCATCAGTTAAGAGTTGAAAATAGCTCTAGTTTTTTTTAACAGAGTTTTTGTCTATGCTTTAAAGAATGTCTCTAGTTGACGTGTGACACTTCCGCTCCCGCCTCCATTTTGCCGATGAGCGGCGCTCAACGGAACATCAATCTTCATAGTTGCTAATGAGTGGCTCTCTAGGGCCTCGGACATACGGAACGACTGCGGTGGAATCATTTGGACGCTTTATCTTAATGAGAAGTTTTACTGTCAAAAGATTTTAAATTAAAAATGTAGTTAATTTTCATTTGTATTTTTTTTTTCTAACTTTTGATCGCCACTTTAGTTGCGTTAATTTACGTTTTGAAAACCAATTCGGATCGTACAGGTGGCGACATCAGATCTATTATCATGTTAACATTATTGTTGTTTCTCTCAGGAATTATACTTTTCTTAGGATGGAGGTACCCTATTTCCGTCTCTGTACTCCTGACAATGTATAGGTATATGCAAAATATATTAAGTATTTAGGATGCTTGGTTCAGTGATTTTACCGACAAAAGGTAACAAACTTTGTTACACCCTCTTCTGATGATAAAAACTTATGTGTTTGATGTGTGTGACAGGCATTTTTTTAAGTTTTGACATAATTATTAAATTAATTGGTCAATAATTGTAATGATAATTCTCATTTAATTGATCTCAACCAGCTTGCAAGAAAATTTTCGCCTATCTAAACATGTGTGTAACACATGTTCCAAACGGCAAGATTCGTCAAAGTCGGCGGCTAAATCAAAAACTATTATATTAGTAGTAGTTATGGGAAAAAGCCGGTCGTCTTTGTTCCAAATGTGCCGAGCAAACACCAATATGATACATAGCTTGTAGATGCTCAACTGAGTTGACTCATCGGTATGAGATGAACATGATGACGTGTAAAGTACGATTTTTAATTGTAGTCAGTAAAATGACAAGTGCAACTGTCACTGATACAAAAAAGGGTGACCCGCTACAATAGTGATGTTCAGCAATCAATAGACTTAGACATTTTTAGTCATGCTTTATTTTATTAGGTGTCAAAGCGTTTTGTTTCTCACTCACAACAAATGATCGACGCTTTTTTTTTGGAGGGAGTCATCCCTCTTTAGAGGTGGACGGTTGGGGATTCATCTCAAACACCAACGTAACAAAACTCAACAAAAAAAATAAAAAGTTAACAAGTAAGAAATAAACAAGACATTGCAGAGGACACTAAACAATTCTGACACCGTCGCAATTCGGGAGCAGAATGAAAAACAAAATAGTGTCCATAGCTTGACAAGTGATGACCATAGTGCTACCAATAACCAAAAACAAATAATATAAAAGTATTTTATGTAATACTAGCGGCCCGTCCCGGCTTCGCACGGGTGGAGGACCCGGTCTAAAACCCGGTCCCGATGGTTACAAACACAACAAAAAAATAATTATCCGAATCGGTCAAGCCGTTTTCATGTTATGTCGTGACAACGGAAAACGGGTTTCATTTTTATATATATATAAGATATAAGATTATGCTTATGCCAGCGACAACGGGTCGTCAAAATCGAAAATCTGAAGCGTCTTATGCCCAAATCCAAAAGCCCGAGTAAAAAGATAAACGGGAGTTTTGGCCGGTAGAGTCAAATTATTCATTATCCTAAACTGTTACCGCCTTCACTGCTGCGTGGAGGTACTCCCAGCCTATGTTATTGTATACTTTATTAAACAGTGAACTCAGTGATAGCTTTGTGCTCCACATCATGTGTTCCAGATCTTCAATTTTTATACGTCAACAAAGTGTGTTAATCATGCTGAACAACTCTTGCTAAGACGTCATTCCTGTGTATGTTATAGTGTAGCTGGGCTCTTGTAGTCCCACATCAGGTGTTCCAGATCTTCAAATTTTATTCTCTCAGCAGAACATGCTCATCACGTGGAACAGTTTTTGCTATGGCACCATTTTGCATCTCTTATAGTTTAGCAGGTCTGTAGCGGTTCTGAACTAGGTGTGCAAGTTTCCAAGATAAAGGCTATACCTTTTATTATGTTGGGCATGTTGGTTTTAATACCTATACAGAAAAAAAAACATTCAAATCCGTTCAGTACTTTCTGAGTTTATCAAACATCACGTTTTCCGACTGTTCCCCATTCCCCTCGCCTGCCACTGAATCCCTGAGGTACCTCCCGTAACAACCGTGCCCGGGAGGACTTGCATCAGGTTGTCGGTGAGGACGCCGTAGCGCATCTCCAACCACTTCCCAAAGAGTGATCTTACCGCCGCATTTATGCCCAGGCATCAGTCATTATTTTGTTGTGGTATTATTTTGAAACTATGATATCTCCTAAGATATTCATTGAAAACAAACGAAGTCAAGGGCAATTTTGTTTAAAATTAAATGCTGGTGATAATTAACGTATTTATTTGGATATGGATTAATATCATGTTAATGAAAATACCTTCGCAAATAATGCATAACTTTAAAATCAAATTTGTTTTCCATAAAAAAGGTTATAGTGGCTTAACCATAAAAGATATACACTCTCGCGGTCTTTATTTTAGAATTTTTCATTAGGAATAATTCCGTAGTACATCATTTTTGCGTATCTTTAACAGGTTACGCAGCGTACGCAACAGAAGCTCTAAGGAAAGGAATACATTTTCCTGATTTTGAAACTTTTCTCTTCACTGCTCCGCTCCTATTAGTCGCAGCATGATGTTATATAACCTATAACCTTCTTCCATAAGGGCTATCCAACACAAAAATAGTTTTTCAATTCTAAACAGAAGTTCCTGAGATTAGCGCGTTAAAACAAACAAAGAATCAAACTCTTCAGCTTTATAATATTAGTATAGATTTAATTACCTACCGATACACGGTTTCTTCTGTTTAATTAGCGTAAATTACATTTTTTTATTATTGAAAGGCAATTTGATATTGAATCAAAAACAATGTAATCTCGATTAACTTTTAATTGTTAAATCTCGATTAACCACATCACTATTTATTTTGGACTAAAAACCTGCAACACTGGAAATGTCATTTTACTGACTACAATTAAAAATCGTACTTTAGTATGTGGATTCAGATAAACTTAGCTTTTAGTTTAATAAATACTATCGTCTAAAACCAGAGTGTTTTAGCCCTACAAGAAAGCAATCAATCCCACTTTTGCAAAGAGACACCGATGAGAATTTCATTCAGCGTACAATGGACAGAGCAATAAGTCATTCACCAAAGAATTTAAGTTACCGATATTGCAAGCAGAATTAGCATGTTGAAGTGTAAGTACACCCACCATATTCTGCAGACTGACAGACGTTAGATGGAGCAGACATGGGTGGTGATGCGCGTTTGGCCAAACGTAATGTTGCCTTGCGGATCGACGGATCGATTATTTGAAGAAAGTGGCTACGGACTGCCCAAAACCGGGAAGATTGGCGCTCTTACGTTCAGCAGTGGGCGGCATTAAGCTGAAATGTATTTATCTAACTATAATAATATTTTTTATTCGTAAAACGTTTTACAGAAATGGGTGTAAACGTAGCCACAGAAATGTAATATAGTTAAGTCTTATATACTAGCTAAATAGTTCATAAAAATAAAGGTGTCTAAGGAAAGAACATAGGTACAAGATGTTTAACTAGGGAATTAAATTAAATGTATCTGATAGCAGATTAAATTAGGTAATAGTAAAATGCACTTACTCAAGCCACAGGTGAGAAAACTGTCGAAAAAGACGGTATCTTTTGTTAGAAAACGTTGGGCAACCTCTAGAAAAATATGTACTCGCCCTAATGTTAATCATGAGACCAAAGTACCCACCTCATTACTCATACCTACACATGTAGATACGGACAGATGAATTAGGGCTAAACGATTAATTGTTATGATGTTATTATTAAAATTGTTTCGCCATGGACCATGGCTGTAATTGGCGTCTTGCTGGGCACGCATTGGCAAGAGCTGGGAACTGGGAGCTGTTTATTAATTGGGTTCATTGTTTAGATGTTTTTGCGATATTATCACAGTAGGTCGCCAAGTAATTCCTACCTCGCATCTCAACTGAGCCATCGTGGTGGATTAAGGCTCGCGTTATTTAACAGAGAGGAGGTTTGATCTTTGTATCTTAGCAGTGACAAGAACTAGATAATTTTGAGACAACGTTAACGGCACGGATTTTCCCGCTCTGTAAATCTCGTATTGACTAAAATCTACCCTTTTCCTTACGTTCCAAAATTACGATTACCCGTTTTGATAGTTCCGCGTTCTAACGGTGGTGCAGTGGCTGAGCTTCTGACTACTGCGATAATTATGTCGTGGGTTCGATTCCTACGCGGATCAAATATGTGTATGGCTTACTTATAGTTGTTCTGAATGTCTGAGTGTTTGTATATAATTGAGTTTAAATGTACTTAAACTGTAGGAGGAATTCGTAGTATGGGGCAACGTTTAAACAATAAAGTATAAAAATTAAAGTGTGTTGAAATGTTTCAAGGGCAGACTTTTTCGATATTGCCCACAAAATTTAACTTTTGAGAATTTGCAACATCAAAAATCTGCCTTTCAACCCTCCCAAGTAAACGCTAGATGTTCCAAAATAACCTCTCCTTCTTCCTCAAACTAAAGCAATAAGATGTATTCATATTCCCAGAATAACTTAACATCTAAAAGGCATCGCAGGTCCATTTTCGTATGACCAGTAGACTTGTAACTCGAGCCTTATTCTATTACACTCTATGTAACACCAAAAATAGCGATTCTAAGAAGTAAATTATGTTTCTGACTCAGTTAGTAATTCGTCATCTTTGTTTTAAATGACAGTAATTGTGGTGTTTCATCAAAAATATCATCAAGGAGTCATTAATGTGGTGCTGTACATTAAATTTTGGGATTTCAATTAAGATTGACTTGAAATGGCGTCGTTTTTTTTCTTTACGTCAGTCTGCACCATTCCACTGCTGTCTGAATTAAATTTTAAATCTCCTTTTTTTATTAACCGCACAGACCTTAATTCACCCTGCTATTGAAAAGATTGCCAGCCTTATAAATAAACGCCTAGTTTAAAAACCGCATTAAATTCTCCATACGTCCCAAAATGGTATTACGTGCGGCAACTCGGTCAATTTCCCACTTGACCGTTTTTGAGGATGACTCGGAGCATTTTTTACTTGGTCATTCTGATGAACTCCATAATTGGGATGTTAAATTCGTTTTAATCCTTCATGGGATCCGTCTGTTTTAATTATAGGTTCAAACGAGTTTCTTTATGTCGGCCATTTTACCTAATCGTCTTGTACTTTGAGGACATTGTTCCAGCAGCCGTATTTAAATTTTGAAAAACACGACATAAAAATAATTTACTCACGTTTTTTTCTGGTTTGCCCAAACGTCGAAAGTCTTGAAGCCTGAAAAGAAAATGAAAAACATATTTAAATATTGTTTCTTATTTCAAAATCAGTAATTCATTCACAGACAATGCAGTATAAACCACTGAGTTTCGAGTGGGTTCATATCTGACGGAAAATTCGTCACGGATCATCGGTCGCGGAACGCCAGAACAGACAAATATATAGAAAAACTATTGACCGTTCACACTCAACGGATGATCCGTTAGTGCGTCAAGAAACATTCTATGATCCGCTCGACGGATGTTCCGTCAGATATGAACGTACCCTTAGTATGCGAGTTGCAATTTTGCAAGAGTCTTACATAATTATATTATTATTACCATATCTACTAAAAGAGAAAAATGCAGACTCGTCACCAAAACTTAATACTGCCAACACCCCTGAAGCAACTAAAAAAATGGGCACCATATTCAACTAATAGCATCCCCAACACCTCCCCATCGCAATATCCACAACTCCTAGATTTTTATAGTTCCAATAACACCTCGTTATTCAAGTGGGAATCACGAAATTGGAATGGAAAATGGCGGCACAAAATGGCGTCACAATATGGCGTCGTGCTCATCCACTCATAGTGTCGCAATTTCCTCCCGCGCAGATGACGGTGTCTGTGTCAAATGTCTTATTTTATGAAGTGACTGCGACGTATGCCGTTTGCATTAAATTATATAGCGTGATGAGTTTTTTAGTACGAGTAGTTGAAGATGAAGTGAATCTATGGTGGGAGCTTGGGTGGGGTGTGGGAAACAGTTTTCATTTTAAAGAGGAGGGGGCAAAAAGGCCCTATCACGAATTCGACGTATGATAATCGTACTTCATACTTGAAGTCTTTATGAAGTTATTTATATGTAAAAAAGCGCATCAACGATCAATTTTTTTCTATCTAATTAACGTCCACCGTTTACGTCACAAAGGCGTATAAATTCGTGTTAGTTCCTCTGACTTTTGGGAAGCTTAAAAGCAAATAAAAACCTCACCGTCTTTATCAAGCAAAATAAACTATATGAGTCGTCAATACACCGCAGAGCAACCATCTTTATTATAAAATAACAATATCTATTGTTATACAAGTCAGGCAACAAAAATATCTAGAAAAAGAAAGTAAAATAAACAAAGTTAATACTAGAGATAGTCAAAACAAAAATTCATGGAAAGACAAGTTCTACAGATTTTGAGACGATGAATAAGTAAATAATATTTATGTCGTTATATAAGCTGGTAAAAGGTGTTTAAAATTAATTGTATTTCCTTAAGTATTTTCCTCATGCTCTTTTCCTTAGCTACGAGAAAATGTAATTATAATTTTAGCGTTTTCTTCATACAATAACAAAAGTTGTCCCTTTCTTAAAACAAAGGTATTCTTCCATTTTCCTTTCATTGTATCAAACCCTCAGTCACCATTGTTTTCCAACTGCGTAAAAGCAGCAAAAAATTTGGAAGCCATAAGACTTCTTTTAGCCGTACTAATATTATTTGTGCGGATGGAAGTCTGGTAGTCTGTCTATTCTAAAATTATTTAAACAAAATTTTTACTGTCTAGATCTGAACTCAAGATAAAACGAAAACCATATTATTTTAAAATGTACTGTTTTGTCGTTCCAATGGGATAAATCCTGACACAGGCGAAGCCGCGGGATTAAAATAGTGTTCCATAAACTTTTTTTACCTGCAGTTGCTGGCAGTTTCGCTTCTTTCCCCCCTTACTCAAGGATCTATTTCTGTACGAAAATTCAGGAACATCGGTTCAACATCATCATCAACCTATAACGTTCCCACTGTTGGGACAAAGGCCTCCTCTCTTGTGAGAGGGAGTGGGCCATAATCCACCACGCGGGCCCAGTGCGGATTGGCAGATGTCACATGTCTTCGAATTTGATGGTTCTAGGACATGCCGGTTTCCTCACGATGTTTTCCTTCACCGTTTTGAGAGCAGTGGTGATGAAATAAATTAAACAAAGTAATGCGCCAAGCTGGGTTCGAACCCACGACCTACAACTCGTCAGTCAGGACCGATACCACTGGGCCACCACTGCTCTTACATCGGTTCAACGGTTTTGCACTATTTCGTATTTAAAGTATCGAGTTACACTTCTTTTTTTCATCACGTTATCAAGATGTAAATGTTCATACGTAGATAATATGTTTAGCACCCGTATCTATATAAGTTTGACAAACCGTTATTGATGTCAATGTGTTTTTCTTTTGATGGAGGTCCTAATATTTCAACTTACCTTTATACCCAAGATCACCTTGGGAATTATAAACATTCGGGCGTCTTTTCAAAAGTCTTTCATTGACGATAAGGGCCCGTACGAAAGTAGCTCGGAGTGAACCCTACTCCCTAATATTTTCGATTTTATGAGTTTTGACAACACATCGGGAGTATCGTCACCATAGTGGTAAGTGCAACGTCGTGGTCCGACTGCCTGGCGACTACTTGCTTAGCTGGCTTGCGTTTGCGGGTGGCGGTTGACTCTGTTCTTCTAGGATATTTTTATTGTGCAAACAGTTGGGTGAATTTCATCAAAACTATTGTGCCTTTCCGTAAAAAAGTTGCAGTGTCGGCAACGTGCTGGGGATGTCTGTGGAGTGCCATAAGTGACCGCTTTCCTTAATAAGTGAGCCGTATATGCTTCTTTATAAGTTAAAACAAGAAGCTTTTAGAATAAATATATTATATCAATGATTTTCTCGAAGTTTAATTAATAAAGATACACAACAGAATGCAGTATGGACGTCATCGGCTATTACACATTAAACCTTTGATCATAGCTTCAAAATTTAAGCAAATAGTACTCTGATGTTAATATTTCCTTCATAAATGCTCGTGTATTTAAGTTAATGCGTCTTGCGTGTTCTACAGGTAATTGAATGTCAGTCAGTGTGATGGACTATTGAGTTAAATTTGCATTAATACCACCTGTTCATGTCAGCCTGGTAATTATTATGTAGAATGGCGGGTTGAAAAATGATTTTCTTAGTAATAGTATGTGGTTTATGGTTTGGTTGCTTATTTCCCACAGTTTTTCCTCCGAGCTCTATGTCATCATCATCATCCACTGCTGAACATACCCCTTTTTTAAAGTGCTAATAGATATGTATCAAAAATCCCTAATTTTAAAATACCTTTGGAAGAAATCCCGAAAATTTAAACGCCGAATGATTTTTGTCGAAAGTTTAAAATCCCGAATTTCAAAGTCCCGAATCAGTCCTCCTTTTAGTAAGTATGAGTTTAACAATCCCTTCCACTCCGAGAGGATTTATTTGATTAACTTAAAATACTGATAAATGATGTTTAATTCCCCACCGTTGACGGCACGGTTAGCGCATTGACTGGGCGATCGACTGATGCACTGTGTCGCAAGTTTGTTTCCCGCATGGAACTAAATATCTGTTTGATCTACAAGTAGTTTTTCTGTGTTTGGCTGTTTATTTATGTAAGTTTAAATGTTTGAAAACGCCCCCACCATCAAACTGGAAAAATTACTGGTGTGAGGCAACAATTTTTTTTTAAATATCTGCAACTGTTAAGTTTTTATTTCAGCTCATCTAGTATACAGGGTGTTTCTTTTAAATTGAATAAGAGATACGGAAAAACTTTCTTAGGAACCTTTAGCTCTTTTTTCGTGTTGACAATTTTGACGTTTTTATTTTTTTGGTCAAGTGCGAGATGTCTCTAAAAATAAGTTAAATTGACCATTTTTTTTAATGCCATTCGGCGACTCTGTTTTATGTAAGGATCATTTTGTTGTATCGGAGATAAAAATCGCGACTGCAGAAGTTGGTAAAATTTAGCAAAATATTTTGTTATACAAATTGTATAACTTCACACAGAGCTGTCAGCGATATGTCGGATGACTCCCCTATATAGGGCCAAAGCCCGCTGGGGGCGGGAAAGACTCATTTGATGAATTTACCACCATAAAAAAAGCCTTACACGGTCATATTTAGACACAGTACATACAGTATTTCACTTAAATAAAACAGTTCACATAGTAACTCGAGACTCAAACATTGTTCGAGGGTGCTCTTCCGTGTACTGATATCTTATGCATAACATCAAACAAGGTCTGGGTTCACTTGGAGACTGCAATATCTCTGTACTGAGAAATGTTGACGTTTATCTCAATCGCTGACAGCTTCTGCGTAGGTCTCTTTGTATTTATCTTTCGTATTGATAAGGTCAACTGTTTGTAATATTGATTGATTCAAGGGCTTGTTTCTCTGAATTCGAAAAGGAATTCATTAAAAAAATATGCGTAATGTTTGCATAGATGAATGTTAGAAATTAGTTCCAAGTGAAAACCAAACGTCAGATGATCTCCGGCCACCGTAGGCGCGGGCATGCGGACAGCGAGTAAAGGGCAACTCGCTGTCCGACCATGGACCACGCCCGGGTCGACGGCGCGTCGTGTTCCACGCGCGCCTCAAAGAGCGTCAGCAAAATGACGGGGCAAAGCCTGCCGGGGTCGCGGGACTTATACCATCACCGTGACACCGGAACATAAAGGGCTATTGAAGGACACCGTGAATTTTAGTCAGTACAAGTTTGACAGTCCCTCCCGCCATGCCCGGGGCGGGAGGCCTCATTTGATGATATTACCACGTAAAAAATAAAAAAAAAGTGAAAACCAAAAACGTTAAATTCATCTTAATTTTGCCAAGATCAGTTTGCACTATCTTAGAAGTAATCTTATTAAAAATTAATTTAATTATTATGTTTTATGGACATCTAAATTTTTGCTTTGTTATTATGTGTTTTGGTTTCCTCCGTGACTCCGAAAGCAAGTAAAGCAATTAGTCTCAGTTGTTGCTTGTAGATCATTGAGAGTCGTTGTAGTTATTTTTAGAAGCTCGAAGCTGAAGTCTGACATACAGTCTTACCAAAGGTATGAAATAAGTACCTACCCATCGTCGGACCTCGACAACCCAGTAACTTCTGACTAGCAGTAACACTGTCAAAGATCTGCAAATGACAGCCGAGACCAACGGCTTTACGTGCTTTCCGAGGCACGGAGGAAACTCGCTATGACAGATTGTCACCCATCCACAGACCAACCTTGGCAATCGCGGATTAACCTGGAAGATCGGTCTGTGCGGCTATTATTATACTGTAAATTATACTGTACCTACAGATTTATTTATTTTTCTTTTCTTAATCATTGTAAGTAAACTCAAGTTACGGTAAACAGATCCAAGCTACATAAAACAAGAGCTATAACACTAGTTCTCACAAGTGTCATATAAGCTTCAATATCACTTAGATACGGTTACGTAGTGCTTGCATTATCAATGTCTTCTCTTTCAAGTTTATCTGTGCCTTGACAGCTTTGGGACTGCATCTTAGTATCCAGATTAGTTGTCAGGTTTAGTTCTTTGAGAGTGAAAATGCGTGTGTGTGGTCTTACATAGTGCTTCAAGAGGCAGGATGTCGTACATGACTGTGATTGCATAGTTGGTAAGACATCTTGTGCATTAAATCAGAAGGTTGAACCTTCTGATTTAAGGTCAAGCAAAAATTACATTACATTTAAAAAAAAAACAGTTTTTGCTATGAAAAATCTATTCTTTCATTCTTTTCTTTTTTTTTATACTAAGTCTCGGCTCGTTGCACTGGTAAAATTGGTACATCACTACACAGTATAAATCAAAGTAGCTTCCCGCTACCTGTCCCTATGTATGCTTATATCTTTAAAACTGCGCAACGGATTTTGATACGGTTTATTTTAATAGATAGGGTGATACACGAGGAAGGTTTTAATATATATGACATTCATAATATACCTACTCGTAGTAGCAATTACACCCGTGCGAGGCCGGGGCGAGTCGTTAGTTTTTTTATAAAGGATTATTCTTTCGAAAACAACGAAATCTATTGAAATTGTCGAAGAATCTGAATCTGAAAACCGATCTTGAAAACGTTACCTCTCTCACTACCAGACAAAAACAAAACACATGCCCCTATTTAACTACCCGAAACAGTCTGAGCAGAATAAATACGATAACTGTAGGCGAGGCACACCAGCTGCGCTTGCCTGCCATTCGTCCGGAAATTACGGAGCTAGCGCATTCCACACCTACACCCCGTCTTGAGAGGTCGTGTGTTACTCTAGTACTTTAGTATCTGCATGCATTTGGGCTACTGAAGAGGAACTGGGAGAGTTCAATTGGGAAAGTTGAAAAAGTTTGGTAGTTGTTTCTGTCATAGAGTTGTTTTTACCTTGCATTTGTGTACGGGTTTTTTTTTTTTTTTTATCGTGGTAAAATCATCAAATGAGACCTCCAACCCCGGGCAGGGCGGGAGGTACTGTCAGACTTGTACTGACTAAAATCCACGGTGTCCTGCAGTAGCCCTTTATGTTCCGGGGTCGCGGTAATACAAATAAGTCCCGCGACCCCGGCAGGCTTTGGCCCTCTGAGAGGGGGCCCCGTCATTTTGCTGACAGCTCTTTGAGGCGCGCGTGGAACACGACGCGCCGTCGACCCGGGCATGGTCCATGGTCGGACAGCGAGTTGCCCTTTACTCGCTGTCCGCATGCCCGCGCCTACGGTGGCCGGAGATCGTCTTGCGTTGTGTACGGGTTGGTAACACAGTTCATGTAGCTTTTAACTTATCTTTGTCCCAGAAATAGTAAGAAAATTGTTACTTAAAGTTTTTTTTTGAGATAGCTAAAATTTTCTTCAAGGAATCTTGATAATAATCAGATTATTGTTGCCAATGTCATGTTATATATTCTAAAAAAAAGTATTTTTAGGACTAAGAATTGGACTCAAATTAGTGATTGGCCGTCAAGGCATAGGTACACGTAGATAATCAACAAATGAGTCCTCCCACCTAGGGCAGAGCAGGAGGTACTAGGAATCACTTGATTTTACCACTATGATAAAAAGACATCGGCTAACAATTGCGGGTGGTTAAAAATAAATGTCTCTTTTCATGACATTTTCAAAACATTTGCAAATATCCAATTACAAAACCAATCTAAACATCAATTCTGTAATCTAGTACAGCATCAAATATCTAATTTCAGCACATAATATCCATAGTTCAGTTAGAACAATTGAATCGATAACTATAGTAAGTTAATACAGTGCTAAGTTAGACAACAATTTGGTATTGGATTATACCGCCAACTGAATTGTGATGTTCAAGCGACAGAATTTAAGGGTGTGGACAAATAAGCGGCTAGCAGCATGATTTATGCTGCGTAATTTATGCCGCTGACTGTCAAAACTATGCAAATACAAAAAAAAATGGCACCAGTCTTTTGGACACATTTTGTTTTAGATGGGTTGGCTCTTGACTCTAAAGGTGATGGACAGTAGATAGAGAGAAATAAATGAATGGTAGTTTTACTCAGAAGAAGCCTATTTTTTTTTAAACTTTGCCCCACTCTAGAAATTTCTCCTGTGTCGTGGGTGCGTTTACAAACATAGAAACTCAGAGACACCCAGACCCGGAACAACTATTAGTAGGACATACAAATATTTTTTCCGTGCGGGAATCGAACACTGCGCTATTTACTCTAAGATTAGGTACCAACTTAGACGATATGGTTGGTGCAGTGGTTGAACTGATATTTCTATCGAATTATAGAATAGCACCTTTCTACAACGAATTGCATAAGAACTGACAAACATAACATTTATAGCAGGTAACATAAGTCACCCATCTAAAAGTCACTTTGTCTAAGTTCAGACTTACGCTAGCCTACATTAATCTGTCCCCGTCCTTACAATGACGCTTCGACACTATAATAGTGATGTTCCAGCAATTTCCGTCGCCAGCCGTTTCACGCTTCGCATACGTTTTATTAAGGATTTCCTAAAATTTGAGAAGCGCAGCATGTTGGCGTCACTCAAAGATAAGACGTTAATTATTTTAGACGAGAGAATGCAGGCGTAAGAGGGAATTGAGAGGTGCACAATATAGAGGTGTAAGGAGGTAAAACAAAGCTTTATTAATGAGAATAAACCTCTGTAGAGGCTTTAGACTAAAGAGGTTTGTAATGAAATCTGCGACTGTGTTTTTGAAAGACTAGTTTATGAAAGATTCCGATTTATGGAGAGATTCTGCTGTTTTAAGTTTAAAAAAATTGTAATATTTGTGTTAACTCCAACTATTTATAAACAAAATAATGCACATTTGGTAAGCGTTTGTAAAACTGTACATGTGAAAAGGAAGTAACCAGAAACGTAATACATAACAAAAGTGAAATATAATGATTTCAAAGAGAGGCAGTAGAAAAAATGTTGACAACATTTTTCAGGTGGTTGGGTTACTATGATAAATAACGCATTAGAGATTTGCGCGTACTAGGAAAGCATGAAAACGAAACAAGAACGATACACATTCCCAATCTTGATGCTAATGACGTAACTCTAATTAGGTATGAGTTTTTTTTTATCGTGGTTAAATCATCAAATTAGTCCTCCCATCACCCAGGGCAGGGCGGGAGGGACTGTCAGACTAGTACTGACTAAAATCCACGGTGTCCTTAAATAGCTCTTTACATTCTAGGGTCACGGTATTTTTGATAAGTCCCGCGACCCCGACAGGCTTTGGCCCTCTAAAATCATTGTGCTGACACTCTTTGAGGCGCGCGTGGAACACAACGCGCCATCGACCCAGGCATAGTCCATGGTCGGACAGCTAGGCGACTAACTCCATTACCTATTCGCCGCCTACATGCCCACCCTAATAATTACTTCGGATGAAAGATCTAAGCCATCTTTTAACCCTACAGGCTTTTCCTAAAACAAAAACATGGTTCAATCAATGCGTGTCATATTCAACATCAAATAGGCTTCAAACAATGAGGGTAGTTTCTTTCAGGCAGTGCCCCAGTTGTGAGTAAAAATGAACGTTGCTGCAACACAGTTGGATGCAAATTGAATGCGCAAGTTGGAAGTGCTCTGAACAATCGTATCGGACGCCGGCTGCAGAGTCAGAGAGGAATAGACAGGTACATTGAACGTGAAAATGAAGGAAATCTAAATAAATATAATAAGTATTGTGAACTTAGTGAAGTGTCAAACGATAAATTGGACTTAGGTACTATAAAAAAAAACGTTTTGGCAGTTTCCTGGAAATATTGTTATTTTTTTTTCTCTTATTAAATTTTAGTTCCTTTACTTTAATTTATTGATTTCTAATTTACAGACGCCAGCACAACAATCTGTCAATATGATAGATTTTCAACTTTATTAAAATAGTGACGATTCGATTGAGTTCGATTGATATAATTTGACAGATTGGGGTAGGTTGACCTGCTGGCGTGTGTACTTTTTGAAAAGAATTTTGAACTACTTAATAGAACCCAGCTATTTCATAATTATCGCCAACAATATTTAGTAACTAATCTTAAAAAAAAACAAAATAGTTTGCAACTAAATACTTAACTTTCCCTAAGTTATTATAAAGCTTTAAACCTAATCCTTTAAGCAGGAAGCTAGAGCGACCAAGCGCGTCTGCCAATCAGACGGCTCCGTTCAGGCTATTAGCCAATCCCTGGCGTCCGTCATGCTGCGTCGGATTAGCTACCGCTCATTACGTCACGTGCGTGCGTTCGAGCGCCAACGCATAGTGTGTTGAAAATATTGCCAATATTAAGACTCACTGGTTTTCGAGTGGTCCACTTTAGTAAAACTAGTTTGAGAAAGGACTTTATTGATCATGTGGTTTAGTTATAATCAAGAGCTAAGTGAGAACTTAATAAACTAGAAACATCTATACTTAATGCTAAAAGAAAACCTTTATAAATGAAAACAGTTTCACAAATATTGTTCCTTGTGGCAGCGACTATACATAATTTTGCTTATAAAATATAATTAAAAAATAACGAACAAATACACACACTTATCGTGATGGATCGTTAGATAGTCAGAATACAATCAAAATGTAATCCACTGTTCTGGCGTCCATAACACGACATCACAAAGGAATCTTAATATCTTGGGCGAAGGATCAGCATTGCGATCCAACGAGGCAATGCCGCCAGCGTTCTGGGCACTTTCCCCATTGACAGTGATGTGGATGAATTTTTCGACGCACTTTAATCTTTAGTTTTATATCAATGATTTTTGTAAATATTTTACCTTTATTTTTAGTTTTTAAATGTAGTATATTAGTAATTAGTTAGATTAATTTGGACAATAAGCTGTTAAAGTTTGATGAAAAATAAATATTTTAATCCACAAAGAAATTAAAGTTAAAAAGTGATGACATCTTTACAAAGTATCTTTCTATTTTCTTGTATTATGCTTACATTTTCTAAATAAAATCTGATGTTTTCATTTAACAAAACAGCAAAAAAATACCTACCTAATTCACATGTCAATAAAGTCGCATCTACATTGCTGCTAGGTCTGCAACCTCGTGAACAAAGATATCGACTGTCTACTAACTTTGAATGCTATCTCCGTAAATGAACAGTCTCATTCACAAATATGTATGTATTGTTTGGAACCGTGTTGAATTAGTTATTGTCTTCGTTTATTATGTGTTTGAACTGCGACATTTATCAAGGTCTGCAGTCATGCATGTAGGAGTATTTATATTTATAGGTAAAAATCGTCACGCAGTGGGTACATAAAGATGGGCATCGTTGCCGAGGGAGGCCTAGAAAAAGTAATATAAGGCCCTTCGTACACAAGGCGACTCCAGTATCCGATACCTTGCGACTTCGGTATCCAAGCGACTATCGGAATACAAATCCATAGAGGTTCGGACACAGGCACGCGTCAATGTATACCAATATCGTAAAGTATCGGAGACTTGCGTCGCCTAGTGTACGAAGGGGCTAACTTCGATTAGACGACTTAGGTTACAACTCATTCACAAAATGTTACATCCGCGGATGAAATATTTTGCGGATAAGGTATGATTCAAACCAACCGGCCTGGCCGGGTGGCATTTTACAATGCGGAAAAGAACATTGAAATGTATCAACAGTAATTACAGATCATATTTGCATGCAACTTCAGGTCACGACTCTACGTGTCACGGGATGCCGACGGAGATAACTTTGCATGCAAATATGAACTGTAATTACTGTCGATACATTTCAATGTTAATTACCTGAATCGTATCTATGTAACTTGTCACCTATGTCACTTAGACGCGTTTATCCGCGAATGGAAGAAGACAACTGCACAGTTGTAAGAGTGGACGGTTATGTTGTCTGCAATATAAACTCCCAAGTTAAATAAAAAACTACTAATAAGAATTTGTGGTATCAATGAATTGAGTCGTAATTCTTGAAGTGTTGAATAGAATAGAGTGTGGGGAGCACTACATATACGATATTTGGAAAATAGAGAAAAAGGATATTAAATATGAAAGCTGCTATGCATTAGGTTCTGAGTTTTCTTGCCAGGTTTTTCAAATGAGGTTGTTCATCAGGGATATCTCAGTAGCAACCTAGTGTCTAAGTTCTCTTTGGTTGATGACACGAAAGATTGAAAGCAACAATCATTGTCTTCAGAATTTTTTCCTCATCAATAAAGTTTGCTCAAAATCTTTATTCATTGTGTTTCTTTATTCTTTCCTATACACTATTTTAGGGTAGACTCGGTCTTCTCGAGACAAGGGCCCCACAGGCTAACTGTAATCTGCGATAGCTAAAAACATAGCAATAACTTTGAAGGGATGATAGACGGTCATGCAAGTGATATTATAAGAATTCAGTTTATTCAAACGTACGGAATCCTAAAAATATTAAAACCACGGCTAATTTCCTCAACCTAAACTTTGTCGCCATGGCAACCACATACTCAATCATCTAGTGGACTAACCAGCGAGCTAATGAGATAAAGCACACAGACGAGCGGGCGCGGGCGCGGGCGGGGAGGTGATGTATTAATTTTGCACGCCTGACAATGCTCGCGGATGCTTGGCTGGGCCGCATAGGGCTGCTTAGTTTAGAAAGTTTACACTTTACCCAGTTGTTGTTGTTCAAAATGTTGTGTGAATGTGTTAGAGTCAAACTGTAGTGGCTCAGTTACTTTGTGTGACCAGGTCACTTTCATGTCAGGCATGACGACTAGAGCATATCTATACTAATATTGAAAACGTTGACGAGTTTGTTTCTTTAGTTTAACGTGCTGACCTCAGGAAAGACTTGTTTTAATTAAAAAAAAAACAATATTATTAGAAAATAAAATTTAACAACACGCTACGACCAATAAGGGTTCAAGTGTAAAACCGTAGGGAATATCACTTAATGGGTTTCGACAGTTGCAGAATTTATACCAAATCAGATTACTTAACAACTTAGCTCATGATCATTCGCTTGAGTCAGGTCAATTGACTTCATCGTCCAAACCTCTCTAAACTCGTCAACTCAGTGATTTAATACTATATTGAAAATCTTTCCGTATACTGTCTTCTTAATTTATTCCATGGATATTTTTGAACCAAAATATGTCACATTTCCGCAAAATAATTCGAGCATAACCTGTCATTCCTACAAAGTAATTTCGACCTTATTACCAAAGCACTTGACCAAATAACATCGCTAATTCCAATAGCAATGCTCCCGACAGCCCTGGAGCTTCCGCCGAATAGCACCATATGCTTTGTTCGGTCAGTGAGATTTCCACTGAGATACTATCGTTAGCTTCGGTAATTACGAAATAGGCAGCGGAATTACACCAGAGAAGATTTTGAATTTCTAGGGAAACTGCTAATGACTGCTTTGTAATTGCTTGTGGATATTGGGAGGAGGAAGTTGTGTAATGGACTCAAGCTATTTTATAGGTACCCTATCTCATTTGCAATCGCGGGCATACGATCGGCTATAGTTTGAGCCAGATAAGTGTGGAATAAAAGTCATTGACCCCCGTGTACAAATGTATTCCAAAATTTCAAAACCATTTGAAATAATGCAAAGAAAGTGTCGTAACACGATCAAAATAAACGTATCGTGGTAATAGGCGACCGTGACCTTATATTTTATTTTGCAATTCCAACGATGGTATAATGGAATTCTAACGATGCGTTATTAGGATCAATGACCTTTATTCCAGACTTATCTGACGGGGACTATAGTTACGGGCGATGCGTTGTCCGATCATCATGTCCGGGTTGGCGGCGTGTCGTATTCCACGCGAGCTGTCAGCACAATGACGGGACCCCCTTAGAGGGCTAAAACCTGCCGGGGTGGCGGGACTAGCGAGTCACCGTGACTCCGGAAGGTTAAAGGCTATTGAAGGGCACCGTGAATTTTTCTACAAGTCTGGCAGTAACGGGTGGGAGGAATCATTCGATGATTTTACTACGATAAAAAAATGATAATGATGATGAAAGAGTTCATCCTTACAAACTTTCGAATTTATTATAGTTGTATGATAAGCGAAGACACGACGCCTGCCGCATCAACGGTGTTGAAAGTGACTGTGAACGTGTAACTTAGTTAAGGTTTAATTAAATAAAGTGCAGGACAGGAGATGAGTGTCATGGCGTATTTAAAACGCGCAGATGTTTAAAAACGCCGTGTGTTAGTGGTCTACATTTTTGAAACGCAGCCACGATACAGGAGAAATTTGGCCTGGATAAAATTCCAGCCGGGTCACGAAAAGCGTATTGACGTTTTGTAACCACTCTTTCAAACCTTCTACCGAATTCCAACACATAAAGTGATATCAAACACTTCAAAATGCAACATTTGAAATCCCTGATACAAAGCCCAAAGGCATTACCGTGACAACAGCCAAAATCCCTGAATCCTCACTTCAAATATTTTGATATCTGGTTGATATCATTCAGAAAGCGCCCATATTCGTTAGCCGAGCCGGATCGATGGAACTCATACATATTCAACTCACGGAGACAATTAGCCCGCTCCATAGTTTTGAACCGGACAGAACCGTCAATTATATTTCGCAATCTGTACGAAGGTTTTTGCGAAGACCACTGATTTGAATAGGTAACATCATGGTCAGAATATTTTAGTTGAAGTGATAGTTAGGACGAATTGTTTTGGGGGCTTCTTTAATTTATTAGTTTTTTGAGGGCGTTGAAAGAAAAAATGTCTTAATTGAATTTGGGGACGTGGTTTGGTTGCTGAATAATTGTGTTCACCTTGATAATTAAGTTGAAGACGTTGAAATGTTTTGTTAAGTTGTACACAACTAATTAGGTTAAGGCTCTATTCAGATTTACCACAACTACGCGACAACGACAAGGTTGGGGGCGGGATATATTAATTAAGTTTTGATTTTACTTTTATTTACCACCACTCAATCAGTCATAATTACATTTGTTGACCATTTTTAGTGTTATATAGCTTTAAATGAAAGCCAGGATTGTTTTTTAAACCGGGTTTTCTAGCATTAGTTTCCATTTAGTAATTTAGGTGGTTTCAACGACGTTCTAGTTTTTATTGATAGGCTGTAAAAGACCTTTCTTTTTGCTAATCGTGTACTTCTACCCCGTGTTTCTTGTTAACTTTCGAAAGTAAATACTTTAATTTACACGGTCCATATTTGTTGTCATAATCGACCGCGTAGTATACTGACCATGATTACCACAATGTTGCGTCGACGCATCAAAGGATCTACAAGTAGTTATTTCGGGTCTGGGCGTTTGTGTATGTGAGTTTATATGTTTGTTAACGCACCCACGACTCAGGAGAAATTCCTAGTGTGAGGCAACGTATTGATAAAAGAAGGGAAGTTGAAGGAACAAGGTGGATTTTAGTCAGTTCTCATCTGGCACTGCCTCTGTACCCAGTGGGAGAAACCATTTTTTTATATCACAGAAAGCTAAATAGTTAAACAAGAAGTAGTAATCAATATTGAATACAAAGCAAAATAATTTGAAAACACTCACAACTAAGTGCTTACCAGACCAACCATTAAAATAGGCCGACCACCTGATCCTACCGATATTCGCCACTAAAATTATTAGCAACAAGAGTTAAAATAACGTAAACCTAACCTCTACTAATTTTAATTCCTCCTGCTTATATTTTCAAAGGATAATAAGGGTCTGGTTTAACGGCTATGAAATCATCAATATCTGGGCATCGTAACTTTTGTTTTACGACTTGAAATTTTCATTAGCCATCGTAAAATTAAGGTTTATATTATCACTTAAAACTATCATGGTCCTAATAGAATATATGTGCTTCTATGTTACAATGTTTTAGTAATTAAAACTATGTCAGCTTTACTGTGACGAAGTTGGGCTTTCAAAATTGCATATATGTGTTAGCGTTATACTCACACCACAGTCACTATTATTGACTGGCCTGTTGGTCTAGTGGTTAGTGACCCTGACTGCTATGCCGGAGGTCGTGGGTTCGATTCCCACCCAAGACAAATGTTTGTGTGATGAGCATGATTATTTGTTCTGTGTCTGGGTATAATTTATTTATCTATATATATATTTCTAATACGTATGTATTTAGAAATATATAAGTATGTGTGTCAGTTGTCTAGTACCCATAACACAAGCTCTGCTTAACTTGGGACTAGATGGCGTTGTGTGATGGTTGTGGAATATATATTATCTATATACATATAATAAAACTGTAGAAAAATCGTTTTTGTACATCAAAATAAAATCCAAAAAAAAATAGCTAGGGTGTTAAAAGACAACCAATAGGACCCATTTTTAGCATTTTTAGAATTTTTGTCTGTTTGTCGGTTTGTCTGTTTGTATGTTTATATGTCCGGGCATCACGTAAAATGTACGAAATTAATGTAAATAACTTATATACACAACGATTTAGCGTAACTTGAGGTAACATTTAGTTTTTGTTTCATTGCAATCGGTTCGGTCTATCAAAAGTTATTCGAATTTAAAGTGTTTCAGAAGTAAAATTACGTTCAGTTCACACCAACACGCGTAGTTCAGTAGCGCCATCTAGCTATGATAGGATGGGATAGGATGGGACAGGATGGACGTTATTTTTTATTTATTTAACTCAGGCTTCAAGGCCCATATAAAATATTATACATGGTGGGACGGGATGGTACGGGATGGGACAGGATGGGACGGGATGGGACAGGATGGGATAAGATAGGACAGGATGGGATAGGATGGGACAGGATTGGACAGGATGGGACAAGATGGGACACGATGGGACGTTAGTGGGTACGATGGGACACGATGGGACGTTAGTGGGTACGATGGGACACGATGGGATACGATAGGATACGATGGGATACGGTGGTAGTAAATAGTATAGAATCATTTATTCACTCTTAATCTTACAAATAGATAAATCCATTTTATTTGTTTTAGAGTTCTACCTCTTTTAACCCGACTACCGCAAAGCCAAAAGGAGGGTTATGATTTTGTTTTCGTATTGTAGAACATGGTAGCAATTGAATAATTCTTCCTATGAACAACAGAGGGCGTTTATAACAATTACGTCAAATATTCTACTAAAATTCTAAATACAGGGTTTAGAAAAACTTCGCGTGGTGATTTACGTACGCATATTTATGTACGCTCCAGAATGATGGTTCAAAGCAAATGTTGTTAATAAAGAAGAACTAGCTTATATGAAATACCTAATAAAATAATATTTTTGTGTCTGTTGGAGGATTCAACAGCGCTTCGCACAAAAAAAAATACATTGGTAAGTTCCGACATCCACGCGAACGAAGTCGCGGGCACAGCTAGTTATTACTATACGTGGTCGTGCGCAGTTTTAGAATTGAAAATAAAATACTGGAATCTATATACACCACATTTTGACGTCATAAACGTCACTACCACCAAAATATGCGGCCGACCGCATTGTAGTAATTACAACATCTACATTTTGCCAATACCAAAACACTACAATTAAAAAAATGAGAAACGCACAACACATAATGAGAAATTGATCGGGCTTATCAGTATGAAAAATCGCTTTTTTTTTCTGCATTTTCCAAAAGTCTTAGAACAAACATTGTTCAGTAACATGGGCTGAGTTACCCCACGAGAGGTTGTGCGCTATTACCGTTACACATTGTATGTATTTTAATCACCTATTTAAATATAACAGATCATCAAGGGAAACCGATGCTGCTGCAGTTAAATCTAAAATATCATCTGAACGGAACGCTCATCAATATTTGTCTATCTCTGACATAATATTTGCATTGAGAAAATATGGTGACCTAAATTGAATAGCACCGCTCACTCAAATTTAGTAAAGGTGGAGTGGAGAACTAAATTCTAAATATTTGTCAGACTTCCAATTATTCTTAACTAGCTGTTTCGTGGTTTACCACCAGTACTCGGCTCCTGTTGGTCGTAGCGTAATGTTATAAAAAGTTCCTGCAACATTAATGGGATATCCAATGCAAAGAATTGTTTTCAATTCAAACCACTAGTTCCTGAAAACAAACAAACTCTTTAGTTTTTTTTCCGATCAGTACCCCTAGCACGAGTTTTCTCTATTTTACTTTACAGAGTTTTTCCAGTATTTACAGCGTTTATTGTATGAAAATATGATACAGCGCCTCTGGTGTGCGAAGAAGGAACCAATTTTTCCCTTGAAAATTGTCAATTTGAAGTCGTCAAAGTTCCAGTTTACTTTACGTCTCAAATACTGAAAACTCGTGCTGACGGTACTGACCGTGTATGTGAGTTTAAGTGTATTAAAGTTAATGTTTCATGCTATTACAAAATTACATTTATTGTTTCTGTTTGTACTTATGTTTAGATTGTCGACAATTTAGTATTCTATTTTAATTTTTCTTAGCTTAGTTGTTAATCTTAAAGAGCATGCTGTGGTCTCCTGTAAGTGAAGGAGTACACCAGCTAAATACTTTGTGTTGTTCTGTGTCAACTATCTGTGTTTATCTTTTGTTGGAGATCCTAAATAAATAAATAAAGTGCTTTTAAACGCGCCCACTGCACAAGAGAAATTCTCACTGTGGGTTTTTACACTAAATGAAGCACTAAGGAAGGATGTTTTAATATCAGTGATGAATTTTGTTACAAGTTTTAAATGAGGTTAGCCTATTACAATGGACTTTATCACAAGCTCGAGAGCTGAGCATAACTAGATCCGTCCCCAGTTGATGGCAATAGGCCAGTTATGGTGCTTAAAAATATAACTGACCAAATGTGGGTGTACTATTAAACCCATAACTGTCTGGCTCTCCGAAAGTTACAGATGTGATGATATTGAACCTAATTAGAGAAGGGCGGTATTTCTTCCTGTATCAGAAAAAACCAAAGCCACAGAAAACGAAATATTATTATCAGCCTATTGCCGTCCAATGCTGAACGTAAGCCTCCCCCAAAGAGCGCCAACCAGAAAACGAAACACCTACTTATAATCTCAACGAAAATATTACAAACATGACTAACAACCCCAACGTTTTAAATTAAAATAACAACCCACGCAGAAATTAATTCTAAAAACACCTGAAGCCAGGTACCCTATCAGGTTTAATCCTCAAAATCGTACCCTTTGAAAATCCTAAACTTTGATTTCTCTCAAAACGATTCCCGGGATTACTTGGCCAGGTCGTATGTAAATCGTTCCGGGATCCCGGACACAATAAATGTGCGGGACGAAGCCCACTTGATCCGTCCACCGCCGGACAAATGGAGGCAGAATGGAAAAGTTTAATTTCCATGGAATATGGGGCGAGAGTTAAAAAGATTATGGGGAAATAGAGGTTTGTTGGCGCTGATGAAAATGCTCTACGTGATGTCATAATGTGAATGTTTTCGGATGATATATTTTGCAAGTTACACTGCGGAAGCCGACGTATTTTAACTTTAAATTGCTTCAGGTCTACACAAAAACAATATAATAAAGATGTATTCCTTTCTTATTCTTTAACATTAAATTTTGTTGATGCGCGAAGTAAAGAAACACTTAGCTAAATAATAACAGCTTCACATTTCGATCGCTAAGGTTAAGCCGAGTTTGTCGAGCCTGTTTTGTGGATGGGTGACCGTCTATTCTATCATACGTGGTTTCGTCGGCCTCGGCTTTCTTCTGTTGTTACTGTTAGTAAGAGGGTTGAGTCTGACAACCAGTCTTACCAAGTGGTATCAATTTATTGAGTTGTGGAAGTCAGATAGGCAGTCGCTTTATTTAAATACTGTTGTATTGTTGTATAGTTGCATCCAATTTCATTGGAAGTGGACTGCAAAGTAGTTGAGAAATGGCAGCCAGATGATGGAGTTAGTCATAAAAAGTTTTTCATGGTGCATGTCAGTCTGTTTTCGTGTTTCATTGATGGCTATATACTGGCCAAAAATACCCGAGATGCAATTAAACATTATTGAAAATCTGTACTTATAGTCCTCTGACACGTCCCGATACAATGTTACGTGTAGACAATATAAGAGACAATGACAAACTATTGCATAGAATAACAAAAACAAAATATTCTCACGCGATTGACGACATAGGGACTAATCATAAAGCATGCCGTGACAAATTACTTAAAGTACTAAACCTTATAGTCATAGGGCATAGAGTCAATTATAATGTGCATATGTAAAATGTTTTCACAATGAATCAGGCACATAAGACATAGTACAAAGATGTTCAGTAAATCAACTAGCCCCTTCTTTTTTTTTACGCTGTAAAATCATCAAAGAGCGGGAAGGACTGTCAGACTTGACTGACTAAAATCCACGGTGTCCTTCGGTAGCCTTTTGGGTACCGGAGTCGCGTTGTACGTATGTCCCGCAACCCTGGCAAGGCAATAGCCCTCTATAGGGGGGCCCCGTCATTATGCTACTAGCCCTAGCTAACTAGGCCCTTCTTAGGAACTCATACGTGGGTATTAGAGTTGTAAATTACACTATTTTTTTTTTGTAATTTATGTTGTTCTATTAAAATATCGTGTTGGGTTCGTTTTTAATACAACAAACGTTGTTCTACACTAGGGTTTCTTTACGATCTTCAGTTCTATGACAAACACCACCAGCCTTTGATTACTTCAGCTTGCTTACTCTGTGAATTATATTGAAAACGTTGTTTTTTTTCGGATCAACTAGGTTCTGGATTCAATCCAGTGTGCATGTGTATTTTTATTCTTTCCAGCTTTCATAATCACCATGTTGATGATTCCCTTTCATTATCATCATTTGAGTTGGCGCATCTTAATATATTTCCTGTTTTCACTCTCCCGTGACAGACCTCATGACTTCATGTAGTATATTTTTTTCATATCATTCCTATCAAAATTCATCCATCTTTTCTTTGGCACTTCTTCATCATCATCAGCCTATAATCTTCCCACTGGTGGGACACAGGCCTCCTCTCTGAGAGAGGCAGTGGGCCATAATCCACCTCGCGGGCCCAGTGCGGATTGGTAGATGTCACATATCTTCTAATTTTTGGTTCTAGGACGTGCCGGTTTCGTCACGATGTTTTCTTTCACCGTTTTGAGTTCTATGGCACTTACCAAATATTAAATCAGTTTCGACGAAAATTCGTTGAACTTTCTAGTTGAAATATTTGATTTAAAAATATACTATTATATCTACTGCGGCAGTACAGTCGCGTGGAATGACGTCTGTCATTACATTCCCGCTAACGATCAGCTCGATTAAGATTTAATTGCTCGCTACTTTAACACGAGCGCGTACAGTTGGCGCGATGATTGCGAAACGACTCACATGATTTTTGGTCGTTGGTTTTGTTGACTGTATTTTAAATATTTAAAAATTTTGGGCAGGAAATAAATTGTTTTGTCTGATGGTGAAATGAAAATTTATACTCAAATTTTTCTTTATAAATTCAAAATTTTTCAAATTTTCATGAAAATTTTAATGAAAGAATTAAAATAACAATTTTGTATGTATAGAATTATGTACTCATATTTAATTAATTACACATGAACTTTATTCGTACGTTAAAATATAATTACCTATAGTTAAAAATCAACCAGTACCCGTAGCACACGGCGCGTCGTGTTCCACGCGCGCCTCAAAGAGCGTCAGCATAATGATGAGGCCCCCTCTCAGAGGGCTAAAGCCTGCCGGGGTCGCGGGTCTTATACCATCACCGTGACCCCGGAACATAAAGGGCTATTGAAGGACACCGTGGATTTTATTCAGTACAAGTCTGACAGTACCTCTCGCCCTGCCCGGGGTGGGAGGTCTCATTTGATGATTTTACCACTTAAAAAAAAAAAAAAAAAGTACCCGTAGCACGAGTTTTCACTCTTTTACTTTACAGCATTTTTCCAGTATTTACAGCGTCTCTTGTATTAAAAAACGGAACAGCGCCTCTGGTGTGCGAAGAAGGAACTAATTTTTTCCTTGAAAACTGTCAATTTGAAATTGTCAAAGTTCCAGTTTACTTTACGTCTCAAATACTAAAAACTCGTGCTGAGGGTACAGTAAGTAACAGATTATACACGTATATTTTTTAACGAATTGACAGAACCTTTCGGTGAAATCGAAAATATGTAGGTAGGTATGTGCTTTCATTTTATCCAAATGTTTCTCTACTATCTCATGGATAACCTTTGTCGCAAGTATGGTTCCTTCAAGTCAACGCTATGGGAATGGGCATTCTATAAATTATTTATTTACAGTTAAAATATAGGTTACAACATGATAAAACATAACATAGAGCAGTGAAGAAAGAAATAAATACGAGTTTAGTTATTGCATTAATCATGATTTATTCATACTCTCGAAAAAAACGCCTTAGTATGTAAATGAAAAATAAAATTCTCGTTTTCATCAATCAAATATCGAGAAAAAAACATAAACGATTTATATTGGAACCGAATGCGAATAATTTTGTCCTTCTAACTGGAATGAGGTGGACTTCAAAAGAGAAATGAAATAAGGAAGAAATAATCATTTCTTTGATGATTTTCTAAGGTTTTAATGCTTAGAAGTGGATATGGTTTATTAAATGAGATTAGTTCTTTGAATTTTTTAATAATTATTATATTTAAAGGACTGTCAAGGTGACAAGTGCTAACACTCTAATATAAAAAACATGTTAAGGTATTTCACTGTCATTAATTTTATTTATTTTGAAATATTTTTGAATTTAAGTAGATGCAAAGATAAATTATCGCGTAACGAAACATTTTATTCGAGGTCGTGGGTTTGATTCCCACCCAAATGTTTGTGTGATGAGCACGATCATTTGTTCTGTGTCTGGGTGTAATTTATCTATAATCGGTATGTATTTAGAAATAATAATAAGTATGTTTATCAGTTGTCTAGTACCCATAACACAAGCTCTGCTTAGCTTGGGACAGATGGCGGTGTGGGATAGTTGTCAAAAATTATATTATTATTATTTTATTTTACTTGTATCCAATATTACAAATCCCTTGAAAATAGTAAATAATTCTGTATTATTATTTCTAGCCCAACATTATATTCCGAGCCCTAATTTTATTGACTTCATAGAAAACTACATCTTAACTGATAACACATCTACATCTCAATTCCAAACCCTATTTGCAGTACACAAAGGTTCATTATCCATAGTGACAACTGAACAGATGCCAAAGTGGCTATAACACTAGCATTATAGGCCATAGATCGGTCAAACGAGTGTAATGTGTATGTACTGGCAGAGGGGTGGGCAGAAGCGATGGTAAACATTATTACCTATTAGAGATGAGTTTCAAGCGATAAGCCTTTAGCGGGTAGAAAAGACTATTTTTTTTAAAAAAAAAGAGGCAAAATGTTGGTCTGAAAAAATGTGAAGCAAAATAAAAACGCATTTGGTCGTTTGGACCCGCGGTCCCCGCCAGAGCGGGGTCAAATGACCAAAGAGCCTTTTTTTATTTGCTTCCAATTATCATTCCTAATGCGCACAGCAGAAGAATGGAACTCAATAAGCGTCTGTGTTCTCAAAGGCCTAAAACCCGAATTTCATTCAAGTTAGAGTGAACAGTCTTCTTCTGGGTGAACTCACTCCATCGAACACTTTAGTTTCCCGGCTATTTCCAGTATGCTGCAACGATAAAATGGTATTGTAATACGAGTACTTGATTGAGTTGTGGATTGGTTTTCCAGTACCCGGAGTTGAGGTTACGAGATGGCGTGGCTTTGCTATGGAAATAATTGCTCTAAGCTTCCTTTAAAAGCCATTTTTTATTTTAACCGCCAAAAAATACAACTTAAAATTTAATTTTTATTTTAAATCCCAATAAACAGTATCATATCTTCTTTCAAAACCTTTATTTCGACGATGAAATTAAATGCTTAATTGAGCTGCCATAGGCTGACAGCTATTTCGAAAATTTCTCAAGAGTCAGGCGTTGTTTCTGTTTGATAGCAATTGACTCTAGTTTTTGCTTTAGTTAAGGCTATAAGTTTATACCTTGCACCAATCACATTAGCCGCTCGCTCCAATTTGTGTTAGGGCTTATTAATGTGTGGAGACAAGCGAAAAACTCCCCGTCAGCGGTACACCGCCACTATTTACTGAAACGTCGCCGTTTCTCATCCTCACCAGCTTAATATCACCGCTTTTGTTCTTCTAAAATATTTATAGCGAGCGATTTTTGGAAGTATGGTCGTCTAAGGAAAAATATTGTGTTCTAGAAAAATTGAGCGAAGAAAAATGGCTATGTGAGCGGAAAAATTAGGAACACTGGCGTTGTTGAGTAATTGGACTGAAGGCTTCATTTGACAGGCGTAAGTGGCTCTTAGTGTGTGATAGTCACGTAGTATAATCAGCATAGAATGTTCTCTCAGCGTGTTCCTATGAACTCGGTAGTCATAGTGCAGTGGAAGTCAGAACAGAGGTCCTTGTTACAAGTTTTCACATTTAGGGAAAAATAATATTATTCCACGAAAGTAATAATATTCCACAAATAGGACACAACGCCAGCTACTCCCAAGCTAAGCAGAGCTTGTTTTATGGGTACTAGACAACTGATAAGCATACTTATATATTTCTAAAAACATAAAAATTAAAGATAAATTACACCCAGACACTGAACAAAATGATTGTACTCATCACACAAACATTTGTCCTGTGTGAGAATCGAAGCCACGACCTCCGGCATAGCAGTCGTAGTCACTAACCAATAGACCAACAGGCCTGTCAAATTATTTGTAAAAATATTTGTGGATTGCAACCGATTTTTTGAATCTCACCAAAACTCATATCATGGCGTTGCTGAACAATAGTAGACGTGTGTCAAAGCCCAATTAACCAGAACTCTGTTTTGTAGCAGGTTAACGATGGGAATTTCCATCGTTTCTTTCCCAGAACCGTTTTCAATGGGAGCAAACGGTTTTGACAGAAACATGATAACAGAAGTTTGTAAAAATCAATAGTGTTTTTGAACTTGTAACAACAATTTTAAATGAAATTCCCAGAAAGAATTAGTGCGAAACCTCACCGATGCAATACACACAGATGCAATACCGAAAGTACCCCAATGTACCCTACATTGGGGTACTTTCATGGTACTTGTTCATAGTTTTCATGGAGCTACACAGCTGGCATGCGGACGGTAAGTTATGTGTTGCCCACCGCCCGGATCAACGGCGCGTCGTGTTCCACGGGCGACTCAAAGAGCTGCCAGCAGTCTGACGGGGCCGCCTTAGAAGGCCAAAGTCTGCCAGGGTCTCATCGGGTAACCGTAGTCCTGGAACGTAAAGGGCTATTGAAGTGTCACAATGGATTTTAGTCAGAACAAGTCTGACAGTCCCAGCCCGCCCTGGGTGGAGGGACTCATTTGATGATTATACTATTTGTGACAGTTAGTTAATTGCGATCGATCTCAATCAAATATTAGTTTCGTATATAGCTTTGGTATTACATTTCAGTTGGTGTACCAAACCTTTGTCATGTTTATTTTGAACACAAATGAAATTAACCTGTAAAACATTACGTTTAAAAACATTATATAAACGGAACACACAAAGCAAATTCCTGAAACATAACACAAAAATACCAATAACGAGCATAATTTTCACCAAAATTATTTATAGATCCCGATGTAATATTATTCATGGACACACTGAAAGAGAATGGAGATCAAAGGCCCCGAAACGTGTGAATCGAGTTAGTGGCGGGTGATACTCATCCCTCGACAGGGTTGCTAGATTAAGTTTCCGAATTTACCCCATTTTTTATGTTTTCTTTCCCCAGGTGATATTTATTGCAACTTATTTCTTCTTTTAATTTTGCAAACAGAAACAAATTGAAGGCGAAATATAAACCTACTTAAATTATTGCTAAATAAAATTTTACGAATAAAAACCTACCTACACTAGACTACATGCGACTAGCCTGTCCTGTCCTGAAAATGAAATGTCTATCATAGACATTTCATTTTCAGGACAGGATGCTAGTATTTAAAATATTTCTTTGTTGATTCAACTATTGAATTTTATTTGGGGAAAATTAACAAATTATATCGAGAGTAATTTGGTAATTTTCCCGAAAATAAAACCAAGTAATTAATTTACTATTTTTCCCCTTTACAATTTTTCTCCCCAAAAAAGGGCGAAAAATATCGAAATCTACCAACGTTATCCCAAGTTGGATCACAGAGGGTACGAAGCAGGATACACAAAAGCTCCAACGATCATTAAACACGAGCTTTTCCTGTACTAATGTGACGGACAATACTGAATTCCCCCCCTTCCCCCTTCTTTCCCGATGATTTCCTTTGGAAAATTCTTTTATCTTTCGAATGTGATTTCGAATTTCGAATATAATGAGGGAACGGTTCAGGCGTCGATCGACGGAGATTTTATTTAGATGTAACGGTGATAGGGTGTGCTTTAAGATGTAAACGTAAATGATGGAGGCGGTCAATTTTGTAGAAATGAATAATTTTCCGTTTTAAAACCATGTTTTTTATCGTGTCAATCGATGTTTTTAAAAAAATGTTGCCCCGAACTAGATTTTTTTCCTTTATAGTGGGTGGGAAAACAAACATTTGAACTCACAATCAAAAATATTCAGATTTTGAACAACTACCTTCTAGAACATAGAAATATTTGTTCCATAGGGAATCAAACCCAAGCGCAGCAGTCAATTGCTCAGCCACGGAACCAAGCGGTCCGTGAAATAGAAAAATAAAAAACACAGACAGATGGTGATGTGTATCAGAGAAACACATCACCATCTGTTTTTTTATGATAACCCATAGGCTCTAGTTAGCCACTATTTCGCCTGAAGGTATGCAAGAGAAGTGGTCGATGATGAAGCACGCTTGCCTAGAAGTAACCTATATTCACTCTTGACTTAAAGACCCCATTATGTATGGATGGGCTTAATGATGAAATGATGAAATGATGTTTATTTATTAAATTAAAACTTTCAGACATCACAATAATTATAAAAAATAAATAAAAACACAACAAGTTGACCCACATGGAACCAAGTATTCACACTAAAATAAAAATTGTATATAAAATAAAATAATCATATACGAGTGTGTCAGGTTGTATATAAAAAGCGTAAAAAAATGCATGTCAGATTGTATATAAAAAAAAAACGAATGTCAATAAAAAAAAATACGTCAATACATACATACAAATACTTGTGAGGATCATGTAGGTTCTCATCTGAGATAGTCTTTTTAAGAAAGGACTACAAAGAAAAGCTTTAAGTTCAGTCAGTGTAAGCATGGTTGTGTCAGAGAATAGAAGCTCAACTCAGTACGTAAGGAGCTTTACGACCTCTGAAACCACATATTCCTTACATAATCAAAGAAAAAAAAAAACATCACAGGGTGTTTGATGCTTGAGGGTGCATCGGAGCAGCTAAAACGACGAAATCTGAACTGAAGTCTAACCACTAACATAACGATGACGATTTTGTTTTTCCATCAATACTTTTTTAATAAAATGTGGTTATTGTTTTGTTTCAGATGTGATACAAGTGTGGTCAGCGCCGGGTGGCATGACGCGGTTGCCGTGCGACCTGGCGGCTCCTGTCAGCGAGGTTGCGCTGATGTTCTGGTTCAAAGAGGGGGACAGGATGCCTATTTACACGTAAGTTTATGATCGCATTGGAAACTAACATAAGCTCATTGTTGATTTTTTTGCGATTTCGAAGATCAAGTTGATTAAAAGTCATATAAACTCCAAGCGCTCTAGACGCTAGAACCTAAGACTTCAGGAACCCATGGCCCTAGAGTTTCAAACCCAAACAACTGGAAAATGTTATAGTCTTGACGTTAAATAATTGATGAAATAATAATGAAATGAAATGGTATTTAGATTGTGGTTTTTGAACAATCTCAGCAGCCGCAGCGGCATCGCCAACATACATGATTCCTATTGTTTTTGTTTAAACTGATTATTTACATGAATTTTAAAAATAATTACGCCTAGATTTTAATATAAACTTGGCCTTATACTTCCACTTTAAACTAGTAAAATAAGCTATTACAATTCATCAACTTACGAATAGTTTCCACTTCTCAGTTTCTAGTTCTCACGTTATCAGTCCGGTCAAGTTTGATTCATTAAAATTGGGTCTCAAAGTTCCGATAGAAGTCGGAATGGGTCAAACTTTTAACGATGTGCTGCCATATGGTGGGGCCCCGGCCCCTCGGGCCCCTAGACCCCTCCTGGGCCCCTGGCCCCTGCACTCATTGACGAGATAAATTCTGGAATTTCTTTTGAAGCTCAATTACTTTTTCTTTTATTTTTTTCTGTCTTTGATGTCGAGGTATCGTGATACTGTTTTTTTAATTGTATAAGGAAGTGGACAAAAATGCTTTTGATTCTGAAACACATTGTTTGTATTTGTTTTATTACATTTTCAATTCGTATATATCAATATACAAAGTTAACCTCGTATTTTATTTTATTGCCTACGTTTGTATTTCTTTTGTCAGCTTGTTATAAAATGTATGGAGATGGAAAAGAATGCAAAAATGATGACTACATTTCGTGAGGAATGATCTGAAAGCATAAATAGATGATTCCGTTACGTCTGATAAAGGAGAATGTAAGAAGACAACGTTTTGCACTTGCCCCATGTAAAGTGGGATAAGGGCAAGAAGGTGATACAGTTTTAATGCGTATTGAAAGTATTAGCGAAAGCGGGTTGGTATTCGACGCACTGTACCGGGCCAATGCTTCACACAGACGAAATTGCAAGGAGAAGGAAGTCTAGTTTATAAAATTAAAAAACTGGCATCAAGCTAAACTAGCGAGCAAAAGTAGAGAATTACTAGAATTGTAATTGATCCGGGATAGAATTTGGTGTCAATTTATAATTAACAGTTAAAAATTTAAAATGGTACCATTTTTATTATTTAAGATTTCGCAGAATCGGAGTGAGTAATTTCATACTTTTGCTCAATATTGCAAGATTCACACATTACACCAAATTCAACACTACTGTGCTCTAAGTCACAATTCCCCATAGCAACTCACATCTTAACTAAATTATCGACATCCAAATAGCCAGCAGCTATCCATTCAAATGTGGACCATCTCAGCTATCTGGCTACAAGATCGTATTATAGCTTAGCTTATAGCTTAGCTCCATGCAGCTTGTATCGGCCATTGTGGACGGCTGATCAAGCCATTGAGATGTGACAATGGGCTTATTAAATAACGTTCGGGAATGGCACAGGTGTAATTCATGCGTTTGAATTGATTGATTTGGGTTTGTGGTGTTGGTTGGGTTTCATACTGAGATGGGCATTGTTTTTGATCATAAGTAGGTATGTGTTAATGACAGTGTGTACTGGTGGCTCAATGCTGTCAGCCCCAACTTTCGGGTAGAAGGTCATGAGTTCGAATTCAGCCAGGCCCATAACGGTGTCCTGTCAAATTGGTGAAGCAAACATCCTAAATATAAAAATTCGAACGTATGTGACTTAAATACCAAGCCGCACTGGGCTCGTGTGGTGGATTATAGTCCACTCCTGCTCAAAGAGGTGTTCCAGCAGTGGGAACATTATAGGCTGATGATGATGTTGGTGTGTTCATGAAAGAAGTCGTGATGGCTAAGAGGTAGACTTTGCCTCTCAAGCATGAGGTTGTATGTACCTGGTACCTGTTACCCGATCAAGTATCACTTTATGAGAGTTGTTTTTTTTAGTTAATTTGAAAATAATCCTTTTAATAATTTTTCTTAACAATGACAAGTTTTTAATTGATAAAATTGATCCTGTTTTTTCAACGCCTAATAATGAATTCACTTGAACCGGGACGGCAAAGTTGATAATTGATCTGAGCAATTGACTGTCTACAATCTTCTCTAGGGCCTATCTGTCTCTGGACCATAATTCATGGAAATCAACTCAACCGTTTTCACGTGAAAACGAAACATACATACACACTTTAGCATTTATATTTTAGTAGGAACAGACATACATAGTAGAGATCTATTTTAACTGCAACAGTTTAGTTTTCTGCGAAAAGTTCACAAAATAGAAAAAGTAGGTCATGTCACACAGTAACCCAATTCAACTAAAAAAAAACCTTAAAACATAAAAGCAGCTTAAACATAAACTAAATACAGTGGATAATCCCATGACGATTCAGCTCACCATAATCCTATGGTGTTTCCTCTCGTTTATTTACTGTCTCGTTTCATTTGTCTAATGGAATAAAGCCCGCGCGTTGATTGGAGTTCCCTACCTACGTCTTTTTTGTATGTAGCGCTATGGTTGCACTGTATTTTGTTACTTTTGTTGTGTTGCACGGATCGAGTCATGTTCTGTTTTTGAAAAATTTTATTCTGTTTTTTTCTTTGCTTTGTTATTGACATTTTGTTATGTTTTAAAAATGGAAGAAGGAAACTTTTTAATTCTGCTTTGATTATGCCAGTTACAATTTATCGAAAAGAGTAAATAAAGGAAAAGTTAGGCTTTTTGCCTCTCTAGTAGGTTTTTAAATAGTGTATTTACAGCAAATGAGCGTTATCATCATCCTAGACGAAAAAAAATCCCAATTTATTTGCTGTTTCAGTTTTGTTTTTTTTTGTCATAGTTTTCACTTCAGTGAAAGAATCAGAATTGAATCAGTAGTTCTGAAAATTCAATGATTGAAGATACAAGCACACAAATATTTTTTATGAGCTACATAATTATTGGGGAGAGGCCTTTGCCCAGCAGTGGAATTATGTAGACTAGCAGTATCAGTACATAATTATTATGAAATGTAGATTTTTAACTTTTTATTCAGTTCATTCTGAATGACAGTTCCAGAAGTTGACTGACTATGGTTTGAAAACAATAATCTATCTTGGTTATAATCTTGATCCAAATTTTTGCCTGTAACCCATCTCCGACCTACCATTTGAAACTTAAAGATGACCAATCACAAGCAACGTTCAAAGAAAACAGATTAGGATTAAGAATGAGATAAAATATTAATTTGACCCGTAAGTGGCTATCATATGCCATATGGCAAAACGGTCAACCATTTTCACTCCTTGACCGTACCTTCAAAAAAACCTTTCCAACCCAAGTCCGTAAGGGTCAAAGCCCCATCATATACCATTATAATCACATTCTGGCGCTGATCTGAAAATAAAAGAAAACCCTTATCTTTGGTACGGGATCGTAAAATCGAGCGTAGGGTAACTTTACGAGGGACAGTCGACTGGGACAGTCTAGCACATCGTTACTTCTTAATGTGATCCTCTGACGTGCCAACCAGCTAGGCACAAAAGAGTTTATGTGACGTATGTGGATTTTACAGTTGGAAGTTTTAATTTAAAACCTCTTTTGACCGTCTTAGTGACTTTTGACTTGGTGTGTTTTCATTTTTGGAATTCTTAATTTGATTTTCTGACATGCAAGCCAGCTGGACACAAAAAAGTTAAGAGTGACGTAGGTTGGTATATGAATTTTAAAATTGGAAGATTTTATTAGCGTTTTTTGGCTTTCGCCTTTTGATATTCTGATTTTTCTGTAATGCCATTCATCATATTTAAACTTAATAAGCTAAACAATAGGTCACAAAAGAGGTTATGTGTCGTATTAAAATCGATGGTTTTATTTTTAACCTGTTTCGTCCACATCCTTCGGTAGCTTGACTCTCAACAGGTTGTATAGGTCTTGGCAAGAGCATTATTAGCTTTCATCAATGTGTGCAGTCACTGCCTTCTTTCCCTGATAGCAACAACATTTGAGTCTTAAAGTCTAGAGAGAAATAGTATAATTCTAGACAAATGTTGACTACAATATATCATCGCCAACCATCAGGCGAGATAGTAATGAAACGAAAACAAATCACTAAATAAAAAAGCTGTTTAAATCAATACGCACATAATAACAGCCTGAAGGCTAAATTTTGATCTGTCTAATAATAGACTCGGCTCTTTCAACACGAATTTTTAATACTTAATACACTGCTGCCCAATTATCGATCAATACTAGATTAATACGGTTATGTTTGTTCTCAGAAAATGGGATAATAGCTACTCTTAGTTTAATATTAAATTACTGGTTCGTTAGTGGTGAGAGTGGCTCTATTTAGAATATCGACCACACCCGACAAGATTAGACAATAGTATTTGGGATAGGCTAGCATTATTGTAGTTCTCAGAATAAGTTGGTTGTTATATAGAGGTATGTGGGAGTTAAGTTCTGCCCTTATGGTAACGTTCCACAACAATCCATGGCTAAGCTACTCTTTGTAGAAAAGCGTGTGTGGGATCCCAGTAGTGAAAACGTTAGAGCCTGTCTTTGCATATTAATAAACAAAGAGCTAAAGCTTGTTTCACATGGAATAAAACAACACCACATTGCAATGACAAAAGTTGATAAGGCAGTGGTTGGGTCTGAATAGTGTAGCGGTTTGTTCTAGTTGCGTTGTGGCACCGGCAAAACTTGGATGTGAGAAAGAAAGAAAGAAAATACATTTATTTGGTAAGCTTATAGCACATAATTACAGTTAATAATTAGGAGAATACAATTAATGTAGGTACCGTGTGCCTCACGGCTGTGCCAAATAGGCTCAGTTCAGCATAAAGCCAGGCCACAGGGAGCCTGACGTTGGTTTTCAACCGAGCCTTGTCTCACAAGGCTCGTCTCAGATGTAAATCAGCATTATAGAGTGTGTTGATATCGTTAATAGAGTATCTTTTTGTGATCATTGTCATTGTCCAGACTATCAGAGACCGACTTCTACACGAATATTTCTAATCATAGAAATGGATGATCAATTTTGTCCTTTAGAATGGACGCCCAAGATAGATTTATAGACCAAAATTATCATTTCAATTCACAAATTCAAAAGAAATGAACCCCTTTTTCCTTTAAAATCAAAAAATCATTTTATCTCAGTAAACTGATTTTCGCTCAATGAATATTAATGTTCGGACAATTATCGACGTGGACCGTCAACCAGGCGTCACTCTGTGAGGGACAATTATACGTCCAAATTGCTATTACTTTCGCTTAATGTCCGAAAATTTCTTTATTGAACGTTATTGATATGAGTACGTCAATGAAGCGAGTAATTTTGTATTTATTGCGACTTTTTGGCGTCCTTTTATGATATTGAACAGCGAGTTTTATTATATGATACGAACTTGGTCTAGTAGGTACCTACAAATAATAAAATTGTAGATATTTGGAATTGATCCAGATTTAAATGTAAACTTAGGTATTATTAAATGAATCGCAGATACAGCTGATATCGTTGTTATTTAAAATGAAAACAAAATTCAAAACAAAACAAAAAAAAAAGAAACTCCAACAAAACCCACATTTCAAAACTAAACAAACATCTAAACCTTGTCAAAATTAATCATTTTAACACAAAATACCGATACGTTGGCGTGACAGCCAGAATCTGCTTGATTGATTAAAGCGCTGGCTGTAGTTCGACAGCGCTGAATATACTGCTGTAGGTGTCACGCGCTACGAGATACTGATAACGCATGTCATCGCTGGATCGCTGTATTTTAAACCTGGTAATTAAATAAACCTCGTTGTTGCCGTGGCCGATTTGATACTCGGTTCAAACTCGGTAAAATCGTTATTTAGATTTTCTATTGGGAATTGTTCAGTAGCAGCCTAGAATAGCCTTTTTTTTACGTGGTAAAATCATCAGATGAGTTCTCCCACCCCGGGCAGGGCGGGAGGGACTGTCAGACTTGTACTGACTAAAATCCACAGTCTCCTTCAATAGCCGTTTATGTTCCGAGGTCACGGTGATGGTATAAGTCCCGCGTCCGGCCTAGAATAGCCTGGATCAATTTGTTAGTAATAAGCTCGCCCCTGTTTCGTAAGCGTTAATGCAGAACATGAAATAATCCGACATACAACGAAAGTGTTCGACATAGCCCACAGAATAAGCAAGCTGAAGTAGCAATGGGCCAGCCATTAGTCGTAGAAACGTTGATCTTTACGTAGACGTGTTCTCGAGTGGAGACTGCGATTCGGTAAACGTAAGGTGGAACGCCCTGCCGGTCTCACCTGGTAACCGCGGCCCTGGTACATAAAGGTCTATTGAAGGATCACCGTGGATTTTAGTCAGTACAAGTATGACAGTCCCTCCCGTCCCGCCCTGGGCGGCAGGACTACTAAGATGATTTTTCCATGCAAAAATAAAAAGGTGGGACGTCCTGAGGCAAGGTGGAGCGACGACCTTCGCAAAGTGGCCGGTAGAACTGGATGAGAGTAACCGGTGATCGAGTGAAATGGAGAGCGATTGTGGAGTCCTATGTCTAGCAGTGGGCTGATAAAGGCTGATGATGAATGTAGAGCATAATGTCCATTTAGCCATCATAACAATAATAAAGAAGAAGCTTTTAAGTATGGCTGGATTTTTATTACCCTAAACGTCCACGAAAAAAACGAGAGTCTTCTCCAACCAGACGGGTATTGTTATCATGAAAATTAGGGCTTATCTAGCCATTGTATGGCGTGCTTCATACGCGGGTGCCAGGTCCAACCAACTGATTGCATATTGTGTCTTATAAGAAACATTTGAAGACGATTCCAACATCAGGCCATAATCATCAGATGAGATAACTGCAAGTAGATATTGTTTATGTGGTAAAGACAAAGACAACCAAGCGCTGCTGGCGTATTTACCTCACTATTATGCTTCTTGGTATCCCCAGGAACCCAGGAAGGCAGAATTTTTTTTTGGTGTCTGCGAGAGATGGCATCTGTTTTACACTAGGGGTGGAAGTTCCCTAAATCCAAACCACCTATTTAATATCCCATTTTCCAAGCACCGCTATATAATTAATAACATCAGTCACAGAGAACAATACTCTCGGATACAAATCCATTGACGTGACGTCTGACGTTATGATGTATCGAGTTCGGTTGACGTCGTGTCGAAGTCAAACGTGTGATGTATTCATTTGTTTCCATTTGCTCTACGACAGATGACTTGCTCCTATTCTGTGGGTTGGTGTGTTTGTGTGTGGTTCTGTCAAAGAAAAGCGTACAGTACTCCAAAATTAATAATGCAAATAGAAATCTTCGTCACTGTTCGGCAACGGTCGTATTCCCCGAGCGTCGGAAGACGATATGTATATAGAGTGGTTAAGTGCATTTTCTTCATGCTTAATTGAGTAGAATTATGTGTTTTGTAATAGCAGCTTTATATATTTCCACACAGAGAGAACACGTGCAGTCACCACCAATATATAAAGACGACTGACGGACCTTTGACTGACCGGCGACAGCCGCCGACCGCCCGAATTTATTTTCAATTGTTTCACATGATTTGACATTATGACATTGACTCCTGTTTCTTTCGAACAAGGTGCAAAATGCAAGTGCATTGTTACGGTCTCTCCCCGATTCAATGATTCGGGTGTTTCCGGGAATACGACAATTGGCGAAGATTTGCATGAGCATTATTAATTTGGGAGTACTGTATGTATCTTTTGTTTATTTAGTACATAACATCACGTCAGGTTTGTGCAAAGTTCTATGGAACTTTTATATTGTGGGTTGGACTTGTTTAAGACTAGCGCAGATCAGGAACATAGCATTTTCGTTAGATGTCTTCTATCTAAAGGGACTGTCAGACTTTTACTGACTAAAAGTACGCCCTAGTCAAATTTCCCTTTACGTTCCAAGGTCACAGTTACAAACGGTCTGGCAAAAATTATTCGTCATAACCAGAAATTGTCATAAAAATATCCTAAAAATAAAAATAACACCCCTACAATATCCCTTTCAACCCCTGAAAATCCTCACCAAAGTAGCCTCTATTACCCGTTACCAAGAAACCATTTAGTATTCATTCCATACAAAGGAAAGTTTCAATATTACAATCACGTTGTATTTGTTAATTAGGGAAGATATCGCTGAGTGATTGACTGATCAACAAAGGACGCTCGAATTATATTTCGATTATAATTATTATAGACTAGTGACGTCATCGGATTGGGTTATTGTCTAATGTATGGTAGGTAATTAGATAGGATGGTTATTTTGATGGAAAGTCGAGCATATCAGCATCATTATGTTTATGTTATGTCCACTGTCGAAACTATGTTTTATAATGAAACAAGTGGCAACTGGCAAATAATTGGATACGGTGATCTTTAGGGGTTGTTGTAAGTTTGCATCAAAGTTAATTCACCACAAAAAAGTATGTGTAAATTAGTCCCAGTTTTTGTTTCTGGAATTTTGTTTAGACCCACACTGGTTAAACACCCTTGTTTGTTGCCAGTGATTACATATGACTCTGAAACGTGGTCTTTGACTGCTGGCCTTTTAGAGAAACTAAGAGTCACTCAACGAGCAATGGAAAGAGCTATGCTCGGAGTTTCTTTGCGGGATAAAATCCGGAACACGGATATTCGGCGAAGAACCAGAGTCACCGACATAGCTCGTAAAATTTGCAAGTTGAAGTGGCAATGGGCAGGCCACATCGCTCGTAGAACTGACAACCGATGGGAAAGAAAGGTTCTCGAGTGGCGACCACGGACCGGAAAACGCAGCGTAGGTAGGCCTCTCACTAGGCGGACCGACGACATCGTGAGAGTCGCGGGCAACCGATGGATGCAAGTGGTGAATTGTCGTTCGGCGTGGCGGTCTAAGGGGCAGGCCTATGTTCAGCAGTGGACGTCTTCCGGCTGATGATGATGATGATGATGATGTATGAGGTTTAAAGAACTTTGGCATATTAACTTTGTGGCAAACTTACAAGAACTCATTTTTAGAGTCAGTCGATTCTAAGTTTTCCATTCCGCTTTACTTTGTGAAACCGAAACCCGCCCGAAAATAAAATATTAGTTTCTCAGGCAGATTTCCTTGATGGTTTTGGCACCAAAGGTAATGGAAATTATTTACACCAAGTAAAGTTTTTCCACAAAATATATGACGGAAAGAACTAAGTTGAAAACTCGATGCAAGACATGCGGGTTTGCGAGTACTGGAAAAGAAGGAGGATGGGTACTATAGACAACTGATAAATAGACTTATATATTTCTAAATACATAAATATTGTAGATAAATTACTCCCAGACACGGAACAAATGATCGTTCTCATTACACAAACATTTTTCCTGTCCACTAGACCAACTTACAGTTCAGCATTTTTAGGAGTGGTGAAATCAAGAGGGACGAAGCCCAGTGTCGAAATAATTCAGAATTCAGAAACTCAGAATTCCTATAATGTCATTGTTTTTATGAAGTCCGTTAGTCTTCTCGTGGTGACAAAAGATAGGTACATGGCATGAGCTGGATGTATTATTATATATCATTTTTAAAAGTTTTGTTTTTCGTCAAAGATCATTTTTCTTATAGAACCTCTACCAAAAACAAATCATTTTCCACCTCAAAACCCCACTACCTTTCAATGTTCGTTAACCCTCCTCTACAGGTCAGCCAAATTACCCTAACCCCTCAATCATCAGCGTGGCTCGTTACCCACAAAACATAGGGTACTCTTGAACATTCGTCTCACGTAGCTACATGATAAGATTGCAATTTTTATAACACTATACTCGTGGGTAGGGTGAGGGGAAATAAACGTTTTATTACATGTGGTTAAGGAATGGTTTTCCACCCTAACTGAATAGTTTTACGCGTATGGTTTAGATTAAGAAATATGATCAATTTATGTAAGCCTAAGTGCGGTTTAACTACGGAGTGTTTCTAAACGATTTATTCACAATGTACTATGGAAATCATAAGGATAATCAGTCTATAATGTTCCTACTCATCATTACAACCTATTGTTGCAGTCTTCTCCTGAACATATAAGCCTCTTTCAGAGAGGTCCACAGCGCTTGATCTCCCGCTTTTTTGGTCCAGCCACTACCGGCTACTTTCTCCAGGACATATGGGTCCATTTGAGGCGTCCCGTCCTATGTTAACCTACCTGCAGTCTCAATTCGAGAATCTTCGAGAACTTGTGTTTCCGAACGCATACAACCCTAATCTCTTAAAAGTTACAGTGAACAGGCTTCTTCTAGGTAAGCTCGGTCGACGTTGTCTTAGTCATTCCTGACCTAGACTAAGGTCAAGATCAAAACCATCTAACATAAAAAACCTTCCTACTCCATTCTTCTTTTGTCAGTTCTGCAGCAGCTATGACCAGACCATGTCCCCACTACTGGGACAAGCCTCCTCTTAGTGAGAGCGCAGTCATGCGTATTACAAGATTTCACATGTGTTCGAATTTTCGGTTTCAAAACTTGTCGGTTTCCTCACGAACTCAACTTTCCTTCAACGTTTGAGAAAGTGCTGATGAAATAAATCACAATAAAGTAATGCGCTAAATTCGAACTCAAGACTTACAAACTCGTAAGCCGGGGCCGTTATCACTGGCCACCTGATCTTGCACGTGAACAAACAGAATTCAATTGATATAGTGTGAAGAGATTTGGGAGCTTATGATCGGTGAGTCATTCCTTACATTCTGAATCAATCTGTTGCCAGTTACATAAATCTGTTGCATTTTATGTACCTATCTCTACAGATTTACATTAATTAATTTTGACTGGCCCGTTGGTCTAGTGGTTAGTGACCCTGACTTCTATGCCGGGGGTCGTGGGTTCGATTCCCACCCAGGACAAATGTTTGTGTGATGAGCATGATCATTTGTTCTGTGTCTGGGTGTAATTTATCTATAATATGTATGTATTTAGAAATATATAAGTATGTATATCAGTTGTCTAGTACCCATAACACAAGCTCTGCTTAGCTTGGGACTAGATGGCGTTGTGTGATAGTTGTGGAATATTATTATTATTATTATTATTTACGGTTTGCCGTGCGCATTGCACTTACCTTTCGCAAATGTTGTAATGTTTAACATTTTTGGAATACCTATTTTGCTTTTAAAGATGCTTGGTAGGTGTTTTGTATTTATAAGAGTAGCAAAAGAGTTCATAATACGTCCTAAAACAAATTATTGTAGAATAACTGTCAATATTATTTCACTAATGATTTTACGGCGTGGTTGGCACAGGGGCTGAGCAATTTACCGCATGTGTCATGGGTTAGATTCCTACACGGGACAAATATGTGTATGATTTACAAGTAGTTGTTCCGGGAATGACTGTTTAAGTATGTGAGTTAAAAGTAAAATATTTGTAATACAAAATTTAAAAAAAAAATACAATTGTTATCGTACAGAGCTTTAGTTTTACAGATACAAATAAAACTAAAAACGTGGACCCATGTTGTCGTAAATTGTGCTAGAGTAAGAACCAAAAATAATACAAAAAAATCCAATCCAATTTGGGATACATGCAATAGATGAGCAACAACGTTTAGGGAAACTATCTCATTCATTACCTAATACACTAACACACTTGCCCTTCAAAAACAATTGGCAAAACTACTACTTCCTTGTATAGCAAGAACGCAAAACATCATGTACCCTAAGGCTGCCTGTCCATGGGAGCGAAGCGAGACAGCGGAGTGAAGATAGAGGGACATATTAACCAATAGCATTGCACAAATCTCTGCTACTCTCCCGCCTTACTGCTTCTAAAGCTGGGTACTCACTTAGCACTGTTACATGAAACGTATCAGATACAGTATCAACCTGCAAGTGGGTACGGCTCGTCCGAGCACACTGCGAGCCGCCTTTGTGCTTGTATGACCCGCCGAGTGCAGGTATCACTGCGAACTTACAGCGAGTAGTTTGCAGCGGGCTCGTGCCTACGTACTCACTTGATACCGATTCTGATACGTTACATGCAACACTGCTAAGTGAGTACCCAGCTTAAGGTGGGATCCAAGCGCGAGCGTAGAGGAGACATTAATGACTTATTTTATCATGATAAGAGAAAACTGCTTAGGTAGTTGTCATTCCACCAAAAAAAGAGACAAGCGAAAATTGACTCTGCTAGCGGAAAGAGTAAAAGTGAGGTCGCTCTGGGATCAGACGACTGAACTCTTTCTTAATAACGCAAACCAGTTTAAAAAAACAAAACCTTTCCCCACTCTAGGAATTTCTCCTGTGTTTAGTGCGTTAACAAACATAGAAACTCACATACACAAACGCCCAAATCCGGAATAACTCCTTGTAAATTATACAAATATTTGAACAGTGCGGGAATCAAACACGCGATACGCAGCGCAACAATCCAATTGATCAGCCACTGCATCAACCGTGTCGTCAAATTCAAACATGTCATCGAATCAGCCATTTCCTACTCATTCTCGTTCGCGGTGGCAACGGGCTTTTACAAATAAAGAACACAGGTGTCAAACAACTGGATCCATCCAATTAATTACCCCGAAGGTCAAGACAAAGGAAAGTTTCCCATTTATTGCTTCGAGATAGATCCCGGAGGAGGTTAGATTATCCTGGATCAAGTCCGCTAAGTTGGGCAATGTTGTTAGGAATGGACATTGCGATGTTGGATGTTGTTGTTAACATGTTGTGAAAAGAAAGATGGCGGATAGTTGGTGAATAGCTGTTTTGCACTATCGTTATCTTTGAAATCGAGTCAACTGTCTGTGTCCAAACATCTTAAATATTACTTTAACTTAAAACGGGGTACTTACATTTGTTTCGAGTGTTCGATATTTCAGTACTGTTGCAAGTGCCCGGGTGAACTGTAACAAAAATTAAACGAATAAATCATTACTTATTATCCCTCAGTTTTTGACATTTCATGCGTGATAATTTGACATTTTCGTTTTGTATGATCTCCTACACCTACATAACAATCAATTGCTGTTCGTTAGTCTCGCTAAAACTCGAGAACGGCTGGACCGAATTGACTTACTTAATTATGAATTATTTCTGGAAGTCTAAGGTCTAGGTGTTAACATTACTGACAAGTCTTTTTTTGAACTTTTGTCAACTGGTTCGATATCAAAAAGATTGATTCGTGTTTTCAAAATGTCCTATGTCTGATCTGACACAATAGTAATATTGTTCCGTGGTCTATAATAATAAAACTCGTTTAACAAGTAATTTTGACATAAATTTGTGTAAGTTAGAATTACATTGATAAATAGACCATCAGATCTACATGAAAAACATACTTTCAAATGAAGTATTAAATAAACGTTTCGTGATCACGACATGTAAGTTATCTCATCTATAACAGAGTAGATGATATAATACTTATAATAAATATCATCGCAAACAGCCAAAAAAACATTTCCCAAATACAAAAAAAAGAAAAACTTTTACAAGAGCAACAATATACTCGAAAAACTATTTCCCCAAAAAATACGAGAAAAAAAAAACTTACAAACGCGAGCTCCGAAATAAAAACACAATATCGGAATATGTTACAGCAGAATTCAGTTCCTATGTATCGAGACTGTTTGTTAATCTAGTAAGTGCAGATTATAAGGGAACTTCGAACGAGGCTGAACTGAAAATACATTGGGGTAACCTCGCAAAAAGTTTCGTATAGGAGAATACGATTTTGCGGATTGAAAATAAAGATTTTTTTGTGGTAACGAATATGGGATGATTGTGATGTGGTTTGGATTGTATTACATTTTATGAGAGAGATATACAAGTAAGGTTATTGTGGTAATAATAATAATTATCATCAAAGACCATTTGATGATGTTACCTCCCCCGGGTCGACGGCGCGTCGTGTTCCACGCGCACCTCAAAGAGCGTCATCAAGATGACGGGGCCGGCAAGCTTTGGCCCTCTAAGAGGGAGGGCCGAAGCTTGCCGGGTTCGCGGGACTTATCTCATCACTGTGACCTGCCCTGTATTGGACGACTCATTTTTTTATCGTGTTATAATCATGAAATGAGTCCACCCGCCCTCACTATCAGTCTTATACTGACTAAAATCCACGATAGTCCTTCAATAGCCCTTTAGTTATAGGGTTACGGTGACCTGATAAGTTAATCCCACACTTGGAATTTCTGCTGTATCGTGGTTGCAATTACATACATAGAAACTCAGATACAAAAAAAAACCCAGACCCGGAACAACTACTTATAGGTCATACAAATTAATATTCGTTCCGTGTGGGGTTCGAACACACGACACCCTGATCAGTAATCTAGTGTGAGAAAATCTGAGTAGAGTGAAACTCTTACTGGCTTGCTCTTTGCCCGTAGGGCCACGGTGCCCTTTTAAGATTATCTCGCGAAGTCAGCTCTGGGTTCAATACCCGCGTTAGACATTGTAATACGTCTCAACTGAGTAAATGTTACTTCATTATGAATCTTTACTCACTTGACGTATAATTTCAGAATAACAAACGTGTGACTAAATTAACTCAACTTAATTAAAAATGGCTGAATCTCTTAGTTAAACCAAACCAATTTGAATACTACTATAAGACCACGAGATTTAATTTAAATGTATGCATTACTTAGAATCACAAAACCTCAGATTAAATCAGACGTCTCAATTGCTTGTAAGATGAAAACTACAAGCTTGCACTTCACTTTGACATTTAGATTGATTCATAAAAGTGTTAAAAATAGTTAAAGGCGTCTACAATTTGTTTTAACTAGGCAAAACACTGGCAAGTATTGATCGAAGTATGGAATTCTTGAGGAATAAATGGACATAGTTATACAAGATGTCTAGCGCCACCTTGTTCCCACAGTGAGTATCTGTCATAGTGAGTTTCCTCCGTGCCTCAAGAAGCACATAAAGCCGTTGGTCCCGGTTGTCATTTGCAGATCTTTAACAGTCGTCACTATTAGTCTGAAGTTCTCAAAGTCTGACAACTAGTCTTACCATGGGGTATCGTTTTACCTAGTAAATGGGTTTTGAAGGTCCGATAGGCAGTCGCTCCATGTAAAATACTGATATAAATATGAGACGGATGAGTTCATCCGTCATCATGGCGCTTGCAACAGTGCCGAATTATCGGAAACTCAAAACTAATAATAAACATGGTAAATATTATCTGTAATATGTATGTATTTAGAAATATATAATTATGTTTATCAGTTGTCTAGTACCCATAACACAAGCTCTGCTTAGCTTGGAACTAGATGGCGTTGTGTGATAGTTGTGGAATATTAAATATCCCGTTTTAAATCCTAATATTTGTAAAAGTGACCATGTCAGTTTAAAAACTTATAGAATACTGATATTCAGCTGCATCTGGTTCGACTGAAAGCCGACCCCAATATAGGCGGAAAAAGGCCAGCTATATGATGATTATTTAATTATTATTTACATTGGTGTTTAAATTTTTAATCCCCATTTTTACTCAACCTCGTTATTCTTGTTTTTCGTATAAAAATCGAACCTTAAATTACCCCAAAAGTCTTATAAAAGTCGTTCGTCTGCCCCAGCGACTCATTTCACTCAATATTACACGTCTGAAGTGAGTTGAGTTAATTATTAATGGTGTTAGAGCAGATTTAAGTGGTGCGCTACAGAACTCATTTATTAGAGCAGTAAAGATGATGGATTTTCAGTTATAAATTAATATTATGATTGAATTCTGTAGCCATTTTGTTGTGTTTCTGTATGTTGGTTTGCTGAGCCTTGAATTGTGATTGGTGGAAAAGTGATTAGGTTGGTAAATATGTATTTTTTGATTGACGTGAAAAATAGTCGTAAGGATTTACTCACACACACCGTAAGTATTTTTGAAACATCAGCCTTGCGATTCCAGAAATATATTTATCATAAGTTGACTTTGCCAATATAATGTTTAAGTGTCATGTAAGAGGCAAATAATTGCCGATACCTACTATTTATATATTTGTAAAAAAAATAGCACCAATATTATCAGCAGCAGAAATACTTAAATCTATTTAAACAATGAATCAATATCCTAGCTAGTATTTCTTGACCTTCAAATATAAACTTTACGGTTGGATTTATATTCTTATACACACACTATTAGGAAAGATTGATCATAAATTGTCATAGAATTGTTTGAAGGCTTGTAATACCATTTTTCCTGGTCTTACCCTCCTTTGGAATAATTATCGAGTTTTAGCGGGCGAAGTCCCTGACAACAGCTAGTTAAATAAAATCAAGACAACAATTAACAGTGAAAAGTATGCCAGCATTCATCAGTACGAGTTCAAAATGTAAGTACTTTATATAACACTCCAAACAAAAAGTCAAAAGTCAGGGTGGGTGTGAAAAGGGGTGACAAGCCTCACAAAATAACACCATTAAAGAAATTTCAGCACTTTTACGTCAGCCGGGGTAAGAACCCGTGACATTTCGCGCCCCTCTTACCTCAGACAACAGAGCGTAACAAGTGCTTGTTAAAAATATTTTTTTCCTAAAGTATTTTACTAGATTTACACGACTACGGGTACGTTCAAGAGGGTAATTTTTATCTTACGTATCAAAATCAAAGTATTTATTTCAAGTATTTTAGTAAGAGGCATTTTGGTATGGCTAATTAAAAAATATATGGTACAAACTACTACTATAGCTATTTATGATTGAGAAGTCAGCAATGAGAACTACGCTGCTTGTCAAGGGTTCAATTCTCGTAAGTAACCAATATTCGTAAGACCTACAAGTTGTTTTTCCGGATTGGGTTGTTTGTTAAATGTTTATAAAATATGTTTGTAAAAAAATTAAAAAATCAAGGACACAGAAGACGTGTGAGACAAAGTAAAAAAAAATTGTTTCATAAAAAACAGAAAAAATTTAATAATGAAACTGCATTCCGAGTCTTAAGGCATACTTAATTATTTTTTCAACACATTTGCTCGTAAAATGCATTTACAAAGCTTGTATACAGTGTTCGAAAGTTAAAAATTACGGACCGTACAACGCAGCGTGCGGTAAAATAGGTACTCTCACCTAAGTACCTATTTTACCGCACGCCCCCCTGTATAGCAGCGTGCGTTTTCTTTACGGTTTTTTTTTAATTTCCAAAAAAAAAAAAAGAATTCGACCAAAGAGTTTCACATTATGAGAATAAACGGTTACGTTGACAACTCGTCTCATTAACTATTTCGTCTCTTTCTCTATTACGTCTCATTCCCTAATTCGTCACCTTGTGCATCTGGTCATTTTCATTGACTCGTCTCATGCTCTATTTCGTCTCTTTCCCAACTCGTCCGACGCATATGACAACGTACAGTCAACATCAAAAATGTCGACGGTCAGACTATAAAATACTGATATCCCCATCCCCTTGCGATGCGTTGCGGTGGATTTGGGAATAAGAAATATGTGGACGAAGTCGGGGCAAAAATAATAAAATATTAGGAAGGATAGCCTTCCTAATATTTTATTATTCTCGCGTTCTCAGGTTAATACGACTATTCCCGATTTGAATGAGCACATCAGTAGATCATGGCCGAACAGGAATAGGTCATAGAATAACTTTATCTGGTCAATGGGATACTATATGCCCACCACACCGGTTAAGTCACGGATAGAAACTTGTTTGTGTAAAATATGAAATCTATTACCTAAAGTTTGACAGCTTTTTTTTGCGTGATAAAATCATCACATGAGTCCTCCCACCCCGGTCAGGGCGTCAGACTTGTACTCACTAAAATCCACGGTGTGCTTCAATCACCCTTTATGTTCCGGGGTCACGGTGATGGAATACGTTCCGCGACCCCGGCAGGCTTTGGCCCTCTGAGAGGGGGCCCCGTCATTATGCTGACGCTCTTTGAGGCACGCGTGGAACACGACGCGCGGGCGCGGTCCATGGTCGGACAGCGAGTTGCCCTTTACTCGCCGCCCGCATGACCGCACCTACAGTGGCCGGAGATCGTCTTGCGACGTCCGTCGCCGTGGGCGTCCACCACTGTGGGTGGGGCGGAGGGAGGACATTGTCCTCTCTCTCACGCGGCCCGCCTCCTCCTTCGCGAGCATGACTGCTTCGCAGAAGGACGCAACCGCTTCCCACTCCGTCTCGCCCCGCAGCATGGCCGCGACCAATGCCGGGCGCGAGAGGTCTCCGCCTATCGCCGCTGTGAGGACACGTCGGTGCTCTGCCCAAGCTGGGCAGTCTTGCACCGTAATTGCTCTACTGTGTCCTCCGGGCGATCTACGCAGTGGTGACACCCAGGCGTTTCCTCCTTTCTCATCAGACACAGGTACCTCCCGAAACTTCCGTGTCCGGTGAGGACCTGCGTCATGCGATAGGTCAGGACCCCGTGACGTCTCTCCAGCCACTCCTCAAAGCGGGGTCTTGTTGTCAGTTGCGGCATGCCCGAAAGTTTGACAGCTTGGAGTAGATTGATGAGCTGGCGTCTGTACATTTGCGTCGGACGAGTTGGGAAAGAGACGAAATAGAGCATGAGACGAGTTAATAAAAATGACCAGATGCACAAGGTGACGAATTAGGGAATGAGACGTAATAGAGAAAGAGACGAAATAGTTAATGAGACGAGTTGTTAACGTAACCGAATAAACAACCTGACTGATCGAACCTCCTTGGAAGAGCTTTTGCTCAATACGTTGTCTCACTTTAATACTAAAGAGTAAATGAGATGAAAGATGTAGTTCTAATTTTCACCACGTGCATGTGGCGCCATTTTCAAAGTCGCGCCATTTTCATATTAGGAACTTCAAAAATTGTTGCGACTAATCTGAGCTCAAGCGAGGAATCTGATATTAATATGGGAAAATGTGTTGAAAAACATTGTATGACACACGTGCAGAAATTGGTTTTTACAAACTCGTGACTACGGTACGCCCTCGGCTTCGCTCGGGCGTACGTTCGTCTACTCGTTTGTAAAAACCAACTTACCGCACTAGTATCATAAATAACTATTTTTAGTAGACTGTATTATAAGATCTTCTACTATCAAGATTAATATAACTGAAAACATCCAAATTAAACCTCCTCCATTTTAAAGTCGGTTAAAAATATATAGAACCAACAACAGCTATCAAATCAAATCAAAAGCATTTATTTCAAATAGACCAATAGGGCACTTTCGAAATGTCAAAGACATAAAAAATACAATTAAATACTACAAAGTTATGGTGCTACAGTCCCAGTCACAGACATAAAAACTGTGAATTTACCGTAGATGCCCGTTCCAAGAAGTAGATCTCTATGGAGAAGAACGGGCAAGAAACTCCATGGACACTCTTTTTAGATCGCCAAAAAATATTACAAGACCTTTGTTACGTCATTCATTGGTGGTGCATTATGTGAGAACGATGTAGCAAGTGAAAAGTGTCCACAGTAAGAATTATAAAAGCAAAAAGACAATTTAGAAATAAATGAATCAATAATTAAAATAAAACCGTGGCAGCTAAGAGATGACCAGTCCCAACTGACAGCGCCCGTTCACGAACATGACACACGTATCAGCACCAATCAGCTCAACCATTTTGAAGGGAGCTAAATGATCCGACACGCGTGCCACCATCAGCGAGACATTTGAGTGAGCATGACATTCTCTCAACCAACAGGGTAAAATCGAGTCAATAATAATAATTAATAAGTGTTACATATTACTCACACATGTGCAATAAAATTATATAATACTAAGAAATTGAATCGATACAATGCAAAGATAACATTTTAGTCTTCTGCAGCTTCCTTAATAAGTATGCGTGCTGCCTAATTAATAACCCTATTGTTGTGGAGCAGGACCAGCATTGAGCCAAGCGTTTTTATCATTAATATAATCCTCCAACTTGTAATATGCTTGCCTACATAGTGTGCGTTTTATACATGATTTGAATTTTGTTTCATTCAGTTCTATTATGTGAGGAGGTATTTTATTGTAACATTTATATGGTCTATACAATATTTGTATGGTCTATAGTATTTATCATACTATAGACCATACAAATATTTGTTCCGTATAGGAATCAACCTGCGAACCACAGCACAGCGGTGGATCCCTCAGTCACTACGCCAACCATGCCGTGCTGTGCCAAAAGATTTCATATTTTATGTGCCACTTAACTAATAACAACATTTTAACAAAAATAAATAAGTAATAACCTTAATATTGAATTGTAGATACTTCATAAGTAGGCTTTGTAAACTAAATATTTATTGAAAAAGTTTTGTATAAATTGATGCTGAATTTACTATATTTTGGCAACAAGCTCGAGTAGGCTTATCTGTTTGTATGATATGTTTTATTTTTACAGTACGTTTATTGTAAAGCGATCATTTTCAGGCAATTGTTTCAGAACGAATTCATATTTTTTTAGGATTTATTTTTTAATGTCTGTTCGTTGACTTTATAATGTAATAGAACACCTGCCTTATATTTTCAACTCAAATATAATATTTCCTAATCAAAAATACTGTCAAAATATCTAAAAATAAACACTTGATATAATTATGATGTCGTTATAAAAGTTCGTAGCAAGGTGCTACGACTGCTACGAGACACATTATCATGCGTAGACCTTCGTCTAAATAACGTAGCAATGGCAACTCCGGTCTATTCGTGGAATGCCTCACTTTCTGAGATATTCCACGCGACTGCGAAAAAAATTTGACAAGAGCCTGTAGCAAGTAGTTCAGGTGCCAATGTCAGCGGTTGCCCTTCATGGAATGCTTCTACTTTCTAAGTCCGTGAACGAAGACACCGGTAGGGGGTGTAATCACTCAAATCTAAATTTAGGCTATAACTACTTACGCACGTTTTTGACGCCCTGTGACATCGATCCCGAAATGAGGCCGAAACCACGGGTTTCAAGCTTAGATATTAGACCCCAATGCAACAAGTAAAAGAAAATTTTTATTATTTGAATTTACCTATGCTTATTTAAATTAAATGACATGATTTTGACTATCTAATTTAAATTATTTGACATTTTAAATTATTTGCTTATTGATTGATGTGTTGTGATGACATTATGTTTTAAAATTATTTGCCATATTTAAATTATATTATCAGTCATTATTAAAATATTGACCTTCCAATATTAATATTTTTGTTCAGCTATCTCGAGACTCATTAAATTCTGATTTTACTAATATTTGCATGCCACTGTCTGGCAAACATGACGATCTATACTTCACTTGATAATATCTCTTGTAGGCTGACAATTGGTTATGAATGCATTGTACTCATGTTTGGGCAAATAAATGATTATTACTATAGTAGAAAGTTTTTAAATGGCCACCGTAGTCTACTGCTAGATTATTGGACTCTGCCCTCCATAACTTTTACACTCTCCACGCCAAATTATTTCAACTCTTCCATTACGTCATAAATTGGAGTTAACACAAAAAACCTTTTGCAATTTTAATGCAACTGTTAACCGAAATGTAATAAATGATATTTCGGAAACCAGTGAACCATCTCAGCGGGCCCGACAAGTAGTCTTTAACGTTTAACTGGTGTATGGAAACTTGGCACGCGCCCAGACAAGTTCGCTACCAATCAGTTCTCATCCCTACTTGCTTGAAAAACGCGAAAATCTTGAGTAATTCGTTGAAAGAATCTATTATTTTGGTTAGTTATTGTAGTTTTTTTTTATGGTTAACACCAACTTCATAGCAATAGTAAGACTTCGTCATTTAATGAAGTAATTTAACTTTGAAATACCTTGACACACTCTAATAATATTAAAATTTCTATTTTTCAATACATAATGTCTTTGATGTGAAAGAAAGAGAAAAAAAAAATTATAAGTACACTCCACAAGTGCTCACAGTTTATCAGGAAACAATAATAAAAATAAATTAAAAGTGCGGTAAATATCAATCGCTATAAATAATCAAGCTATATCGAAGAATGGCAAAAGGAAAAAGTAAACCATAAATATATACAGCAGTGATCCATTTTTGGCTGATTCTGTCGATTAAAGAATTGTATTAAAACTTAAAAAACAAAAACATCAAATGAGCCCCCCTACCCGGGAAGGACTGTCAGACTTTTACTGAATAAAATCCAAGGTGATTCTTCAATAGCCAGGGTTAATAGCTTACATTCCAGGGTTATGATTACCTGATGAGACAGTCCCACGACCCCGGCAGGGTTAGGCCCATAAGGAGGACCCCGCAGAATCAAACTAGCCATAACTTATAACACTTGTATGGTACAGAGTCAAATGCAGTGCGACAGGAATTACATTATTTAGCTTAAAAAATTACCATAGCCTTAACTAAAACACACCAGTGTATTCACCAAAACAGAACCAGCACTAGAATTCAAGAAAATACATAATAAATATCCTAGGAGCCGTAGATACGTCTGAGGGATTCGCAGCAATTCCGCAAGTTACGGCGCATTAGCGGACGCTGCCGACTGAGTAATTACAACCTTACTGCATATGCATGCCAGTGTATTGCAGCCTTTATTTATCTCCGAGAAGATCTGTCTTGCATTTTGTTTAAAACATTTTAATTGTATTAAATTGTTGTGGTGCTGTAAAGAGCTTCTGTTATGCAGTTTTTAAGCTGTAGCTGTTTTATTAAACAGGGATGGAAGAAGATGGTGGTTCAATGAAACTATGGAAAATTTTAGTTGACTTTGGATGGCATCGAAATGCCAACGACTATAAACTGTTGTAGAATTTTATATTTTAAATATTTTCATTGTGCTTGGTATTTGGTTTGTTCGTTTAATTGTATTTCGAAAAAAGGAAGAGTCAAGCTTTTGCTCAGGTGTGGACAGAGCAATGTAGAAAACAAAATGGGTTAGATTTTGGTCTCGCAATCTTTAGATGGAACACGTTTACTTGAAAGGAGTTCGAACTACTTGTACACCGACGAAACATAGTAAATACGGTTAGGCGACTCCGAGAAGATGGTGGACGAGAGACAGGCGACCATGGTGATTCCTACCACCACTAGTGGTATCGCTCAGCCGTCAATACAAATTACAGGTACCTAGACTGTAGTCCCATTGCCTTGAGTGAACAGTTAGGAGGTAGATCCCACCCACCCCAAAAGTCTATAAGCCATATCAGGAAAATAGCTATACACGGTGAATTTTTCAACTGAATATTAAATTTTCTAAAATCGTTTTAGTTTTCTTCAAAATCGGCCTAAAGACTCCTTTCAACGTTATTAAATGTTCCTCATAGTTTTGAATATAGCCATTGACGCCCGTTCAAAACTGTATAATTATGATGAAAACTATCACTGATACTCTTCCAACTTATCAGTAGTTTATTTTAAAATAGGTTCTTCCTAAAGAAACAAAATAATAACAGTAGGTTCACAATGAAGCAAGAGCGTGCACTTTATTGCACGAGGCTCCGAAGTTTTACGATCTAACACGAAACGATATTGTTTCTATCCTGCATTGTTGGTTAACTACGGCAGAGATAACATTTCAATGTATCACGGCTCGTAGCTGGGAAATTGACATTAGTATCTTGGGTACACTTGAGTTTTTTTCTGTACTAGGTCATATCAGCGGCTTCGCCCGCGTCGTGTTCGGTCTATGGTAAAATCCAAACTTTTTTAAATTAGTTTATGCTGTCTTAATTGGGCAAAGGCTTCCGCCAATACCTAACAGGAGTTCTTATGGTAATTATACAGATTATAAAATCCGTTATGCCCTTCTTTGTATGAAACTTTGTCAATTTAAACCGATCGGGCTGAGACTTTGCATGCACAAAGCTACTATGACGTAAGCATCCCCTACGAAAGGGTTTTGATCAATTCTACTCCTAAGGGGATAAAATAGGGGATGAAAGTCTGTAAATTTATAAATTTTCTTAGATTTGGACGGATCGGGCTGAAATTTGTAATGCAGGTCGATGTTATGACGTAGGAATCAACGATAAGGAGGATTCATCCATCCATCCAAACATCGTACCTTGCGCATTCGTAATACTAGATGTTGCCAGCGACTTTAGCCGCATGTATACCACGAACGATTCTTTGAGAACGGAATACCGATATAAACGGAATCTGATGTGTTAGGTAGAATTCACATGTTTTGGAATTTTTGGTTTTTGAACATTCAAATTCGAAAGAAATCGGCTCTTCAACGTTTATAAGAGTAGTTGTGATGAAATAAACACAAAGGTATGCACCTGGCGGGGTTCGAGCCTATGAGCTACAACAGGTAAATCGTGGTCGATTTCACTGGGTCAATAGGTACTGCTCTATTTTATGTAAGCGTATTATATTTCCCCGATCGCACATTCTCGTCTTCAAACCAAACACGTCATGTTCCGTATGAGATGAATATGGTAGGTCGATGCAAGATGCAGTTCATGTCGATAACATTTAAAATTCAGCTCAGACTTCCTCCACTGAACTTTACGATCTTCAGTCCACACGTTGGTTTTAACGCTCCGGGTTTATCCGCAAATTGTTTTTGATATGTTCTGGAGATAGTTTCTAGAATATTTTGATGGGTATTTTAAGAATGAATTAGATAGAACTAATATTAGTATATGTCTCACTAAAATATAAATTCGAAAATGAAGATGAGAATAGCAGAATGTAACTCGAAAACGCTTTGATTAATATTTTTTAGTCGACTTCAAAAATAATGATTAGTAATAAAATCCAGCATTTCAGCAGTGGAATCTCATTTCAATGGGCTCATAGGCTTTGCTATTATTAATAACCGTTTCCGGTTACATTAACTTCTTTAAGATTATATTTAAACACTATTTGACAACTTTGAATCAATCTAACTGTCCTTTCTAACTTGGCAAATTAAACAATAATTTTATTGGTACGAGAAGCGATGAAACAACAATAATGAGCATGTGGCTAAACAACAACAACCACACAGATCGATTTTCAAGGTTAAGTCGTACTTTCCGAGGTTGTTCTGTGGATGGGTGATACATACCAACTACGAGTTTCATCCATGCTTTGAAAAACACGTAAATCCAAGTGGTCTGGACTGTTATTTGTAGATCTGTGACCGTTAGCAGCAACTCGAAAGTATTATTACCAGTCAGATCAAGGAGTATCGTAAGTACCTACCCAGTAACTGTGTTGCTCCATGTAAAATACTGATATTCAGGTGCATTTAGTTCTTCGACGACGGAAACCTACTTGAACATCATCTGCCTAGCCTTTTGCCAACTATATTGGGGTCGGCTACCAGTCAAACCAGATTCAGCTGGATAATTATCAGTATTTTACATGGAGCGACTGCCTGTCGGACCTCCACAACCCAGTAACTGGGTAATACCATATCCCATGGTAAGACTGGTTGTCAGACTTTAGAGCTACGGATTAACAGATAAGACTGTCAAAGTTAAATGACAGGCGGGACCAACGGCTTTACGTGCTTTCCGAGGCATGGAGGAAACTGGCTATGACAGATGGTCACCCATCCACAGACCAACCTCGGGAAATGCGGCTTAACCCAAAAGATCGGCCTGTGCGGTTGTAATTATTTAGCTTGAACATAGTTGGGAAATGGCTAGGCAGATGATACAATAAAACATGATATTTATTGGTTGCTACTGTATATTCTGAATATACTGACGATGAAAATACATAGTTTTAAAAGTTAGGTAAGAAACTTTGATTGCAAGAAAAATCTTTACAAAATTTTTATTTACCCACGAACTCCAACTAAATCTACATTATACAGTTAACTCAATTTGAAATTTTGAATTAATCGCAGCATCATTCCATGTCTCACTCAGAGGGGGGGAGGTAAAACCAAGAGGGGGAAGGGGAGGGGGGGATGTAGCTCTAAATTAAATTTTGACACAGACTGAACGTGGGACCACTTAATTGCAATTTGCTTGACTTATTAGATGCTGAGATGGTGTAACTCAATTGTGATTTTATAAGATTTAAGCCGGTTACTCTAAGTGGGTAATTAAACGTCGTTTTTAAATGTGTTTCAAATTACTCATCTCTTGCTGGGTTCTAGATAAAGTAACCTCAACGAAGAAAGTGTTTAAGGCTCATAACTTCCTAGCTGATATCTTCGGATAGCAGAGGTATACCTTACTACGTGTTGTACACAAAAACACGTGGCCAAACACATTTCGTCAGTTATGTATAAAAAGTATCCTATGTTACCTAGGGAATCCCCTATCTGTATCTATATTTAATTTTATCGAAGTCCGTTCAGTAATTTTTGCGTGAAAGAATACCAAACATCAATCTAAATTATCCGTCCTCTATCCATCCATTCCAACTTTCACATTTATATTTCAATAATACAATTATAGAGGTATCAAATACTAGGATAGCCGAAGCTCTGAATAAAAGTAATGTTAAAGTCAAAAATATCGACACAAAATGGTAAACGTACAACTTATCTGACAGAAAGTCATTAAAGTACGATTATTAATTGTAGTCAGTAAAATGACAGTAAAATGACATTTGTTCACTATATAAATGTACTAAATTTCCTTGTATCAGTGACAGTTGCACTTGTCATTTTACTGACTACAATTAAAAATCGTACTTTAGTTTAATATTTTCGCAATTAGCCTGCAAAGAGCCCGACTCAATGTATTGGAATAATTATCAAACTGTACCAAAGAATCCCTGGCTAAGTTTCCTCCTTGTATCACTAGTATGGAGTATGGATAGCCTGTGGGAAACTGAAAGGTGGTTGAAAGTGATACGGTACCATTGAAGCGAGGGGTAGAAATTTAAGATGCCATTTTCCTTGCTTCCGTACTTTCTATGCAAGAAAACAAAGGCTGTAGTAACTATTGGCTGAATTTAATCAGACTAAAACTCATGTGTTTTTGTCTGAGTAGGCAGAAGCTCTAAATTTCCTCTTGCTTAGATATTTATATGCTCTTTTGCATCACTTACAACTATTTGTGAAAAAAAGGAGGTTCTAAATTCAGACTTTTTTAAGTATGTTCTCATCTTTTTTAAGTGAAAATTTCTTTTGCGGCGTTGTACAGTTTTTTTTTGTAATGAGTAAAAAAAAAACTCGCGTCAGGACACGTAACCCTGATCGAAAATTCGTAAGACGAACACGTGACACAAACGATAAAAGGTGCAACGCCATCTATCCAGGATGGTGACAGCTGATGGCTCGGCTATCTGTGTGACCACTACACACTGCTTTGTGTTCGTAAAATTCGTGTATATAAAGTGTAAATAAATAAATGCATAACGTTAATATTCAAGTTTTCACTTCTGCCGGCACTGCTGGAGTGCAACCTCTCGTTTTCTTTTTTATTTGGGTATACTTCCTAGGTCGTCTAATGATCATCAGGATAGGATCTAAAATGATCTTATCTTAGAGAAATCGAAAATCTTAACGTCGGCTCCTAATTCACCGTCAACGCCATCTAGTTAGACTTAACAGGAACTAACTCCAATCTTTTAAACTAAATTATTCTTGGTGAGTGTATTTGGAACGTGCATGACTCTAGACTGACTAAGGAATTATTATTCCTTAGTCGCTTTTCATTCATCTTCCCTAACTCATAATTTCAAAACTCAAAACTACAAGCAATTAATTACAAAACAAATTACTCGGCTAACTTACAAGATCAGGTGGTCATTACCGCAGACTGGCATCGAACCTAGGCCCCGGGGCTGGCGTGCTGCCAAGTCTAACCACACGCTCAGCCTATCAGCGGATCAGAGTTTGTGTCTAGATGTATTATATTTTTGTTATTTTAAGGTTCTTTGTTTTCGTGTTATCTTGGAAGTCAACAAACTCTTTTGTGTATGCTGATTCTCTTAGGATATATAAAATTACTAGCGGCCCGTCCCGGCTTCGCACGGGTGGAGGACCCGGTCTAAAATTTGAGATTTAAACTATGCTATCTCTCAAGTTGGATCGAACTGCACATGGTGTGCGAATTTTATTATAATCGGTTAAGTGGTTTAGGAGTCCATTGAGGACAAACATTGTGACACGAGATTTATATATATTAAGATTATCCTTTAATGTTTTTGGGGTCTAAGAGAAGATGAATGAAAGCTAAAGGAAAGATAGATGAATTGTTTCAGTAATGATATCAATGTAAAAGAAGTAAATTATGCTTTGACGTCTGATAGGGGAAAATGGAAAAAAAAGTGTAAGACCGACAACAAGTAAAATGTTATTAAGGCAGGAAGATGATGATGATGATGAAAAGTGACTGTCAGACTTGACTGACTAAAACCACGCCGTTCCTTCTGTTACCCTTTGCGTTCCAGGGTTATTTTTAATAAGGTAAAATCATCTAAAAAGAAAAAGCCTTTTTAAGACAGCACTGTGACCCAGAATTATATGTTTGCTACTCGATCACGTGAAAATTGCTAAACCGATTAGGATGATTTTTGATACAGAGACAATTCATAACTTGAATTTATATACATATTTATAGGAAAGGTGCTAATTATGCCGCTACTACAATCTCGTAAATTAGTTACTGAAATTTACGTAGACGAACTGCCATCGCGATCTAGTTATCTGTATTAGACTGAAACACAGATGTTTTTAAAAACATTATATTTGTGTGTGTTTAAAAATTAAATAGATACCCTTCTCTTATGCAAATGTTAATTGTATGCTACAACGTGGCATCTGCTCTAAATAGTATGCTATTCTGCTACTACATAGCATGTGTGTCCAGGGTTCAAATTAAGTTTAACTAAAATAATGTCTCTTACCATGTAAATTTAAAAGTAATAAACACAACAGACAAACTAAAGTTCTGTTTTCTGAAAAGAAACAAAAGATAAAACATCAAATTCATCAACACATTCTGTTCACAAACATCACACAGTATCTACCATTCTATCTAATGACACCGCTCAATCCCAGCTCAAATCACAACACAAAATGGTAACATCTGCACTAAAAATTCATAGAAACACGTTCAGACTAGACTTTCAAAGCGTCTAGACTCAAACATGTCTGTTGTACCTAATTTAAAATGTATTTTATGCATGTCTAAATCTTAGTTGGTTCGTTTGTCTTGCCTGCAATGTGTACATTTAGTTGGACGTTCGCCAAGTTGTCTCGCACGGTCAAGGTATTAGCCGATACTGCGTTTTGGGGTACAACAGTGTTGAGACGGCGTAAAATTGGTCTGCAGCTGGTAATGAAGTAATATCGTGATAGTTTAAGCTGATTAAGTGTTTCTTGAAAGTATGTTATAATATTTTTATGTAATCGTTCTAACAAAAAAACAGGAGATGATAAATAATTTGGAGCAGTCACCCAACGCGACGTATTTTTACTATTTTTTTACTTTTAAAGGGAACTTGGTTTTTGTGTCGGGGGTTTTTTAATTTTTTAATTTATTTTTTATTATATACTTTTTGTAGGTACATACTAATATCATTTTATGTTGCTACGATTACTCTCGATTAAGTCATCAATATTCCCTTTCAGTACGCTTTCATTTGATACCCAACTCGAGTATATTTGCAGACCCTCGGTTACCTTACCCCGCTTTCACCCTCTCAACTTCTAAACGGCTCAACCGATTTTCATCAAACATGTCTAAGAACACTTGCAGGTAAGTCACCTTTCATATAAAAAAAAAACTAAATTGAAATCGCTTCAGCCGTTTGGGCTCTATGATGACACAGACAGACAGACAGACAGACAGACCGACAGACAGACACGTCAAACTTATAACACCCCTCTTTTTCCGTCGGGGGTTAAAAATAGTGCACTATTTGGTGCTAAGCAGACGTCTTTCCATAATATAAAGATTACATTCTAATAATTATAATCTTTATAATATGGATTGGATATATAAAGATTATTGTCTGTGTTCTTGTTCATTATTGTTTCATGTTGAAACTTTCTTTGACACACTTTTAAGACTGTTAAAAAGTGAAATATAAGTAGTATGCCAATAAAATCTAATCTTACACGAGCCAAGTCACGCACAAAACCAAATTCATAATTATTGTGGGAGAAGTAGTAAAAAATTCTATTACTAAATCTTTAGTAGGTAATATCGCAATTAAATATTACTGAAACAAGAGGAGATTCCTGTTCAAAATCCGAGGAAAAGATATCAAAAACACCTATCCGTAATCAAACAAAAAACGTGCACTCACGGCCACAAAAACAGAGCCAGCAAAAAACAAAGATTCTTAATAACACTTCCCTAATATAGGATCCCTCGAGAAAACAGTGGCGGCCAAGTTATTTATTCTGCTTTGAAGGAAACACTCGGTTCTTGCCAGATCTAAGCAAATATTTCCTACATTGTAAGGACGCTTTCAGACGTTCGTGAGTGGTGGTGAAATGGTCCGTGTTCCGCTTAAGGTATACTTGCAGTTGACTTGGATGGTTTGTTGAGATGTTTGTGTGTTATGCTCTTTAGGAAAACATTTTTTGTTTTTGACTCGAAAGATAAATAAAAAAACTAGTTCTTCAAAAGAACTAGTTCTTTTAATCTTCCGTATTACTGTCATTTTTCCTAAGTATCACTAAGAAAGTAGCGTCTTTTTTCGTTCATTAAAAATTAAAGTCCGTATAAATTGAGCCGGTTGTATTAAGAATGATCAATATAATTATATAAAAAAAATCACTCGCATAAAAGACACAGAGGAATTTGGAAATTCAACCAACTAGCTGGGCAGACGATGCTATTTCGAAAGAAACTGGATAGCCACAACATTAAACCACTAAAAGTTGAAAGATTTGAACCTTGATTTTCCCATAAGTGACTATGAAGAAGATGAAGGTGGTGCTAAAAAACTATGTCACCTTAAATGAACTCAATTCTTATTTGAATCTGTAATGGATGTTGAATTAATAAACATTGCCCCACACGAGGAATTTCTCCAGTTTCGTGGATGCGTTTACAAACATAGAAACTCACATACACTAACACCCAGACCCAGATAAACTACTTGCAGGCCATACAAATATTTCACCCATGCGGGAATCAAACCCGTAACACGCTGCGCAGCAGTCGAATGCTCAGCCACAACGCCAATAGTGTGTTAAAGAATTGTCTCACAAAATCTCGTATATAATCTTTCTTCCCATTACAAAAAATCTCGCTGACCGTTGCATTAAATCGTACCTCCTTTTTCAAGTCCCGTATGGACGGTCCCCTACTCAAATATTCCCCCATTGATTCACTGGTTACTGGACGACTTCCAAGTCGGAAGTCGGACTGATTCTTTAAAAGTATTGGTTCCTTCCTCAGACGTGGCCACTTGTTTTAAAATGTCACTCTTTGGCTACGAGTATTGACCGGGAATACTGAATGAGTATGTGGTTCATTATTTTATGCATCAAAGGCTTTTTTTTTAGCTTGGTATAATCATCAAATGAGTCCTCCCGCCCAGGGTAGTCCGGGAGGGACTGTCAGACTCGTACTAACTAAAATCAAACGGTGTCCTTCAATAGCCCTTTACGTTCCGGGGTCACGGTAGATAGTAGATAAGTCCCGCAACCCCGGCAGGCTTTGGTCCTCTAGAGCGGAGGTCCCGTCATTTTGCTGACGCTCTTTGAGCCGCGTGGAACACATTGCGCTGTCGACCCGGGCATGGCCCATGGTTGGGCGGCGAGTTACACATTACTCACCACCCGAAGCATGCCTGCACCTACGGTGGCCGGAGATCGTCTTGCGATGCATCACAGGCTTTAGCACGACCTTTCACGTTTTTATGACATAAGAATTTAGCATGGCTTCGCTCGCCCATACCCCCAAACATGTTGGCTATATCAGTATTCAAGGCTCTAATGGTGTAGGCGTGCAAGTGTTAGAGACAATCGAGATTCCTTAATCGTCTTAAAGGCCGGCTAGTGGAATATTCAGTTTTAATTAGTTGAAGCTATGAAAGATTGCATGTGTTGGTGTACATCCCACTCAAGTCAGTGGCATTTCACTTCTCTTGTCACTTTAATTTCCGACTTTTTTGTACATTTTACGAGCAATTAGTACTGTGGGTGGCACACAGAACGTGGGCGGAAGTACCAATACTGTGACATAATTTAAGCTCTGTCACCTATTTTTGCCAGCACCGATCCTATTCTTAACCATAAAGAGAGACTCAGAACAACTACTTATAGATCATACAAATATTTGACCAGTGCGGGAATCGAACGCTCGACACTCAGAACCAGCACCGTATCTACGTGTCATCAATTTTTTTTCAAGTAGCTTCGTGAAAAGCTCCAAAGTCACACAACAAAAGTTCTCGAAAACCATTTCTATTTCCATCATAATATTATGTATATTATATCTATATCTGTTATCAGTTAATACTGTGAGGAATAATATTCTTTTTTTTGTTCTTTTCAGAGTGGACTTCAGAAATGGCCCACCAGTCCACTGGGCAGTTGCTGGGGAGTTTGGAGCTCGCACCCACTTCGTCCTCAATGAGTCTGATCCATCATCAGCTCATCTAGTGGTTGAGAAGGTGGCTCGGCAAGACGAGGGAGTCTATAGATGCAGGATAGACTATGTCGATGCGCCGACCAGGAATTATAGGGTCAATTTGACTGTTATTGGTACGTACTAGGTACATCTTAATATTTTGTATCATGTTTTATGAATTACACATTTGTGGATAAAGTTTTCTTGCGACAAGAAGAATAAGATTTCGAGCAGTTCTTAAACCTGCTTCTTTCTGGATTAATTCTCCAGACGGCTTACCAATTAGGCTATTGCAGTTTTATCCGGGAATATCGAAGTTCTCAACCCAAACTGAAAAATTTTTTTATGCGACCAAATAACATCGATCTTGGGATCGATACCAACCCAGTCGGAAGTCCTCCTTTTTTAAAGTCGGTAAAAAAAAACTTTTTAAGATTTATACCAAGATGTGGAATTATTTTTAAACCAAAACACAATATGGTAACTAAAGTTTCCAACCATCTCCCTAGAGTGGAGCAAACCTAGTTTTATCTAATTCAGGAATGTCTTGAATAACCTTCAATCCTATACCTTTGATCTCAATACTTATTTTTGTTTGCAGTTCCCCCAGAAGCCCCTCGGATATACGACTACGAGGGTACAGAGATTCTGGGGTCAGTTGCCGGACCCTTCAGGGAGGGACAGAATGTACTCCTCTCTTGTCAAGCGGCTGGAGGTGAGTTTGAGAGTGTTTTGAGGAGTAATCCTCCTCTAGCAACTTAGGTATGAAAGAGGGTAAATTGATAATATTATTGGAAAGTGAAACAGTCTTGAGGAAAAACTAAGGTTACGGCTGAGTGAAATCAGAACAAAATAATTTGATTCGCAATTTCGAAGTGAGATAAATAAAATCACAGTCCATGAAGACATTTTTTTCATTCAATTCAAGTTTATTTTTAAAACGCTCAATGGAAAGTAATTATAACCTAAGAGTACCTTAGTAGAACCGGAATATTAGGTTGACGATAAAATACTGCTGTAATAGAATAGCCAACAAATCAAAATAGAGCGTTAGAATGCTCTTTACCACCACCAAGCTGTAGCGAGATTGTCTCATCAGGAAACCGTGAACCTGCCACGGGACCGTGATCCATAAAGTGCTATTGAAGGATCACGTTTGATATTAGTCAGAACAAGCCTGCCAGTCCCTACCGTCGCGCCCTTGGTAGGAGAGCACATTTGATGATTTTACCACCATAAAAAAAAACCATCATCAAGCTGATGAAATCCCATTATCATAACCTCTCTTCTTCACAGGCAAACCTCCACCAGATGTATCCTGGTACAGGGGTGATGAAAGACTAGCGTACACGAAGGAAGGCTCCGTCTCTCAGCTCCACCTGCCCAACTTGTCCAGGGAGATGACTGGCACTAAGCTGCAGTGCAGGGTGGAGCCTCCGCTGCTGCAGCCGCAGTCCAGGGAAGTTACTGTTAGATTATACTGTGAGTATATTTTTTCATGTAAGAATGACCAATTCTATCTCTATTCTACCAAAGTTATTTCTATATCAATAGATACATTTTTTATTTTTCTGCAATTTCAACACGGCCATGCCTAGCACGGTACACTTAAATCTATCATTTTGTCTATTTGTCAGTCGACAAAACCAGTTTCATAAATATTCTATGCTGCTCTCTGTCTTTTTCACGTTATTCTAGCGAACGCAAGAGGTCGATATTTTTTTCTTTACTAGCGGCCCGTCCCGGCTTCGCACGGGTGGAGGACCCGGTCTAAAACCCGGTCCCGATGGTTACAAACACAACAAAAAAATAATTATCCGAATCGGTCAAGCCCTTTTCATGTTATGTCGTGACAACGGAAAACGGCTTTCATTTTATATTATACTATATAAAGCTAGAATACCACTCACTCACTCACTCACTCACTCACTGATTGACATAATTGTTCTCCCAGATGGTGAAGGGGAAGGTGGGTATATTTTGACAGATTCGTAAACAAGTGACTCTCGTGAGTATGGGAAAAATCCCAAACCTCCCCTTTTCGCCCCCACTCTCCCCCCTCCCCATCGTATCTCGGAAACTAAGAGACCAGTGTTTTGTTTTTTTACGGATTCGTATAGAGGAGGCTCGGAAAAGTAAAAACCACTTTTCAAAATTCCCCCCCCTTTACCCCCCTTCTCCCCCCTTTAGGTGGATCTCGGAAGTTGACAGACATGCAACATTTTTTTTTTCAGATTCATATCAAGGGGTCCAGAGTTGGTCAGAATCTTTTTTCAAAACTCACCCCTCTCCCCCCCGTTATCCCTCCCCCCATCGTATCTCGGAAAAACTAGGTAGCGGTAAAGCGAAGCGTAGCGTAGCGTAGGGATAAGGCCACGATGGCTTTTCGGTGGCAGGTATGGTCCTGAGTGGAGCGAACCTGCGAGACCGAGTGGAGCGAAGGGGGGAGGTGGCGAGCGAAGCGAGCCGGCGACCTCCGTAGCGCAACGAAGGTTGAGTGGGTGAAGCGTAACGCAAGGGTTACGACAAGCAAACTTACAACGTGTAACTCTCATGAGTAGGGCAAAAGTACCAAGCCCCCCTTTTTGCCTCCCCCCCCCCCCCAATCGTATCTCGGAAACTAAGAGACCAGTGTTTTGTTTTTTTACGGATTCGTATAGAGGAGGCTCGGAAAAGTAAAAACCACTTTTCAAAATTCCCCCCCCTTTACCCCCCTTCTCCCCCCTTTAGGTGGATCTCGGAAGTTGACAGACATGCAACATTTTTTTTTTCAGATTCATATCAAGGGGTCCAGAGTTGGTCAGAATCTTTTTTCAAAACTCACCCCCCATCGTATCTCGGAAAAACTAGGTAGCGGTAAAGCGAAGCGTAGCGTAGCGTAGGGATAAGGCCACGATGGCTTTTCGGTGGCAGGTATGGTCCTGAGTGAAGCGAACCTGCGAGACCGAGTGGAGCGAAGGGGGGAGGTGGCGAGCGAAGCGAGCCGGCGACCTCCGTAGCGCAACGAAGGTTGAGTGGGTGAAGCGTAACGCAAGGGTTACGACAAGCAAACTTACAACGTGTAACTCTCATGAGTAGGGCAAAAGTACCAAGCCCCCCTTTTTGCGAGATTGTATCTCAGAAACTAAGAGTCCCGTGTTCTGTTTTTTTACGGATTCGTATAGAGGAAGCTCGGAAAAGATAAATCCATTTTTTTCATAGTTCCCCCTCTTGACGCCCTTCTCCCCCCATTTAGGCGGATCTCGGAAGTTAACAGACTTGCAACTTTTTTTTTTCATATTCATATCGAGGTGCCCAGAGTTGTTCAAAATCATTTTTCAAAACACCCCCCCTCCCCCTCTTCACCCCTCCCCCCATAGTATTTCGGGTAAACTAGGTAGCGGTAAAGCGAAGCGTAGCGTAGGGATAAGGTCACGATAGCTTTTCGGTGGTGAGTATGGTCCTGAGTGGAGCGAACCTGCGAGACCGAGTGGAGCGAAGGGGGGAGGTGGCGAGCGAAGCGAGCCGGCGACCTCCGTAGCGTAACGAAAGTTGAGTGGGTGAAGCGTAACGCAAGGGTAACGACAAGCAAACTTACAACTTGTAACTCTCATGAGTAGGGCAAAAGTATTTATCCCTCCCCTCCCCCTCCCAATCGTATCACAGAAACTAAGAGACCCGTGTTCTGTTTTTTTTCGGATTTGGATAAAGGAGGCTCGGAAAAGTAAAAATCATTTTTCAAAATTGCCCCTTATTCCCTTCTTGTGATGGATAGTTTTTGTATTTTCATCATGGGTGTCGGTTCCGTGGCTTTCGACGGTGCTAAAACCGATGGCGAGATCAAAATGACAATCTAAGATGGCGGCTGCAATAATTTTCGAATTGTTCATCATAGGAGTCGTTTTGATGGTTTTCGAGGGTGCTAAAACCGATGGCGAAGTCAAAATCAAAATCCAAGATAGCGACTGCAAAAAATTCAAAGTTTTTATCATGGGAGTCGTTTTCATGGTTTTCGAGGGTGCTAAAGCCGATAGTGAGGTCAAAATCAAAATCCAATATGGCGGCTGCAAAGATTCTAAGTTTCATCATGGGAGTCGTTTTCATGGTTTTAGAGGGTGCTAAAGCCGATAGTGAGGTCAAAATCAAAATCCAAGATGGCGGCTGCTATAATTTTTGAATTGTAAATCATGGGAGTCGTTTTCATGGTTTTCGAGGGTGATAAAGCCAATAGTGAGGTCAAAATCAAAATCCAAGATGGCGGCTGCGATAAATCCAGAGTTTTCGTCATGGATGTCGTTTTCATGGTTTTCGAGGGTGCTAAAGCCGATAGTGAGGTCAAAATCATAATCCAAGATGGCGGCTGCAAAAATTCTAAGTTTTCATCATGGATGTCGTTTTCATGGTTTTCGAGGGTGATAAAGCCGATAGTGAGGTCAAAATCAAAATCTAAGATGGCGACTGCAAAAAATTCAAATTTCATCATGGATGTCGTTTTCATGGTTTTCGAGGGTGCTAAAGTCGATAGTGAGGTCAAAATCAAATTCCAAAATGGCGACTGCAAAAAAATCTAAGTTTTCATCATGGATGTCGTTTTCATGGTTTTCGAGGGTGCTAAAGCCGATAGTGAGGTCAAAATCAAAATCCAAGATGGTGGCGGCTATAATTTTCGAAATATTCATCATGGAGTCGTTTTCATGGTTTTCTAGGATGCTAAAGCCGATAGTGAAGTCAAAATCAAAATCCAAGATGGCGACTGCAAAAAATTCAAAGTTTTCTTCATGGATGTCGGTTTCATGGTTTTCGAGGGTGCTAAACCCGATAGTGAGGTCAAAATCAAAATCCAAGATGGCGGCTGCTATAATTTTCGAATTGTTCATCATGGGAGTCGTTTTCATGGTTTTCGAGGATGCTAAACCCGATAGTGAGGTCAAAATCAAAATCTAAGATGGCGACTGCAAAAAATTCAAAGTTTTCATCATGGGAGTCGTTTTCATGGTTTTCGGGGATGCTAAAGCCGATAGTGAGGTCAAAATCAATATCCAAGATGGCGACTGCAAAAAAATTAAAGTTTTCATCATGGATATCGTTTTCATGGTTTTCGAGGATGCTAAACTTATAACGCTTGTATAATACTATCGCCGTGCGGTTCCCTGGCTGGAGGCCTTAGAGTAATCTATGGCATCCACAGAAAAGTCCGGTTAAGCAGCACACAACCTCTTCTAGGTAGACCTGCGAGATGCCATTCAAAAAAAAAAAAACCGTAAAATGTTTTGCTCTGGCTTAATAGTCCTTCCGCGAACCTCATAAGTGCAATTATACTTTATCGACATCTTTTAAAAAATGAATCGTCTTTACAATTTTTCTAATTTAAAGTTTGACGCTACGGTGCAATTATACGCCTAATGGTGCTAATTACGATTCCCAAGCTGCAGTTATAACGTGACCGTTTTTGCATTTTTTTCCATTTGGCTTGCATTTCGAACAATTACCTACTCCACTACCGGGTAGTGTAAGTAGTGTAAGTACTTGCTCGTACCTTGTAAATAAACATTTAAAAGTAGGTTAGGGACACAAAATCATTGTAAATAAGTTGATTCCATTTTTTAAATACCTCTTAAATACTTCATTATCTAAATCAAACTTTTTTTAACGACCACTATCTTGATTTTTATTAGTTTCTCAGTGATTCGTAAGTTGTAAGCAAAAGAGTATTTATGACGGTCCTAAGCCCGTAAAAGTATAAAAATTTAAATAGTATATAACTTATTAAGTTTTGTGTTTTATTTCAGCCAACCTCCTTGCCGGATTACTGCCCTGGGATCTGGAGGCGACTGCCCTCCAGAGCGTCTATGAATGGCGCGTGGAGGCGCACGGAGCGAATCCCCGCTGCCTCGAGAAGTCGAGACGCGGCGGGAAGAGCTCCGGCGCGATCTTAGGGCGGTATGGAGGGCACGACTGTCGCAACCGACGGCCGGGCACGCCGCAATAGCGGCGGTAAGACCACGAGTTGAGGAATGGCTGGATAGGCGTCACGGCGTCCTGACCTACCGCATGACGCAGGTCCTCACCGGACACGGAAGTGTCGGGAGGTACCTGTTTTTTATGAGAAAGGAGGAAACGCCTGGGTGCCACCACTGCGAAGATCGCCCGAAGGATACAGTCGAGCATACGGTGCAAGACTGCCCCGCTCGGCAGAGCACCGACTCGTCCTCACGGCGGCGATAGGCGGAGACCTCTCGCGCCCGGCATTGGTCGCGGCCATGCTGCGGGGCGAGACGGAGTGGGTAGCGGTCGCCTCCTTCTGCGAAGCAGTCATGCGGAGTCATGCATGAGGAGGCGGGCCGCGTGAGAGAGAGGACAATGTCCTCCCTCCGCCCCACTCGCGGTGGTGGACGCCCACGGCGAAGGACGTCGCAAGACGATCTCCGGCCACCATAGGCGCGGGCATGCGGGCGGCGAGTAAAGGGCAACTCGCTATCCGACCATGGACCATGCCCGGGTCGACGGCGCGTCGTGTTCCACGCGCGCCTCAAGAGCGTCAGCATAATGACGGGGCTTACCGTGACCCCGGAACGTAAAGGGCTATTGAAGGACACCTTGGATTTTAGTCAGTACAAGTCTAACAGTCCCTCCCGCCCTGCCCGGGGTGGGAGGACTCATTTGATGACTTTACCAAGAAAAAAAAATAAAAAAGCCTTTGTTATTCCGAATTAATGTGGTCAACTTTAACACTTTATATCTCAGAAACCTGACACTTTATGGGGGTAGGTGTCGTAATATTTTTTGTTGTTATTGATGTCAGCTATCGATTTATAGAGGTTTCATGGCTGGCCGCGATTTTGAAAAAAAATCTAAATGGCGGCAGTAGATATGCCACAAATCTTCAAACCCCTTTTCTGAAATAAATTTTGGTGAAAAAAAATTAAATAAACAAACAATTACATATGAAAACATTTATTTTTCAATTTCCTTTTCAATTTTTCGATTGCTTGTTTTTGCATCGTAGGCAAATAACGAAAATCATTAAATAAATGTAAAATTACCATAGTAACAGTTCATTATTGTAAACCTTTTGACGCAACATTATTTTTAAGAGCTACTATCACTGTACCGAAACACCTCACTGCACCTTTGGATGGATAATTTAGTATTTTGTTGCTGCCGTATGTTCTTGATGGTTTATCAACCGCCTCTTTCCAAAACAATGGTGAGCTGATTTTTCTGCAACTGCTATTCTCTAGATTTTCACATGTCTTCCATCTGCATAATGAGCTGGAAAAGAAGAAACACTATGTTTATTATAAAGAAATATTATGAACCTCGGATCCACTCCAATGAATGAGGGGGGTGCTTTATGTAGTCACATAGTGTAAATCAGTTGAGTTTTATGAAAACATTATATTATTATGTATTCAGTAAAACATATTATTATATCATGTAACTGTATAATAAATTATCTTAAAAAGATCTATTAAAGTAAAGGAACAATATATCTCTGCCTCCTACCACACTGGCGCTGTTAATGTTTAGCAACCATACTAAATAACAATTTAGTTTGCAAAACATATATATTATACTAGCCATCGCCAGCGGCTTTGCCCGCGTTTATGATGAAATTTAGAAAGGAATTTAATCCTGGGATAAAAGGTACCCTATTATGTTAAAATAATCTGAGTAACAAACATCCATCTATCCTAACAAACTTTGTTAGAAGTAAGATTAAGAAAGCAAGAAGTAATGATAGCTGATGTTTTATCATAATATTTACCTTATAAACTGCCGAGTTGTTGTTCCACTCAAAATCTCATCTTCAGTAAATAGAAAAGGATAGGCACTGCCGAGGCTTGGACGAGATTAAGACGTAATGAACTTCTTTTCGAAGTGCTTTTAGTGCTTTTTAGTTGTTCAGGTGATAACGATTGCAGTCTTGCAGATCATCACGGTTTCGTTTAGACACTTAACCACACAGCGAGTCTTTTCTCATTACACGGGAAATGATGCCAAATAGCGTCCCGTCGCGAAAATTTACAAACAGAGCACTTGTAATACATTTTGCAATTAGTAAAAGTAATAGCACTGGGGATTTATTATTACAGAAAAAGCGGACAGGATATACAATAAAGATCAATATTAGCACAGCACTTCACAGCAGTAATGTCAGACACACGTCATATGAAACAAAAACAAATGGCGGCCTACCAGCGCCTGCGCCTGCGCCTGCGCCATCATTAAAACAATATGGCGCTACGTCGAGCGTTTCGTTGTATGAAGATTATCAGCCGTGATGTACTAAAAAATGATTTTATTTTGTGAATATTTCAAGTGCCTACAGCAGGGCTATTGGCTAACCGGTGGAAAACTGTGGCATAGGTGGATAGTTGCTGGGCACCTCTAATTTTATCGATTGTTATGCGGCTAAGTTGAGGAGTGCCTCTAGAGCGTTAGAATAGTTGCTTAGAGGGGAACATTTAAATTGATCAGGTTCATTGAAATTTACCCTTTGACAGCTATTTAATGCGTTCTTTTGGTTGCGTTCCGATTGTCTAACATCAAATTTATATGAAATGGGTGGAAAGTGGCAACTTTTTAAAACACTGCTTATGAGCAGTGTTTTAGCTTAGCCACCGGTCTGTGCCGGGCCATTAATAAGTCTAATTTGTTTTGTTTATTAAGTTTCGGGGGTTTTTGTTTTGTTGAAGGATGGTAAAGACTAAAACGTATACGAGATGTATAAATAACTGTTTAAAGTAAAATTAGTTGTGTGAGTACTATCATAGATATAAAAGATGGACTGATCTGACTATCAATGAATACAAAAAACAGGAAATCTTTGGAAGTCCTCAAGAACAGCTCCGATTTAGATGTTTTTTTTTTTTCTTTAAAATCAGAAACCTCTTGGAGTGGGGACGGAACTATTTATCTTGTTTGGGTGTTAGGGTGTTTCTTTTAAATTGGCCAAAAGGGAGAAATCCACATCCATAGGAGATACGGGAAAACTTTCATACCAATTGTATGAACGATAAAAAATACCATTTTTTTATGATGTCATTTGATTAAGCGTCATGTAAGGACCATATCATTTTACGGGCAGGAAAATGTCTGAACAACAGAAGTGGTTCAAATCTAATGAAATACTGTCTACTACTTAAACGACTTTATACTGTTAGAAGAAACATTTACTCTACTTATAACAAACTTCTACTGTCCAGATATTTTTCTGCACATACAATTATCTCATCCTTACATAAAAGTAAGTCAAACAGCATAATAAAAAATGGTATTTTTTTCGTTCATACAATTTGTATGAAAAAATATTTTCCTAAATTTGACCAACTCCCGCCGTCCCGATTGTTTTTTCCGATACAATGAAATGATCCTTACATGAAACAGAGTCGAAAGGCATTAAAAAAATTTTGATCAATTTCACTCATTTTTATGGAAAACTCACATTTGACTAAAAAAATAACAACGCCACAATTTTCAAAATCAAAAAAGAGCTAAAGGTTCCTAAGAATGTTTTCCCGTATCTCCTATGGATGTGGATTTCTCTGGCCAATTTAAAGAAACACCCTAACACCCAAACAAGATAAATAGTTCCGTCCCCACTCCAAGAGATTTCTGATTTTAAAGGAAATAAAAAAAAAACAAATTAAAAAAAACATCTAAATCGGAGCTGTTCTTGAGGACTTCCAAAGATTTCCTGTTTTATGTATTCATTGACAGTCACATTAGTCCATCTTTTATATCTATGATAGTACTCACACAACTAATTTTACTTTAAACAGTTATTTAAACATCTCGTATACGTTTTAGTCTTTACCATCCTTCAACACAAACAAAAACTCCCGAAACTTAATAAACAAAACAAATTAGACTTATTAATGGCCCGGCACAGACCGGTGGCTAAGCTAAAACACTGCTCATGAGCAGTGTTTTAAAAAGTTGCCACTTTCCACCCATTTCATATAAATTTGATGTTAGACAATCGGAACGCAACCAAAAGAACGCATTAAATAGCTGTCAAAGGGTAAATTTCAATGAACCTGATCAATTTAAATGTTCCCCTCTAAGCAACTATTCTAACGCTCTAGAGGCACTCCTCAACTTAGCCGCATAACAATCGATAAAATTAGAGGTGTCCAGCAACTATCCACCTATGCCACAGTTTTCCACCGGTTAGCCAATAGCCCTGCTGTTGCCATTATTGATATGGAGAAAAACAGGGCACAAAAAATCTTGTTTGTTGAATGGGATTAAATATTTATTTTATTTTGTTTTTACAGAAATACTTACAGCTTGGCCAGAACGTCTTAAAACGGAACAAATCTTATTATTTGCTGACAACGTTTTAAAATATTTGATATTTGATGTAAACAAAGACGAAGGTTTGTTAGATTAATTATTGTGGCATAAAACTTACGTAATAAGTGAAAATGAAATCATTCAAAGTGCTGGTAGCGAGAGCACAGTGGTGACTTCCGGTTTTCTACTGTTTTTTGCCAAGCTGTACATAATTTATGGGAAATGTTTCATTCTGGGCTCGGTCAGTCATGTACACCATATCAATAAATACAAAAAAACTAGGAGAATTTTATAAAAATACTGAAAAAATTATTTGAAGACGGGTTTATCTGTTAATAAAAAATGATAATTAGGAGTGTTTTTTAGCACGATAATTTTTGAGCGGCCATGACAGTACTATTTGACGCTTACGTTATGACGTTTGACAACTTTGACAGCAGTTCTATCTAACGTCTGAAGATTTTCTTGAGTTAGAATTTGTTGTTTTTTTTTGTACAACTCAGTATTATGGACGTTGATTGATTGCTTTTCTATTGACCACGGCTTTAATTTGTCTGTGATTCGGATTTCGTCGTGTGTTATTTTACAATAGCAAGTTCAGTTTCAGGTATGTCTAAAATTTCTAAATAATTTTTCTGTTTTGTTTTCGTCTAACACTATATTGTTAACCAGTTTTTGTTTGTTTTAGGTTTATTTAAATGGAATAATGTGTCCACAATGCTTTGGCATCAAAATCTTAAATAATGTTATGGCATTAGGCTTAATGTTATGGCATGTAATGGCAGGCACAAATGCAGAAGTTTCTTTTTATTATAATCCAAGACAACATTGTTGCGGGAAGAAAAAGAACTAAAATGTGTGTAATAGATACTTATAGCATACGGTGCAAGACTGCCCATCTTGGGCAGAGCACCGACGTGTCCTCACGACTGCGATAGGCGGAGACCTCTCGCGCCCGGCATTGGTCTCGGCCATGCTGCGGAGCGAGACGGAGTGGGAAGCGGTCGCCACCTTCTGCGAGGCAGTAATGCTCGTAAAGGAGGTGGCGGGCCACGAGAGAGAGAGGACAACGTCCTCCCTCCGCCCCAACCGCAGTGGTGTACGCCCACGGCGCCGTACGTCGCAAGACGATCTCCGGCCACCGTAGGCGCGGGCATGCGGACAGCGAGTAAAGGGCAACTCGCTGTCCGACCATGGACCATGCCCGGGTCGACGGCGCGTCGTGTTCCACGCGCGCCTCAAAGAGCTATCAGCAAAATGACGGGGCCCCCTCTCAGAGGGCCAAAGCCTGCGGGGTCGCGGGACTTATTTCTATTACCGTGACCCCGGAACATAAAGGGCTACTGAAGGACACCTTGGATTTTAGTTTATTTATACTATATAAAGCTAGAATACCACTCACTCACTCACTGACTGACATAATTGTTCTCCCAGATGGTGAAGGGAAAGGTGGGTATATTTTGACAGATTCGTAAACAAGTGACTCTCGTGAGTATGGGAAAAATCCCAAACCCCCCTTTTTCGCCCCCACTCTCCCCCCTCCCCATCGTATCTCGGAAACTAAGAGACTTATGTTTTATTTTTTTACGGATTCGTATAGAGAAGGCTCGGAAAAGTAAAACCCGTTTTTCAAAAATCCCCCCTCTTGCCCCCCTTCTTCCCCCTTTAGGCGGATCTCGGAAGTTGACAGACTTGCAACAATTTTTTTTTCAGATTCTTATCGAGGGGCCCAGAGTTGGTCAAACTCATTTTTCAAAACTCCCCCTTCTTCCCCTCTTCACCTCCCCCCCATCCTATCTCGAAAACTAAGAGTCTCGTGTTTTGTTTTTTTACGGATTCGTATAGAAGAGCCTCGGAAAAGTAAAAACCATCATTCAAAGTCCCCCCCCCCTTGCACCCCTTCTCCCCCTTTAGGCGGATCTTAGAAGAGACTTGGAACATTTTATTTTCATATTCATATCGAGGTGCCCAGAGTTGTTCAATATAATTTTTCAAAACACCCCCCCTCCCCCTCTTCACCCCTCCCTCCATCGTATCGGTAAAGCGAAGCGTAGCGTAGCGTAGGGATAAGGCCACGATAGCTTTTCGATGGTAGGGTAGGTCCTGAGTGGAGCGAACCTGCGAGACCGAGTGGAGCGAAGCGTAACGAAGGTTGAGTGGGTGAAGCGTAACGCAAGGGTTACGATTAGTAGGACAAAAGTACCAAGCCTCCCTTTTATGGCCTCCCCCCCGCTCCCAATCGTATCTCAGAAGCAAATAGATCAGTGTTTTGTTTTTTTACGGATTCGTATACAGTAGGCTCGGGATAGTAAAAACCTTTTTTCAAAGCCCCCCCCCCCCTTGCCCTCCTTCTCCCCCCTTTAGGCGTATCTCAGAAGAGACTTGAAACATTCTTTTTTCAGATTCATATCAAGGGACCCAGAGTATGACAAAATCATTTTTCAAAACTCACCACTCTCCCCCCCTTTACCCCCCCCCCCCCATGGTATCTCAGAAAAACTAGGTAGCGGTAAAGCGAAGCGTAGCGTAGCGTAGCGATAAGGCCACGATGGCTTTCCGGTGGTAGGTATGGTCCTGAGTGGAGCGAACCTGCGAGACCGAGTGGAGCGAAGGGGGGAGGTGGCGAGCGAAGCGAGCCGGCGACCTCCATAGCGCAACGAAGGTTGAGTGGGTGAAGCGTAACGCAAGGGTTACGACAGGCAAACTTACAATTTGTAACTCTCATGAGTAGGGCAAAAGTACCAAGACCCCTTTTTGCCCCCCCCCCCCCCCCCTCCCTTCCAATCGTATCTCAGAAACTAAGAGCCCCGTGTTCTGTTTTTTTACGGATTCGTATAGAGGAAGCTCGGAAAAGATAAAACCATTTTTTTCATAGTTCCCCCTCTTGACGCCCTTCTCCCCCCATTTAGGCGGATCTCGGAAGTTAACAGACTTGCAACATTTTTTTTTCTTATTCATATCAAGGTATCCAGAGTTGTTCAAAATCATTTTTCAAAACACCCCCCCCCCCTCTCCCTTTTCACCCCTCCCTCCATCGTATCTCGGAAAAACTAGGTAGCAGTAAAGCGAAGCGTAGCGTAGGTATAAGTTCACGATAGCTTTTCGGTGGTAGGTATGGTCCTGAGTGGAGCGAACCTGCGAGACCGAGTGGAGCGAAGAGGGGAGGTGGCGAGCGAAGCGAGCCGGCGACCTCCGTAGCGTAACGAAGGTTGAGTTGGTGAAGCGTAACGCAAGGGTTACGACAAGCAAACTTACATCTTGTAACTCTCATGAGTAGGGCAAAAGTATTTAGCCTCCCCCTCCCCCCCCCCCCCCCCCCTCCCAATCGTATCACAGATACTAAGGGACCTGTTTTCTTTCGGATTCGTATAAAGGAGGTTCGGAAAAGTAAAAATCATTTTTAAAAATTGCCCCTTACTCCCCTTCTTGTGATGGATAGTTTTTGTGTTTTCATCATGGGTATCGTTTCCGTGGTTTTCGAGGGTGCTAAAACCGATGGCGAGGTCAAAATGACAATCTAAGATGGCGGCTGTAATAATTTTCGAATTGTTCATCATGGGAGTCGTTTTCATGGTTTTCGAGGGTGCTAAAGCCGATAGTGAGGTCAAAATCAAAATCCAACATGGCTGCTGCAAAAATTCTAAGTTTTCATCATGGATGTCGTTTTCATGGTTTTCGAGGGTGATAAAGCCGATAGTGAGGTCAAAATCAAAATCCAAGATGGCGACTGAAAAAAATTCAAAGTTCAGGCCGATAGTGAGGTCAAAATCAAAATCCAAGATGGCGGCTGCAATAATTTTCTAATTGTTAATCATGGGAGTCGTTTTCATAGTTTTCCAGGATGCTAAAGCCGATAGTCAGGTCAAAATCAAAATCCAAGATGGCTACTGCAAAAAATTCAAAGTTCATCACGGATGTCGTTTTCATGGTTTTCGAGGGTGCTGAAGCCGATAGTGAGGTCAAAATCAAAATCCAAGATGGCGGCTGCAAAAATTGAACGTTTTCATCATGGATGCCGTTTTCATGGTTTTCGAGGATGCTAAAGCCGATAGTGAGGTCAAAATCAAAATCCATGATGGCGGCTGCTATAATTTTCGAATTGTTCATCATGGGAGTCGTTTTCATGGTTTTCGAGGATGCTAAAGCCGATAGTGAGGTCGACATCAAAATCTAAATTCTAAGTTTTCATCATGGATTTATGATCGCCCCTCTCTTGACGACATTGTCATCATAGAAATAATAAAACAAAGCCACCGACTTCCGAAAGAAAAGTTATTTTGTAGGTTATTTTACCCTTTTTTGTGATTGTTTTTGAAGGCGGTTAAATTTTTTTTGAAAAAAGTTTTTTATTTTTATTATTAAACTAAAAATACAACTGAGTATTTTATTTTGTGAATATTTCAAGTGCCTACCTGTTGCCATTATTGATATCGAGCAAAAAAGGGCAAAAAAGTCCCGTTTGTTGTATGGGATAAAATAAATATTTATTTGGTATTGTTTTTAGTATTCGTTGTGATAGTGGCAACAGAAATATTTACTTACATAATCTAAGAATAGCTATCGCGGTTCTAGAGATACAGCCTGGTGACAGACAGACAGACGGACGGACAGAAGGATAGACAGCGAAGTCTTAGTAATAGGGTCCCGTTTTATCCTTTGGGTAAAAAAGACATTATTGTCGGAGCCATGATTTTCTGATATAGGCAGGCTATCGGAAGAATGGTTAGCTGACTTGCATTGCCGAATCATAGAAGAACGCCTACGTTTTATATCAAGTCTACAAAAACATAACTCTAATATTGCACTGAGGTCCGTTCCAATTCAAGAAGTTGAAATGAGCATTGAAGTCGCGCGTCAAAGTCGTCAGGATGGAAGGATTATTTGCCCAGTTCTTTTACGGGGAAATCATGAAAGGAAAAAAAAGTAGTAAGCACATTGGGCAACCCATCATTTTTCTTTACGTTTACCTGTAATCCCAAGTGGCATAAAATTCAACAATCCACTCGAAGCACCTATGTAAATCCTTATTATTATTATCAGCCTATTGCCGTCCACTGCTGAACGTAAGCCTCCCCCAAAGAGCGCCAACCATCCCGGTCCTGGGCAGCCCGCATCCATCCACTGCCAGCCACCTTCCTTAAATCATCGACCCATCTTGCAGCAGGGCGTCCTACACTACGTTTGCCCATTCGCGGTGTCCACTCTAGCACGTTTGCTCCACCTGCCGTCTGTCCGTCTACAAACGTGGCTGGCCCACTTCCACTTCAGCATTCTGATTCTAAGCGCAATGTCGATTACTTTGGTTCTCTGGCGAATGACTTCATTACGAATTTTATCCACCAGAGAAACCCCGAGCATTGCTCTCTCCATCACACGCTGAGCAACCTTTAATTTGTGGACCAGGCCGATGATAAGTGTCCACGTTTCGGCTCTGTAAGTCATTACGGGTAGGACACACTGGTTGTAAACCCTGGTTTTAAGGGATTGTGGGATCGATGATTCAAAGATATGACGCAGCTTCCCGAATGCCGCCCAACCCAAGCGTATTCTTCTGGCTGCCTCCTTCTCAAAGTTGTACACTTTGGCCTAGGTAAATGTATTCCTGCACAACCTCGAGGGCAGCACCATTCACTATTACAGGTCTCGGGGTGACATGACCATTAAACATGAGTTTGGTTTTGTCCAGATTCATTCCGAGACCCACACGCCTTGAAGAATCGTTCAAGCTGTTCAGCATTTCTTCCAGCTCCTGCAGAGACTCTGCTATGATGACAATGTCGTCCGCAAATCGGAGGTGTGAGATGTACTGACCGTTGATATTAAGACCCCGCCCTTTCCAATCAAGCGTCTTGAAAACGTCCTCCAACGCGTTTGTAAACAGTTTCGGAGAGATGATGTCTCCCTGTCTTACCCCTCTCCGCAGTTGGATTGGTTTTGTGCTCTGTTCTTGTACTAGGACTATCATTGTTGCGGCTTTATACGGACATCTCATCACCTCAACGTAGCGGCAGTCGATGAGGCATCTCTGCATGGACTCCAGAACAGCCCTGGTCTCGACGGTATCGAAAGCCTTTTCGTAGTCCACATACGCTAGGCACAGAGGCTGGTTATACTCCTCGGTCCTTTGAATCACTTGCCTAAGGGTGTGTATGTGGTCCACGGTGCTGTAGCCTTTTCGAAACCCGGCTTGCTCCGGTGGCTGAAAGTCATCGAATTTTTGGGAGAGACGATGTAAAATAACCCTCGAGAACAGCTTATAGATATGGCTTAGAAGTGAGATGGGGCGGTAGTTTTTAAGGACCGCTTTATCGCCCTTTTTGAAAAATAATACTACCACACTCCTATGCCATGCCTCAGGTGTTATGCCAGTGTGGATGACGGAATTAAAGAGCTTTACAAGCTCTGTCAAGATAGGTATTCCTCCTGCCTTGAGCAGCTCTATGGTTATTCCGTCATCCCCCGGAGCTTTGTTGTGGTGAAGCTGTCTCATAGCCATTCCAACCTCACCCATGTCAATGTCGGGAAGCTCGTCTGTGAGATGGCGTGTCAGTTTGGCCCGTTGGTCATCCGCGCCGTGGGCCTGAGGTGGGCAAGTTTTTTGAGCATATAAGTAGAACCGTAGTCTCCGTAGAACTTTTCGACTTCAGCGAGAATCTCTGGCTTTGAGGTGACGGTGGTGCCCTGTGACGTTCTGAGCTTTGTCAGGTGACAGCGGGAGGTATTGGGCTTGGCAAATACCATCGAGCCTTTATTCCGAGCTATAGCTTGCTCTATAATTCGGGTATTTGCACTCCGAGTATCGCGTCTGATCTGCTTCTTGACCTCCCTGTTAAGTACCTGACATTTGTGAGTTCTCGTCGTTTCCTCATCAGTTCCAGAGTCTCGCTGGTAAGTACCGACTTACGTCCATTTCTGATCGGTCGAAAATGTTTACAGCCCACCTCGCGGACGACACGCAGCAGGCCTTCGGTGACGTCGTTTATGTCCTCCGTGGTTTCCAACATGGCGAATCGATTTCGTAGTTCCAACTGGAAACTTTCGCAACCAGCCTCAATCTGGGCAGCGTTGGTCTGATAGTCGACTTCGTCATGCGCTCTCTTTCGGCTTTAACATTTATATTCAGAGTGCCTCTGACCAGTCGGTGATCGCTTCCGGTATTAACCCTGTTGATCACAGAGACATCTCTCAATATACGACGCTTGTTAGACATAACGAAGTCGATCTCATTCTTTGTCACGTTATCAGGGCTTTGCCAGGTCCACTTCCTTTGAGGCTTCTTCTGGAAAAAAGAATTCATCAGAAAAAGCTCCTGAGCCTCGAGGAATATTACCAGCATACGCTCCCGGTGATTTCTGCGCCCATAGCCGAATGGACATACTCTCGACTCACCACTCTCTTGTACTCCCACTTTTGCGTTGAAGTCACCCATAACAACAGTGTAGAACGTTTTGGTACGAGACATAGCTTTTACTATGTCTTCGTACATGGCCTCGACTTCATCGTCAGTGTATGCAGAAGTAGGGGCATACACTTGTATGATTTTTAATGAGTATCTTTCTGATACTTTTAGTACAAGGTATGCCACCCTTGCTGACACTGACACTGCCACATTCCACAATGCTGCTTCTGGATTTTATGGACCATAAATCCGACGCCACCTTGGGATGGTTGGTGTCCTTCCCGGAAGTAGAGCAAGTGGCCACTATCGAGGGTTATCGTCTCCTCCCCCTGTCTTCGGATCTCCGATAGTCCCACGATGTGCCAGTTAATATGACTTAGGTCTACCTCCAATTCGGTAACGTGCTCGTCCAACCGCAGAGAGCGTCCGTTGTACGCCGCCAGGTAAAAATTGCGTTTATGGTACCCTGCCGACGCCCGGGGATTCTTAGCACCCCCCGCCGCACCGTTACCGTGGCCGGTACCATGGCCAGGAATAGTACAGCTACCGGGAACTGGGGGCCTTGTATTATTGCACTTCATTTTTGGGGGGAATTTGCCGTAGTCACCACGCTTGGCAGGCGGATTGGCGACCGCAGATGCTGAAATACTTTTGCTGATGTTGCTGCTGCCCACCATCAGGTTAAGCATTTTTTGGGGCATTTCAGCAGACGACATGGTTACACCGCCATGTACCGGTTGCCAGAGCTATGGTATGTGAGACAGCTGGTGCGACCTCAAATTCTAGCTAATATCCATTTGTCGCCTCCTACGACACCCACAGGAGGAGATGGGGTGGCCTATTCTACCGACGGGAACCACACGGGAAACCCGGAACTACACGGGGAACCAACGGGGAATGTAAATCCTTCTGTGTGTGCTAGATTTTTTAATTTAAAGCTAGCAGAATTATTAAGAGATATCCGAGGTGGCCCAGTCTTGTAGAGAGCAGTGGTGGCCCAGTGGTATCGGCCGCGACTTACGAACCCAGCCTGGCGCATTACTTTGTGTAATTTCTTTCATCACCACTGCTCTCAAAACGGTGAAGGAAAACATCGTGAGGAAACCGGCATGTCCTAGAACCATCAAATTCGAAGACATATGACATCTGCCAACCCGCACTAGGCCCGCGTGGTGGATTATGGCCCACTCCCTCTCACAAGAGAGGAGGCCTGTGTCCCAGCAGTGGGAACGTTATAGGCTGATGATGATGATGATCCGAGGTGGTAATTGGTTTGGCAAATGTATTTATCTGATGCACGTAATAGAAAACAAGGAGGGTGTTTAACCAGTGTGTGATGTCAGTGATTACATATGGCTCTGAAACGTGGTCTTTAACTGCTGGCCTTTTAGAGACTAAAAGTCACTTAACGAGCAATGGGAAGAGCTATGCTCGGAGTTTCTTTGCAGGATAAAATCCGGAACACGGATATTCGGCGAAGAACCAGAGTCACCGTTATAGCTCTTAAAATTTGCAAGTTCAAGTTGCAATGGGCAGGCCACATCGCTCGTAGAACTGACAACCGATGGGGAAGAAAAGTTTTCGAGTGGCGATCACGGACCGGAAGACGCAGCGTAGGTAGGCCTCCCACTAGGTGGACCGACGACATCGTGAGAGTCGCGGGCAACCGATAGATGCAAATGACGAATTGTCGTTCGGCGTGGCGGTCTAAGGGGGAGGCCTATGTTCGGCAGTGGACGTCTTCCGGCTAATGATGATGATGACGTAATAGAATTTCAAAAGCGAGGTTTACCACACGCTCACATTTGTTTTAGGGTTGAAGTCCGTCAGTCAGATGGCGGGCCTGTCCAAAATACAGATATTGATAAATTTGTTAGAGCAGACATTCCTGATGCATCAGAGGCAGAGGGAAGATTACGAAAAGCTGTTCTGAATCACATAATTCACGGTCCTTGCGGTCCCTCGCACAGAACTAATTTACCTTGTTGGGATAGTGAGAAAAGTTAATGTTCAATTTTTTTTCCAAAACGTGAGGTAGCCACCACTTTTTCTGATTAAAAAGGATTTATTAACTTGTGTAGAGACAGTAAAAACGAAGCTATTATAAAATATTGCGGTAACGATGTAATTGTAAATGATACTTGGGTAGTTCCTTATAAAGCAAGTCTTCTTTTAAAATACGATGCTCATATCAACTTGGGAATCTCCTCACAACGCACGGTCGTTAAGTATTTGTTTAAATATTATGATGACTAAGGGTCCTGACGAATCGCGCGTAGCTGTCGTACCGGAAGAACATGAAAATAACGAAATTCGATGAAGTATTCGATGTGACTGCGCGCGAACCCAACGTCAAACAGCTGTCAGGGTATTTAGAAAATAAAAAATACGTTTATTTAAAACCAGGCACTGAAGTAGAAGCCGCGCTACAAGCTGGTTCGGACCTCATTATCTATTTTAACCACCCATAAGAGACGAATTTGACTCATTGACCTATGTACTTGGACTTTTACGAACAGTACATTGTTTATAAACAAAAGATACCGAAATTTTTGAAACATCAAATCATAAGTTTATTACTAAAAGACAAAAATAACCTACAAAATAACTTTTCTTTCGGAAGTCGGTGGCTTTGTTTTATTATTTCGATGTCTTTTTGCCACCGACTTCCGAAAGAAAAGTTATTTTGTAGGTTATTTTACCCTTTTTTGTGGTTGTTTTTGAAGGCGGTTAAATTTTTTTTGAAAAAAGTTTTTTATTTTACTCTTTTTAATTTTAATATTCAACCCAAATTCTTGGCAAATACATCATTTTCTTACATGTGCACTAGAATTTTGTAATCCGTAGCACCGGTATTAACATCGCCCATGTTGTGTACATAAAAGAAAGTTCCAATAAAATTCCCTATCTCAAAAAATGCTAAACAGAGTTCGATGAAACTTACAGTATTCCCTAAGGTGAACGATCCTTAATACAACAAAAAAACAATTTTCAAAATCGGTCCACAATTGGCGAAGTAATCGCGTAACAAACACGCAAAACAAAAAGTAAAGATCATCATGTCATCCAAGTAGGCAAAATTAATAAAAATGCTCACAAAATAAAAAGTACTGAACCAAATTTGATGATTTTTTTATGGGACCACACTGCAAGTATCCTGCATCGAACAAAAAAAAATCACACTAATCGGACTAGAAACCTCGGAGTAATCGATGTACATACATAAAAAAAAAAAAAAAAAAACATTCCGACCGAATTGAGAACCTCCTCCTTTTTTTGAAGTCGGTTAAAAAGGGTGAGCTTGTCGCGCGTCTATTTTGGGTCGCACCTAACAGAGGCGAACAGTTTTATCTTAGAACTCTATTTAAAAAAATCTCGTGTCGTAGTTACACCGATCTTACATCTTTTAGTGGTCCCGATTGTAAATTGTCCAAAACACGACCCCGCGAGCTGCTTGCAGCTCGCGCAACGCCCAAATACTAGTTTATATATATAGATGAAGCTGTCAGACTTGACAGGTCAGCCCAGCAAAAAGATCGCCAGAACTTTCGTTAGAATGCTCGCTACGACGCTCTCATTTGTTTTTTTGTAATGCATGTCATTCCCAAGAAAGTTCATTACAAGTGAATGGTCTTTATCAGCATTGTTGAATGCGACTGTCACTTGACTAAACTCTAAAAATAAAGTTGTGAAACAGTTAAGCTAACTATCATGATATTTTATGTCTGGACTAATGAATTGAAAAACTTACATTTTTCAACAGTAAAACCTCAATACATTCGAGTAACCGGCAGCGGCTCAACGAGAGCCGGCATGGACAAGTCCTTCGTGTGCACCACGCGGGGTTCGAAGCCGGCCCCCAATATAGAGTGGTTCATTAACTCACAGCTTGTGGATTCCACGTTGACACAGGTCAGTTGAAACTCCATGAAACTAATATTTTTATATTAAACACAATCATTAACGCATGCGTAGCGATTTTTCAAAGATTTTCTTTGGAATGAAAAATTCGAACCGCGGACAGGATTCGAACCTGTGACCTTCGGATTCAGTACATCCGAAGCCGTTTTTTGGAAAAGACCAACCGAGCCACAGAGGATCGTAACCGCCACAGCGAATTCTTGACTCAATTTCTAACGTCTCATGGTGACGTTTAGCGCCATCTATTGCAGAGTATTCCAACTATTCCATGTACTGAATCCAAAGGTTCGAATCCTGTCCGTGGGTTTAATTTTTATCCAAAGAAAATTCCCCAGACTGCGGCGTAGCGTTCTACCCACACCTCTCAAAGGGACCCCAGGGAGACCTCATAGACCCCAAGTCCGGGTCTGATTCTCTCTATAATCAGAGCTAACCGGCACTAGATTAGAAGAACGCATTAAGCGGGCTTCTCACAGTGCGTGCAACCACGAGACACACCGAGATCAACGCGGACCAACATCTTCTACGGATCGTTCCGAGCCGCGCTGAGCCATAACCTTCACACGGTGCGGCTCGTAATATTAAGCTGGGTACTAATCTGGGTAACGTATCAGATACAGTATCAAGTGTGCTCGTGTCTACATACTCATTTGATACTGTATCTGATACGTCACATGCAACACTGCTAAGTGAGTACCCAGGCTTACGCAGCGTGTTAAGCGAGCATTAGATCTCGCTGTCCCCAGTGCACGTGTGTGAACACGAGTGGTTTTAGTCAGTTCGAGTCTAACAAACTCCTTCGCCCACCCCATGAAAAAAACCATGGAAGATTTCTACTTCGAAAGAAAAAAAAAAGTCATTTGAAGTTTATAGATAACATCAACTTAGACATTTTAAATGAAAAAACTAACAATAACCAGGAAAATTCCACTACTTTCTATCTATGACAACATTAGAGATAGAAATCTGTTTTGATTTTTCCACAGATTTTATTGTTTGACAAAGAAATACCTGGAAACACGCATAGTTAAACGGAGAACTTTTTTCTATTTTTATTTAACTAATGGATCCACGTGTATGGTTCCGCACGTGGACCGTGTGACCTTCAACTATCTGTACTGTTAAAAAAGGAATTTAAATGTCATGTACGGACTTTTCCTGTTCCAACTATTCTATATGTAAGCCTTTGTAATCACAGTAATACAAGTAGATTCCAATAAGTTCCAACTTTTCTCGATTAAATACAACTGTATCTTTAAAAATGAGTTTACTTCATTCTGTGTCTATTCATAACGATAGTTTGTGACAAAATTCGGACTGACTAACCTCTTTCCTATGGGGCTCGAAAGGGAGTAAGGCAAGCCATTTGCCATAATTATCTTCTTGACATGTGACTTTCCGTGGACAGCAGTGGCCGAGTGATTGACTGCCGTTTGCCCAGATTTGGGCTTTGTGTTTAGCGTCTTCAAAAGCATTCATCAGAAACTGTAAAGCCTCTCACTCGAATCTGCTCCCAAATAGCGGGTGTTATGCATAAAATCCAGAACTTGTCCAAGCCACACCCTGCTCCCTGCAAAATTTGAGGCAGAGGCCTAATGAACAATTCACAACAAATGCAAGACATGATGATTCTCCCATAGTCTTTGGCACAAAACTTATCTGATTTCTCTTTCTAACAGGTGGAAGTAGACGGAGAAGTAACAAAGAGTGTGCTAACTTGGCACGTTCGTCGAGAGGACAGCGGGCGGCAGCTGACCTGCCGCGTCTCCAACCCTTGGTTCCCGGCGCATACGCTGGAAGACTCTGTCACTTTGGAAGTTATGTGTGAGTAAAATTAACATGTAGTTTACTTCTGTTCCGTATAAAGACTGTAGATTTTGGTTTTCCTAAATTTTGGTCCTTGAAAAAATGTTGTCCGTGGCATTCATTAATGGTAAACTGGTCCATGTAGATCAAAATCTTTAAAAGGCCGACATATGACATACCGTTATTGGTCCGTAGGTTTAGCACCAATGTCAAATCAATGCCAAATCTATTTTGCTTGCGTTTTTAGTTTTAACTTTAGATTTTTACAGAATTATGTTCAAAGCCTTGTATTGATAATGCTGCTGAATTTATTTATCCCTAAATCATTTTTGCAACCGCTTTGCACAAAAAATGCTGTTTTTTACAAAAATCAAAAAGCCATAAATTCAGTAACAGCCAATACCGAACACACGATTTACAAGCACAATACAAATGCGGACAAAATAATTGACCCAGTAACAAAAACAAGTGAAAACCTACGGGCGATATATCAAATGCACACCACACACTAGATACGGGAGCGGTAGAGTTCCGGCGGTGTTTGCCGGCGGCCCGACTCGTGTGCCAACAACTTTGTCCCCAAGTTTAAATATTATCGCGAGCTAGAAGGCTCGTGTTGTGCCGTGATACAAGGAGTGTCGCAATACGGGTTTATTATGAAGTATTTATGCTACTGTTTATAAACATGGCTGCCTAGAACTAGAATACGGGCTGGTGTTAGCATAAATTAGTTTGGGGAAGCTATTTAGCATCGAATGAGTAATTACTGGATTTGGTGTTTAAAGTGCTTTTAGGATTTTAGTTTGGGGTTTTAGTGTTTTGTAGTTTACTTTTTGAGAAACTTTTTTATTCAACTATAGGTTATGAATAATAACTAAAGGTCAAAGAGAAGTGAAGGGACAAGGAAGGGACAGCTTTTCAATCTTATCAAAAAGTGTGTGGATTTTCTTCTTATCTATGAAGAAAGCCTCTAAATAATTAGGCTTACAATTTCTTGATCTTTCAATGAAGGGGTTCGAAGTGATATTTAGCATAATAACTTTTCTTCATTATTTTATTTTGTTTTTATTCGAAAGGCTTACTGAATAGTAACCAGTACCCCTAGTACGAGTTTTCACTATTTAACTTTACAGAGTCTTTCCAGTATTTACAGAGTTTCTTGTATGAAAAAACGGAACAGCGCCTCTGGTGTGCAAAGAAGGAACTAATTTTTTCCTTGAAAATTGTCATTTTGAAATTGTCATAGTTCCAGTTTTCTTTACGTCTCAAATACTGAAAACTCGTGCTAAGGGTACTGTATAGTGACAAGATTAAAACGTAATTGCTAATTACAAACCACCATATTCAATCATCGCTGAACAAATTTTTTTGTTTATCTTTGCCTCACACTTGTAATTTCTCCTGTCGTGTGTCGTGAGTGCTTTTACAAACATAGAAACACATGTTTTTGCGGTCTGGATAGATTTCGGAACCTGCCCACTTTACGGATGTTTTTACCTAAAATATAGCGTATTTTTATTAGTCAGTTAACACATAATATCCCCAACATTACCTCCTCTTGCCAAACGATAGTTGAGATAAACACGTGTCCTGCTTCCCGAAGCGTGGCTTATGTAATATGCATTAATATAGCGGCCATTACATACATTAGGCTGACACATCTAATTTACCCAGACCTAATGAGGTAAATGAAGCTATAAGCGGTCTTCTGTGAGTTGCAGGCATTCGCGTTTTAAGATAGTTATAGCATTATTAGACAAGTTTGTGACAAAGATATTTTTACGAACGAAAAATTGATTGGTAAGTAGTTTGAAACATTACCAATAGATGGCGCAACGTGTAAACAACGTTTCAAAAACAAGCGAACGAGAAATTTAGCTACGAGTCTATTGGTTGCGGTGGCCTAATTGGTTAAGGCGTCTGGAGTACCTATCCAGTAGACACAGGTTCAAACCCTCCTCGCAGCTCAATTTTTCGTTTGTAAAAATATCTTTGCGAAGACGCGACGCAGGCGTTATTGCGTATAAAAATATAAAGTTGGTGACAGATCATAAAGTTATGAGAGTTATACTTTCTCTAGATCTTGATAACCGCCCTGCTCGGGGTAGGTGGCCTCATTTGATGATTATTTTATCACGCAAAAAAAAAACTTGATAACGAGATCATATATAACCGTGGGCATTGGTGAAGTGGTCAAGCGATCGACTGTTGCTCGCAGAAAAGGTATGTGTTGAACCATTCAACACAATACCTTTTATAGAAACGCCTAATAAAATTTCATAGCAAATAGTTGTTCACCAGAATTTAGTTATTCCAATAGCACAGGAGGAAATATTCAGAAGTTAATAAAATTACCAATAGATTCACGTTAATTCTGAATTAATTTGTAATGATAGATCTCAATATTCAATATATTATTATAATTGAGTTCTGGTTGCTAATTAAGCGTATTACCGAATTAATAACAATTTGAGTGTTTCCTCAATTTTCTCGCTATTGACTGACATTTTGGAAAATCAGTAAATTTTGGTAAACGTTGTTTCAATTCAGTAATAAAATTACACAGTTTTCGAGAAATATCAAAATATGCGCTTTCTTAGTATTGAAAATCGATCAACTTTAGATCAGATCTCCAAACTTATCAAGAATTGTCACTCGAGATTTTCCGTCTGATAATAAGACAAGTAATAAGGCATAATAAGGCAAGACAATAACAAGACGCATTACTTTCCAAGCTTAGCTAAAAATATCCAATCCGAGGGGTTCCTGGAACATTGCGCGACAGTCACACCCCTTTGGGAAAAACAGTTTAAATCTAAACGGCCGAACTAAACTCAACGCGACTCAGTTTCAAACTATCATGACAACTCGGTAACAACGTAAACAAAATCCGTACTGTTAGCAAAAACAAACTTCCCCTCTCCATTATATTTAAACAGGAATAGTGTGACAGCGAACAAACTCATGACATTAACTTAAACATAAACTGGTTAATGCGATTACTTCAAAAACGTAAGCTGCGACAACTTTCCTAGAAAGTTTATCTCGTCAAGTTAAAACATTATCGCTTATTGTCAAGCAGTGGGTCGGTTTTCGTGGCCTTATGTGTAACGTGTTGGCACCAATGTTGGTACCAATGTTGATACCAATGTTTGCACCAATATTGGCTCAAATCTTTCACGTCAATATTTAAATCATAATTAAATCTAAATTCTAATTCTATTTGAAGTCATAAAATATGTATACCTAAATTATTTCATCAATACTGCTTAAGTGCTTCTGAGAATTTTGTCTGGCGAAGAGGTATAAATAGGAGATAAAGCTTATCCCGATCTTATTAAAATAAACTCTTTAGAAGACCTGAAATTCTTTTCTAAAAATATAAGGGGCATAAAAAATTGAGCTTCTATAAATTACTACCGTTAGTTGTTCGTAAAAGTTGTCTGAAAAATTGTTTTGTACAATAACGAATATGCTATAAAGTACCATCAAAAAATTATACACAAAACCAGAACATAACCTCTAGAACACAACCAACCTCAAAGCCAATACACCAATATTTGTCACACACAACCAACACAAACAGAATAAAATTAGCAGTCGGCTTATTTAACTTTTTGAAGTTTGTTAGTAAACTTACACGCGTACCCGATGTTAAATAATTTCGTTATGATATAAACACTTAAGTGAGAACCCTAAGGATTACTGACAGTAGGGTTAACTTTGACAATGATAGAATACAGGGGGTTGTTTTATCTTTTCGCCTGTTACTGAAGGGTTTCGCGGAAGAGCGTTTGAAGTAGGTCAAGTGTTGGTTCAGATAACTGCTGTTATCTTTTTATGAGGTAAACTTGGTTGTAATGAGTTTTCTTTTTTTCTTAATGTTTGCTTTGATTTTGAAAAGTTCCTGGAAGTTTCTGTCCCTATGCCTACGTATAGTATAAATGCGAAAGGGACCGATCGAAAGATTAGATCAGGTTAAAAGTAGCCTAGTAGAAAGAATATAATTATTTGCTTAGTTTCCGTACGTACATTTCCAATGTTGAAGGAATCAACATCGTACACTACACTAAACAATGTTTTTATTCAAATTCTCTCATTATTATCAATGCCGATCAAATCAAGCTTCTTCAGTTGACTCAAAATTAAATAATTTTAAAGTACATAATGCTTTTGCTGGTCACAAAAAACATAAAAATAGGTGCACTATTCGCGTTGGTCGTTTGGCAAACGAATAAAAACAATTCATAATATCCGATAGTAATTTTATAAATGAAATAGCTCAATGCACTGATTGAGTTATTTAATACTTTAAACAATAAAATTCTACGCTTTGCTCCAACAGGACGTTAAAACAAGTTTTAATATGGCACGCGGGAAATTACAAATAAAAATTCGTTATTTTCGAAAAACTTATTTTATGCACGTACGAAATGCAGTAATACGAGTTGCAAAACAAACAAACAAACAACGTAATAATTGTACTGTTGCCCGCTCCCCAGGTTCGAAGTGGGCCAAAGAGTTTATTGGGGCAGACGGGGCAGAACTTTGAGGGCTTTTGTTTTTGTTGACAATACGCCACGCTCACGACCTCCAGCTATGCGACTTGAGACTTTAGTAAAGCAAAACGCTCGAGTTGTAACAATATTTTTTTTTATATTTCCCTATTCGAACTAAAACATTTACAGATGAAAGTTTTTGAAGCTGAGGAATTTTTTGCAGAGAGCTAAAAGCAATTTTCATGTTTAGGTAAAAATAAAAACTTCTTAAAAAAAAGAGTTGCATACTTGTGCATCTATATGTATCACATACTTTCATCGCATGCAAATGCTAAGGAATTTTTCGAAAGTCTTCATACAACAAACATCCTCGTTCATTGGACTATGTTCCGCCTTCTATAAGACAAGGGGGACCTAATTTTTCAATTATTATACCACCGTATCTATATCCCTCGATCTTCGTCCATTATGTGTATTGTGGCATGCACTTATAAAATCACACAAATGTTCTCATTTTTATTCGCACATTACCGCGCATGAAACGCTTGTCGCTTAAACTTGTTGTTTGTGGTCAGGCAGTGAAAATTTTCAGTTTTATTGACCTTACTAAAGTATTTTTAGATCAGTAAATATTGATGGTTCCCAAAACTTAGCAGGTACAGTAATTTAGCTCGACTAAAATCAATGTTTTAAAGACCGATCCGCCGTTAGGAGTAAATCTGTTTTTGTTGACGTTACTGAAGTATTTTTAGGTCTGTAAACACTTGCCTTCCAAAACTTTTGTTAATAGTTGACCTAAGATGTTGTTTGTCAGTCTTTTGGATCCATTCCCGATCCCTTCGACGATAAATTCGTGTCCTAATTATATTTTAGATAATTTTGGGTTGTTAACAACTGGGATACGCATAGTTGCTATCAATTTTATCCTTTTTCTAGCACTCGGCACCTGGCTAGACCACGATGAAGATAACTTATTAGAACCAAACAAATAAGAGAACAAAAAAAATATTTTTTCGTTACAAAAACTTAATGAACAATGTCAAGCCCTTTCTACAACATCCCTACTCTTTGCCAGAGCATTATGTAGGTCCGACTTTGTCAGAGCATCCGTGCTTTGAATAAACAATTCTGTCGCTGTCTGCCCCAATAGAAATATTCACTTATCTTCACGCTCTTTGTCCTAAGCGTAGCAGCAGAGCTCTAGTTTAACAATAGTAGTTGTGTCGGTGGTCGATACTGCAGTGCTGGCGTGATTGTACACCATCTTTGTAATGTAAAGCGCTTTGGAACAGCTGGGAGAGCTTTTGCAATACGAATAGTCTTTGATGATTGGTTGCGTAGTTCTATCGTTTTGAAAGATCAATAAGGGGGAAACTCTATTCTTTAAGGCCCTTCGTACACTAGGCGACTCAAGTATCCGATACCTTACGACTTCAGTATCCAGGCGACTCTCGCAATAGAAATCCATATACGTTCGTACACATGCTCGCGACGCGCGACGCAAATCGCGCGCTACCTATCTGTTGACATCGCCGCTACTTGAGTTTCTGCGACTTTCAAGATGGCGGAACAATTTATTTACCATTATTAATTATATTCACACAATAAATGGTTCCGTAGCATATTCTTGAATCACTTTTGGAAAGTAATTATTTTAAAATGTTAAAAAAATATTCACTCAATATTCAATCCTCGTAATAAATCTTAATTTGGTATGCAGTTTAATAAAAAAATTGGGAGAGAGGGGTCTTTTTTCTATTTCATTGAATAAAATTTATTACGAATAAAGTATTATATTTACAATGCTCACAATAAGCATTTTCATTTAATGTCAGATGATGCAGTTTACAATCTTTTTCATTGTTGTCCCTCCGATGTCTATGTTGTTTTAAGATCATAGGACTACTGTGAATTTTCTTGTAATCTATATACAAAGAACTTCTATTATTTGTATCTTTTTCATAATTACAAATATACATACTCAGTATTTTCGGAGATAAGAGATAATACAGAAAACACACTTGAGGAATTGGAACCGATATGTTTGGAAATGGCATACCTATCTACTTAACTGTTCTAAATGTATTCAATAGATAATTGTTTACAACTTAATCGGTCAAAAAAGTTCACAGAAAATTAACTGTGAAGGGCGACGGTCACACGACTGATATTATAAAGATTCCGTTTTTTCTTTCGAACCTACGGATCCCTAAAAAATATATTTTGACGTCACAGTCATGTGTCAGACATTTTATAAATTCATAATCGTGACCACCAATCATGACCCTTCGACGCGGCGCTAGTGTCTATGTCGTTACATCAAATTGCATAAAAAAATTTAGTACCTCGAATTTTCCGTAGGTCATGAGTAGTGAAGAAACTATAGTATCGGCAACTTGCGTCGCGTCGTGTACGAAGGTTCGTACACAACGCTATGCAAGTTTCCGATACCTATAATTTTGGTTTCCAGGAGACTATCGCAATACAAATCCTTAGAGGATTATCTTCGTGATGCGTCGCCGACTCTAACCGCGCGCGACCTCATATAACAAGATCGCCGATACCCAAGTCTGCGCGATTTTTAACTGACGAAAATTTGTATCTATTATTTTAAACTTTATTATAAAACATATTTGTATCTGAACCTGAAGTAGAAAAATATCCTTGTTTGTATCATTACAATTAATAATAATAATATTCCATAACTATCACCCAACGTCATCTAATCCCAAGTTAAGCAGAGCTTGTGTTATGGGTACTAGACAACTGAAAAACATACTTTATTTTCTAAATACATAAATATTATAGATAAATTACTCTCAGACACAGAACAAAAATGATAGTGCTCATCACATAAACATTAAATTTCCTGGGTGGGAATCGAACCCACGACCTCAGGCATAGCAGTCAGGGCCACTAACCACTAGACTAACATGCTTGTCAAATTCAAAAGAATATTCTAAATATACATATTATGGAATACTTAATTAAGCTTTTTTTACGTGGTAAAATCATCAAATGAGTCCTCCCACCCCGGTTAGGGCGGGAGGGACTGTCAGACTCGTAGTGACCAAAATCCACGGTATCTTTCAATAGCCCTTTATGTTCCGGGGTCACGGTAATGAGCTAAGTCTACCTAAATACCTAAGCTTGGGCGGTAATAGGAATGGCCGTTGATTTAACGGGCCGATATTTATTTTTTGTAATGATTAATACAACTAGTGATTTACATAATAGTAGGTACCTGGTCGATCGAGCTTAGCTCGGGAAAAATACATAGAAAATTAAAAGTAATTAGGTCATCATCTGCCTAGCCTTCTCCCAACTAGGTATACATATTGGGGTCGGCTTCCAGTCGAACCAGATTCAGCTGGATATCAGTATTTTACATGGAGCGACTGCCTGTCGGACCTCCACAACCCAGTAACTGGGTAGTACCCCCCGTGGTAAGACTGGTTGTCAGACTTTAGAGCTTCTGACTAACAGTAACGACTGACAAAGATCTACAAATAACAGCCGGGACCAACGGCTTTACGTGTTTTCCGAGGCACGGAGGAAACTCGCTATATAAGATGGTCACCCATCCACAGACCAACCTCGGCAAGCGCGGCTTAACCTGGAAGATCGGCCTGTGCGGCTGTAATTATTTAGCTTCGAGATAAGGTATAAGATAAAAATAAATGAGACTGTAAACTTCACTGATAATAAATTAATAAATAATATCTACCTAGAAAAAAGAATTGTCTGTTAAAGTAAGTAGGTAGGTACCTACTTACTTTAACAGACAATTCTTTTTTTTGTACATTTTATACAAAACAAATAGAAAAAAATGAAGGAATTAAAGAATTACATAGAAGTTTAAAAAAAGTAACATGAATAAAAATAAATTACACTTAGTTCTACCGTGGTTCTGTTCTAAAACTTAGGTTTTTTTTTATCCTCATGGTGAAAAGCATAGAAAGAAAGAAAAAACGTTTATTGGCAATTTTGCACATAGCATGATACCTAAAACTCTTATATTACTTGTTTACTACCAAACTCGAGAGACGACAACTGGTAATGTTGGAATATATTGAACTTAATGTGAACACTAATGAGGTTTAAAATAAAACCACAGTTGCTTTTACTAAATCGATGTCACCAAACGATAGCGCGATCTAACTCGACGACAACGCCATCTATCGAGCATGGTGCCAAACTTTTTACATTTTTATAAATTATTATGGTTTCGTTACAAACATTACTACTTTAACCCAGCTTCGTCATGTACTTGCACATACGACAAAAATAAAGTAATTAAAAAAACGAAAACATTGAAAAAAAATCCTATTCAAATCTGAAATTGTCCACGGTCCGGTGCAAATAAAAGATAAACTATAAAAAAAAAAACCTAGAAAAAAAAATAGAATAAAACTCTAAAAAACACGTGAAGCACGAAAAAAGAAAAATTCTATGTTTACCTGGGGATTGAACCCATGGTCACCACCATGAAAGTCAAAGCATAAACAAATCGAGCTACCTTGTAGCAGAATCGCGCGGCGAAATTATGAACCATATTCTTTCTCAATATTTTTGCGTGAAAATACGTGATATACGCGCCAATTTTTAATTCCAAAAAATTGAAATTGGAATGCGCCCGCCATGTTTAATTTATGCAACGAGATGTACATTTTGTGTTGTGTACTATGTACTTTTAAGGTTGAATATAGAATGGTGGCCGAATAGACGATTTGAGTCTTACGACTCGAGTCGCCGCTGTGTACGGATCGTGCGCTACTACAGTCGCGCGACTTAGGTATTCGACTGGAGTATCGGATACTCGAGTCGCCTTGTGTACGAAGGGCCTAATTGTTAGTATTGTGACGGTTCGCTAAAGGAACAAATATTTGTATGATCTCCAAGCAATGGTTCCGAGTCTGTGTCTTTATCAAGTTAATTATCATTTTTGACGTTAGTGGTGTTAGGTTAGTGCAGTGGCTGAGCGTTCGACTGCTGCGCAGCGTGTCGCGGGTTCGATTCCCGCACGGAACAAATTAATATTTGTAATCTGCCAATAGTTGTTTCGAGTGGGAGTTTGTGTATATGAATATCTACCTATGTTTGTAAACAAACAACAAACACGATACAGGAAGAAATTCCTAGTGTGGGGCAATGTTTAAAAAAAAAGAACTAAATAAATCCTGGTTTGGGTCGTATAACTTGCAAATTGATAAATTGAAAATATCCAGCTGGTAAGTTGAATATTTTAGTCAGTTATAATACATTTTTGCTAATTGCTATAATACACTGCATATTATCCGCGCAAATGAGCTATGTTGTGTTAAAATTGATAAAAAAAAACCTCTACCTAATCTGATACTAAAAGCTAATGAGCCTTTGAGACGTCAACATAAAAACTAAACAGTTTTCTTTATCGAATTACGAAATCCGCCCCGCTTTAACATTATTATTTTCAAGTTAAAAGTCCTTCAAACTATCACTTTGGACAGCAAATATTTAAAAGGTCTCACAATTTTCAAAGTCAGTGACAACTTTAATCAATCAATCAGAAACTTGGTCTGGAATTTAAAAGGAAAATTGCTTATTAAGGAATGTTACGTAAAGGAAGATTTTTTAAATAAAAATTGAGTAAACAGTCGGCACGTGCTCTGAATTTAACGACAGTGTTCTAGTTTGTAATGGTGTTCCAATTTTACGGTATTTTCTGTTGCTGAACTAGGAAGGAATCGTTAAGCGATCATACGAATTGGAACAGGTGAAAAAAATTATATTTGATAATTTAAAATCGAAATCAAGATCTAGAACCTACTCTGCAATTTTGCTACTGGGTAACACTATAACAGTTTTTATTTATTGGGGTGTAAACTTTCTGAGCTATTAAACGAAATAATTATCGAAATAATTAAGTTGGTGGCATTACCAACTTAATTATTTCGATAAAAAATTAGAACCAAAAATTATCAACTAGTGACGTTGTCGAACTACAGCCGCCATTTTGAAGCCCAAAACGGACTGACGACGACGAGAAACTCCGAGAACACCCAAGCCACGTGAATAGGTGCGTCCACGCAGAGCGATCAGCCTCGTAAGGCATTTTCCGCGCGAAGAAACTGCCTGCTTGCTGTATGTGGACGCCCCTATTGTTTTTCAACCGAGGCACGAAACAAAATACGCGAGCAAAACAAAAGCCGACACTGGATGGCTCCGGCGCTCGGTAGCTCGCGGACGAGAGACGTCCACACCAACTGAACTGCTTCGCGCGGCAAAGGCCTCGCGAGGCTGCTCGCTCTATTTAAGACGTACCTAATGTAAAACGTTTCTCTACTGCCTCTTTTACTTGACGTCTTGAGGAGACATCTCGATGTGAGTCTGTATGGGCTATGAACAGTCATCGCCGTCATTGAAACAGATAAATTGGAGGGTTGGAACCTGTATGACTACGAATTCTAAAGCCCAACCTGTTTTTCAATCCACGAAGAATGGTCACCCAAACAAAAGACTAAATACCGACTTTAGCAAGGTAAACTTTGATACGAAATGTGACTTAAACTTAGCATTTATTACAGATCCACCAGTGACCCAGATATCCCTGGTCGAACCCAAAGAACCTCGTCTACTGAGAGAAGACGAGAATGCAGTATTGCTGTGCTCAGCCGACGCGTCGCCTCCAGCTGTAAACTTTACTTTTTATAAAGGGCCTGAAGTAAGTGTTTTTGTACTTACTTTTACTTTGAGCGTTATTATCCTTTGTTTGACCAGAACAATAATTATTAGGAAGTTAAGGAAAGATTTCCTAATGACAAGTAATGACGTTGTTTTAAAAACTCAGGGACAGAAAAATTAAAATGATGGTTTTTGGAGGAATTTCTTAATTGATTTTGACTTTCCTATTATAGTTTTACTGATAACATTTCAAACGATTAAAAGCCTATGCACACCATGTTTTTTAAACGCGCCGTTGACACGCGTTGGTAGCGATACAGACGCGATGCAGCCGCGCGTTTGACACTTTGTGTCGCGACAACGAATTGCACTGTTTGACAAAAACGCATTTCTAGCGAGTCATAAGCTCGAAATTACCTATACATCTAAGTCAGAATTGGTCCACACTAGCTCAAGATAGGAAAGAAGACCTCTCTTCGGCAATAACCACAAGCTGAAACATAAATAAATTAATAAAATAAAAGCAATACTTGCTGACGTCACAATCTAAACGATTTTAAAGTCTAACATTATAAAAAATTCAACTAAGTTAGCCGTAAATAGTAAGTTGGCATGTTGAAGTACCTAAGTCTTAGTTAGCGTGATTCAATAATGAGAATTTAATTGTTGCTTCATGAAAATTCAATTTGTTATACTGGCAAATAATAACTTCATAATAGCGTTCGGTTTAACGTAGTACGTTGTCATAATTAGTTTTTACAATATTTTTATAGTTAAAAATAAATGGCTGAGGGTTTGGCTTGTTCCAATTGTTTCACTTAAATATATGAACTTCTTTGTGTCTTAATATACTTAATTATACTCTAAAACTTCAGTTCCAAAATTCGTCCCGGTTTTGTTGAAATCAGCTGTAGGCCCAAACAAGTTCTAAAAATCAAAATTCGGGCCAAATCATCAAATGAATACGTGAAAATCAATTGTCTCAAGGTGCATTCACACTCATGAGTCACCGTCACGTCACCTGCCCGGTTTTAAAAACAAAATGTTTCTACACTCCTATATAATATTTGTTCCCACACGTCAGTTACCGGCCAGACACCGGCACGTGATCTATCAGTCACGTCACCGGCCCTATTATTTCCATACAAGTTTCATTCGGTGACGTGACGTGTCGTTAAAAAATATTAACTAACCCTAACTAGATTCATTTACTTCAAACTTCTTCTCTATTTTTGCCCAGGTCCACCTTATCAGAGATGACCCAATCGGAGGGCTGTCCATAGAGAGTAACAGGCTGGTTATCAGAGGACTAAGGAGACATCATTCGACGGTCTACCGGTGTCGGGCTAGAAATTCTGAGGGCAGCGCGTTGAGTGACCCTCTAACATTGAATGTACTATGTAAGTCTTTTTTTCTCTTTTTTAAAACTTTCGTTCCATTTTTAAACCTCTTTAGGACGATTCTGTACTGCCGCAGTTACCAGGTATTTTTACAAATACTAGGACTCTGAACGTGGAACTCAGATTGTCCGGTGGACCGCTATTCTTCTTAACAGAAGATTTTAGTTTTTATTTTCTAACTGTTGTTTATTTATTTTACTAGGTATTACTTTACTAAACTTTATTTCGTTGAAAATATGACTAAAATCTGTTGTGTTTCCAATCGAATTTTCTGTGAAATATGTTTTAGTGTTTCGTGAAAACTTGATGTGCTTCCAGTACCTGTTTACACTATAAATCCACAGCTTAAGCTTGTTTTAAAGAGCTTATCATATTCCGAAAGCTCTGCAGGAAACTTTATCTAAATATTAATATAAAGCAGTCAGTTAAATTACTATTTTTAAATCAAAAGTCACCAAAACAAAAATCATTTCGCATTAAAAATCAAATCGCTATGTGGACGCATCACGGTACTATAACTAGACGCGGCAGCCAAAAGCACTTAAGTCTCATGCAAAGAGATTTGACTTAAGTACTTATGGCTTCCGAGTCTAGATATGTGATATCGTGTATATAATAATGTCCTTAGATCACTACTATATAACTGAAATTAAACTCTCAAAATAATGGAACTACCTACCTTCGACTGTATTCTCGAACGCATAAAAACCGAATCTTTTCAAAGTTAGAGTGAACAGGCTTCTTCTGGATAAGCTCATTTCATCATAGACTTTGCCTGTCACTTCTGACCTAGACTAGAATTAAGACCAAAAGTCGGTTAAAATATCAAATAGAATAGAAAATTATTTATTTGATATAGGACACACACACAAAAATAATTAAAAATACAATAAGAATTTAGCTGAGTATGTCCACACCAAAAGGGTAACCAACTCAGCATTTGCTCGAAGAGACACACCCAGCGCTAGTTTTCAGTTGTTTCAAATAAACTAGTCGCTTACAGTCGTCTACAGTACAGTCAGCTTCAGAGAAAACAAAACTCTTTCGGAGTTAGTGAAATCATTTAGTTTTCCCTCAAGCCAGTACCTTCGTTCTTAAGCATAAACATTTCTCGACCATGTTCGCATCTAGCTCGACCAGAATGTGCGACCGGCAACGTGATCCAGCAGTTAGCTGGCGCCCCAGGTGGAGAAGTCAGAGCCAGGTGTTCAGTGACAGCACCAGCCAGTCGTGACGCTGGACCGTTGAGGTTCTACTGGACTTATAATGGAACCAAAGACGTCTTGCCGGTATGTCAAATTGCACTTAGAACCATTTTTAGTCATTGAACAATGGAATTTACAAATAACATTATTTTGTAATATGGAGAATCACTTTTGATCCTTTGTCTTAGAAATAAATAATTATGTTATTTAAAATGGACTGATTTATCAACACTTTTTGCCGGTCTGTTTTGATATTAGACAATCCACTAAAGCGATTCCTAGCCCTTCGAGACTTGTTAGTGTTTTGGCTGGAAAGAAGAATTGGCAGGATGAAGTCCCCAGCAACACATCAGTCGGCACGGATAGGAAAACCAAGATTTTGAGCAATTAAATGGAAAACTTAATCACTTAAACCTTAACCATGTATCTAACACAAATATTGATCGAAAGGACCATTCTCTTCTTTCGTTTTTATCATAAATCTAATCACTTCGGGTCAGAAAAAGGGCACGTCGATCTCATGGTAGGCGATTAACGTCTTGACACTTAGATATCATGCCTACAACATTATAAAAGCTAGAACTATTTCAACAGATACCAGCAGCCAACGTGACGGTGATGGGTTCCACTAGTACAGTCATCCACGGTCTACATTCAGACATTGAAGAAGATCTAGGCTGGCTAGCATGTTGGGCTAGTAATGATGTGGGTAACCAGCGGGAGCCATGCCTGTTCAGGATCTTGCCTGCTGGTAACATTTAGATCATAATTTTGTTATTAATTCTCTTATTTTGTTGGAAATAGATCCATATTTTTATTTAAGATTCATAGAGCTCATGTAAAGATTGTTTTTTGTAACAATGTTGGTGTACAATGAAGTGTATTCTATCTATCTATAGAATGTTTTTTTTAGATTACCATCAACAAGATTAGATTGCACTTTATTAGCAGCGAATTCTCAACTCTCATAATGTGAGTTCGTAATTATCTCCCTCAATACCATAGGCAGCTACTGAACTTGGTTAAAAACTGCAAAACGTTTTCAGTTTCTTCATTATTGAAATTCGCTCTAATAGTGCACTGGTCAGCCCAAAAATATTGTCTCAACAAATACAGGTGTTATCGTTATTCATTATCTCATCCGATGCATGTCAAACCATACATCATCAAAATCTCCACAGCGCTCCCCGAACCACCAAGCAACTGCGAGATCGAAAACGAGCTTCTCCACTGCGAGCCAGGTCACGATGGAGGTCTACCTCAACGGTTCCTACTCGAAGCTTTGGAGGTACGGCATCGCACTGAGACCGCGCAGGAGGACAATGAAATCTCCACCATGAATGATCAGGTGAGCGCGGCGTGGCTGTGCTGTTAACAAGACCCTTGCATCCTTCTGTGTCTTCAGCCTAAAGCTTTGTTTATATGCTAAAAGTTTCGGGACAAATTTTCGTATTGTACCGATAACTCAATTTTAGAGGACCAGTATGTATTGACCTGAACAGTTGAGAGGAAGAAAAGTCTCTACGTTATTTGCAGCATTAAGTGAGAGAGTAAGAGTAGTTGTTCGGGGAAATAACAATCTCAATGAACGAGATTACCACAGCGAAAGTCACTTCAATTATTATTGGAGCGAAAATGTAATGGCATACATAAAAGATTTTTAATTTAATTTCATTCCTTTTTGGAATTTCATACAATTTCAGATCAGATCGTTTAGAATATTTTGACATAGGTACTTAGTCCAAATTGTCATCCATGGGAACAATTTTATACGCGTCCATTTTAATGATCATGTTGTATTAAGGTCTAGAAACTCACAGTATGTAAACAATGCTTTCGATCATAATTCTCACTGTTTTCATTTTGTGTGTTAAAATCTTCTTCAAATTCTAATATTTTCATCTTTTTGTCCATAATATTGTTCTGCTTGTGGTCGGCGCTCACGTTTTCTTCTTCCATTCTCCCATTGTTAGATGACAAGCATCATCTACCATTTTTTCTATTATAGGTACTATTCTCTATTATGCTTCTTTCACAATCTATTCATCTTTTCTTTTGTGTTTTTCTTTTTTTATCCTCAATCCACCTTTATACCTATCATACCCTCTTTGCAACCAAATAGTGCTTCTACGAAGTCAGTTTACCTTGTTTGTCCGTGAACAACTTATTCATGAGCCTTTGAAATCTCTTGTTGGTTGTTTGGTTTCTTAAAAGTTGTATTATCCAATCTGTTATTTCTACGTAAGGCTGCTTAAGAACTATAAACATTGCAAATATCCAACTCTCAATCTTAGATGCCAACCAATTTTGTTATTTATTAAACTTGGGAATTTCTCAAGAATACAAATTTTATCGTCAAGGAATTAATTAACCCAGAATGTGAATTTTATTTTCTTATAAAGAAATGACTGTTAGAAGCTATGATTTGATGTTAAAAATTCGATTATTTCGAATATAAGAGAAGAATAAAGCATGTTAAGACAAACTTTAACAAATTGAAATAATTAGGGCAGGATTGTGGCTCCAAAAATCTGTTTTAAAATTGAAGTGTTGAGAATACAAAACCTACTTTCTAAAACAGAAATAAAAAGTAACCTCTCATGTATCAGAATAATTGTGTTTTTTCAGCCTTTCGGTTTTATCCAGAATTCTGTATTTATTTTATTCTAACTCCAAAAATAAATTCAGTCGGTTTACTTTTACAGATACTATGAATTCTGTTTGGATAGCCCAAAAAATATGTATAAACGACACAGAAAATGCCTGTTACTGTCCTCAATAGATTTGCATGACGCGTTCCGTTTAATTCATGCGCCATTTCTGGTGGTTTTCATTCGATCACAGGATATTTTGTTTGTTACCTATGCATGTAGTTTTATCTAACAATCTGCGTGGAGTGTTAGGTTTCCTATAACGTATTCGTTAACTATTTTGACTGGCCTGTTGGTCTAGTGGTTAGTGACCCTGACTGCTATGCCGGAGGTCGTGTGTTCGATTCCCACCCAGGACAAATGTTTGTGTGATCAGCACGATCATTTGTTCTGTGTCTGGGTTTAATTTATCTATAATATGTATGTATTTAGAAATATATAAGTACCTATGTTTATCAGTTGTCTAGTACCCATACCTCAAGCTCTGCTTAGCTTGGGACTAGATGGCGTTGTGTGATAGTTGTGGAATATTATTATTACTATTATTATTCTGTTAATCCTTTCATACTGTGTTGATCTATGTTTTTTTTTGTACATCCAGCTGTATTTCATGTTATACATAACCACCTTTCTTTGCCCAAAGAATAGCTAACTTAATTATGCACTCTTTTTACTTTTTTGTTTATACAATTATTCACCTCAAACTCCTTCATTATTATTTATAATTATTTCATCAGTACTTTCTAATCATATTACCTACGTTAACGATTATTTCTTTCAATAGATTGTAAATGTTAAATATAAGAGAAATCATTTCTGTAACTGTAATTTGATATGAATACGATCTTTTGATACTTTTTAATTCGTAGAATATTGATAGGTTCTAATAGCTTTTATCAATAAATGTATTGATAATTATAATGAAAATGTTGCCCACCTTTTTATGTTTTTGTAATCATTAAGTAAATTTTATAATATTTTTCCTTATTAAAAGTCACGAAAATTAGTTAGACTTAATTACACAAGCACTTATTTTTTTAAATAATGCCAAGTCCACAAAAAGATATAATAATTTAAGCTAAAAAAAACACTTTCATTCGAAAGTCGGTGACTTTATTATTTATTTCATTGCCTTTTATGCCACCAACTAAAGACGATCTAATTTTTTTTTTTTTTATCTATCTCTAAAGGATTTCCGAAATTAAAGCCAGATTCCTTAACTTTAATGTTTCTTATCACAGGGTATGTCAGCTTTTGGACTGACAGAAGCCGTGTATCGAGTCAGAAACGACAAGCCTCAATTCGCCCTCGACGCTTTGTCCCCTGGAAAATATACATTGCTGGTTTATGCTGAAACACCAAGAGGGAGATCTCAAAGACCTGCAGCATTGCATAGCGTACGAATACGAACTGCCGACGACTTGGACAGACCTGGTAAGTCTTGAATAAGTTTTTGACAATCTTTTGGACACTGTCAGTTGTCTTTTTAACCCCCGACGGAAAAAGAGGGGTTATAAGTTTGACGTGTCTGTCTGTCTGTCTGTGGCATCATAGAGCTCGAACGGATGAAGCGATTTCAATTTAGTTTTTTTTGTATAAAAGGTGACTTACCTGCGAGTGTTCTTAGACATGTTTGATAAAAATCGGTTGAGCAGTCCCCCAACGCGACGTATTTTTATTATTTTTTACTTTTTAAAGGGAACTTGGTTTTTGTGTCGGGGGTTTTTTAAATTTTTAATTTATTGCTTATGTTATATCCCCAACTTATGAGTTGTAAGGCTTGGCTTTCTACCAATGAGAGCCCGGAGTGGGGAAAAGACGTGTGCAAATAAAGTTATTGTACTGTGATTTTTCGGATCCAGCAAGATCTCCCATTAGTTTGCTGATCTCCACATTGTTGACAACCGAGTCTGACTTCAGTATTCGATCCTACTTCGCACTTTAATTTACTCCACTGCCCTGAAAATGATGTGGAAAAATACTTAAGACGAGAGGACCCATTTTGTTGATTTTATCACCCAACTAACTAAACTTATAATGCCAACATCGAAAGCAGAAACAACCACACACTCTACACTTCTATGGAAAGGACAACTAGCTCAATACATAAAAGTTAACGTCTTCAGTCTTCACGCCGTGGGATACCGGCAGAGTAGAATAGTATCCCCCTTTGTACCAGGTGTCGTAAGAGGCGACTGAGGTACCAGAACCGAGTAATGGCGGTATAACCATTCTAACTGACGTAGCTAAAATGGCACAGGGCGAGGATGGGCAGCAGCATCCTCGGCGCGAAGCTACGTCTCTGCGATCGCCACCACGCCTGCCCAGCGTGGCGATTATGGGCAAACCCCCCCCTTTAAATGACTGACACAAAAAAGACCAGGCCCCCAGTTCCCGGCAGCTCCGCTATTCCTGGTTACGGTAGCAGCCACGGTAACGGCGGAGCAGGGGGTGCGAAGAATCACCGGCAGACGCCCGGCTACCACCCCAAACGAAAACTGGCCCTGGTAACACACAATATACGCACTTTGAGGGTAGACGAGAAAATTTTTGAGCTGGAAGAGGAACTGAGTAGGTTACACTGGGATATAGTGGGGTTAGCTGAAGTCCGTAGAGAGGGCGAGGACACGATAATCCTAAAATCAGGTAACCTACTCTACTACCGGGAGGGCGACCATCTGTCTCAAGGTGGTGTCGGCTTTCTCGTTCACAAGTCCCTCGTTAACAACATTATTACCATCGAAAGTGTTTCGAGCAGGGTCGTATACCTAATACTCAGAGTATCCAAGAGATATTCGCTGAAGGTCATTCAGGTGTACGCACCGACCTCGTCACACCCAGATGATGAAGTGGAGACTATGTATGAGGACGTCAGTAGAGCCATACATACGTCAGAAACCCACTTCACTGTTGTAATGGGGGACTTCAACGCAAAGCTGGGCAGTAAAAGCAATGATGAGCTGAAGGTGGGGCAATTTGGATATGGGCAACGGAACCCCCGGGGACAGAGACTGGCTGATTTCCTGGAGAAAGAGGGACTCTTTATGATGAACTCTTTCTTTCAGAAGCCGCCTCACAGGAAATGGACCTGGATAAGTCCCGATGGTTCTACGAGAAATGAGATAGACTTTATCATGACCAACAAGAAACGAATATTCAATGATGTCTCAGTGATTCACAGGATAAAAACCGGAAGCGATCACCGAATGGTCAGAGGCACGTTGAATATTAACGTAAAACTTGAAAGGTCCAATCTGATAAAGTCCACGCTCCGACCTACTCGCGCCTCTATCCAAAACCCCGAAGGCTTTCAACTCGAGTTGTCTAATCGCTTCGACTGCCTGGAAAATTCTGCGTCGGTGGACGAGATCAATAATAGGTTAGTAGAAACTGTCCAAACGGTGGGCTCTAAGTACTTTAGACCCCGTCGTGCGAATAGACCTCAAAAACTCTCCGACCATACTCTAAACCTCATGGCTGAACGACGCTCTTTAAGGCTGCAGACTTCCGGTGACGCCGAGTCATATAGGCAGCTCAATAGACAAATTTCTAAATCCTTGCGGCACGATGTACAGTAGGCAATCAAAATTGCTGTAGCTCGCTATTAAAGAAATAGCTTAACGTTTAGTTTGACTTACGACCTTCTATTTTCGAGAGACACAATAATCCATCAACATAATTTCAAGTAGAGTTCATAATTTCAACGTTAAAATATGAGTCCAGCTAGCTCAGTGGTTTAGGCGTTTACATAAATGCGTTAATCGAAAGAGGTGCGAGTTCAAATATCACGCAGCGGCTGTTAGACTTTTTGTAGGTTTTTACTCGATTGTTTAATATGTTTACACACAGGCAGAAATGGCCTTGTTAGGAATTTTTGTGTGTGTTTTTGGTTAGCTGGTTAGTTAGTTAACTTAACAAATAAAAATTAACATAATCATTTAAATAATACTTAAAACAATAAATAATATATAACTTCTTTAAAAATAAACAATAAGCGTAAATATACAAAATAATAATAAATAAATAAGTTATTTATTAAAAATATTGTCACGAATTCAACGATACTAAATAAAAACAAAAAATGTCCTCTTTAAATTAAAGATTGATTTTAATGAAAACAAAACAACGTAACTAAGATTCGAACTCAAACCACATTGATCATGACCCCACGCTATCCGCACAATCATGTTAGATCATCTAATGAAGGCAATGCAATGGTCACCATCTGTTTTTGTTAGTTAAATATTTTCACAAGTTTCGTATGTGGTTTCGTTAGTGCTGCTTATTGTAATTTTATTTCGTTTTAAATTTTTGCCAATGATGATAATTTATTACCTACAGGGTTTAGAATAAAAATGCATGTTTTGTAATTAGCAATAATAATATATTTTAGTTGTAATTATTATAATTCTATGTTTTAGATAAAGTTATAAAACCGCTAAAATTATGAATATTCGAGCTGAATATAATGTGAAATAGTTGTAGTAAATCGTAGATGCAATTTTTATTATTTAAACAAAATTCTGAAATTATTTAAATGAATCTTTGACGTAATAAAACAGTAAATAAGAGAATTTAACAATTAAAAAATATCTTCTTAACATTAATATAAGTGGTTTTAAGGGTAACTTACGTTTTATTATGCGTAGCTAATTAGCAATTACAGGGTATTCTAATTGCGAACATCTTGGTATGTTATTTTCTATAAGAAAATTAATAAAACCGTATTTACTTTACCAAAAGAAATAATAAAGTTATCATTATTAAAGCCATTTCTTTTAAAACAGTATCAAGACACCGCGGCCCTGAAACGCAAAGGGCCAGTTGCCTTTTGCGTTCCTGTGCCGCAAAACCGAGCAAGGCGAGCTCGGTATTCGGGTCGCCCCGACTCGGAAATGTTAGATTAGGCCCTGGAACGCAAATAGGAAGTTGCTCTTTGCCTTCCTGGGCCGCAAGAGTGAGCGAAGTGAGCTCGGGGTTTGGGTCACCCTGACTCAGACCGATTAGGTTAGGTTAGGCCCTGGAATGCAAAGGGCTAGTTGACCTTTACGCTCAAGAGCCGCTATGCCCCGTTACTGTTCCAAAATAAACGCCTTTTAGCATGGCAGCTCTGGAACACAAAGGGCCAGTTGCCCTTTGCTTTCCAGTACCGCGGTGCCAAAAATTATTGAGCTTATCAAGTTTCTTCCGTTCCACCAAGTTCAATTTAGCGAAAAAAAGTTATATATTATCAAATAAAAAATTACCAAACTGCATAAAAAATACCCTGATACAAGATATTGAGGTAAGTTTAAGGATCGTTTTCTTTACGAAAAGATGTTTGAAACCATACCTCAATTCTTAATCCTTAAATAATAAGTTATCAATAAAATGATGTTTACGTTTTCAGTCTATTTACAATAAATAAACAAAATTCATATAAAAAAAGGACCTCAAGAAAATCATAACTTTTTTTGGATTCCCATAAACGTAACGGTTTATAGGTGATATTCGATGATGTAAGCCTTCAATGTTGAGTGCACGATCAACGGTTATTAATTTCGTGTTGAATTAGTTACACGGAAACCATTTTCCTTCGTATTAATTCCCGGACGTCGCTTGCGTCCCTGTTTATTCTTAACAACTCATCTCATCATCATGCCATATCTCAAATCCCACAGACTCATAGTATTAGATACGTCACTAGAACAAAACATAGAATACTATTATTATCTTTATGCAAAACAGCTGTTGATCTATTTTACTATTAAGAAAAACTGTAATATAATAGCACATACTAAGTATTAATCACTTTTCTTTTACTTTTAAAGAAACACTTTTGAATAGGGAACCTTATTTATAAAAGAATATTAACATGTGAAATAGTTAAAATTTAAATGTTTATACTCACACTTAGTCCGGTTTCATTTCATATTTTGTTTTAAGTTTCATCCACATATTTTATGCAGGGCTATAATGTTCGCCCTTAATATTTATATAATTCCCATTGTTAATACTTCACTGCAAAACCATAACAGTGTTATACGTAAACAATCGTCACATAAAATAATCAGGAATCAACAACGTTCCATTATGAGACTCGAAACGAACTAACATAGTTTTGTCTACCTCACAAATAAAAATAATTTACGTTTGTCACTTTTGTTTCGTTTTCTGTGATCTACCTACAAAGCTTTATTATACTAAAATTATGATCATAACCACAGATATAGATAGACCACTATATCTGTGATTATAACGAACGACACGCAACACTAATGACTAATATTGGTAATTATAACAAAAAAACAAATTATGTTATCAAATTCCTACTTAAAAAAGTATTAGTAATAACAAAAAGAATAAAGTAATTATTGAAAATTAAATTAAATAAAATAATAATTGGAAAAAAGGTGAGGAACGATCCATCGCCGCAGCGTACGAATCCTACGACTTTTACCACTGCGCCATCATTACTTGTAGAATGATGGTTGAAATTATGAAGTATATCATAAGTTAATTTGATTTGTATAGTATTAAAACAACTTATTACAAAAGGACGTAAGTCAAAGTGAAGCATCAGTCTATTGCCTTAAGAAGTTGATGCTGGATTTTTGAACCTGACTGTACGCCTCTTTAATGCTAACCACATTAAAGAGACCATTGAGCGTAACAAGGGCTCCAAAGTGTTTGCAAGAGATATGTCTATTGGGCAAAGCCAGCTGACAAAGCTGAAACGAGAAGACGGTAGTACAGCGTCGACTAAAGCAGAGGTATTGGAGGAGGTCGAAAGGTTCTATGGACAGCTATACGCTTCGGTCACAAAACCTGTTAGCAGCGCGGCCAAAGACCCAAGAGCCAAATTGACCCGACACTATACCGAAGACATCCCGGACATCAGCCTGTACGAGATTAGGATGGCCCTCAATCAGCTAAAAAACAATAAGGCGCCGGGTGAAGACGGAATCACTTCAGAGCTTCTGAAAGCGGGTGGAACACCGGTACTTAAAGTCCTTCAGAAGCTCTTCAACTCCGTCTTGCTCGAGGGTACAACGCCAGAAGCATGGAACAAGAGCGTGGTGGTTCTATTTTTCAAGAAGGGTGACAACACCTTATTGAAGAATTACAGACCCATCTCGCTCTTGAGCCATGTTTATAAGTTGTTTTCGAGGGTCATCACGAACCGTCTCGACCGCAGGTTTGATGACTTCCAGCCTCCCGAACAAGCCGGTTTCCGAAAAGGCTACAGTACCATAGACCACATACATACGCTGCGTCAAGTTGTACAGAAGACCGAAGAGTATAACTTGCCATTATGTTTAGCGTTTGTGGACTATGAGAAAGCCTTTGATTCGGTGGAGACATGGGCAGTGCTTGAATCTCTCCAACGATGCCGTATTGACTATCGGTACATCGAAGTGCTTAGGTGCTTGTACAATAATGCCACTATGTCGGTCCGAGTACAGGAGCAGAGTTCGAAGGCGATTCCTTTGAAAAGAGGCGTAAGACAGGGAGATGTGATATCTCCGAAACTGTTTACTACCACTTTGGAAAACGCCTTCAAGCTCCTGGAATGGCAAGGACTCGGCATCAATATTAATGGCGAGTACATCACCCACCTTCGATTTGCCGACGATATTGTTGTCATGGCAAAATCGATGGAAGATCTCAGCACGATGCTCGGCGACCTCAATCGAGTTTCCCAACAGGTTGGTCTTAAAATGAATATGGACAAGACAAAAGTAATGTGTAATGTCCATGTTGTGCCCACCCCATTATCAGTTGGGAACTCGGTTCTAGAAGTTGTTGACTCGTATGTCTACCTGGGACAAACCATCACGCTAGGTAGGTCCAACTTCAAGAAAGAGGTCAACCGCCGAATCCAACTCGGCTGGGCAGCGTTCGGGAAATTGCGTAACGTTTTCTCGTCCAAAATACCTCAGTGCCTCAAGTCGAAAGTTTTCGACCAATGTGTGTTATCAGTGATGACGTATGGCGCCGAAACGTGGTCCTTTACTATGGGCCTCATTAGTAAGCTCAGTATAGTCCAACGAGCTGTGGAGAGGGCTATGCTCGGAGTCTCTCTGCGTGATCGACTCAGAAATGAGGAGATTCGTAGACGTACCAAAGTAACCGACATAGCCCAACGAATTAGCAAGTTGAAATGGCAGTGGGCAGGCCATATAGCACGCAGAACTGATGGCCGATGGGGCTGTAAGGTTCTCGAATGGAGACCACGCACCGGCAAGCGCAGCGTAGGACGTCCACCCGCTAGGTGGGCAGACGATCTTATGAAGGCCACAGGATCACGCTGGATGCAGGCCGCTTACAACCGGTCCTACTGGAAGTCTAAAGGGGAGGCCTATGTTCAGCAGTGGACGTCTTACGGCTGATATGATGATGATGATGATGAACGTCTTCAGTACATAAATGTGTGATAGCTTTGATTCCTGTTAATGCTGCAAATGTTTGGACAGCTTGCCAGCGATTGATCTACCGAGAATTCAGGTTATCTACCAGTTATCCACGATCAATATAAACCCTAGTTTAATGGGAACAGCTTTGAACTTCTAGCTATCGTTCTGAGTTCTCTTCCGGATTTCTAACTAACTGTAATGTGTTTTTTTTTTTAATGCATTGTTGAATTTGCAATTGGGTCATCAGACTGCACTATATCACTTTTTGGAATTGTCTTTTGTACTTAGCTGAAGTTTATAAAGTGCTGATCTTCTACCATAGATGAACGAAAGAATTTTGGATGTAACCATCTATTCATTCAAAAATGCAAGACCTGTGTGTTCTAGGTGTTCCTAATATTACATACTGAAGACCGAGTTACTGTTTTTTTTTTAATCTTCCGAAAAACCTCAGAAGCGTTAAACTTCATCAGAAATCACAGTCAGAAGAATTGTTTTTCCCACCCTGGTTAGGGCAGAAGAGACTTTCTGACTGTCTGTGACTCGCACTGGTTAAAAAATACATTATTTAGACGGTAGAGAGATCGTATAGATGTATATTATAAACATTTTGCCAGATAATGTTCAGTACTAAAAATCTTGATGAGGTACTTAAGTTCCATCGCTTATTCGTACTGCTTTATTCTTTGACCTATAAATCTATCTAATATTGACTCTCATCAGTCAGGTTCATCCATCAACGATCTAATATGCATTTTCTTAAGCAACATCTTCATCTTTAACAGGTTCTCTCCAAACGATGACACCAGTACCACCTGCCCAGCCACAGCCCTCAGACAACAGTGTTGCCCTACTGGTTGGTGCTGCACTGTCGCTTGTTCTACTGACTATACTTACTACACTGTGTGTCGCCATGATTGTTATGTGCAAGAAGAAGAGTCGACCGAGAGATCCGGAACAGAGGTGAGAATTTATTTAATGTAGTAGTTTTGGCTATATTATAATTCGTCAGCTGAAAATAAGGCTTGGAAACTATAATACTCAGTGCTAGTATTTTCAAACTGAAGAGTTTATTTGTTTGGTTGAAGGCGCTATCTCGGGAACTGTAGGTTTGAATTAAATATTTTTGAGTCGGATAGTGAATTTATCGAGGAAGGCCATAAATAACAATAATAGGAAGGCTATAGGCCATCACGCTACAACCAATAGAAGTCAAGCAAAACGCGAAACCACGGATAACATGATGTGTGAAGTGACGTGACCACGAAAAATGTACGTTAAAATATCACCTTAATCTGATCAGGTATAATGCTCTATTTTTAATTTTAGGGGAACTTGATTACGATTTAATTCAAAGGGGTAGGGTGCTTTAAATAGCACCAAAGGTTTCACACACCTACGCAATATTTTACTTATAATAAAACCCGGTTTAATAAAAGTTTCAATAATTACTGACGTCAGGAAGAAGCCATTGAAATACTTCCGAAATTAAAACGAGTGGTCAATTACTGTGGGAGGAGAGCGGATTATATGTATAAAGGATTTTTAAAACAAATAAATTCATTCACCGAATGTCCTATGCATCTTAAAGCTGGTATTCCTTTCGCTGTAGTGCCTGGTCTGGGTAGATATTTCAAGAAAGAAAGTGGATGTATTTTTTTTTCCTTTTGGAAAATATCTGAACATGTATGCCACATCGAACATTTTGTATGAGATACGTGAAGTCAGGTTTCTGAATTGGAATTCCACATTAGGATAAGAATAAGAAAATGTGCGTATGAGGCCAGCCTTAGCCCTCATCTTTGCTTCTGGCAGAGCTTCTTGGGATGTCACATTATTTTAGAAGAAAGATTCTTTCTCACAGATGAGAGGAACCTTTTTCTCAGCAGCGTGACTATACGTGTATGTGGTGTGTTGGGTAAACTCATCTTGGGTTGAGAAAATGATGATGGAGACTTCCAATATTGCGTTATATTAATGAGAATATTAATTATACAGTATTATTTAAACCCGACATTAACATGGTGTCCAAGACGCGGAAGAGACGGAAAAGCCAACGGTGTTGACATGCGCGAATAATAATTGGTGTTGCCATTTTTGTGGTGTTGAACGTCGTCGAAAGTAATGCCTGGAACGCACATGTTAGGCGTTAACAATAGGCTAATAATTAAATGCTCTACAGAGTTGAATATTTTAAGTTGGGGATCTACATAAAATGCTTGAATACTTTCTTAGGAAACTTAAGCTCTTTTTTGATCTTCTCAACTTTGGCATTATTAATGTCTTTGGTTATGTGTGAGTTACCAATAATTTTACGCATTTATTCGTGTCCAGTAACAACCCTGTCACGATGTGTTTTACTATAACTTGTAGATTTTTAAAATATTTTTTATTTTCCCTTTAGCACCATTTTACGAAGAAACGTTGGAGTTTCCATGTATGGCGGAGGATCAACCATGTCATCCAACGTGGTGCCTACCGTGGTAGTGAGAGGTCACAGAGGATCCAGGGTTTTGGCTGCGAGGTGGTCAGGAGTCCTGGATGATGCTCCACTTGCTGTGCTGGCTTTAGACACCAGGCCTCATGGTAAGGATGAAACTTTTATTTTCAAGATTTTTTTAAAGTTAATATTTGTGATACCTACTTCTATCCAATAATACTAGATATTGTTGGTGGCTTTGCATGTACAGAGGCTTGTAGGTCCACCCACCCCAATCTGTCAAATTTTACCTTCTACTATTGTGATAAGATTGATAACCTATGAAAGAAATTTGACAGATTGAGGTAGGTTGATCTGCTGGCGTCTGTACCTTTCTCTAATATTATCCCACGAAAATTTAATAATGGGATGAACGATATCTTAGTTATGTTAATTGGATTAAAATTTATCTATGAGCCAAATTGTACCTACTAGTTTTGGTTCAGCCGTTCTGACGTGATTTAGTGCTCTCGAGGACCTATGCGAAATAATTCGGTTTAAAATAAACATCATTCTATCCGTCCATCCATCATCACGAACTTTCTAATTTGCGATATTTATCAGAAAGAAAAGAGATTTATTAGGACACACAGGACAGAATAAAAGAGTTATTCCGTTCTGATCCCCAAAAACTGATCCCCTAGAAAGTAAAAATATTTGACAGGGGATCAGTTTGGGGATCAGAGTGGAATAACTCGAATAAACAAAATAACATGAATAAAAACAACAGAGAAAAACAAAAATTAATAAAAGAAAAACAAAGGTAAAACAAAACATAAAATAATTTAGTCCTGTGCGAGGCCAAAAGGTTCCTACCTCAGCATGTGCTGTGACATTTAACTGTCACAGCGCTGGTTTTCTGGTAGGGCCCAAAGTAAAGTCACGGTCAAAAACAGTAATAATTATATCAGTTAGTATAGTTTACTATTATTTGGAAGGATAAATACATTTCACTATGATGTTTCTTTTGTCCAGACGCTCTGATACTTAACAGTGATGATACTTGACTTAAACCTGCTGTAACCTGAAGCTCGATGATAAAATTTCAGTATATTATTTACAACGTACTTGAAGTATTTACTGCATTTATTGTATGGAAAAATGAATAGAACTAAATTGTTCCTTGAAATAATTGTTAATGTTCCAGTTTACTTTACTCACAAAATATGTAAATTCATGATAAGGTCTCTGAATGGCTCTGATACTTAACAGTGATGATACTTGACTTATACCTGATACCTGTAAATATAAGTAACAGTAATTTACTCAAGTATACCAATTCAAAACAGGTCCTCAACATGCAAAGCCACTTGAGCGTAAAATACTCTGTAACAGAAACTTAATAAACAATTTCAAACAAGATTTTAATTAAATTATTATAATGATACGCTATGTTTAGAGTTTCTAAACTTTCTAATTAAATTAAAATTTTGATTGCATTCCCCTGAGGAGGTTTACGTTATTTGTGAACTATTTTATGGATTAAATATCTCAGGTACCCACAATAAGGTTTTTCAACATAGAGATTAGAATTTCAACCCAAAACAAATATTAGAATCGAGGTGTAATGTACGTAATAAGTTTGAGGTATTCCACTTAGGGCACCTGGCACCTGCGAAAAATTTTGACAGAAGCCTTATGTCGAATAGATAAGGTACAAGTAGCTCAGGTGCCATTGACAGCCGGTGCCCTAACTGGAATACCTCATAAGTTGAGGTATTCCACTTAGGGCACCTGGCACCTGCGAAAAATTTTGACAGAAGCCTTATGTCGATTATTATAACTAGGAATAATAATCTATATATATAAAAATGAAACCCGTTTTCCGTTGTCACGACATAACATGAAAACGGCTTGACCGATTCGGATAATTATTTTTTTGTTCTGTTTGTAACCATCGGGACCGGGTTTTAGACCGGGTCCTCCACCCGTGCGAAGCTGGGACGGGCCGCTAGTATGAATTAAGAAAAAAGTGGTATTTTAAGAGTCCATATTCTATTAGTAAACGGTTCCAGTAAAGGGCTTCACACACAGCAGCTATAATGTAAAGATGTAAATTATAGTCCGATACATCTCATTACATCTTTCCATAGAAATCGTCAGGAGACAACACACGACAGCTACAATGTATATTTTTACATCTTCGAATGTTAAGTAATTTAAAGCTATACATCCCGGGATGTAATGTACATTAATATACACTATAGCTGCTGTGTCACCAGCAACTCTCTCCAAGATCTGGCGCCAGCAACTCTCTTCAGTAACACGCCAGGGTTGCGAGACTGTCATAGAGACAGGACCTTGGACCGAGACTCTGGAACGCGATCTTCTGAATATCGTCCACCGATTTGGATGTAGGATTGCCAAAGACTACAAGATAGTGAAAACTAGGCACAACTAATTAATAAATTGCATTACTTTTTCACGAATCTAGGCACTACGATTACTTTTATAATCAGTATTATAAAAGTAATCCTAGGATTACTTTTATTGTATTACTTTTATTGTATTATAAAAGTAATCCTAGTGCCGATAAACTGTAGTTTTTCAAAATTCTGCATTATTATAGTATAGATTGTTTTCGTTTTTATAACAATGGACATTATTTGCAGGTGATTCAGATTCCAGTCGAAGTGAAGATGAAATACAGGAGACTGAACTTACGAGAAACGAATTAGAGACACACACTTAACAGCCAGTTATGGTATAAAAATAGGTTTTGATATCAAAATAAATCTTCACAAAAAGGTAAATTTTGCTTTTTACGAGTAACAGAAGACTTCTACAGAAATCAGAGATAAACAAACCTACACGCGTAGGTTATCATCGTAGCAACGGGTTTTGTCTACGGAAAAATAGACAGAATTTAGTAGGATTACCATTGTTCCAAGAATAGTTATGTTTAATCTTTGTGTCAAAAAGTAGAAGTTTTTTTTCTATTCTTACTCGTACCTTCTACGGATATGAGTAAGAATAGATATAATTGTATCTAATACTTGCCACACTCGGGCAAAAAAAAAAAACGATTTAAGAAAACCAATTTGTCCTTTCTTGGTACATAGAGATAAAATTACATAAGTTATGTGTACTGTATAGATTTGTTTTCAGTATCCTAGCACGAGTTTTCAGTAAATGAGACGTAAAGTAACTTTGACACTTTCAAATTGTCAATTTTCAAGGAAAAAATGGAACAGCGCCTCTGGTGTGCGAAGAAGGAATATTTTTTTCCTTGAAAACTTTATTGTCAATTTGAAAGTGTCAAAGTTCCAGTTTACTTTACGTCTCATTTACTAAATTCGTGCTAAGGGTACTGGTATATAACTCTCTAATTTTTGAACCAAAACTGTGCTGGATGTAAAAAAAATCTTCCATAAAACAAGGAGAAAATTAATATTTAGCTATAAAATAAGCTTTCTACCACAATACAAAGAAGGCAAACCCGAGTGATAAGGCAAGGTTTAGCAGAATAATGACTAAGATATCACACATTATGATAAATGGTGCGAGATTTACTATCGTACAGAATTTACTGCATCATGCACTTTAGGACTCACGTATGGCGATTTTTCATGAGCTCACAGTCGGTATTACGGATATATTTTACAGACAAATTATAGTGGGATTTAAGTCCATTTGGGAATACCCACTTAAAGTTGGGAAGCTTGGGAAGTTAAAAAGATTTTTAAGAGTTATTGGTTCTATCTGCTGTGAAATTGATATAAGGATAATTGAATTAAAACGAATAGTAAGACGAATGTGGTTTCCTTTTCATTGAGTGTTGTATATCACTGCTATTATTCATTAACGAAGTGAATCATTAGGTACATCTTTGGTGGCCGTTTCACACCCAGAGAACTCTACTGATAGACCGCTCACGTGGCATTATTTTTTTCTGATAGTAGTTAAATTAATCCAGGTTTCCTCAAAATGTTTTCCCTTACCGATGTCAGTGATGTGCAAGATATGCTTCAAAGGTACATAATAATGTATTAGAAAATACTTTGAACTTATAAGCTCGTGTATGAGAAACTCTCTTAACCATCAAGATACTAAAAAAAATAAAAGATCGTAATAAAAAGAAAAAAAAATCTTCTCCGTGCCACAATAAAAAGCTGCTAGGCAGATTTGCCAAGCGTAGCAATTGCCTACTTACATCAAAAAAGTAACAGATTTATACAAATGGCAGAAACTACTTACTGTTTAGAATGATATACAGGATGATTACGTATGGCAAGCACTACCATATTCCAAATTGGGTACTTACCAAGAATATCACTGAGTAAGACAGCTGAACGTCAAAGTGTTACAAGCGCGGTATGTTATAACTAAAATCGCAGTACGTGAGCTCATAATAGAATATTATACGTTATAATACATTATATCTAGCATAATAAATCGTTCGCATTTATCATACTGAACAATGCCTTACACACGTAATGTAATTTTTGTGTCTTATTGAATTTCTTACGAATAAAATCTTATATTTTAACCTAATGTAAAGTGTCACATTGTAATTTTAAAATTATATGAAAATGATAAATGATTCATAAAAGATTAAGATTTATTACAACTGTGAGTTAAGATATAATTTGTAACAAGTAATTCGATTTATAATGAAGATAGAATTGAATTTTGTAAAATTACTTTTGTGTCAAAATTTAATTTGATTTTTATTAATGTCTAAGTTTTTTAAAATAATTATTTATAAATTGCATTTTCAAAGGTGGAAATTAAACGTATAAATGCGATGTATGCATGACTCAGTATTATTTTCATAGTGATAACGTATTTACTTAGATTCTGTATATAATTTACCTACCTATCTATAATTATTTGTCTATAATAAGTTTGTGAAGAAAATAAATGTTTGCTGTCATATTTATAATGATATTAATTCTAGTTATGAACAACTTGAAGTACTTTCAATTACATTATCTTAAAAATTATGAATAATTAATGAGGCAATTATGAATCGTAATTCTGAATTGGTAAATGAAACATTAAAAAGCTTATTATTATTTCTCAATTCTGACTACAAAAAAAATTACGTCTTATTAAAATCTGTCAAATTATACAAAATCATTTAGCATTAACATTATTTAATTGTACGAAAGAGCGTTAGAGTTTACCAAAAATGTAATTTAATTTTAAAATATTTTATGTAATAATTTAGCTGCCATATTTACATAATACGGGTATTAAGATGTAGATATCTTAGTGAATTCTTCCATAAATATTTTATCGTATAATTTTATATATTATGTTTAGTTAAAATAGTTTGGTAGTCACATCTCACCGATTTTATTAGTTTTTGTTTAGAGTTTGGCATGTTTTGGCATTCATTGATTATAAATAAAATTAATTGTCTATTACGTTTTTTTTTATAAAGGGATAGCACAGCTGTTTATGGTTTTCGAAGACTACAACTTTTTTTTTAATATGTCAGAATTAATTAACTATATAATGGGTTAAATCGAAATATTACACATAGTTTTGCAGGTAAATTATACCACAGACAGGATGCAATGCAATTAATAAAAATAAAAAGTCTTATCTACTGTTTCATTTCTTTTATCAAATAACAGCTGTCTGTCACACGTAATTCATGTATAAAGGTGCTTTAAAAGCCATTATGTTACTATTTTAAATGCTGTTACGTATTAATATGGGATTATTGGTTTCGAGTATTACAAATTAAAATAATTAAAAAAAAACTCACAAAATGGGTTACTAATACAAGCCGAGAAACACGATGTAGTCAGTCCCATTCCTATTTCAAAAACAACGAACAACTAACAACGGTAACTACAAAATCGAAGTGTCGCTACCGTGAACCAGTGTATCAATTTGCTTAGCAAACAAAGTAGTCCAATGTACGATAACTGACACTCGATTGACTGTCTGTATCAACGTGCGAGGGAGAGGACAAATTGACTCTTTAAACAGTCGAAATTCCTCTCGTACTTTATAGGGCTTTAATGAAGAACTACTTTGGCAAAACATGAATAGATTTAAAGTATTTGTTGTCACTTCTAGGCAAAGTTAAAAAGAGACATTGTAATATTCTATCACAGACGCGTCCAGTCCACACAGAACGAACAGCTTCGCGAGGAGACTGTCTGTCGAGGTTGGTCACCCTGTGTGGACGCGTCTACTGTTTCTCGACCGAGGCACGAAACAAGATACGCGAGCAAAACAAAAGCCGACACTGGATGGCTCGGGCGCTCGGACATTCGGCCGCGGCAGCGCGCGCACTTGCCTCGCCCTAGACACGTCCACACTAACCGAGCAGCTTTGCGCGGAAAATGCTTCGCGAGGCAGCTCGCTCTGTATGGACGCACCTATCCTTTCTTTGGTTAGTATTTCTATGATCATGATCCTATCAGCCGTTCACAAGCTCGTGATGCGACTAACAATTTGACAGCAGTCAAGTGATACGCGCGAATCACTCATGTTTTATATGTCATGTGCAAAGTAAATAATAATATCTTTTTTTAATAGTAAATAATTTCGATTCAATGTTTACCGTAATTAATCAAGAATGCCAAAAATTGCCAGCTTTTCCTGTAAGTATCTGATAATTACATATTATGTTTTGAATCCATATAATTATGTATTTAGTCATAAGATTACAATTTATGATGTAAGTACCAAAGAATAGTAACAAAGATTTCATTTTTTTAAACGGAGATACATAATTATGTAAAAAAATATATGAATGTGTTTATTTTAAGTACAGTTCAAAAACCTTGTTTTCTATGTAAAAGTATGATTTTATTATAAGAAATTGATTGAATGCAATGAAAATTCACTACATATGATAGAATGTAATAAAATGTCAAACAATTCTGATTTAGTGTCTCCAGTCCCAGAATTGTGTCATAGAGCTTTGAAAAAATAGATATGACGGCAGATTCATGTGGTTCTAAAGTAATTTTGTTTCCTGAAATGTGTTTTTAAAAAGAGATAAACAATAAACTGATACAAATGGTATGTTTTTAAAGTAATCAGCCTTTTTTTCTGTTTTTTTTTTTTAAATTCCTACAAAATTTTATTTGCTACGCTATTAACAATTTTCATTGTTAGAAAAACAATTTATGTCGCTGACAATTTTTCAAAGTAATTAACGTCTTTTTATTGCATACGTCTTACATAATTATTTTAATTTACTAAGCCATCAGTAATTTTTATTTTTCGAATAAACATCGCCGTCTTCTTTCCTATGTCTCACACTCAAGTGTGGCACTTCTATCTCTTAAAGCTCTATAATTTTTCCGTATGATATAAAACAATATCAAATGTATACGTTTTAGTATTACATTGTACAGAAAATAAAGAAATATAAAGTTTATATTTTATTGTCTTCTTTTATTTCAAACCTGACATTGTTGGTGATATTATTTTATGGAATGTTTAATATTATAGCAAAAGAGTATTTGATTTGATCTGTCTGTTTATTGCAAAATATATGAAGTACATACCTTCAGTTAATTGTTTTTCTTTATTGATTTTGACTACTTACAAGTTTCTATTACTTTAATGATTATAATATGATGGCACGGTTGACGCAAAAACTAAGTATTGCACAACGACGATATATTACTAGACTCCTAATAACAGGCAACCGATGTCTGACAACACATTAAGCAAAAAAGTCTTATAATTCGTGTTATTTCGACCACTCCTGAGAGCCGTATGCTTTGAGACAGAACAGACCTTGAGTTAGCCACTCACAACGCAGTACAGCATCCCCTTCGCTTACGTAGTACCTCAGCGAGTTGACAGAATAGTTTTTGTTCCTTAGATCTTCCATGCGGAGTCTAGTAATATTTATCGTCGTTGGCATTGCCTGTCATAGATAGTCGATTCCTCCACGAAAAAAGCTATTTATATTAAATACTACAGGTAGGCGCTGTGGGTCTGACTATTTTTGTATGTGAGCTAACATATTTCTGAACTTACCCAGAAGTTATTCCTAGAACGGAAAGTTACAAAAATGAAAGAAAATAAATATAACAGCTATTTTTCAAGATTCTGGATATTTTTAAATCAAGTTAGATGTCTTGTATTCAATGTGGGTGTATACCTATGCCTAACCTTTCAGTCATAAGAGGTGTGATATTTATAAACCCGTCAAATAAAATATCATATCAATCCTTTGCGTGGATCAAAACAACGTGGGATCCTTTGTGCAAAGGTTAAAATGATTAAGTGTCTTATACACGGAAAATACCTTAAAAATGGCATCTTAAGAACTGGTAAATAAAATGTCCCATCGTAAGACTGGTTTTGAGGGACTATTTAAATAGGACCTCCCACGGGATCCTCACAAGAGGCAATTTTAGGTATAAGGTGATGAACAGAAAAAATATCAACTAAAGGAAGGTTCATATATGTGATGGAACATGCGTCAGCGTATTATCGGTCCCGGAACGCCAGAGTAGACAAATGTATAGAAAAACAATAATTGACCGTTCACACTCAACCGATGATACTTTAGTGCATCAAAGAACGTTCGATGATACGCTCGACGCACTTTCCGTCAAATAATATGAAACTTTCCTAATACTTAATTTCATCATCATCATCAGCCGGAAGACGTCCACTGCTGAACATAGGCCTCCCCCTTAGACCGCCACGCCGAACGACAATTCAGCACATGCATCCATCGGTTGCCCGCGACTCTCACGATGTCGTCGGTCCACCTAGTGGGAGGCCTACCTACGCTGCGTTTTCAGGTCCGTGGTCGCCACTCGAGAACCTTTCTTCCCCATCGGTTGTCAGTTCTACGAGCGATGTGGCCCGCCCATTGCCACTTCAACTTGCAAATTTTACGAGCTATGTCGGTGACTCTGGTGCTTCGCCGAATATCCGTGTTCCGGATTTTATCCCGCAAAGAAACTCCGAGTATAGCTCTTTCCATTGCTCGTTGAGTGACTCATAGTTTCTCTAAAAGGCCAGCAGTCAAAGACCACGTTTCAGAGCCATATGTAATCACTGGCAACACACACTGGTTAAACACCCTTGTTTTGAGACACTGTGGGATTCTCGATGAGAAGATAATACTTAATTTAGTAACAGCAAATATCAGTGCTATTATATGCTACTAACACACGTATTAGCCGCAGTAGACGCTAGCTTTCCGAACATTCAATAAAAGAAAGACCCTGTAAATTGTGACCCGAGACAGAAATTCAAAATGACAGCATGAACCAACTGCAAAACGTGCATTTGAAGTTCGAAAACTCTATTATTCCTGCAATTTCTTCCCCTATAAAATCAAATATAAACACAAACAAATCCAAACAAAAGACTAGTATCCTCATTATAATTCAAGTAGCTTCTTTAATATGACATTACAAACAACGAGCGCGATATGTTTTCAGTACAATGATATTTATACTCTTAAGCGGATTGTGAGGCGACGAACTCAAGTATTATAGAAATATAGGAGACTGGTTTATGCCCACGGCTTTGCTTACTTAAAGCTTGATAATTTTCCAATAGAGTCTTGATGCTGAAAAGAGTTGTGGGCAACGACGATAATATATTACTAGACTCCGCATAACGATCTAAGGAACAAAAACTATTCTGTCAATTCACTGAGGAACTACGTAAGCGAGCGAGACGGGGTACTGCATTGTGATTGGCTAACGCAAGGTCTGTTCTGTCTCAAGTTAAGTTTACGGCTCACAAGAGTGGTCGAAATGGTCTTTTTTTCCTAATGTGTTGACAGACATCGGTCGCCTGTTATTAGGAGTCTAGTAATATATCGTCGTTGGTTATGGGAGATAGGACAGAGTAATCACGTAGTGAGTGTTAGATGGTACAGTCAGCATCAAAAGTTGATGACCACATTTAGATTTTCAAAATCGCTATACACCGTATTATACCTAAATTGCTCAACATGACAAGCGGCAAAAATGAATGATTATCATAAAAGGGCATAAGTAGGTGATCATCACTTTTCAAAAGTCGCTATACAAAGTTATAGTAAAAAAAGCTTAACATTCTTCGTCTCTAAAGTTTCTGAACAAATATTTGACTAAAATAGCATACCATCGTTTATCTCTAAAGTCCCTGAACAAAATGAAATGTTTTTGGGTTTAAATGCGGGTGTATGTTTTTTCGGTAGGTATGTGTGTTTGGTATCTATATAAAGTAAGTAGACACATGCACATGGAAATCACAACAGCTTAATTTATTTTTAACAAAATTAAATTAAATGATTCGATAAATCAGTACAGTTAATAACAATTATTTGTTTTTATTATTACGAGTAACTGTCATTTAATATCTAGACAGTCAAGCAAAGTTCAGGCCTGCAGCTCACAGTGTGTAATATTACACGAACCATTTGGAGCCACTTTAGAGCTCTTCTTTACTCAAAAACTATTTCACTAAGACTTCACAGAGACATTTGGCTCATATATTGAGACTATCGAGATACACGTGTTCCAAATTTTATAAACGTGTCTCAAACGGGTATTTATTTATTAACGTCGAAAAATTGTCATTTGTATGAGTGACCTATAGATCAAAAATATAATCCAGTTCCAGATGACCAAGAAAGTTTAAATTTGGCAGGCAGATAGGTAATTAGGTGAATACAAAGGAATAAACCAGAAACTGATAATTTTTTATCATCTTCTCTATATAAATATATAACAGAACAGGGTCGTAAGACTTGCCTACAGCCTAAACCACTAAACATAGATACTTGAATTTTGGACAGTAGTCGCAGTCTACTAAGACGGGTTTTTGCGAAAATCCTCCTCAAAGGGGGTGAAAAGGGGTGAAAACTTTTGTATGAAAAATCTGAGGAATAAGATTTTTCATACAAAAGGTTTATACATTTGAAACTTGTCATGAATATAAAAATAAGTAAATCTAAAAGATTGTCGCTAGTAGTTTTTAAAACTACCCTCCATTGGTGACCTAGACGATTATAAAATTTGTATAGGAAAATCATAACGCGCGGGCCGATCAATTAAATAATCAGTTGATCAAAAATAGTTAAACGCGTGTTTAAGGGTTTTTTTTCTTAAATCACTCCCCAAGCTGGTGAAAAGGGGTATTCAGGTTTTAAGGGAAGGATACTACTGCATGCTTCGATAAAAGCAAAGCTTGACCTGTATATTCTTTCAATCAATTAAAGGATGCGTATTAATCTGTTTTCGTTGTTTTCCTATCTTATTCGATCGGTTCAGAATCTAGAAACCATCTTTCTCTATTAGGTCATTGTTATTAATTTTCCCTAAAAAATAAGTGAAAATTATGTCCTTTTGAAAACCTAAAATCAACTGACGTGACATAAATGATGAAATGAAAAATTAGAAATTAGAGCCAAGTTCTAATATCACATTCATTTTCGTTTTTTAAAGAACTACACAGAGCCATAAAATTAAAAATGTGCTTGTCAAAGTCAAATCATTTATTCCAATTAGGCCATCAAAGAGGCACTTTTGAACGTCGATTATTAAAATTAAAGAAAATAGGAAGGGATAGGATTGATTCTACACCCATTCGCAAAGGTAGGTTGTATGATGAAGAATGGGCAAGAAACTCCATACTTACTCTTTTTCAAAAATGTTTAACAATGTTTTGAAATCACAAATTAAAAAACTTGCCACTTGAACACCCACTTCTAACATTTCTCATTCAAACTATGAAAAAAATACTAAATTATTTTGGAAAGTTACATTTTAAGTATTTACATCTATGTATTTTTATTACATGATTCAGTTTGGATAGGACAAGATTGGATTCATAACTCTGAAGATTTTTTGACAAAATGGCGTTCAGTGACCTTTGACAAGTAGTGTTCAGTTAATTTTTTACTTTAATGATGTTCATTCAATACTGGCCCCTATCTTGTTGAGCGATTTATGGGTGATATAATGTACAGTAATTTTGAAAATCTGAATGTGGTCATCGACTTTTGATGCTGACTGTACGCGACTTTGACAAAAACGTCCCAGAAAATGCTTTTCTTTTGTCGTCGTTAAATTATCAAACGGGTCCTCCCACCCAGGGCGGAACGGGAGGGATTGTCACACTTGTACTGACTAAAATCCACGGTGATCGTTCAATAGCCCTTTAGGATTCAGTGTCACGATTACCTGCTAAGACAGTCCGGTGACACTGGCAGGATTTGGCCCTCAGAGCCCTTAGGGGGGGGGGGGGGGGCGTCAGATTTTTGGCAGCTCTTTGAAGCACGTGTGGAACACGTCATGCCTTTGACCCGGGTATGGTTCATAATCCGACGGCGAGCCATTACTCACCGTCCGCAACCCAGAAAACGCTGGGTTGAAAATTTAGACATTTTTCTGTAAGGTTGACTTGGAGAAAACTGTTTAAACGATAGTTATGAAAAAAATATTAACCTAGTAACTGTTGTTGGACAATAATACGAGTAGTGCAATTAAAACCATTAATTGTTAATGGATACCTGAATACCTGAATGTCTTTCTAATTCGTTCCATATTTTTGATGCAAAATCAAAACAACCAACACAGTTTAAGCTGAAGAAAACTAGAAAACCTAGCAAGTTCACTAGTTTTCTCTTCCCGTTTATCTTTCTCATGTAGTTACTACTAAAGTGTAGGTGTACAGTTCTTGGCAACCGCTCGCAGTCGTAATGCACTGATGTGGCCTGAAGATGCCCGTCCTAGGTTAGTATAATGGCCGTCGAGACCGTAAACCAGTAAAATGGTTATAGTCGCTGATCGTAACTTTTATCGGCATGAGTTATTATTGTGGGTATTTAAAATAAAAGACAATAGTCGAATTTTGTTGACTATAATTTGTCTGATAAACGAGATTGTCGACTGTAGTATAAGTGGAAAATATTGATAAAAAAAAGATTTTCACAATTTATATCATTATCCTATTGTGAAAAATAATAATAATTAATGCAAAGGTAATTTATTTTTGCGGCCCTGAAATTGGAAAAAAAATTGAATTGGGAAAAATATTCATCAGTTTTTCCAGCGACAGTGAAATGCATTTTATAGCTAACTACTTCATTTTTATGAAAGAGAAAAATTCTCTCTAAACTAAAAATATCGTGCAAAGTTCTCTTAAGCTACTAGTCACGAATACCGGGGTCGCGGGACAGTCAGGTAACCGTGACCGGTACGTAAAAGGCGAGAGAATAGAGAAGAAGAAGAGAGAACACCGTGGATTTTAGTTAGTTGACAGTCCCTCTCGTCCAGCCCAGGGTTTTTTTTTATCGTGGTAAAATCATCAAATGAGTCGTCCCACCCCGGGCAGGGCGAGAAGGACTTGTACTGACTAAAATCTACGGTGTCATTCAATAGCCCTTTATGTTCCGTATAAGTCCCACGACCAGTCCAACCCTGGGTTGGGGACTCTTTTTAATGATTTTACACGCTAGAAAACAGCTATTAATTTAAAAAAAAATGGATCAATTTTCGGCACGATAGACGCAGAATAATTTGAAAACAGAATAAATTCTTTGCTCCTATATCTAACTTCCATATCCAACAGATGTTATAACATCGCTGCATTTCTCTTCAATTTCAATACAAACCGTCGATGTGTAGACAAGATACAATGTTCCGACCACATATCATACTAGTGCGCTCCGAACACTAACTCGGTTTTACGATCTAGGTACTCTTAGACATGGCTGTCATTCCTTCCCTATATTGTTGCAGGTTTACGGTTTCTGTTGCTACTGAGGTTATTGAAAACTTATAGGTTACCTGGTTGGTAACAAAATATCGTGTTTGTAAGCCTGAAAGAGTTGGGTAGAGGCTTATCATATTTTGTCAGATAACTAAGTTCCATGTAATGAAAGATGAACCTCCTAAAGTCACAGTTGTTGACCCTGTTTTTTTTTTGCGTGGTAAAATCATGAAATGAGTCCTCGGGCTGGGCGGGAGGTACTATCAGACTTGTACTGACTAAAATTCACGGTGTCCTTCAATAGCCCTTTACGTTTCGGGGTAACGGTAACGAGATAAATCCCGCAGTCAGGCTAATAACGCTCTTTGAGGCGCGCGTGGAACACAACGCGCCGTCAACCTTGGCATGGTCCATGATCGGACAGCGAGTTGCCCTTTACTCGCTGCCCGCATGTCCGCGGTGCGGTGCGATGCGCTGGCTGCGAGATCGACTGCTGCTCAACGTGTCGTGGGTAAGATCCCCACACAAATCCCCCAAAATGTTCCGGGTCTAGGTGTTTATGCATTTGAGTTTGTAAACGCACACAAGATACAGGAGACATTCCTAGTCGCGCAAAATGAATATCGCGATTTCCTTAAGGTCCACATTTTGTGGTATAAAAACACCCTTGTTTCTTAAATTCTCAACAAGAACAAGAAATAATCTTCATAGCATTTATTTCACATTACCAACCAGATAGTATTAAAAATGAATGCCTATGGCCAAGCGTGTTATTCCGTGTAACATGTACCTAGGTTTATTCCCAAGAAAAACCTTAATTTTGATAAGTGGACAGCTTACTGAATGTTGGAAAGTCGCCTAACGCAGAATATTTTTATATTTAAATGGGGTAAGATTTCTCAGAAGCTGACTGTACAAGTAATAACACCCACGGGCAACAATCGGTTTTGTGTCCAGTTACTCTTAAGCAAATTTTTGAAGGGTTTTTTTTGGAAAATGGCATGTCATACCATTGGAACGGAGACGGACTTTAAGTATGTAATAATAGATCTATAGGTATAAGGTCTTTAAAAAAAATCTACGAAGTATTATGAATAGGTACAGTATAGGTTCATTCAAGCATTTTTATAAAACTTATTAATGGATATGATCATCTTTTTAAAGGACAATTATGATTTAAAAAACATTCTATTCTGCTTATAGTAATGGTTTAATTGAAATAAATGATTTAAGTTTAATATCTACGTTAAAATATTCTTTAAAAATAGATTCTTCAAAAGTTCTTATTCATTCAAGTCATTTTCCAAATAATTTAATACTAGCTCTAGCCAAATGCTTTTTGAAAAATGAAATAAAAGTTTTCGAGTAAAATCTAATGAAAATAAAGTAATAATTTATTATCTTATTAATATCACATTTAAAATTTAGTCACACACCATATTTTCTCCAAGAAATATCCAAGAAAATAAAGTTTTATCATTTTAAATGTGAAATTGGAATGATATACTGAAAAATACGTCAAAGCCAATGAAAATGAGAATAGATATCATTTTCAAGATGCACGATTAAACGGTGGTTGAACCCTAACTTTTTTATTTAGTGAAAAAAATATGAATGGTATTGGCATTTCTATCGTGCACCTAGTGAATTTGAATAGACGGAATCGATTAGACTAGTCAAATTTAAAAATCAATCGAGTAGGTGAAAAGTTTAGCAATCATGATTTAACTTTTTTTTGGGTCGTATTTTTGAAAATACCTGGTAAGTTGTTTATTTTAGGTTATGCTTTCTCGACCTAAAAAACAACTTAGCAGTTTATTTACAAACAACAAACGAACGTCAAATTTTTACTGTAAGATTTTTAAAGGTATGCTTTCTACAACGTACTCACTGGTTTTCTCTACTAAACCTAAATGAAAAAAGTTAAAGCTTTCATCTAAGTTACCAAGCCAAAGACAAGGACGCTTTAAAAATACCAAGATATAATTATCCAGTCTCCAACCGTGTCTTCAGCTGACTAAAATCATTAAAACCTCCTAATGAAGCGTCTACTTCAGTATAAAATTAACAAACCTCATTAATATACCCGTGAACAGTCCAAAGATAACGTCTGAAACTGTTAACTGAAAAGCCTACTAAAATTAATAACACAATTGTCCTCATTAAGCCTCTGTGTTTTAAGTAACAGACACCTTCACATAACTGGGTACGCACCAGTAACAAGATTCGAAGTAGAAAATAATGCAGAAAAACAACTCTATAAAGGTTTCTCTGTATTTTTAGGAACAATCGAGATGTAATTTATCATTGCTCCAAAAAAAAAATGTTTATAATATTCCACAACTATCACACAACGCCATCTAGTCTCAAGCTAAGCAGAGCTTGTGTTATGGGTACTAGACAACTGATAAACATACCTATATATTTATAAATACATACATATTATAGATAAATTACACCCAGACACAGAACAAATGATCGAGCTCATCACACAAACATTTGTCCTGGGTGGGAATCGGACCCACGACCTCTGGCATAGCAGTCAGGATCACTAACCACTAGACCAACAGGCCAGTAAGTTATTCATCAACTGAGAGTAGGTCAACATAGAAAAAGTTTCGCTGTCCACCAGCGGGGGACAACTGGGGATGGACATCGGGAATCATCGAACTTTTTTGGGTGTTTTTTTTATTTAGCTATAGGCTGGCGTTTGCCACTATCTCGTCTAATGTAAAAATCCCACCATAATATTCTCAAACCATTGTAAAGCTCCTGAAAGCTAAAATCAACAGTGGTGACCACCAGAATAGCCGAAACAATGAAGCAAGACGTGTACCGGAGAATGAATATAACTGTGTTGGATCCTGCAACGAATGTAATCACTCAAAATTGGCTGATGGTAAGCCATGTAGGAATTAGAGGCACGCGGGATTATCTTCTCCGCTAATACCCAAACAGCATTTAGGGAAATAATCAACTTATTGTTTTTTGGTAGGTCCTTTAATTGCGTCAATTGCATGATTGGTCAGTGTGAGCTGCTTAGCCAGTAGCCTATTCGCCTTTATCATTTTAAAAAGTTGCACTCTAATTCAAGCAACAATAAGTAAGCACTTGCAGCAGGCCTTCATAAAACAAAAGTGCTTACTTATGGCGTATAACAAAATGGACCTTCGGTAATTATTACCCTTTGTGGCTGTGGCCATAAACTGAGGGCAACAATATAAGCAGCGACTAAGTAGGTGTCGTAAAACAGAGCAATTGTACGTTTAGATACTGACAGTTATTTTGCTTAATGAAGCTTTGTTGCACTCGGTAGAGGTTGAAACGGAAGTTGGGACGGACAAAGAAAAATTACGTTTCAAAAAGTGTGGTATTAAGTATGTGGTTTTATTAGACGGGTAACATTATTTTGGTGGTGACTTTTAACAAAGTTAAAATATAGTCCATCTTTTGTAAAAGAAATAGGTAATACGAGGAAATAGGAGGAATATAAGAACAGTACCCTCAGCACGAGTTTGCAGTAAATGAAACGTAAAGTAAACTGGAACTTTGACACTTTCAAATTGACAATTTTCAAGGAAAAAATGGAACAGCGCCTCTGGTGTGCAAAGAAGGAACAAATTTTTTCCTTAAAATATGTCAATTTGAAATTGTCAAAGTTGCAGTTTACTTTACGTCTCAAATACTGAAAACTCGTGCTGACGGTACAGGCTTAAGGTACGACTGCGGAGCCTCAGTACAAACGATGGCTAACCTCCTCGCGTCTTTGCTCTGAGTAATTTTTTCTGCACTTTATGGGACCTGTCTGAGGCCACCACCAGCACTGTGAAAGTGGCAGAGTTTTGGTCAAAGGTAAGCAAAATAAATCATCAACATGACGAAGAGGAAGTTGCAGGCTTAAGAAGCAAGGTGAACTGGTGATGCAAGGAGGTGAAGACTCATACTCGTGCTATCAGCAAATTGTCGTAGTTTCTATAGAGCAACATCCGCGGGATTGCAGGACTGTCTTTAACCATAGTACTGGATGCCAAAAGACAACATAAGGAATAGGGTTGATTTTTTAGTCTATAAGAGTCTGGCAGTTCCTTCTCCCTTAGTTCTTGCAGAATCTTCATGTGTCCTTCCGCTCCACCCAAGGCGAGAGGACACATTTGAAATTACCACCAAAAGAAAAGTCCTGAATGAAGAAGGCAAACGTAACTTTTTGCATTGTATTATGCTATTTATCACTTACTCTATTAACATTTGTTAGCTAATGATGTTGATAAAACAGAAACTAAATAAAAAAATATTAAATCACTCGAGAGCCAATATATGTATACGCATGTTTATGTTCACATTTTACGGTGCAAAGTTTATTTACCAATTCACCAACCCAAAACGTTTAAAGAATCTCACAGCAAAGCACACAAAAGACACAGACACGCAAAAACTAGTTTCATTACTATATCTTTTGGCAGCGCTGTCGACAAAAAACAATATCTTTCTTTTATGCGCTCACGAACCTCCCCCAAATGGCAGTTAGTGCCGTATTTCTTAAACTTAAGATTCTAACACAAGTCTAGACCGTCGTAAGGCTTCAACCTTCACATAATAAGCCCTGTTGTTTCCATACAAAGTAACTATTCCCCCAGCAAAGATGGGACCGGCTTACGGTTGAATAAACAATATTAATATAAGCATACATAAGCTTTGCCATTCTTAGCTCATAAAAATGGGATATTTCCCTACTAAACCATTCCATAAACACGAAGTCTCAGCTTGATATTTTGCTGTCGACACAACCCTTATTTTTTACGCGTTTGAATTCAATTTTCCTTGGCTTGGCAAAATGTATTTAGATACTACGTAACGTCTCTTAATTCTGCTATAAAAGTATAGAGCACTTTAGTTTATTGCAATCTAAAGTTAATAAGAGAGGGGAAGAGTGCCTTTTTGGGGATTATATAATGTGCCTTTTTTAATCCTTGTATAACAATGGAGGTAATCCCCTGAAGATGACGGTACTTGGGAAGGTATCGAATTAAGAATGTTCTATATTAGTCGTTTGTAACCGTTTTCATGATTTTTCATCTAAGGACGAAAAAGTTTTTAGGAGACTTTGGTTCGTTTTAAAATTCTCTTGTTTTTTGGAATAAAGAATCTTGTAGGAAGTATTAATGACCCGTTAGATTAAACATTAGTCTTCTTTAACAAGATGACTGATTTGACAAAAAAAAACTCTCCCCGTTTCTTTCTCCCATCCGGATATCCCTTGCAAGGCTGCGGTGCCCTTGTAAGATAGTCCGGATGATCATTGGTACGCTGTGGTACAACAGGGTTGTTTATTGTATTAATGACGTTGCTTCATTTAGTTTAAACTTCTCATAGCACTATGTCTCCTGGGTTTTTTTGCTTCCATTAATACGATAACAACTACTTTTCCAAACTTCTAGAGGTTCATCCAGGGCCATTACACCATAAGGCTACATGGCATCAGAAGGCTAAGAAATCTCACAAGTGGTGATTGGCCTCATCAGGACCACCTAGTTCGCGATCCTTTGAGACTTTGGTTCAATCCAACATTTAATTTGTATTCGTGTAACCATTGTGCACCGATGGGTGCACAATGGATTCAGTCAGTCTCATCTTGGCTTCTAAGTTAGTTTAGAGGCTAAGATCAAAGCCATTTAAAATCAAGTCCGAAAAGAGTTTTAAACACAAAATTGAAATAAAATTTTACAATCAACCTGAATTCTCTAAAACACTCAACGAAGGATCGTAGAGAATACCGTACATAGAGTAAAATACAGGAAGAGGATTAAATAAAAACACGAGCATGAGAGCCTCCCCAGCTCCGGAAGTTTGGGCGGAAGCCAAATTTCATCTTATAAGCTCATTTCACTTGATTACTTCGTTGCTGAACCAAAAGAGATATCATTTTAATGTCGTAATAGATGTTTTACTTGGTAAGTGTTATGTTCAAGTTTTTGATGTTGGAATATTGATGGGGAATAGTTTTTGAATGATCTGCTTTTGTTTGTGGCTGACTTTTTGGTTCCTCTGTTACAAATAACATTATTTTCTTACTTAACACAAAATCAGGGCTATTGAAAGACACCGTGGATTATATCATAGTCAGTACGAGCCTGACAGTCCCACCCGCTCTGCCCTGGGTTGGAGAAGTTATTTGATGATTTTACCACACTAAAGTAAAAATTAAATCTATTCACATGGTCGCGGGATAATGTAGTCGTTATGGATAGTTAAGAACGCATATCTTAACTTTACTTTCTTTTTCTGTACTGATACCCATATCCGAGTGTCTCCACACAGAGCGAGCACGGTTAGTGTTGATAACCCTATGCTTCGCGAGGCTGCTCGCATTGTGTGAAAGCATCTATTGTCTAAAGTCTAGACATTTTAACTACAGTGGTAACCATAATATGTAGATCAACAATAATTCCTTTTGTTTCGCAAACATTATTTATTTTATTATAACGCCTTTTCCTCAACGTTGGTTACTCTATTTCCTATAAGCTAGACCACAAAAAGAATAACTGGGATTTCAAACTAAAAGGCCATGTTTAGCGGAGAAAAGGAAACATTTCTATTCAAACCTTTGCGGAATCATTTCTATGGTATTACTGGTAGTCTAAGGTCTGACACTGATTCAGCGGTTAAACCGCTGAAGATTGAAGTTGTTAAAAAACGCTGAACTTGAAAAAAGTGAAAGTAAGTCTGTTTTTAATCACTCTAGTATGCGGGTCCTCTCGTAGGTTTCTAAAATTATAACTTTCCTTTATAAATATCTATACCTAAAGTAAATGGTAAAATTGAGATAGCTTCTCATTCGTGTACGACGTTTCTTCATTTCCCATTTAATAAACGCCGTAAAAATTTCAAGTAAGCTGCACATAAGATAGTCCATAAAATAATAATAAATACGGAAATCTTGTGATAAAACCTCGGGTAATAACTTCACTAGGTGAAAAAGTTACTGTGATTATCTCAATTTGGACAAGACAGCGGTTTTTCAATAGTTTTCGCGCTGGGTGTGTACAGAGCCTAATGCCTTTATTTGTTACACGCTAACAGTAGTTTTGTAGGGAAATGTTTGCTTACAAAGGAATAAAATGTAAGATAAATATAATTGATTCTCTTTAGTTCTGTTTGTTATAAATGTTAAAACAATACTTGAGATCTTTATACTTTGTAGATAAAAATAGTTACTGCGTGGCGAGCGACAGAAGTAAATCTTTTTATTGAAAAAAATAATTGTTACCTTAGTTTTTCTTTCATTCATTTTATAAATATTTGAAAAATAAAATATCTGGTGCCCAAAATCTCTTAGAGGTTTAAAATAAACGGGATCTTTGACGTTGATCTGATATAGAGAATTAGTCCCTCGTTCGTACACTATAGAGGCGCTTTTCCATTTTCCATTAGACGCGGCCACACTGAGAAAGCAGCCTCGCTAAGCAGTTTCCTCGCGCGGCAAACTCCTCGCGAAGCTGCTCGCTCTTTGCTGTTGAATTGGTGCTTAAGCCTCAGTTATTATTATACATCATTATGCATTTAGTATTAGTAGGTATTTATTTAAGTTTTATTAGAAGTCCTTTGTAAGGAAACATTTCCCTACAACACTACTTTAGGTCTTTGTTGTCTGTCAAAGAAATGGACAGGCCGTTGCAATTGCGAGAAAATTTAAATGAGCCCGTCACAGAATTGGCGAGAATTCCACCGCGAGAAGTCCCTTCCAATCCACCCACTGCGAATGGAGATATTTCATAATTTTCCACCCAAAACCTGCCACAGGATTCGATATGACATACAACAAGATAACACCAAGTCTTGTCGATAAATGCTATGCTCAAAATAAGTTAGTAAAAATTAACCGCCTTCAAAAACAACCACAAAAAAGGGTAAAATAACCTACAAAATAACTTTTCTTTCGGAAGTCGGTGGCTTTGTTTTATTATTTCGATGTCTTTTTGCCACCGACTTCCGAAAGAAAAGTTATTTTGTAGGTTATTTTACCCTTTTTTGTGGTTGTTTTTGAAGGCGGTTAATTTTTTTTTGAAAAAAGTTTTTATTTTACTCTTTTTAGTTTAATTAGGTATTCAACCCAAATTCTTGGCAAATACATCATTTTCTTACATGTGCACTAGAATTTTGTAATCCGTAGCACCGGTATTAACATCGCCCATGTTGTGTACATAAAAGAAAATTCCAATAAAATTCCCTATCTCAAAAAATGCTGAACAGAGTTCGATGAAACTTGCAGTATTCCCTAAGGTGAACGATGCCTAGTACAACAAAAAAACAATTTTGAAAATCGGTCCACAATTGGCGAAGTAATCGCGTAACAAACACGCAAAAAGTAAAGATCATCATGTCGTCCAAGTAGGCAAAATTAATAAAAATGCTCACAAAATAAAAAGTACTGAACCAAATTTGATGAAATTTTTATGGGACCAAACTGCAAGTATCCTGCATCGAACAAAAAAAGAACCACACTAATCGGACTAGAAACCTCGGAGTAATCGATGTACATACATAAAAAAAAAAAAAAACATACCGACCGAATTGAGAACCTCCTCCTTTTTTTGAAGTCGGTTAAAAACTGTGATGAGGTGACTCACATCTACAGTGCTATTCTCTATAAACACAGCCTTGAAACAGCGTGGATGCAGCGCTCTTCCTACACATTCGGACGATATGAGCCGTATTGTCGAAGAACGCATGGTAGAGTCCAGCGATGATATTTGTTAAAAAGAATAGCTTAGCAGTGCTGTATTTATTTCATCTCTTATAAAAAAAAAATTAAAAATTTAAAAAACCCCCGACACAAAAACCAAGTTCCCTTTAAAAAGTAAAAAATAATAAAAATTCGTCGCGTTGGGGGACTGCTCCAAAGTATTCATCATCTCCTGTTTTTTTGCAGTCCCCCAACGCGACGAATTTTTATTATTTTTTACTTTTTAAAGGGAACTTGGTTTTTGTGTCGGGGGTTTTTTAAATTTTTAATTTATTTTTTATTTTATACTTTTTATAGGTACATACTTATATATATATTTTTTTTTTTTAGCTAAGAGTACTGCCGATTAAGTCATCAATATTCCCTTTCAGTACGCTTTCATTGGATACCCAACTCAAGTATATTTGCAGACCGTCGGTTACCTTTCCCCACTTTCACCCCCATAACTTCTAAACGGCTCAACCGATTTTCATCAAACATATTGTCTAAGAACACTAGCAGGTAAGTCAACTTTCATACAAAAAAAACTAAATTGAAATCGCTTCATCCGTTCGGGCTCTATGATGCCACAGACAGACAGACAGACCGACAGACAGACAGACACGTCAAACTTATAACACCCCTCTTTTTCTGTCGGGGGTTAAAAACAACTCCTAAAAATACTTTACACTCCACAACAAATTCACGCCAAAATTCCTTTTCGCAGAATCAACACAACTAAAACCGAAATTCAGCAATTCGTGTCAAACAACGAGACTGGACTAAAACCAAATAAATTAATGCTAAAATCTAACCGTTTCGAGTAAACTCAGCGTTCTTAACATCTAGTATCGAGTTACAATCTAAGTAACTACAGATTGCTCTGTTTCAACTGAAACAGACTGATGAACATGAAATACACGGAGATAGAATGCTAGATGTGGCTGTGAGCAGGCTAGTTTTTTTTTTTTTAAAGGTGACTTCATAGAATTCCTCCTGCATCGTTGGTTCATGGACAAACACTTACAACCTGGAATAACTACTTACCTTACAAATATTTGTTTATTGAGGAAAACGATACCGCAATACGCCGCATAACGGCCAACTGATCAGCCAATACGCCATCCATGACTAAACGGTTTTGATTATCTCGGTATTTAAGTAGCAAGATTTTTTAGAGGCCAGCATGTCAACCTATACAAAAATCTTCGTGATGACTTTGCTGAGTTTTCCCCGGTAAATTTCACACAATCGTGTCGTTTGCGAGGACTCTCTAGGCTACGACGACCGTTTTTCGGCCCTCACTGGGTGTCAGCTCTGGCCCATCGATGCTGATGCATTCTTAAGACATTACCTCAAAACCCTTCTTCTTATTAGAAGTCATTGTCACACTTAAATTATAACGCTGACTAACCTAACCATTATACTAGGTACCTATTTAGCTCGAGGAACTACTGAAGATGGGCTACTATAGTACTTTCAAAATGCTATTATGTCTTCTCACTGTCACTGTAGGTCTAGTGGTTAGTGACCCTGACTGCTATGCCGGGGGTCATATCTTCCCAACCAGGACAAATGTTTGTCTGATGAGCATGATCATTAAATGATCATGCTCATCAGACAAACATTTGTCGATAAATTACACCCAGACCCAGAACAAATTTTGTTCTGGGTCTGGGTGTAATTTATCTATAACATGTATGTATGTAGAAATATATAAGTATGTTTATCAGTTGTTTAGTACCCGTAACACAATCTCTGCTTAAGCTTGGAACTAGAATGCGTTGTGTGATCGTTGTGGAATATTGTATTGTATTATTTATTTTTGTACGATTCAAAAGTACTTTGATTTTGATTACTAACATTTATGTTGTTAAAAGTCCTGTACCACATCCAGTAACCCGAATTCAAAGTACTCAGTAGCACAAGCTTCGACCGCGGTTACCCAACGCCTGACGTTTTGCCCAGCCGTTAGTAGAATTGTGGAGACTACCGAATTTGCCAGAAAACGGACTTGAACCGGTCTGATTGGGTCTTTGTCGACCCTTCCTGCTACATCTGAATACGTAATCAGCTGGTAAATAAGTAATTTTCAATTATAAGTAAGGTTTTCGTGAATTATGTAAGTGAGTTTGTACTGAAGGTTATTTGAAGTGTCAAGAGAAATTATTTGACATTGTCGTTTTTTGTTAGCAGTTTTTGAGAATACGAAGCCTCGGGCAAATGTTCGGTAAAAAATAAAACAGAGGTCAAAGTATTTAAATCTAAATGTTCCACAATAGAAGTCATCAAAAGGGGGTGAAACTCATTTCAGCCTAAACAAACGAACATCCCCAAAAAATATTTCAATTTAACGTGAAAAAATAGAAAAAAAATATTAAGAAAAAATAGAAGAAACGAAGCAAATAAAAACATTCATTACGAAACATGTCCCCAAACAAACGAGACGGATCCCAATTTTCTTGGGGACCAAGTTGGGGTCTAAAATAAATAAATAGAAGACCAATCACGGTTAATGTAAACAAGGGTGCAACGGTAAATGGAACTTCTGTGAAGCGAGAAATTATGAGGACGTGGTGACATCAAAAAATGAGGTAAACGAAAAACTTGAGGTCGTTTTCTATTACAATGTCTATAGGTACAGACTATAGGTAGGTATTCTGTTTATCTAGGGACCTGATAAAAATAATTTATATTTGTAAAAAAAAATCTCTCTAGTGTATTAAAATAACTCGCTGTCCGACCATGGACCAATACCCGGGCCGACGGCGCGTCGTGTCTCACGCGCGCCTCAAAGAGCGTCAGCAAAATGACGGGGCCCCCTCAAAGAGGGCCAAAGCCTGCTGGGGTCGCGGGACTTATTTCCAGCACCGTGACCCCGGAACATAAAGGGCTATTGAAGGACACCGTGGATTTTAGTCAGTACAAGTCTGACAGTAAGGGGTGGGATGCTTCATTTGATGATTTTAAACCACGATTATAAAAAAAAGTGATTTAATACTGCCTTGTTCCTTCCCATACTCTTTGAGTTTCGGGGCTTTAGTAACCTCAAGACAGTTTCGCGACCTCAACAGGCATTCGGTTCTATGAAGCCCTAGAAGAAGGTCGACGAACGCCCCGTCAGTTTCCTGAAAGCTCCTTCAGGCACTTCTGAAAATCCGTTGATTTTATGATTTCACTCCTAAAACACTGATCCAATCATTCTGAAATTTTCCAATTTCCATTATACGTAGCCAGGTACACAAAAACAGATATTAGGTAAAAAATTACTGTTAACATATCGCCAATTTGAAAACTTTAAACTAACTCAAGCTAAAACTAGTTAATCAATAAACAAACAAGTCCATAAGCTGTAGAGCTAGCCAGTCGGATTAATTTAGAAGTATTTGTATCATTTAGTCTAAATCAGAAAGTAAGTCTCTAAACTAGGACGTAAATTATTTAATCTCGGTTTTAACCAAAATAAACGTTTGCCCGAAACTTCGGAGCGAAACAGCTAAATTAGTTATGAGTGCCTAAAATAAAATGGACGTAAAGTTTTTTGAAGTTGTTGAAATAGATAAATCGATTATGAAGTTTTAATGGACGGATTTTTTGCAAGATTTAATTCAGTTTAAAAGAATTTCGAATCGAATAAAAACTATTTTTTATCCGATAGATTACATTTCGTCGCCATTGGTTCGTTAAAATTTATGATACCTACTTAAAAATAAAATGCGACCACAATGTTAAGGTATGTCTTTTTATCTATTTTTCTTAAAAATAATCTATCTTTATTAAACTTCATCGTCTTAAAACAAATACATTTTTTTAAACATAAAAATCAACCAATCTATACATATAATAAAACTGTAGAAAAATCGTTTTTGTACATCAAAATAAAGTCCAAAAAAAATAGCTAGGGTGTTAAAAGACAACCAATAGGACCCATTTCTAACATTTTTAGAATTTTTGTCTGTTTGTCGGTTTGTCTGTTTGTCTGTTTGTATGTTTATATGTCCGGGCATCACGTAAAATGTACGACTTCAACGTAAATAACTTATATACACAATGATTTAGCGTAACTTGAGGTAACATTTAGATTTTGTTTCATTGCAATCGGTTCAGTCTATCAAAAGTTATTCGAATTTAAAGTGTTTCAGAAGTAAAATTACGGTCAGTTCACACCAAGACGCATAGTTCAGTAGCGCGATCTAGCTTCGAATAGAAAAACTACATACGTATTCAAATAATTCATCTAATGATGATGATAGGATGGGATAGGATGGGACATGTTGGGACAGGATGGGGCAGGATGGGACAGGATGGGTCAGGATGGGACAGGATGGGGCAGGATGGGACAGGATGGGACAGGATGGGACACGATGGGACACGATGGGACACGATGGCACACGATGGGACGTGATGGGACACGATGGGACACAATGGGACACGATGGGATACGGTGGGATACAATGAGATACGGTGGTAGTGCATAGTATAGAATCATTTATTCACTCTTCAATCTTACAAATAGAAATAAATAAAAATCTATTTTATTTGTTTTGGAGTTCTAACTCTTTTTACCCGACTACGGCAAAGCCAAAAGGAGGGTTATGATTTTGTTTTCGTTTTGTAGAACATGTTTATGTAGACGCGAAAAAAAATGATTGAAGCTTGAACTTGAAATCCTATTATCGATATTTTTTAATCAATTACTTAAATGAGTTTTTTCTCCATACAAAACTTCATTTATTTGCTTAATCAATATTGATAATGCAAACCGATAAACAAACTTTCTAATCCAGTAGCAATTGAATGGTTCTGCCTATGAACAACAGAGGGCGTTTATAATGTACGGATGGGCGATTATTATGAGTAAATGACACAACGAATGCTGATACAATACTGCCTTTATTATGGAAGAACACTAGTTTATATGGTTACATTGATATTATCTCCTTCTCATCTCCTCCCTTACACTAAAATAAAATAAAAGTTACAGTTTTATTTTATTGTTTGAATAATTATAATTATGATTAAGCAGTTTTGATGACACAAATACAAAATAAACTTTGAAAGTTTAGTCTAAAACTTATAAAATATAGATATAAGACGGTATCGTAGTGTTAATAGCCGTTTTATTTTTGATTACACGATTACTATACGAATACACAATAGATACCACATTATAATCACGCACTGATATAGGTATAATGAATACGATTTTAATCACGCACTGAAAAATATATGGTCGCGCACTATTCTTCGAAATCGCTGGGCTTTAAGCTCTTCAAATGATGTCCTCAGTGTCCTTCTTGTAGCCTCTGGCATTCGTCCGCATCTCCTTTTCTACTTCGGCTCGACGTCTCCACATAGAATATCGTAGTCTGTCCTTTCTGATCTCATTACCTATCCATTTGTGGTGGCAATTCTTGTAAATTCTGAACACACCATAAAAAAACGCCAACGACGCTATAAGGAGTACCACGATTAAGATGATGTTGGTCGTGCTGGCATGCACCGTCAGCTGCCGGATATCAGCGCTGTTACTTCCACCTGCTGCGTTTTGAGGGACTATAATTTCTTCTTTTGAGTTAGTTGTACCCATTTTGAGATTGTAGCACAAAGTATTCACAACATGAAATAGTGATCGCACCAAGTCCCGGTAAAAGACTAGTCTCGTTACGATACATTGTGACACCAGTTGTCCCGTTTTGGTCAAAAGAATGTAAATATACGCTGGTCGCGTTTACTTGTCACGGTCGCCATGTACGGATGGGCGATTATTATGAGTAAATGACACAACGAATGCTGATACAATACTGCCTTTATTATGGAAGAACACTAGTTTATATGGTTACATTGATATTATCTCCTTCTCAATAACAATTAAGTCAAATTTTCTACGATGATTCTAAATGCAGGGTTTAGAAAAACTTGGCGTGGTGATTTACGTACGCATATTTATGTACGCTCCAGAATGATGGTTCACAGCAAATGTTGTTAATAAAGAAAAACTAGCTTATATAAAGTACCTAATAAAATAATATTTTTGTGTCGGTTGGAGGATTCAACAGCGTTTCGCACAAAAAAATACATGAGTGAATTTCAACAGGTCCTATAAAATCTTCATTTCCGTGGTTTTTTTTATCTTAAGCTTTTTTTTAAAAAAGAAACGCTCTTATTAAAGTTTTTGATAATTTATATATTCTTGCTTAATGTCTAGCAGATAACCTAAAAAACTAACGAGATATAAGGATTTAAAAAATTCGTGCCACGGCGATGAAACATGCGTGCACGGCAATGAAACAAGCGCCCACGGCAATGAAAGAACTGTGGCATGACAATGAAAGAATCAATCAACGATGAGTATAATATATGTTAAAATTAGAACTACAATTATATTCAAACTGATTGGCAGACTTTGACAAAATAATATTATGCATCATACCGACATTTGAAATTTAAAAAAAAAATCGTCTTGTACATGTTTATTTTCAAGCCCATAGCCCACCCATTGTGAAAATCAGTCGAGGCCATCAAGCATCATGTTAAGTTCCTCCATCGACTTGCCATGACTATGATGTCGTCGGCAAATCGAAGGTGAGTGATGTATTCACCGTTGATGTTGATGCTAAGTCCTTGTCATTCCAGGAGCTTGAAGGCGTCTTCCATTGTGGCAGTAAACAGTTTCAGGGAGATAACATCCTTCTTACGCCTCTTCTCAGTGGAAACACCTTCGTGCTCTGCTCCTGTACTCGAACCGACATGGTGGCGTTATCATACAAACACTTCAACACTTTGATGTACCGATAGTCAATACGGCATCGCTGTAGTGACTCAAGTACCACCCATGTTTCCACCGATACGATGGCTTTCTCATAGTCCACAAACGCTTAGCATAATGGCAAGTTATACTCTTCGGTCTTCTGTATAACTTGCCGCAGCGTATGGTGTGGTGTATGGTACTATAGCCTCTTCGGAAACCGGCTTGTTCGGGAGGCTAGAAGTCATCAAGTCTGACAATCATGACTCAGAAGCATGATGGTTCTTCAATAGGCTGTTATCAACTTTTTTTAAGAAAAGCACCACTTCACCTTTGCTCCATGCTTCAGGCGTTTTGCCCTAGAACAGGACGGTATTAGTGAGCTTCTGGAGGACTTTAAGTACCGGTATTCCACCCGCTTCCAGAAGCTCTGAAGTGACTTAGATATACGTCTATTTAGCTGCTTATATGACTTCGCGTCATTGGAAGACTGCAACTGTAGCAAACCTCGTTCAGACATGAGGTTTAAGGTTTGCTCGGTCAATAAGTTCTCAGGGAAAGCAAAGCGATTAGAAAGCTGGAGTTGATTTCGGGGTTCTGAATATGGGACCGAGTAGGTGGGAGCGTAGACTGCATCAGGCTGGACCTTTCAAATCAAATCTAAAGAGAGACCAGAGAGAAACAATCTAGAGTTAACTTGACGAGTTTTGTACTGTCAGTAATCGGTACCTGAATCGCAGGTGACAAAAGATGTTTTCTTTGCCTAATCAAACCATGGCGATGAAAACACAAGTCACGGAAATGAAATACCTGGCCACGGCAATGAAACTAAATTGTTTTACAAGGCATGGCAATGACATTTTTTTAATTGCCATGTCTTTTTTTTCATTTCCATAGCAAATTTCGGCCACGGAAACCACGGCAATGAAAACACGTCGATGAAAATCAAGGCAAAAAATATAAATAACAAAAAATCTATTAATTATTCGAAGAAATAAGCACCTCACAAATGAACATATGAGGAATGGTGTTCTATCGAATGCTTACTCATGAAGATAAACTTATTCAAATATCAGTTATATCTATCCACGGCGATGAAAGAAATTTTTTCCAGTAACATAAAAATTGATTATTTAAATTTATGGTGCGAAAACGCAGGCACGTGTGTACTTCCTTTCACGTTGAGCATTTAGGCAGCACTAATATGCAACGTTTAGCATATCGGTAGGGGGGAAGAAAGTAGTAGATAAAACAATATCCTTGAACATGATTAGGACACGGCGATGAAGGGTAGTTCTGGGACAAGTGATTTTTTATTAACCATTCGTTGTTTTGTTTAAATATTTGAATAAATGTATTCTGTAGCAATACTTTAACTATTCATGTATCAAATAAAACGAGGTTTTAGTATAAATAACCAATAGATTTTTATCAATGTGGAATAATACACAACAAGGTGAAGTGTGGACAAACACGGCAATGAAAGATTTCGAGGTTTAATATTTTTTTTTGGAATATCCATTAATCCAATTAAATAAACATTTAGTGCTACACATAGATTACTATTTCACCTACCCGGAAAAAAAATTGAGAACGTTATAACTATGTTTTTTAGTACCGATTTCATTGATGCCACGCAATTTTCGGTCCCGGGAAATTCACTCACATTGGTAATTTCCGACATCCACGCGAACGAAGTCGCGGGCACAGCTAGTATAAAATATTCTGATACACCACTAAAAAGATTTTTGTTTTTTTTTTCATGGTTTTTTTTTTTAAATTTTTTTCTATAATTATTTTTATAGATGCTCCTTATTGATGCTATGAAAAAATATTCACTATAGTTATAATTCCCAGGACAAACAGCCCTCCACACTACCAACTTACCTAGCAAATCATTTGCTTAACCTATAGGCTTTTCAACTAAACTTTTAATGAACCTTCTGCAGGAACCCTCCTCTATGCAGCTAGCCTCCTCCCTAGGGCATCGGGAGTGCAAACAAGCTGCAGCCCAGGTAAGTATTAACATCTCTTTGTGGGGCCCCGCCAACTTCGCCCTTTACAAAACTGTATCAGCCGAGCTTATCGTAAAGGCATCGTGGAGGTAATGAAGTTCCAAACCGTGTGTTTATAAGTTTGAGCTCTGTTGAGTGGGTATTAATGAATAATTTTGTTTGTTGGTGGCAATGTGTGTTGGGTGAAAATGTTTGATCTGATTTGTGATCTGGGTTTTTGATATAGCATAGTTAATAGAACCTGAAATTTGGCATTTTCTATGTTCATCAAACTTGACTTTAACAAAAATAAAATAATTGTAGCAAGCAGGATTCGAACCTGCGATCTCCTAATCCAGTGCATCTGACGTTCATACCAAACTGAGCCCCCACGATTTTCCTTCTCTACGTCTAATGGTCGAGGGTTCAAATCCTACTCGAAGTCGAATTTTTGTTTTCACAGAAAATCTTTGAAATTCTCAATTTGTTTTTTTGAAAACCCTGTTACGTAGTTTCTATTTCAAAGCATTCAAACCTCGTAATTTGATACATGGGTTTCCTTGAAACAGCGACAAAAGGTCACCACCGACCACGAAAGCGATGGTGGACAGAACTTGGAAGTCTTCCTTTAGACACAAGCTAATTAGTATTAATAACTACCTAAATAACAATAATCCCGACAAGGAACCATGACGTCATAAAGCGAGAATTGGTAGTTCCACTGAGGGAACAAGATAGCGCTAGACGAATTGTACAGCTGTGTCTCTTTCCCTTAGACGAACTACATCGCTTTAAGGCGTCATGGTACGCCACCAGTACATCTCTATAAAATGCACAATTTCAAACCTTCTTGACTAAAACTTAAAATTTCAACCCGGACGGACTTGAAATTCTTACACTCCCACTCAAAACAATTCCGCCCCTTCCTCCTTTAAAAGATGAACAATACCGATATTTCCACACTATTTACAAGAAGTACACACGGTAATCATCGATCAGAAACGTTAAGACGTTGTCGGGCAGCCGTAGGGCTCCATAGAGCGTGCCCCATAAATAATACCATGACGCGACGTACCGTGAACCGACTGAAATATAGACGCAATAAAGACCGCTATGTGAACAGCAACATACTATGTTGCGAGCAATCGGGAACTATCAGGCGTTTTGTGAAACAGCAGGATTTAAAAAAAAATGGTAAAATTCTGGAATTTGTTGCACTGATGAAACTTCAAAGCATTAGTATTTCGTAGCTCAACTTATCATCAGCAGTCTAGCCTTTTCCCAACTATGTTGAGGTCGGCATCCAGTCTTACCAGAGGCAGCTGAATTTCCCTATTTTACACTGAGCAACTGCTCTGACCTCGCCAACCCTATAACTAGGTAAGATCTGTAACTAGAGAACATCTCGTAAGAATGATTGTCAGATTTTCGAGCTTCTGACTAATAGTACCTGAGTATATGTCATATATCTTCGAATGCCAGCCAGGATCAAAGGCTTTAATTGCTTTCTAAGACGAGGAGAACGTTCGCTACAGTGAATGGTCACCCATCCACAAACCAGCCTTGGGAATCGCGTCTTATTCTTGAAGATCACCCTGTGCGGTTGCTAATAATCAGCAACAAGCTCTTTCGCGAACTAAACATTCACACAGTGCTATTCTCTAAGACCTAGCATTAAAACAGTTTGTCTATATGATTAAGAACTGTATGTTCTAAAGCATAAAGTAAAAAAAAATACAAACTGTACTTTGCTAGTAGTAACACACTTGAAGTTTCTGTAGAATCTCACCTGTAAGGTTAGTATAAATGTTCTATGATGGTGTCCCTTTCTGGCTTTGCCACTCAAATAATGTTCATTTGTGAATATACATATAACTCAACTCATGATTCAGCTAGTTCCTTAGCAGAACTTATTAACAATGCATACAGCTGTGTAACTTCTGAACCCCTACGGGACATCCAATTTCTGCCGCAAGACATTACAGTATAGAACTGTCAATTTATAACGTGAATTTTAACTTTCCTGACAGAGAAACGACACAATGTACTTTTTGTGTGGAAAAGTTTATGATATACTGCCTAACGCTTCGCTTGCCAGTGCGTGGTCTACATTCGAGAATCTTACGGCCTCAGCGGCCATCAGTTCTGTAATATAAATATATTTATTAACAAAACGAAACAAGGGCCGGCTCCTCCTCATGACTTCAAAAAACTGGCACTGTTACTGTTATTACGTTTACTTTTGTAATCTAGACAAAAATTGGTCCACTAACCGAAAATTGTCATCTTCCTTGCCTTTTCCCAGGATTAAATTACAATGACCTCTTAGTAGTACTAATTGAATTTGAATTTCGATCTTTTCTCGGGCAAACTAACGCCATCTAGTTAATTTTTTTAACACAAACGTTCACGGGATAATAGACCTAAAACATTCATGAAATTTTGTACACCTAGTTGGGTTTTAGCATTATGCCACAGGTGACGACACGACGGTAATATTATTGTGACTATACCCTCAATATTATAAAAGGTGATATTTTCGTTAGATAACCAATAATCGTAGTCTTGCGGTTTATTGTTTCGACGAAGTACTCTCCATCACGATCCAGGTGGGTGACATCATTTTGAGATAACAACAGTTTACGAAATTCAAAAAAAGAATCGAACGTACTCATAAAAAGAAAAGATTAGCCAACAACGTCACAATTATTTCGGAATACCTTCGAAAAAAAAAAGTACTCACCGATAGTTGAAGGACTGAACTAATTAGAACTAAAAAACAGACGTAACACATTAGTAACTTAAGATAACAGCACTTTTCACAATGACAAACAATTAAAAACAATTCGCGAGCCAGAATTTGATTATGGAACACGATATTCAAAACTAGAAACAGGAGTGAAGCAAATCACTGCCAACACGTGCGTGCGCGCGGAGGTAACTAATTTTGTAGACCTTCGATGGTATAGATTGACAATCCTTTTTTTTTTTTGGTTTTCCTTCACACGGAAAAGGCGAAGGGGTTAAGCCCATACTGCCTTCCTTATTTTTTTTTCCTCTTTTTTTTTCATAAGTCTTCTCTGAAATTGTTTTGTAAATTACTTAATTATGCGTTTGCAATATCATTAAAATCGGTGTTGCCATATTGGAATAATAATAAGTAGTTGGATTTTTTTACGCGTGGCAAGGTATAAACACTGTAAAGTCAGTTTATATGGATTAAGCACTTTATTAATAAAATCAATCATCACTGTTACAAATTAAGTGGCGAACATCGCCTTGGCATAGACACGGAGAGTGGCTTGTTGCCAGAGATAATAATAACATACTACAACAACTAAATTATCTGGCTTATTCATTCTCTCTCTCTCTCTTTTTAAATATTAAATTTTAAAGCTTTCGACATGCCTAAAAGACTTTATTGGGCCAAAAAATCACATCTTTAAAAACGCCTGCCTTCGTTCAAAATCAGTTTATCTCGACCAGGCCTGCATTCTGTGTTTAGAGATAATTGCATTTTCGCAAAAAATCGCGAGCTTTCCTAGTACTAAACTATGTATTATCTAAAACTTACAATCCGTAACAAAGGCAAACAAACTAAACTTAAAACTGTTCCAACCATCAAGTATTTATGGTACGCCGTAAAACTTTAACTAAAGGAAAGGGCCGTACTTAATAACAATCGGTTGCAGGCCTGAGCCTGGCAACTACTCGATACAATAGGCTTTCAATCCCATTTGTAGCAGTTGCTGTGTTTACAACCCTAAGTGAATGGCGATCCTGAACTTGTATTGTTAGACAAATGACAATTCTTCCACGAAAGTTTTTGAGTTTAGGTGTTAAAGGGAGGGAAATTAGGTTTCTGGGGATGAGATAATACCAGACCGATTTATAATTTATCATACAATTAATAAAGTGCAATGTCGATAGCTCCTAATATGTAATTTTTGGATGACTCATTTCTTCAAATATTGATGATAGAAGCATTGTTAATTTTTACCAACCTTTTTTTTTTCGTGCTAATATCATCAAATTAATGAGTCCTCCCGCCCCGGGAGAGCGGAGCTCCGCGACCTCGGCAGTTTTTGAATATTACCAACTTAGAATATTTCGAGGTATTTAATATCACCAGTTACTGGCACCGTGGCAATACTGTCTACCTTCTAGGCACAAATTCCGGCGATGGCGACCGTTATTATTCCTGCTTTTTTGTACATAATATTATTACGATTAGAAATTACACTAGGAAGTGTCAAAAAGGGGCGCTTTGGTAGACATAAAAATGACCTTCACAAAGTGTTTATCAATCAGCCTCATTTAAAAAAATGACTTTAGATTTTGACATAATCATATGTGTAAACTTTGATGCAGGTTTCGACAGAAACTCCAAAGTCTTTTACTGAATACCCTTTCTTCTGTACAATTTCCGGAAAATTTCAATTTAACATGTTCTCCACAGTGCCTGCAACATTCTATGTATCTCCAATAGATGGAATTGTTGTGTAAGGAAGACGCGATTGTGAATTATTGGAGGAAATATCGACGGGCATACATAGATAGGTAAAAGCACCTGCCCATTGGGGTGCCTAACATAGATATTACGGGGGTGAAACGAAGGATAGCCCTCGTAAGGGGATGGGTCTGTAAATACTGATACATTTCCCGAACGTCGGATAAACCTAAGGGGTGTAATCGAGGGTTGTTTGTTTTTTTCTGATTGATTAAACTTTGATGAGTGGAAATTGGACGGGACAGTTGTTCTGTGAGGATGAGTGATATATGTATAATTTTATAGTGATGGAAATACTGCTTGCGAAGCTAAGAGCTGGCAAGTCAATTATGGGGTGTGTGAGATTTATCTCACAGCGTTCCACTCCGAGCAATGACACCAAAGGCTACCTGTAACTTGAGGTGATGGCTGAGCAAACCACTGGCGATAGTAGGCCTTACCACGGCCGCCTACCTCGCGACTACCAGCATATCGGAGTCCGCGGCCAAATAGATTTTACTGCTATTAGAGTTAGAGTCCCTTCTGCAAGAGCTTGCTCCGTCTTAAGTCTCGTCTTTACTTCAAAGCCTACGGGTTGTGGGTTGCGGGACTATCGGGTAACCGTGACTTCAGAACGTAAAGTGCAATTGTAGGACACCATGGATTTTAGTCAATACAAGTCTGACAGTCCCTCTTGTCCTGTCCTGGGTGAGGGAACTCATTTGATGACTTTACTTTACTGACTTTACCCCATAAAAAATGTGTCGTGCTATGGCCTAGATTGAGACCATACAACTTCCTTTCAGAAAATTCATAGCTAACACTAAGCTATAGACCTCAAAGCGAAAACAAATAAATCGTTCAAAAGTATACCGTTTTAATTCACAGCGATTCAGCGCTTCTTATCCAGAGTGCAAAGCTGCGTACAGCATACGTGGTCCACCTAACGCCCTGTACAAGGAGCTACTAAGTCGTGGAGGATGATTTAAAGAAAGAGAATGGTAAAGTTTTTTTCTTGTCAGTAGTTTTATCTGCTTGAAGATTATAGTGGTGGTGCAGCTTTTTTACCGACTTCAAAAAGGATTAGGTTCTCAATTTGGACGAAGGGTCAAGAATTATTGAATATTTGAACTAAATGGAGAATACAACTTTCCTGCCGGAAATCGGTGGCAAAAAGTAAATTAAATAAAAAAAAGACACTTTTTCGCCCAACACATATATGTATACAGTGGTTTTGATACTTGTAAAATAGGCTACCGGCAAAGTTGCACCAATTTTGGAAGGAAATACAATTTTGGGAAGGAAACAAATTCCATATTATTTTATGAGCGGGTACTGCTGATATTTCTTACCTCCGTGTCCGATGCATTAGGCGTCCAGTTTACGACTGAGCCCCGACACGGCGACCCGACGCGTGCTAGATCATTGGACACGTCCCCCTCACGCTGTCACTTGGCTTCGATTACGACCGTTCGTTTATTTAGTTACTCTATCGACTCTATTTGGCAGGAATAAGGGTGTTTATCTATTGGTGTTTTCTTTTCTCATAGAGGTTTCCTTCCTTTTCCTGTTGATGCTTTCGTTGGTCCGTCAACTAAAACACGGGAAAGATACCTACAGGTGTACGAACGTAGTTGTATCTAGAATCTCTCTTCTTTATATATATCTATGTATCTATCTTCTATCAAGAAGTCATTTGGATCGGATTTTGCAAGGACTCTATGCAGCTATTAGTTTGTGAAAATCATAATAGTTATGCCGAAATGTCAAAACTTCTGTCACTAAAGCCGAAACCAGATGGTTTCGTGCTTAAGGATTAATCTCTCATTAATCCAGCTCTCAATATTAAAATTTTGAGGAAAACGGAAAGTCCTAGTGCCACAAAAGTCAACATATTTGCACTGGACCTGTGTGGCAGAGAGTACGAACCGCAAAGCGAACTGTAACATTACAGCGGTGATATTTTCTCTATAAATCGCGATAATTTGGTCACAGGACTCACGAAAGCCCGGAACGGCGGTGAAATTCTATATAAATGCTGATAATTTGGCCACAGGACTCACGCAATCCAGGAACGTAAAGGGTTATAGAAGAAACTCTGTGGATTTTTGTCAGGAGGTACGAATCTGACAGGACTCAAAATTAAAAAAAAGGCTCACGCTATGCTAAAAAGAGACTTTTAGTAGATAATCGCCGAGCTACTGACGGTGACAGCCGTGAATAAGAACTACTCAGTGGACGAAAAATGTACAGTTCATACGTTTTGGTTTACCAAAAATATCTATCAAATTACCTAAATGATCAACTTTGTTTCTTTGATGAACTCTATATGCAGTCCAGCGTAAAAATTGTCTTATAAAGAATTCCTTATCATTTAAAGATTAATACGCCTTCGATGATGCTACCTAGATAGGCGTTAAATAAACTCATTTCCATAATTCAACTACAAACATAACATCACATACATTCCCGTTAACCCACAAAAACTATGATAGTTTGACTTCATAAACAAATGAGTTACAATCCCAAAGGCCCATATGTTCCGACCATTTAGATCTCCAGGGCAATACGAAAGAGATAAATTGAAACTAAAACATTTTAACATGGTTGTAATAAATTTAAAAGCAAATTAGTTTTGGCCAGCTTGCCAGTATTATTTTATTACTGAACAATATGGTAAATTATGAGTGTAATTGTAAATAGGCCATGTTTGTTTTGTTTTGTAATTAAGTGTTGGAAATTAGGTTTTGACAACACGCCATAGACTAAGAATCCGTATAGATACTACTATTTTTTTTTGTCTTTTCCTCACACTAGGAATTTCGTCTGTAAAACATAGACAGACACCCAGACCCCAACAACAACTTGCCGCGCGGGTATTGAACTCGCGATATACTCCGCAGCAGTCGACTTCTGGTGGACCGCTAGGATGATCTCACTTACCCCAAAACCTACTTATCTTTTGACCACAACCCTAATCTCTTTAAGTTAGAGTGGGCAGGCTTCTTTTGGGTAAGCTGGCTCCATCGTAGACTTTTTCTTTATCACACCTGACCTAGAATAAGATTAAGAACAAACACATCTAATATAAAAAGAACATCACTGAATACATCACCATCTTTCATCTCTGTCGTGGTTTCGAACCCTGTCCAGCACATAGTTTATTTTAGCACTACTGCTCTCAAAATGGTGAAGGAAAACATCGTGAGGAAACCGGCATGTTCTAGAATCACAAATTGGAAGATACACATCATCATCATCATCAGCCCACAATGTTCCCACTGCTGGGACACAGGCCTCCTCTCTGAGAGAGGGAGTGGGCCATAATCCACCACGCGGGCCCAGTGCGTATTGGTAGATGTCACATATCTTCGAATTTTTTGGTTCTAGGACATGCCGGTTTCCTCACGATGTTTTCCTTCACCGTTTTGAGAGCAGTGGTGATGAAATAAATTACACAAAGTAATGTGCCTGGCGGGGTTCGAACCCACGTAAGTGGGGACCGATACCACTGGGCCACCACTGCTCCACGATACACGTGACTTAAACGAACTCGCACTGGGCCCGCGTAGTGCATGATGGTCCTTTTCCTCGCACAGAGAGGAGGCCTTTATTTTTAATGTGGTAAAATCATCAAATAAGTCCTTCCACCATTGGCGGGCCCTCTAGAGGGGGCCCCGTAATTATGCTGACGCTCTTCGAGGCGCGCGTGGAATACAACGCTCCGACCCGGGAGAGAGGAGGCCTGTGTCCTAGCAGTTAGAAACTTTATAGGCTGATGACGATAATGAAATTGGATTGACATAATTATCCTTTCTTTACCATCATAAAACCACACGACCACTACAATCCCACAACTGGGCCTATCTGTTTCTATAAACAGATAGGCCCAGTTGTACCGGAGGATATCCGTGTACGTTTGTATATCATAGATATACAAACGTACACGGATATCCTCCGGTACAGTCACGTACAATATTGCTTGCGTGACGTCATCTCACCTGATTCGACTCTTCACCTACTTTAATGCGGCTAAAATGTTTGGGATTAAAAGTATGTGTTTTAGGTTGTATTGTACTTTTGGTGAATGAATTTTTTTTAAGTTTATGTTGTAGGGAGAAAAGTAAAAGTTTTGGTACTTGTATTTTATTTTCTTGGAAGATTAAGCGTATCTTTAGATTTCCTTAGAGTAATGTTATATTCATTATAGTTGTAAGTTGTTGTTTAAAGGCACGGTTAGTGCAGTGGCTGATCGATTGAATTCTACGCTGCGTGTTGCGGATTCGATTCCCAGACGGTATTTTATTTATACAGCCTAAATAATATAATTTATTCAGGTCTAGGTTTTTGTGTATGTGAATTTAAGTGTTTGTAAACATATTCATGATAAGTGTGGGGTAAAGATTAATAGGCAAAAAAAATCAAAGAAAGATTATAGAAAAGTGGTTCTTGATAAGTTGAGAGATAACTATTAATTTACCATTAATAATTATGTTCACGCCTCGCAATGTACTCAAATTCTTAAAATTACGGCCTTGAAAAACATTTTCTTCTCATGACATTACTTTCTTCAGAAATAAATTAATGTGCAAACACAGTCATAATGTTTTAGAAAGTACGTATTTTAGCTTACAAGAGTAAACATTTAGAAAAAAAAATGACCACTTGATCTTTCTAGTTTTAAATGATAATGTGGCTGAATTAATAGCTTTTAAATATTTAAATAAAATTAAACTTCAATAATCTCTTGAGCATCAGTTTTAAGTAAAACTAGATACTTGAGAAAAAGCTCAAAATCTTAAGAATTAGAATTTTGATTTTCATTTGATTGAATAAGACGCGCCAACGTCAAAAGCAATAATTTGAATAATTAAAACTTTGCTCAGAGAAATTTGTTAGGCGTTTAATGATCTTGTCTAAAAACCACGATTTCTTAATTCGATTTGGCCGAAATTATCGTTACTTGACTTATCTTTTTTAAAACTTGAGGCTGTTATCACCAGTTTTTACTGATCACGTATTATTCTATTTTATGCCAGCTTAATTTCCATACATTATCTGGCCTATTCTTCTAGAAATAAAAATATTTTACTTATTTTGGAACGAGTAACCTTAGAGCAATATGTCATTTTTATACATAACTAGCTGACCCGGGAAACTATGACCGCTTCAGAAACTATTAAAAAAAACATTTTAAACCTTCCCTGGACTTCCTAAAATAATTCAAAACCAAAATCATCCAAATCGGTTCAGCCGTTCTCGAGTTTTAGCGAGACTAACGAACAGCTATTGATTTTCATTTACAAGAAGAAGAAGAACATAGAATAGATTATTTCACCTATTCGGTTTCAACAATAATAATTCAAAAGTTAAAACAGTGTCTTAGTTAAACGATATTTTAAGCTATCAAGGTTTGGTTCTTTTTAAAACTCACATAAGGGATATCTTCCGTGATTAAATATTTCTTTGAGTTCCCGATATTTCGACGCTGTTTATTATTGATCATACTAAAATAATAATATTGTCATAATAAAGCAAAAACAATACTATGATCATAATAAAGACTCCACATATTATTGGTTGATACTGTGTGTTTTGCCGTGACTTCATGTCGAGTTCCAGTAGTGCGCGTAGCAATAGACAAAGAAAGAGGGTAGACAGATTTTTCTGCTCCTAACAATTTAGTTTTCATCCACCCGCATTCTCCAGTCAACCCGCGATCATGACGCTTGCAACAGCGTCGAAATATCGGGAACTCAAATAAATATCTAACCACGGAAGATACCACGTAAGTGACAATTTAAATTGTTTTTTATGTTTTATTAACACATATTTTTTACTTATTTTGATGAATCTATTCTATCATTCTATCTAAATAAGTAAAAAATATGTGTGTTGTTTGCTGACATTTTTGCATGCCTGCTAGGAAATATGGTTAAACCATTAGTTTGTGTATTTATCACTATTTGCCGTAGGTACTTGCCCATACATAATATTGTATAATAATAGTAGATTACGCAACAAGGGAGTAAAGCATTGCCTTACGTCACGGGCGTATTGAATCCCGAAGCGACACTCAGGATTCTGGAGGTGAACCTCCGTAGCGCAGCGAGGAGGTTCAAGTGTTAATTCCTTAGTGTAGCGAGGGATTCAAGTTAGCCCAAGACAAGGCAGCTTTACTCCCAAGAAGCGTACTCTGCTTTTCACACCTATCTACTGCGAGGAAATAAATTCGATTTTTGAAATTTGATGTGGTACGACAACCTTCGAACGTGAAGTTGGCACCACTGCAACCGATCAGTTGTTGCGGCCAGCAGCCGCCATGATTGATACAACTCCTTGGTGAAAGTTTTCATACGGTTTTATTTGAGGTTTCAAATTCAAATCACATTATTCCCACGGGAATTATGAAATTCAGTAGGTACATATATTATTGCCGGGTTCGTGCGAGAGGGAACAATGACTTGCTTTACAGTAGGGTTGCCTGATATATAATTTGACATTTACGAGCAAGTAGCGTGAAAAAAATAAAACTTAGAAAAAGTGCACACCATAAACAGGAAAAAAAATTCTATCTAAAAATGTTGTCAACCCAAAAAACGTACATCTTCATGTATTTATCTGCGGGTCCAATTAGCGGGGACAACCTAAACAAACCGAGAATATACTGGCAACACTCATTAGCAATGATAACAAGGCCCTTCAATTTCATCGCACCGTTTAGATTTGAAACCCCATTTCACAATTAATTAGTTCCCTGAGCATAGTTTAAACGTGGCACAGGAGCATAGTTTGAACACAGCACAAGCGTTGCAGTAATACAATTTGGGACAGTCTTTTGAATTTGAGATTTATTCGTAAAAAAAAATTAAAAATAAAATGAACGAGAAGCGTTATTATTCCTCATCACAATGATAGATTCGTTTCATATTAAGACGTTTTTCAAAAGAAGATTATCATCATCAGCCGGAAGACGTCCACTGCTGAACATATCCCCCTTAGACCGCCACGCCGAACGACAATTCGCCACTTGCATCCATCGGTTACCCGCAACTCTCACGATGTCGTCGGTCCACCTAGTGGGAGGCCTACCTGCGTCTTCCGGTCCAACTGATAACCGATGGGTAAGAAAGGTTCTCGAGTGGTGACCACGGACCGGAAGACGCAGCGTAGGTAAAGAAGATTCGATTGCCTTAAATTGTCAATTAATACTAACCAAATACCGCAGCCGGCTAGATACTTGAAAGACGTTTGTCGCAAGTTTGATCCCCATACGGTACAAACATTTGTATAAACTACCACTAGTTGTTCTGGGTCTGGTTGTTTATGTATGGTACATTGAATAAAAAGATGACAAGTCATAATCATGATACGTATGACTCAGAAGTAGAAACATTTCTGGTTAAAAATATCACCAACAGATGAAAAGGTGTCCGAAATGTCTATAACAAGCGCTTGGTTGCTGATAATGCACTGACTAAGGCAAAATACAATTGTCACGGGACTGACGAGCTACTGTGACCCGGAACGTAAAAGGTTATTGAAGGACACCGTGGATATACGTCAGTACAAGTCTGACAGTCCCTCCTGTCCTGCACGAAACGACTCATTCGATGATTTTACCATGCTTAAAAAAACATAAAATACACACACAGGTCTCCTACAAACAAAACAGGAGCAAGTCATAAACTAACAAAAATATACACAACTGTATTACATTAATGCATTATACAGTCACAATTTTTCAACCGTCTCACCAAACTAAAAGTTAGCAAAAATATTTCTGTTGTTCACCAACGATCTAACTCACAAAGAAACAATTTAAACTTCTACATCAACGCTACACTGTCATAGTTTAAGTTTTCCTAATAAATTAGGCTGTACTTTACGTTAGTGTTCTTAGAACTTCCGAAGTTAGTAAAGTCTAAAACAGGTGAACTGGAGTTATGCTTATCCATCTATTTTGCTGGTGGAAGTTTCGAGATCGTGAAGTAAGTTCGGGCTTCTTAACAGGAGATGTGAGCCTAGTAATTATGGCTTGTTTGGGTAAATGAGCGCTATTTGTTAGTAAATCAAATTAGATTTGTATTTGGCCTAGATAAACGACAGTTGTTTTCAAAACGTTTTGTATTGTCTTTGAAAAGTTTCAACAAGATTGATGTCAAGTTTTCAGTAGTTTAATTATGTCTATCCAACACGTATTTTTTTTAATTGCTTTAGACTACCAGAATCTTCATCGAGTTAGTAAAGTCAAATATTCAGGCTTTAGTTTCAATTAAAGTATCATCGTAATTATTTTTAAACCAATAAAAATAAACTTAACTATCTCCTGTCACCACTATAATCTGTTTCAAATAGCTGTAATTAACAAATTACATCTTAAACACAACTCACTTTAATCTACTAAATTACTACATCTCAATTTGTAAATCAATTTAACAGACATTTAATTAAAACCTGTTTACTCAAACACAGTCAACACCTAAATTATCTTAAAACAATTATTGTTGAAATTGAACTTAAGGCTTCGGTCTGAGTGAAGGAGTGTAGCGGGTAACACAGCTGAGCGGGCGCGACTAGGTTCGACCGCACGGTTAGTATAGTATAGCGCAGTTGGCTGAGCGATCGGACTGCTGAGCTGTGAGTCGCGACTTTGATTCCCGCACGGAGCAAATATTTGTGAGATGATCTACAAGTTGTTCCGGGTCTCGTCGGCTTTTTACGTTTATATTATTTGAAACGCAAACATGACACAGGAGAAATTTCTGATGTGGGGCAACGTTTTTTTTTTATTTAATATCTGTAAAATCGGTGAGAAGCGCCTTTCTGACTATCGCAGAGCACGATTTAGGTGACAGATGTCTGCAACGACTACAATATAGACGCTGGTTTTGACGAATACGTTGTTGATAGACTATTACCAAAGCCCCCGCTTCCGTTTTACACACAGGACAAACCCTTAATGTTATATTATGAAGATCAGAACCAATTTAGAACTATTTAATAAAATTAATTAATTCAGAATGAAACAAAATATTTACACAACATACTTTATTTTTCGTTTATTTATTTAATTTTGTTATGATAAACACTGTTTCATGGTTTTAATTGAATCTCCATTCACGTGAGAATGCAACAACATAAAATAAACTTGGGTATGCTAAGCTCAAAGATTATTTCAGTGGAATATTTTTATACAAACAATTTTGTTGGAGTCCGAAACCATGCAACCGTTTTCAGTGGGATTTTGTGAATATGTATTTTTGGTTCCAAATTGAAAGCCAAGTTATTGATTTTGGACCTGACCAATAAATGTAGCCGTGCGAAGCAAGGTCAGGTCGCTGGTTGAGGTATTCCAGTTAGGGCACCCGCTAAAATGGCACCTGAGCGAATGGCTCCTAAGCTATTCCACGAACGGCACCTATCAATTTTTTTTTTGCAGGTGCCCTTAGTGGAACAGTTTTTTATGTAGCATTTTATTCCACTTAGGGCACCCACGGATCGTACTAGTGCTGGGACTTTAAATATTCTTGTTGTCACGTTAAGAGTAACCAAAAAATGTATTAGGCATGCATCAATAAAATTCAAGGTGGTACCTACTTTAGGGCCGCGGTAAACTCTGAAGGTATTCTGGTGACCCCGCCAGGAAACTGGTCCTGTTGGGTTCACTCTGTTTGCTTGACAGCTACTTGAGGCACAAGTGGAACAAAACGCGTTACGGCGTCCTCGCCTATCGCCTGACGCAGGTCCTCACAGGACATGGATGTTTCGGGAGGTACCTGTGAGGGGTAAGGAAGGAGGTAACGCCTGGGTGTCATCACTGCGAGGATTTCCTGGAGGAAACGGTGAAGCATGCGGTGCAGGTCTGACCCTTATGGGTAGAGCACCGCCGTGTCCTAACGATGGCGATAGGCGGTGACCTGTCGCGCCCAGCATTGGTCGAAGTTCTCCTGAGAAGCGGTCTGGGAAGGAGGAAGCGGAGTGGGAAGCGGTCGCCTCCTTCTGCGAAGCAGTCATGCTAGCGCAAGAGGAGACGCGAAGCGTTAGAGAGAGGACAGCATCCATCTCACGCCTTGCCGTAGTGATAGATGCCCACGGCGACGAACGACGCAGGACGTTTTCCGGCCAACGTTGAAGGTACATGCGGGCGACGCGTAATGGGCGACTCGCATGACCATGATTGAAACATCTTCTGTGTTCGGTGAGGACTTGCGTCAGACGGTGGGTGAGGACGCTGTGGCGCCTCTCAAGCCACTCTTCAAAGAGAGGTCTTACCGCCACAATCGCAGCGTGGGCAAACTCTATTGCGACAGTCATTCCCTCCATATCACCATTAGGTTGGACCTCCACGCCTCGCGTCTTAAGTCTTTTCTAAGTGGCCCAAGCCCAAGATCGCAATCCGATCAGGTTTGCTGTTTCACCGGAAATCGTGCGGAATCCCCGGATCATCCGGATAGCGATGACCTTCTGGCAAGCTTTGACGATTGCTTCCGCATGCACAGGGGCCTCATACAGTGCCCTGATGGACCGCATGACTCTAGCGTGCAGCCTCCGGTATGAGGTGATTGTTTTTCCCACCAAGGTTGGGTAAGAGCTGCTTGAAGGTGGCCTCAGCCCGATCCAGCTTAGGAAGATATCAACGATCCAATAATTACATGACAAGTAAATTTATAGTTTGTATTAAAGAAGAAAAAACTAAGTAGATTTGTTTCAAACGTTGTAAAAGTTAACGGATACGTCATCACACATAAATAATACAAAACATATCAGTCTGATGACTACTTACTTACGCTCTCTGTTACCGAATATCTACTTAAGTCCTACTTTGAATTTATGCGAGCCTAGTAAATTTCACGGAAATTCACCTAAAATACGTTTTAGTATTTGACGACAGACGAACACCTTCTCCATGATCCTGTTCTCCTAGTATGTATGTATTTACTTTTCAGAACACACATTGAGTACTCTCATACAAATCTTACTAACTGAGATAGGGATAAAAACTCTAACGCCAACAACATGAAGATTTTTAACTTCGACAAAAATGTCACTTATGTTACTCCTTAATAAATAAGTAAGCTCCTAACTAGTTTTAATCAATTATTTTGACGTCCTAAAAAAATACACGTCCCAACACTAGTACGTATTAATCCATGGGTGCCCTAAGTGGAATAAAATGCTAGATGAAAAACTATTCCACTAAGGGCACCTGCAAAAAATTTTGATAGGTGCCGTTCGTGGAATAGCTTAGGAGCCATTCGCTCAGGTGCCATTTTAGCGGGTGCCCTAACTGGAATACCTCCGCTGGTTTTTTAAATAATAAAATTTGCAACATTATAAATACGGATAAATACTTTTATTTAAAAAGTAGGTCCAACCAAAATATGGAAAGCATTTGGATAGCTCGGTTTTCTGTAATTCTTCGAAACAGTCTCATAACTTAAGTACAAAGTGAAATTATATGAAGTAATGACTAGTAGATTGACCAGTGTTATTATTACGTTCTTCGTAATTTTTCATATCGTGTCCAAAGCAAACAAGGACAACATAGACTTGAACTCACTGGCGGAACACAACGGTGTATCAATCCTCTCAGTTTCACACAACTTTGAAAAATCAACATCATACATATTCTTCTCATTATCACTTTTAACCATCTGTAAAAATCTATGACCCCATAGAATATCATTTTCTGTGTAACTCGTCCTAGCTTGAACCTGCTGACCAGTAGATTCTATGACACCTTCAAAAACTGCTAGAATCTCGAACTTTCCAACCAATAGATCTGCAGCAGATATACTGTAAAGAGGACTGTTTTCATCTATTACGTGTATAACAGACACAGGCCATAAGAAGAACGTGGTCTCACAGCCATCCATTTCAACATCTAATTCAGTTTGTTCATAGTTCTCATCATAATCATCACCAAGTTTTAGTACGAACACTGAGGCTTTGATGTTGAGAATCCTAGACTTCCTCATGTCTCCTACTCTGAATATCATGCACAACTTTCCGTCTCTCAACGTGATTACTGCTTGTCTGCTGAATAAAATCGTTTGAGTCCTCCCCTTTGGCCTCGTCAACTTCGCAAATAGAATCCCAACCATGAACGCTTGAAAAATTGAGCAGACCATACATTGTAAGCACATAGCTGTGATGGTCTGAGGACATTCCAAGGTAATGGCTCTCTTACCATAAGCCACAGTAGTGTGAACTTCAACACTGAAGAGAAACGCGGAGGTGAAACCGTAAATATTTTTGACACAAGGTGTCCAATTTGTTTCATTCTGGTTTGGTGGCAGATGGCCCTCAATCAGGTCGCCATGTGCCAATGCGGTGATCCAGTAGATAAAGCCGAAGAAAAGCCAGTCTCCGGTAAAGGCTAGGAAGAAGTGGACAAGGGTCCACCTCCAGCGTGCTTCCACCATGGTAACGAACCATCGTGAAAAGAAGCCTTGGTGATTGGTGTTTCCCTGGTCTATGTTGAAGTCTCCGTTCTTGAAGACGAATCTTTTTGTTTGTTGGGTGGAACGGGTTCGTTTCTTCTGAGTGTGAAGTGGCCCTGGAATACCGTTGTCAAAGTTAATTTTTGTCGCTTACATATAATTTTCGAAGACCCAACCAATGAAAAGGACTGCGATCAGTGTATTTTAAGACGATAGTATACAGGCTGCCATTTCAAAAAATAGGTCTTTAGAAAAACTCGTGCTGTCGCTCGCGCGTTGTATCCGACCCCGATTGTGCGATACAGAGCGCGCGACTGAGTAAGACCGTAAGTATTTTTATATGAAATTTGTCTCTCGGGAGAAAACGTTTTTCACATACTAAATCACAACCAATCTCTTAGATTCTAGGTTTGTAGGTTTGCTTTTTTTTCTAAAACAAGTCTTTGTTTTTAAAATAGAAAGGTTTCACTTCAATGAAGATTTTTTCATAAAAAAGTAACTTTTAGGCGCCTGTAGCTTTCAAACTATTATAAATTTTGAAAAAAAGTAAACCTATGAACCTAGTTTTTTACTATGTCAGAAGCATGCTAAAAAATCATTGACATAGGATAACATTTAGTGGCAGGAAAACGTTTTCTCTTTTAGTATGGACGAGCGCTCGGTAGACGATTGTCTTAACGGCCTTATTTCAGTAGTAGCTCTAGTTTGCACTGGCGGATCTTGAAAATATTTTACCTATACTAGTCAAAGACAATGAACCATTGTTAACACAAAAGTCAATACCGATGGTACCAACGAATAATGTAATATGTAAATCAACAAGGTAAATATTTATGCACTAATTTGTTATCATGAACAATTGAATAACACTAATAAAATTAATTATTAATGTAATTTGGTAGCTAAACAACGTGTTTAATCAAACATATAACAGTTTATCAGTGGGTTTTATTCAAACAAAGATTTTTTTCATGCATAGTATTATGTTTGTAGATTTTGATATTAGAATTGTGACGTCCTTGTATGATAAATTATTATTTGTTAATAAGGACTGCTACATTGCCCTAGCTATGTATTTGAGCCGTTTGGGGTTGAAACTCTGGGGCCATGGGGTCCGAGTGCCCACAACGTTTTTAAAGATATCGCCAGGCGTTTAGTCGACTCTTCAGGTGACCAGAGGGCTGGCCTATTCCTTGGCCAACGAATTAGCATTGCCATACAACGTGGCAATGCTGCCAGCGTTCTGGGTGGGCCCTGTTACCGTTGACAGCGATGTGGACGTATTCTTTGACGCCCTATGAATGTTTTCTCTTTTATTTATTTATTTATTATTATTTGTCCTGTACCTATATGTATATTACTAGTAGGTTTTTATTCATAGTTTGTAAATTAAATTGAAAAATTGGTAAATAAAGAAACTAAAATACTTTCATAAGGACTTACTATTATTAGGATAATATACTCCTGGTTCTAAAAAGACAGCCTCGATTACAGAACTGTTTTCTTCAGTTTCATCAAAATCTTCACTGAAACATTTTTGATCTTCTTTTTCATTCATGACTGTTTAGAGCTGAAACAAGAAAAAATTAAGTTAAATGGAGAAATATGTAAAAGACTAACTTATGCCCATGGCGTTGCCTGCGTGGAGTTTGGTAAATGTTCCACTGGAACGTCATACTTTTTTTTTATCGTGGTAAAATCATCAAATTTAATGAATCCTCCCAACACGGGCAGGGCGGGAGGGACTATCAGACTTGTACTGACTAAAAAAAAATCCACGGTGTCCTTCAATAGCCCTTTATGTTCCGGGGTCACGGTAAAGAAATAAGTCCCGCGACCCCGGCAGGCTTTGGCCCTCTGTAGGCCCCGTCATCATGCTGACCTTCTTTAAAGCGCGCGTGGAACACAACGCGCCGTCGACTCGGGGGAACGTCATACTGGGATAAAAGTATCTTATAATGTTAATCCAGGGTTACGAGGAGCTCTTGGCTAATTAATTACAGCCCCACAGGCCGATCTTTCGGGTAAAGTCGCGCTTGCCGTGTTTGGTCTGTGTATGGGTGACCATCTGTCATAGCGAGTTTCTTCCGTGCCTTGGAAAGCACGTAAAGCCGTTGGTCCCGGCGGTCGTTCGTAGATCTTTGACAGTCATTGTTTCATTAGTCAGAAGCTCTTAAAGTCTGTCAACCAATCTTAGCATGGGGTATCGTATTACCCAGTTACTGGGTCGTGGAGGTCCGATAGGCAGTCGCTTCATGTAAAATACTGATATTCAGTTGCATCAAGTTTGACTGAAAGCCGACCCCAATATAGTTGGGAAGAGGCCAGGCAGATGATAGTATGTTAATCGAGGGTTTCAAACTATTTGTGTGCCTTTCATTCAAATCCGTTAAACAGTTTTTGTGTTATAAAGTAACAACATCCTTTTCATACATTCTCACAGATTTTCAAATAAATAAATAGTAGTAAGTCTGTTTAGTACCTAGAAAATCTCCAACAGCTTTCAGTGTAGGAGTATCAACAAACAAATCATGGTAACGTTTCCATTGAATTGTGAATAAACCAAGTTGGATAGATTCTGAGAAACACTATATCAATGAAAGTGAAATGTACTCGTAACAGTTTCCACTGCAAATTGAAACGATTTGGTTGAACGTGTTACTTCGTGGTGTGATGAATACTTCATTTTTAAAAATCAAATAAAATAGGTAACTGGGACTCTTTATGCAATTATTGTTGGAACACGTTGCGTTGTCCGAAATGGTTTGAAATTTTAAATAAAAAATATTTACCATGGTAAGTCTGGAATAAGAAGTGCATTGTCTTCCACATTTTTATAGATATTTTCTTCTGCCTGGACTTGGTTACACTTTTTAAATTTCATTTTATATATATATATCGCTACAAAAAACTTTTTATTGGTAGAGAAATTGGGACAAAAGTCTCTAAATAATAGGTGCAGAGAACCTTCTGGGTCGAGACCCAGAAGGTCCTGGCCGAGGCCAAGACAGGGGTGGCTAGACGCCTAGAAGTATATTACGAGGGCTGGTTTGAAGCAATCAGGGAAATTAATTCCTAGAAAGAATTAGACGAGGCCTTTGCCCACCTTTAGGACTGTATAGAGCAGGCTAAAGGCTACATGACGATTACCAAAAAGAAGATCTTCTTACCTCCTATCAGGTAGTTTTACAGTTAACTGGTACGGTGGTCCAAAAACACAAGTATCGCACAATCACAGGCATGTGTCATGAATTGGCTCGCAATGTCTATCATTCTTGCAAAGCCACTGCCTACTGATATGATATCAGAGAGATTTTCAACCGTAATTATTACTGTAGATATAATTACTTCATCTAGCTTTGATAAGAGATTTTATTTGCTCAGTTTCAAGATTGAATTTCGTTGTATCTTTACAAAAGTAATGGTGAATTTAAGCAATAGTTTGTCTTTTACAGGCCTTGTTGTGTCTCAAATCATTCCCACCTGTCGACCTGCGATGTATTCAGTTACAAATTAATCGCTAGGTGTATAACAGATCATTAATCTATTTTAATTCATCGTTGGACTTGGGTGTATTCAACCTCAGATTATGAACATTCGTCCCCTAGACTGGACTTACGTAAAGGCGTTGCATATTCGTTAACTCGGATATCTCAAACACTTACCTATTGAAATAATTATACGGTTTCAAAAAATTAAATTTACGGCAGCTCAAGCGAAATAGCTGGATCGGGAGACGTCAGTGGTTTAAGTCAGTACGAGTCTAACCGATACCATCGCGTTTCTTGAGACGGTAGACATCTATTTCTCTCAATGTACATCATGTTTTTTAAACACGCCGTCGACGCGTGTATCGCGATACAAAGCGTCAAACGCGCGTTTGCATCGCGTCTGTATCGCCACAAACGCGCGTCGACGCGACGGCGCGTTTTAAAACGTGATGTGCATAGGCCCTTAGATCTTCCGAAATTCTTTTTCAGCCAATATTGCCAATCCTGAAACGAAACTCCTTGTTGCACTGGTCTTTTGAATATTTTAGCATTTCCTAATATTGTCTGGTTGGCATAACTATGCAAGTATTTGACTTTCCAGAAATAGATGGACAAACAGGACGACAGACAATAACGCTCTTTATAAACTTTTCCGTATATTAATAGAATATTTGAACTCGCTTCTTTACGACGAGATAAGAATTCCATGACGTCTCAAATGATATTTATTTTGACTTATACCAAGATTTTGTACGATAAATTGTCAAAATAGTGCTAATTGTTAGGTAAGAGTTTTAATTGCAGGTGTTATAAAATTTTAAAGAAATATTTGCCCAATAAGATCAACTGCGCAAACTGTGGAAATATTTTTATAGACGCTAATGTAAGAAATTAATCTTACGTTAATATTAATTGCCGGCGGCACTGGGCACTACTTTTCTGATTACCATAAGCATTTCAGTGCAAGAGCAGTGGTGGCCCAGTGGTATCGGCCCCGACTTACGAGTTGTAGGTCGTGGGTTTGAACCCAGCCTGGCGCATTACTTTGTGTAATTTCTTTCATCACCACTGCTCTCAAAACTGTGAAGGAAAACATCGTGAGGAAACCGGCATGTCCTAGAACCATCAAATTCGAAGACATGTGACATCTGCCAACCCGCATTGGGCCCGCGTGGTGGATTATGGCCCACTCCCTCTCACAAGAGAGGAGGCCTGTGTCCCAGCAGTGGGAACGTTATAGGCTGATGATGATGATAAGCATTTCATAACTCAAAATCAAAATGTTTTATTTTATATGGGCCATGTCTCGATGGGCACTTATAAAACGTCAAGAAAAAGAAAGGGCACGGTTCGGGTTGGACCCATCTATTGAGAAGAACCGGCAAGAAACTCCATTGCTATTCTTTTAAAAATATTTGCTTTTACAATGTTATTGTTACACTTTGGTATCTCATAGACAATAAAGATTTATAATCATTCTTTAATATTTTCAATGATGAGACACGGGTCTTCCTCCCTGTGAGAGGGAGAGGACTGTGACAGTCCTGGTTGGCAGATGTCGCAAGTTGCATTTTCGGTTCTAAGTTTTCGTTTTTATACCAATGTTTTAGTTACCCGTTTTTAGAGTAGTGGTGGTTGGGTTTGAACTCAAGTCCTAGCCATTTCTCCACTGCTCAAGCGCCCAAATCTACCTTTTCATTGTGATTGGGTATTAAAAATCGATGAGTACATTTTTTGAAATAGGTAATACTGACTATTTGTTTTTAAGCATAAAAATATTTGTATGATATGCAAGTCATTGTTCCGGGTGTCTTTTATAGAAGTGAGTTCCTAAGATTGTAAACGTACCCGTGACACAGGTGCTAAATTTTTAGTGGATAACGTTTTATACAAAATAAAAAATGAATAATAGGTACACTAAACACAATCATGATATTAAATGAGAACATAATTTGAAGGTAGCTACTACATAATTGCTAAGTGAAAACAAATATAATTCACGAGATAACAAAACACTTTCTATCTATTTTGTTATTTTAACTGAGAGCAAATAACAAAGATTGTTGCGCGATCTGGAAATAACAAGTACGGGCTTAAGTTTATATAAATAACAATTAATTATGATTGACACTTTTTTACAAGAAAAAAAGAGAAAAAGATATGAGCCGAAACAGCAAAGATCGTAACCTAACAAATTGATAAAAAAAATACATTCAAATGCAAAGCCCAGTACCAAACTGTTCTATTCTATATTTGGTCTGATTGAAGTTAATTTTTAATTAAATTAGCTATACCATTGTGTCCTTCTTATGTATGTTATTGTGTGCTCTGTCTGTACATAAATTAACTAAAATGTATTTTTCTTGCAACAGATGCCACTATTAAAATAGATGAAATTTGAGGTAGTTAACCTACATCTTACATTATTATTTTCCTTAAATTTCGAGTGCATAGTAATATTTTGACTTGCCAACAAATAAGCCAAAACTTAACACAAACAGTTGCTCGAGTAAACATTCTTAATACATAAATACGTAACTTACCTACCATTATTTTTTCAGTCTACCACACACATTAATACCCCTCACCAATTTCTATTAACATCATTCTCCTCCACTATCAGTGTTTCTCGACACAAATACCCGTAGAACTACAACCATTTATTAGATATAAACACTGGCAACATTATGAACTTATCGGCGCACGACGGTGGGGATAAAAGGCTTGCCGCCTGATCGAACTCCCCCCTTACACCCCCCTCTACCCCCCTATCGTATAGCGTAATTCATTACGACATTATCTAACACAAGAAATTGTTTGGAAAACATCAACGCTGTTGTTAGAAGAGAAATGGTGTATGTTCGGATTTTGTGTCTTTTTGGGGGTGTATCGTGATATGAATGGATTTTGTAATATCTTTATTATGAGGAGAGTAAGCAAAGAAATCTGACAAATGTTTTGTTTAGTTAAAACTGATGATTTTAGCCATATAAATCAGGAAAAAGACTCCAAGGGTCTTCGAATATTTGAATACACTGTGAATGTTTTGTTCATAATTTGAGTCTTATGACAATGATCTCAAATTGCATTTATTTATGTCCCAGCTTTGCTGAAACTAAAGTTGAAAAATTGAAAAAAAAACAAGCCATAGTATCATCAACAAATAATAAATGACGTTTTATATTATAAAATAGCATAGTTTTGGCCCCACGTGGAAGATTATCATCCCCTCTTACAGAGAGAAGCTTTATGTCCCAGCAGTAGAAAACTTCAGACTGATTACAATAAATTAAGTTTTCCTTTTCAACTGCTAAAAATAAGCTGCCAATGTTGCCAACCTTCACAAATCCTAACCAATCAAACTGAAACCCCGAAAATTCGTCAAACAAGACTTATGACCGTTGCCCTCCGTACCACATCCGGCAAAGCTCGGGTGAAAAGGGATGCTGACTGATGACGAGACATTCCCTCCGCGGGTGTTTGTCATCCTATTAGGAAAGAAAACATTTTCTAGCTGTATTCGAACCAATTTGGGGAACGGCGCGATTATTTGGGAAATTAAATAGATTATGTGTTATGTGTCGTATTACCCAGTTACTGGGTTGTGGAGGTCCGACAGGCAGTCGCTCCATGTAAAATACTGACATTCAGCTGAATCTTATTTGACTGGAAACCGACCCCAATGTAGTTGGGAAAAGGCTAGGCAGATGATGATGATGTGTTGTTAAATGTTGTTGTTGTCAATGTGTATTTTAATGTTTTTTTTTTCTTTTACGTGGTAACATCATCAAAATTAAATGAGTCCTCGAGCCCGAGCAAGGCGGAAGGGACTGTCAGACTTGACTGACTAAAATCCACGGTGTCCTTCAGTAGCCCTTTGTGTACCGGAGTCGCGGTATACGTATGTCCCGCGACCTCGGAAAATAGGTTAAGTTGAGCTCGGTGGAAAAATAAACATTATTTCAAGATTGTATTTCTATTAATGACAGGGTGTTAATTACACCGTGTTTTCGCAAGTTATGGTATAGTATTTCGAAGTGAAATGAGGGTTTCAGAGTAAAATAAGGGTGAGGGTGGAGTGCTGATTCGAAATAGAGAGTTGAATACAACAACCAATAATCTCAGCTTCTTTTATCTTCAAATACATAGCAAACTACAGTTTTATACGTACAGTAGGCAATCAAAATTGCTGTAGCTCGCTATTAAAGAAATAGCTTAACGTTTAGTTTGACTTACGACCTTCTATTTTCGAGAGACACAATAATCCATCAACATAATTTCAAGTAGAGTTCATAATTTCAACGCTAAAATATGAGTCCAGCTAGCTCAGTGGTTTAGGCGTTTACATAAATGCGTTAATCGAAAGAGGTGCGAGTTCAAATATCACGCAGCGGCTGTTAGACTTTTTGTAGGTTTTTACTCGATTGTTTAATATGTTTACACACAGGCAGAAATGGCCTTGTTAGGAATTTTTGTGTGTGTTTTTGGTTAGCTGGTTAGTTAGTTAACTTAACAAATAAAAATTAACATAATCATTTAAATAATACTTAAAACAATAAATAATATATAACTTCTTTAAAAATAAACAATAAGCGTAAATATACAAAATAATAATAAATAAATAAGTTATTTATTAAAAATATTGTCACGAATTCAACGATACTAAATAAAAACAAAAAATGTCCTCTTTAAATTAAAGATTGATTTTAATGAAAACAAAACAACGTAACTAAGATTCGAACTCAAACCACATTGATCATGACCCCACGCTATCCGCACAATCATGTTAGATCATCTAATGAAGGCAATGCAATGGTCACCATCTGTTTTTGTTAGTTAAATATTTTCACAAGTTTCGTTAGTGCTGCTTATTGTAATTTTATTTCGTTTTAAATTTTTGCCAATGATGATAATTTATTACCTACAAGGTTTAGAATAAAAATGCATGTTTTGTAATTAGCAATAATAATATATTTTAGTTGTAATTATTATAATTCTATGTTTTAGATAAAGTTATAAAACCGCTAAAATTATGAATATTCGAGCTGAATATAATGTGAAATAGTTGTAGTAAATCGTAGATGCAATTTTTATTATTTAAACAAAATTCTGAAATTATTTAAATGAATCTTTGACGTAATAAAACAGTAAATAAGAGTATTTAACAATTAAAAAATATCTTCTTAACATTAATATAAGTGGTTTTAAGGGTAACTTACGTTTTATTATGCGTAGCTAATTAGCAATTACAGGGTATTCTAATTGCGAACATCTTAGTATGTTATTTTCTATAAGAAAATTAATAAAACCGTATTTACTTTACCAAAAGAAATAATAAAGTTATCATTATTAAAGCCATTTATTTTAAAACAGTATCAAGACACCGCGGCCCTGAAACGCAAAGGGCCAGTTGCCTTTTGCGTTCCTGTGCCGCAAAACCGAGCAAGGCGAGCTCGGTATTCGGGTCGCCCCGACTCGGAAATGTTAGATTAGGCCCTGGAACGCAAATAGGAAGTTGCTCTTTGCCTTCCTGGGCCGCAAGAGTGAGCGAAGTGAGCTCGGGGTTTGGGTCACCCTGACTCAGACCGATTAGGTTAGGTTAGGCCCTGGAATGCAAAGGGCTAGTTGACCTTTACGCTCAAGAGCCGCTATGCCCCGTTACTGTTCCAAAATAAACGCCTTTTAGCATGGCAGCTCTGGAACACAAAGGGCCAGTTGCCCTTTGCTTTCCAGTACCGCGGTGCCAAAAATTATTGAGCTTATCAAGTTTCTTCCGTTCCACCAAGTTCAATTTAGCGAAAAAAAGTTATATATTATCAAATAAAAAATTACCAAACTGCATAAAAAATACCCTGATACAAGATATTGAGGTAAGTTTAAGGATCGTTTTCTTTACGAAAAGATGTTTGAAACCATACCTCAATTCTTAATCCTTAAATAATAAGTTATCAATAAAATGATGTTTACGTTTTCAGTATATTTACAATAAATAAACAAAATTCATATAAAAAAAGGACCTCAAGAAAATCATAACTTTTTTTGGATTCCCATAAACGTAACGGTTTATAGGTGATATTCGATGATGTAAGCCTTCAATGTTGAGTGCACGATCAACGGTTATTAATTTCGTGTTGAATTAGTTACACGGAAACCATTTTCCTTCGTATTAATTCCCGGACGTCGCTGACGTCCGTGTTTCTTCTTAACAAGTCATCTCATCATCATGCCATATCTCAAATCCCACAGACTCATAGTATTAGATACGTCACTAGAACAAAACATAGAATACTATTATTATCTTTATGCAAAACAGCTGTTGATCTATTTAACTATTAAGAAAAACTGTAATATAATAGCACATACATAAGTATTAATCACTTTTCATTTACTTTTAAAGAAACACTTTTGAATAGGGAACCTTATTTATAAAAGAATATTAACATTTGAAATAGTTAAAATTTAAATGTTTATACTCACACTTAGTCCGGTTTCATTTCATATTTTGTTTTAAGTTTCATCCACATATTTTATGCAGGGCTATAATGTTCGCCCTTAATATTTATATAATTCCCATTGTTAATACTTCACTGCCAAACCATAACAGTGTTATACGTAAACAATCGTCACATAAAATAATCAGGAATCAACAACGTTCCATTATGAGACTCGAAACGAACTAACATAGTTTTGTCTACCTCACAAATAAAAATAATTTACGTTTGTCACTTTTGTTTCGTTTTCTGTGATCTACCTACAAAGCTTTATTATACCAAAATTATGATCATAACCACAGATATAGATAGACCATTATATCTGTGATTATAACGAACGACACGCAACACTAATGACTAATATTGGTAATTATAACAAAAAAACAAATTATGTTATCAAATTCCTACTTAAAAAAGTATTAGTAATAACAAAAAGAATAAAGTAATTATTGAAAATTAAATTAAATAAAATAATAATTGGAAAAAAAGTGAGGATCGATCCATCGCCGCAGCGTACGAATCCTACGACTTTTACCACTGCGCCATCATTACTTGTAAAATGATGGTTGAAATTATGAAGTATATCATAAGTTAATTTGATTTGTATAGTATTAAAACAACTTATTACAAAAGGACGTAAGTCAAAGTGAAGCATCAGTCTATTGCCTTAAGAAGTTGATGCTGGATTTTTGAACCTGACTGTACACAAATATGGAACCAATTCAGCAGTTGAAGTCAGGAGCAGTTGAAACTGACTGCTGGCGCAGCAAAGGCAGCTTCAGGCACTTGAATTTGACTACTCGAGCAGTCAAATTCGACTGTTTGAAGCAGTCTGTGCTGCTTTCTGTGAGAAGGGGTTATAATCTTCCACGTGGGCCCAATTATGCTATTGTATAAAACGTTCATTTTATTATTCGTTGATGAAACTGTAGCTTGTTTTTTTTTTAAACTTTTCAACGTTTGTTTCAGCGCTTGGACCGCCTTGGCTCAAGGCTGAAGTCTGCACCCACTAGGCGAACTACTCGAGTACTCCCTGTGCTACGGGACTGGAGAGAAGAAGGAATAAGATGGATAACAACTAGACTGTGAATATGAAGGTAAACTTTTTAAATTTGACTTGGAATAATGACTTCGACTTATTGCTATAGCAACAATTCGCACTAAACGTTTCCAAACATCTTTTATAATGCGGACAGCTAAGTGGAACTCTCTGCCTGCGTCTGTGTTTCCGAACGCATGCAACCCTAATCTCTTCAAAGTTAGAGTGAAAAGACTTTTTCTGGGTAGGCTCGCTCCATCGTCGACCTTGTCATAATCATTTCTGACCTAAAGTCAAGAGCAAACCCATCTAAAATTAAAAAAAAACCGGATCTCAAAAAAAACAACAATTATGAAGAGGTCTCGCCATCTCATCTTACGTTGCAAATATCGGGATCGCAGGAATTAAAATAATAAAACTCCGGAATTGGAGGCCCTAATTTGTACTGACCACTTCTTATTCGTATAAGCTCTTAAGACACAGTAACAACTTACAAAGTCGTAACACAAGGCAAAAGAAAAATCATAAAAAAGTAACGCACCACTTAAGTTTAGTTATAACTAAAAACGTACCAACCTTATAAAGTAAATACCCAAACATAAAATGAAAAGGTTTCCCTTATATTAACATAAGAATTTCATCAGCCGAGCTCCCGAGTGTGTCCGAAGGGTGTCCGAGAGTGTCCGAACATCGCTCAATGTCCAAGCTGGATCTCATATCCGGACAACCCGACCGTTTTCTGTAACGACCAACGTAAACTATTCAGTGCTTCGAAGGAAATGTTTTTGTATGTCGCTCATTTGCGGCAAGAACGTGTTAACGAAGATATGTATCGTTATGGAATAATGATACAGTAGAACCGGCGCATCGCGCTCTTCTTGCTGCTAAAACGCGATATTTCTAGCGCCAAAAATGGCCGAGTTATGAGGGAAAAGGTAGGCGAGTATCGGTTTAGCGCCATCTCTTTCCACCCTTAAGTTTAATGCAAGATCGTGACAAGTCAGTTGTCGCCACTCGCTTGAGGAGGAAAGTGCTGCCGGATTGCGGCAAAAACGTAACAACTCATGGTGGCACGGTTTTGATGAAAGGTATATAGAGCTTTTTGTTTTTTTGTGATTTATTTTTGCAGCTATAACGGGACATTTTGTATGTGGGTCATTATTGTAGTAAAAATAGTAATCGCTTGCTATGGTTTTCATAGGATTGTACCGTTGTTGTTGAAATAAACAATGTTTTTAGTTGGTTAATTTAAGATGTTCCGTTACAGTTGATAATAAACGTACAAAATGTTTGGTCTTAATGTTGGTTATCTCCAGTTAACACATTTTTGATAAAATATAATAAAATTTTACAACGAATAGCTTATAATGTTGCATTATAAATGATTAAAACATTGTCTAATTACAATTTATTTTTCAGATATAATGTTTGAAAATCCAAACCCAGAACCTCTTAGGTTTAAAAATGGGATTAAGTTTGTATGAAAATAATTTAATCTCGCTCGATTTACTTAAAATTTTGCAATGTACTTTTATCGGTCGCGGGACTTATTTGGTCGCGAGACTTATTTCCATCACCGTGACCCCGGAACATGAAGGGCTATTGAAAGACACCATGGAGTTTAGTCACTACAAGTCTGACAACCCCTCCCGCCCTGCCCGGGGTGGGAGGACTCATTGGATGATTTTACCACGACAAAAAAAAATGTGCATTTATCAAAAAATCAATGAAATAAGTGTTTGATAATTGTAAACCCGACAAACGCATCCTCCCGGACAAAATCGTGTTCAAAATACTCGTTAACTGTGTATATGATTTTTTATGAATGTTACATGTATGACGTACATAATAAAAGCAAATACCATTTTTTGTGGATTTTCATTCGTCTCTAAACTTCTCTAAGGTATTTTTTTCATAAAGACTTCATGAAAAAGAACACATTTGGGCAACTTCAATCCAAAATGGCGCCTATCGCAGACACTCCTTGAGGTCTAAAACTCATATTTTTCATGAGGAGTATACTTATGCAATACAAATAAATAAAATGCATCCAAGGCAAAGCCTCTTTTTTGTCGCGATTGATTAGACTATAAATCTTATCCTAGGAATTAATGGAATTTCAACTAAGTTATAAAAATGAAAAGATAATATCGATTCTTTGAACAGCAGCTCTTCTTCTTCATCACAGTCATCATCAAGTTTTCATAAGATGTTTATTTGATTTACGTGAAACTTAATTATGATTTTGTTTCCTAATATTACTGACATACTAAACAAGGCTTGTGATGCTTATCATAATTATGCTAATATGGCATCCCTTAATATTTAATAACGTTACGTCTATTGCTAACGGTTGTGAGTAAAAGTAACCTACAGATATTAGTGTCTTGTTATAATTATAATACTTTTTAAATGTGACTAATGACTTGTATTTCAGCGAAACTTTCACAATAACTTCGCTAAAATATCTTTAATTTCGTAAAACATAATACAAAAATACAGAGATTTTTACGACAGTAACGTGTCTTAATTAAAATGTTCCATACGTTTAGATTCCAGATTATCAATAAAACGTAACAATACGACATAACTTGTAAAGGGTTCAATTTTTATTCGTTTTCTTTTTCAAGAAAAGCGGTTCATATCTGTTTATTTTGCAATAGTGCAATTTTTTTACAAGAATAACGCAACAAGGAGTACCCTTTTTTAAATAAATAATCATAATAAATTTAATAACTGACTTAAAGGTCTGAATGCAATTGATCCATAAAAACGAAAACCTTGAAGTTATATTGTATTGAGCTGAATAGTCTAAACATAATAATTAAAAAGTTACACGAATTTTAAACTTTCAAATGCGTTTTACCACAAGTTGAGATTTTTACCTTGTCACGTTCTTGCCGCAAATGAGCGATGTGTACTAAAACGTTACGAGTAATGTAGTGTTTAGGCTTTTATTATTATTAATTTGAAGGCGTAGTACCAACTTTTTTTAGGCCTAGTAGTGGTGTAAAAAATATATTAAGTTTTGAAGAGTTATGCGAAATTACATACTATAATGTGCCAGCTGTATTTTTGGTAATAAAGCCGAAAGTTTGACTTACGCAACTTGACATTAGTGTAGGGCTCTTGGAGCAGTCCGTAAAGTCAGTAGGCAGGAATTCATTTTACTATGTCACTTTTATTTCTTATCAGCTATTTTGTTGAAATGTCTAAGAAAACAATTTTATGAAATCAAATTAATTACAGATACAACGACGAAACATACTACTATATACCGATTTTTTTTTATTGTAGGCTGTTACGACTGCAAAAAAATTATTATGATTTAAAAAAAATATATATATAAAATAATGTTTTCCATTTTTGAATATAATTGAATGAATCAAAAACAAAAGAAGATTGTCGGATTCGAGATCAATAAATTCAAAAACCGAACGATCGTCACCGATTTCATTACTTTTTTCATAAAAAATTAGAGCATTACTATTTTGGGCCTATGTTCTTTGCCTCTTTGTAATCGACATACGAGTACTTGGCCCGCTACCGTTACTGTGCATGCACTAGTAGCTACATGGAATCCTATCTTCAACAGTGAGATACAGTGTCAGTTGTCAGTCACCATGATAACTAACCAGTTTTTTTATATACTTCTAGACGTTAACTGTGGTTTCTACTTTTCCAAGATTGACTTTACGTTAATTAATCTTAATTTTCCTTAAATCCAAACTAGTTTGGACAGCTTTAAAGATTAAAGAGTTAGCCTTTTGTTCAAAACTTAACTCAAAATTAACTTTGAAAGTTGTATTTAAATAATTAAGTTTATCTTGTAAATTCTAAGATTTAAATGTTAGATTATAATTGAAATTCTGAGGCTTGTAATTATAATGAGTTAGAAGAAAACACAAATTATTTTATCTTATAATTATCATGTTCAAATCCTTTGTATGACATAATATTACTGAAATAATTACAATATTTAACTTTTTATGAAATCTACCGTTATCTTAATTTATACTAGAAATATTTTTGATCGAATTTAGACTAATATAATTATGTTTCTCAATTACGTTGGAACGAATCTTGATGAAAAGTGCAGATTTGGGTTATAGTCTGTAATAACTCACAGGATACCGTTTATCCTGGAATTTAATTAATCCGTTTTTTTATATTTTGAAAAATAAAGAACCTACACGTAGGTATGTTTTCTTTTGTAAAATCTATGGATATTGACCAATATTATGATACATTAAACTCGAGAGCTGCTGGTGATGTCAGAATTCAATAGAAATAATAATTGTACTAAATTGTGACGTATAGAAAATTTTTGAAGCGTCGTATTTCCGTCAATTTTGGATTACATACGAAAGAAACAATACGGGTTGATTTTTTTTTTCATAATCTAACGGACGGACTAGTAAGAATCATCATCATCATCATCTCAGCCGTAGGCCGTCCATTGCTGAACATAGGCCTCCCCTTTAGATCTCCAGATATGCCGGTTGGAAGCGACCTGCATCCAGCGTATTCCGGCGATCATAATAAGACTACTAATAAGAATGTTTTAGTCAAATAGCCAATTTATGAGTTTCTCGCGGGAGAAGCTCCTGGCAACAGATAATGGATGCTTTCATATTAGACAATAACAGTAATGACACGACACTGGCATATCGTCGTCTTTCTCTCATTTTCCCCAGAAAAGTATGAAACCACCTAATAACCCCGTCGATATCATGACGATACTGTTCAATAAGTGTAAGATACGATTACTCGAACATTCATGCTAAGCCCACATGTGCATAATTTTGTATTTTTATAGAGTCTAGACAACATCCAAATCAATCATTTGATTAATAACTGGTTGCAGCACATGGCGGGTATTACCACGTCTTAAAACCAGACTTGCTCCTGCGAGTCAAAGTGACAGAGCTATACAAGTCGTATCTCCATCTTGCTCACTCACAGGTGTTGTAATACCCCCTCAGGGGACCGTCAGACTCATACTGAGTTAGAATCCACCCTGTACCTTTGATTGCCTTGTTCCTTCCAGGGCAGTAACAACTAAGCTTAAAACTGAAAATTTCAACAAAAATAATAAAGTGCACAACACTTAACAAAACATACCTACACTCTGGACCACCATGAAACTACTGCTACATTTTCACGAACAAAACATCCACAGTTTTCATCCTCGACTCTTGTAAAATTTAAATAAAACTCTTATAAAAAGTTGAAGTAATAAAACGGGAGAATTTCTCTAATAACTTATTCAATGCAAGTTCTCCGTTCAACGCATTCATGGCTATTATCCAACCTTAAAATTTCATCTTTCCTCTAGTAAAAAAGGTTGGCATCCTGTGAAAGCGAAGCGAGAGATGGGTGAAGCGAAAATGTGATTGGTTTATGAGGTTGAAGGTTAATATGATAGACAGACGTGTCGGCTGACAGGCAATCGAGGTAATCTCTAAATGTCTAGTACAGAAAATAGTAAAAGGTATTCGTTTATATACCAATACTAGTAGAGCTATTGTACAGACGGCAGAAAGTCAATCTACCACTATCTGACCAATTTCTTTAATAGATTTTCAACCTTATCACAGTAGCTAAAAGTTAATGTTCGATCGATAAAGGATAAAATTTGACAGGTTCGGGTAGGTTTACCTGCTGGCGTCTGTACATAATTTATAACTAATACATTCAGGGTTATAGTTATGCAGTAGATTCAATAAATGAGTACATAATTGATCATTTCTTTACATATATTTTATCTGCATTAATGTATTAATCATTCTTTTTACGAATCAGAGAGAGTTTTACAAAAAATAACAGAATTAATTGACGCGACTGATAGGTAAAGCGATTTTTATGCAAAGTTGATTATTGAATTGTATGAAACTTTGCAAATTATCTGCTATCAACAAAATGCTTCTAGGAAGCGCTATTAAATATAACAATCAATAAAAACTATACGTAAGAAAAAATATTCGCCGAGTATATTTTAATTACAGCTAATATTAGGCAGTTACCTTTATCACAGGGCAGTGTCACACGTTTCAGTTTTCCATCTACAGGCACAGTGTTTTGTTTTAATCTTATTACAGCGCTGTTTTGTTGAAATTGCTCGCTTTTGGCTTAAATGCTCGTGCACGTAATTATGTAGAATAGATGTAAGTGCATTGTCTGTTGTGATATACATGGTTTAGTTTTTTTTTCAGGATGTCTATTGTTAGAAAGTTATTTCTAAATGTTGGTCTCTGTAGTAGACATAAAAATGAAATAAAAACTTAATGAAATGATGAAAAGTAATAAAGTAATTTTCATTTTCGGATATAATTTAATAGCTTTTTCAGTAAGTTTAATAATAATCAGGTTTTCTCTGTTCTATTATAAATGGATAATATTTTCTTATTAGAAAACAAAGATACACTGAAACAAAAATCAAAACAACTTAAGCTTTTATTGTTTTTGGGGTGTAAAATCATAAAAGTCCTCCTGCCCTAGGCGGAGAGGGGCTGTTAGACTCAAATTAGTAAGTAAAAACCACGCTGTTCCTTCACATGACTTTGCGTTCCAGAGCCACGGTGCTTTTCTAGGCAGCCTTGCGACCCCAGCCGGCCGTTTGAGCCTGGGGTATGTAATGGTTTTGTCATCTAAAGTTGTCAATGAATCGTCTAAAGTAACACAGTTCCTAACGAAACATCAAAAACAAAAAACAAAACGTCTTCATAAGACCTACATAGACTGAAGCCAAACGAGCCTAAATTTGTTTTGTTGTGAGACGATTAATTTTGTATTCTGGTAGAGTACAGACCACTCATTTCGCGTTCCGAAAGACTTTTTCTATGAAAGGGACCGAAATTCATCATCATCTGCCTAGCCTTTTTCCTGGTCGCGGTACTTATACTATCACCGTGACCCCGGAACATAAAGGGCTATTGAAGGACACCGTGGATTTTAGTCAGTACAAGTCTGACAGTCCCTTTCGCCCTGCCCGGTGTGGGAGGCCTCATCTAATGATTATACCAGGTACAAAAAAAAGCCTTTTTAACTGACTTCAAAAAAAGGAGGAGGTTCTCAATTCGGTCGGTATGTATTTTTTTTTTTTTTTTTTTTTTATGTATGTACATCGATTACTCCGAGGTTTCTAGTCCGATTAGTGTGATTCTTTTTTTGTTCGATGCAGGATTTTTGCAGTGTGGTTCCATAAAAATTTCATCAAATTTGGTTCAGTACTTTTTATTTTGTGAGCATTTTTATTAATTTCGCCTACTTGGATGACATGATGATCTTTACTTTTTGCGTGTTTGTTTCGCGATTACTTCGCCAATTGTGGACCAATTTTGAAAATTGTTTTTTTGTTGTATTAAAGATCGTTCACCTTAGGGAATACTGTAAGTTTCATTGAACTCTGTTCATCATTTTTTGAGATAGGGATTTTTATTGGAACTTTCTTTTATGTACACAACATGGGCTATGTTAATACCGGTGCTACGGATTACAAAATTCTAGTGCACATGTAAGAAAATGATGTATTTGCCAAAAATTTGGATTAAATATTAAAACTAAAAAGAGTAAAATAAAAAACTTTTTTCAAAAAAAAATTAACCGCCTTCAAAAACAACCACAAAAAAGGGTAAAATAACCTACAAAATAACTTTTCTTTCGGAAGTCGGTGGCAAAAAGACATCGAAATAATAAAAAAAAGCCACCGACTTCCGAAAGAAAAGTTATTTGAAGGCGGTTAATTTTTTTTTGAAAAAAGTTTTTTATTTTACTCTTTTTAGTTTTAATATTTAACCCAAATTTTTGGCAAATACATCATTTTCTTACATGTGCACTAGTTCCTAACTATATTGAAGTCGGCTTCCAGTCAAACCAGATGCAGCTGAATACTTATTAGTATTTTACATGGAGCGACAGCCTTTATAATCTAGTCTGGGCATTAAGTCACCCTATGGTAAGACTGGTTGTCAGACTTTTAGAAAGCGACCTAAACGAGTCTCAAATTCAATAAATTATGCTCGTCAGGTTTCAACCTTATCCTAACTTAACAATAGAACCACGAATACTATCTAAAACAGTTAGTGAAGTTCAAGTTATAATCGCTCACTTATACAGCATGATAGTGAAATTATAACTGCCATCAACTTTACTTCACCCACAGTTTCATCGCATCTAAGTTGCATAACTTCGCTTATGGGTGAACACTTTAAGTGAGGAAACTTTACGGCATAATAACGCTTGCGTAAGTTTTGGTTGTACTATATTAGGTTATTTTTTTGCTTGCAGCACGTTTTGCACGAAGGCATGCGTGCGGCGAGTAAAGGGCAACTCGCTGTCCGACCAACCCGCGTCGACGGCGCGTCGTGTTCCACGCGCGCCTCAAAGAGCGACAGCATTATGGGCCTCCTCGCAGGGTGCCAAAGCCTGCCGGGGTCGCGGGACTTATTTCATCACCGTGACCCCGGAACATAAAGGGCTATTGAAGGACACCGTGGATTTGAGTCAGTACAATTCTGACAGTCCCTCTCGCCCTGCCCGGGGTGGGGGCATGTTTGACAACCATATATTGTTTCTTTTATACAAATTTTGTAGACTAGCTGTTGATCTGACTGCTATTCGTAGATCTTAGACAGTGTTGTTTACCAGTTGTTATGGCTACCAGCCTTGCCAAAGTTTATCATTCCCCCTTCAAGCATCAGCCAATACTTATTGATAATTGCAACAAGAACAGAAGTACCCACACTGTAAACACATTTCACCGAAACTATTTTCCAACTACACAACTCTCTTAGGTCTTCTTCACACCCTTAAAAAAGGCGCGAAAAAGTTGCATGGTTGGTAAAGAACAGGCGGAACAGGGTTGCTGCAGGCGTCCAAGCTCTGGTGATCGCATTATTTTTCTGTCACACATAATTCTTCCTTATTACCGGATTATTTTGAATTTGAATTTTAAAGTCATTCAATTTAAGAGAGAAAATGTACATTATGATGCATCGTTACCTCCTTCTGACATTTTAATCTACGAATAACTTGATGCATGATTAAAATAAAAGACGAATTAAGCACGTAAAGCAATAAACGGCCACAGTCAGCTATAAACTACAACATTTACTGAACTAATAAAACCATACACTATGAATACGAATTTACAACACAAATCACCCCAATGCGCTTCCTAGAATCCCTGCAGACTAAAATTACAGCTACAGACAATAATATTTCACCCCCGAACCGAGTGCGGCACTCAAAAAGCGCGTGTCCAATAGGAGAAAGACCAATATTTTATTTAAAACCCCATATCAAAGGCTCACGGTACAGCAACCCCCTGAATTATACACCGTTCTGCGTTTAATGGGTTTAATTTTCAAACTCTTGAAAAATATCTGTGCAAAGTTTCCACGTTAAGTGCGGCAAGAGATTCAAGTTGGACAAGTTGAGGAAATCTTTTGTCAAGTTCATGTGACGTCGCGGTAAGGATGAATTTTTAAATCGATGTCAATTTTCGGGGGTGAAAAAGTTTGTTTTGATTTTTTTGCTTTTATCTCGTGTGTTTGAGACAAAGTACAAATTGATTTTCATTAAAATCGGAGGTACTATAATTGGAAAAAATACTGTAATTGAGAAATAGACTAGATCGGAATATCAATTAAAATTCACAATGTAATAAAACATAGACATTTATTTATTGGTTTGTCTAGAAAACTGATGAGATGGAATTTTATAACCATGACCCAATTTCCAAACCCTAATAATCACCAAATTTTTATTATTTTGCCATACAAACAAACTCAAATCATGTTCAAAATTGTCTATAAAGCGTCATTTACAAAATTCCGGCCAATTTATTTGAACTCCTTTAACACAATAAGCAGATTTCACCCCCATTCACCCCGAAAAAGTGAAACACGAACTTCATTGTTACAGAGTTTCTTCGTATGCAAAACATTTTTGTAAGCGTTCAGGTGTGAGGTTCCCATGTGGATGATTTTATGCCTCATCGAGTCACAGTCGCCTGGGATCGCGATATCGGAACTCGGAAGTTTTCCTTCCTTTGAAACAAGACTATGGATACGGCCTTTAAGATTTATATTTATAGGTTGTTTGTACAAAGGTTTATTTTAGGATATATTTTAAATGTTTTTTTTTTTTAAATATAAGCACAGATAGATGGATTAACTGGACTGCATGGTTTTTGGTCCATATGAAAAAAATGTTTCGTATAATCCATTTTCAACAAGCAACAAATATCAATCATTTAAGTAACTGCTAATCAAATAATAGCGTCACACAAAAATATGCACCTTTATTTATTTATTTCATGGAGAAAATAAATAAATACATATTTTTTCTTTAATCTAAAACGAAATTTTTCAATACTCGTTTATCCTGTTCATTCCAATTAGCAGGACATGATACCCTCGGGGTGAAAGGCAGGTTTTCCAGAAAATCGGAGCGTGCGATCGTATGCGTCCTACCAAGCAAAGGCGTCTCTGTAAATAAAAGCCAAAACTTCAAATTTTAATCATCCAGGGTTATTCTTCAATATTAGCTCTTGAAGAACTGGTCCTCAATTTTATGAGCTCGTCCTGAATCTTCTTCGAGAAATCCCGAAACACTTTATCATTCTGTTAGGGCCCCCACATACCTACTTGAGTCATTGTGGAGACTGCAAAATGTGTCTTCACACTCTAGCCAACAGTACATCTAAGAAGTACAGTAACATCATCATCATCATGTAGATTATAGATTATAGATGATGATGATGATGATGTAGATTCTTATTACAGTACTAGTACAGTCAGTAGGTGAGGAGAAACACCATGTGTGTTTGTGTTCAGTAGGAGTCTGACAGACACCTCCACCTACCCAGCGGTCGTAGAGGACATCCATTATGCAATCACAAAAAAGGCTCACAGCTCATTGAGTACCTATACAGCAGGCTTGGTCAGCCCAACGCCACTTCAACAACTCACATCAGTCGAAACCAACATCTCATCTTTCCGTCTCTCGTACGGAGTCAATTTTGCACGAGTCCGCTCCGCTCTGCTTTTTATGTAAACCAGGTCTCACAGACTTATTTAGCTGTAGGTAAATAATCCAATCAAGTCTCAATCGGTCTCAGCGTCAATGAATGCAAATCGTTGGTCGGATGTCTCTAAGACGATTAAGCGTTGTTGTAATTAGACGAGTAGAGAAACTGTAATCTGAAAATAAAGGTTCTTCCCTGATTTGTTGGGCTTTTCTTGGTTGTGGTTATGTGTTTGGTGAAAACTGAATCTCTTGTCATCGAAATACTATCTTTAAGTACATGCATATTAAAGGTTGTTTTACTAAAGACTTGTAGAGATCGGACACACCACAATCGCGGCGATTAAACCCGTTGGAGCGGCTGGAGAGACTATAGTCAATCCCAGGGCCTCCCTATGTCATCATGGCACTGTCCTAACATGCTACCGTGATCCAAAAACGTTAAGGCAATTGAAAGGTAGACTTTAGTCAGTACGCAGAGCCTAACAATTCCTTCTACCCCAACCAGGATATATTTGATGATTTTGCCATCTACGTTGCTTTCGCGGCAGCTGAGTCGTCAGATGGTGGATAACCTCTCTCTCACGTAGTTCGCCTCCTTCTTCACTAGCAGTACTGCTTCAAAGAAGGAGGTAACTGCTTCTTATTCCTCTTTGCTCCGTAACATGGTATCTGAAACAGTATTGGGCGAATGAGGAGTGCCGAGTAACAAATAGAAATTTAGGATACGTGAATTAAATAAAAATGGTAGGTAAAATAAAACCGAAATTATTCTAGCCTTTTTCTTTCTTAACTTTTGTTTTTTTTTCTTGTATTTCCAATTACAGAATTGTTTCAACCCTATCCATTACTTAGCTCCTTTACACGTAAAATGGCAAATGATTCCTATACCTATTTACCCTTTATGTAAATTACTTTGAAAGCAAAAGGTCAATTCTAATGTTTCTTGTATGTAAATTCATTAAGGATGTTGGTAAGAAAATTGTAGGTTAGAAAATGTACTAACGAATTGTATAGGGAAGTAGGTGTGGGATGAAGAAGAAATGTTTTTTTTCTTTTCTTTAAACGATTCAAAATAATTATGACTGGTTTTAGTACTGAATTAATAAAAAATCGAAAAAAAATTAATGATGACTACGAATCGCATAGCTTTTTTTTTCTTTTTTTATCGTGGTAAAATCATCAAATGAGTCCTCCCACCCCGGGCAGGGCGGGAGGGACTGTCAGACTTGTACTGACTAAAATCCACGGTGTCCTTCAATAGCCCTTTATGTTCCGGGGTCATAAAGAAATAAGTCCCGCGACCCCGGCAGGGTGAATCGCATAGCTAGTAAAAAAGTGACTCAACTACAATGGTGATGACTAACAGGCATATAAGAAAGACAATAGCATACTAGAATGAAATATAATATTTTAATTCGCCGCCTTCGGTTGGCGCAGTAGCCGGGAAATGACTGCTGCGCTGCGTGTCGCGGATTCGATATCCGCTCGGAAGAAATAATGTATTGAAGATCAGAAAGATCAAATCAATGTCCCACAAATGTGTAAGATATACAAGGAATTGTTTCATGTCTGGCTGTTATTTTTACAAACATTAACACATAACACAGAATTTTTTAGAGTGGGGCAAATATTTAAAAAAATACAATGAAATTATTGCAAGATAAATTATGTGTATAAAATCTAGAAGCCGTGAAATTGAAGCAAAAATACTGTCCCATTTAGAACATCTCCTTTTAAAAACATTCGAAGCAAAATAAATACAACAAATGGAGTCCTAACCGTTCCTAGTTCAATACGGCAAAGGAAGTACATTCCAGCACAGCGATCGAACGTTACTAATCGAAAGAAAGCACTCGCTTCAGGTTCTCGTCAATACGAGTCTTGCCGAGAATTCCCGAATTATTCCGAACATGTTCTTTGTAAATTGGTACAGGTTACTCTGAATGGTGCACGTGTGTTAGATATATTCTAGTCCTCAGTTGACTATGAGTGCATCCACTTGTGAATGCGACTGTACTTGTGTGGAAGTGTATTTTGCATGTTTGCTTTGGATGTTTGGTGTTTCATATTTTGCTGTGAGTTTATTTCATTTCTTCTTCATTTTTTAGTTGTCCAGCGCTGAAAGTCTCTGCCAAATCTTTCCACGTTTACTTTGGGGGTGACATATATTATTTGATTGAAAACAAGTACGGCAAAAGTACAGTAAACTTCCATTTGAAATTTTTGGTTTGATTCTTTTATTTGGAGATATTCAATCGTCCAGGTCTGGTTAATCGAGTAAAATATAAGTAGGGAAATGTGGTTAATCTTGTTTGAAAAATAGTCATAATGTAATTTTATGTTAAATTCGCCTGTTATTATTCTAGTCCGGAAATTTTCTTAACAATTTTTTTTTGCATTGATTGCTTTTAAGTACGTATTATCAATTTTAGGCTATGAAGTCTTCTCACGATTTTCCTCTCGTTGTAAGTCTACACGTACTGAAAATGAAAAGGAAATTGAATATTTAAGTGGAAAATAAAAATATTTTAGTCACTAAGCAAATAAAAGCCCGGCCGTAAAATCCTCGAGCCAACTCCCACTTCCAACCGAAATATTATGAAATTTTTGAAGCATTATTAAACTGTTTCGAGAAATATTCTAAGTGAAAATATAAGTTAACTGCTCAGTAGATGAAAACTTAATAGTCCAGGTTTCACTGCGAATTCAATTAGAGCTCCGTTCAGGTGCGACTCGAGCCAGTCTGAACCACTCCTAGCCGGTGTAAGGCGGAAATATCCAGATATTTCTAGAAATTTCACTCCACGCGCGGGTTAATTTCATTTGGTGCACAGAAAACTGTGTGAACGTTATTGCTCCAACCATTTTTGTTTATATTTTTAGAATGTATACTAATAAAATGTTGACCAAAAAACAGGGGTGGAGTTTCGCTGTTTCCAAATGTTATTTTTAGTTTTTCTATTGGATTTGGGACACAATTGTTATTTTTTACCAGTTTTAGTTCGATTGCGAACAATTGGAATAACATAGACTACGGCGATGTTGTCTTTGTGATACGTTATAGATATATTTTTGGGTCATCAATACAGGGTCATAAAAACCCCCCTTTTTTTTGCGTGGTATAATCATCATTATGAGTGAGGGTGGGAGGGACTGTCAGACTTTTACTGACTAATCCACGGTGTCATTCAATAGCCCTTTAGGTACCAGGGTCACGGTGATGGAAATAAGTCCCGCGACCATAAATACCCCATACGGGCATTTTAACCAACTGTTTTTGCAGAGTCTCAAAGGACATTTTAGATTGATAGCATTCACTGTTGCCAAACGGCTTACACATAAATTATTATGTGAGAAAAGGAGGTCCAGGTAAGGAGATAATCTATAGTTTGCCAGGCTGCTAGGTTGTGGCGGCCGCTCAAATATTTATAGTATGTTGGTATGTCGGAGCCAGTACACTGGACACATAATTATGGCCACGGTAGCCATTATTAATATAAAAAAAATAACCTTTAAACTTTTTTGATCTTGATTCTAAGTTCTTTTCTTCTCCCGCGGTGGTGGACGCCCACGGCGTCGGACGTCGCAAGACGATCTCCGGCCACCGTAGGCGCGGGCATGCGGGCGGCGAGTAAAGGGCAACTCGCCGCCCGACCATGGACCATGCCCGGGTCGACGGCGCGTCGTGTTCCACGCGCGCCTCAAAGAGCGTCAGCATAATGACGAGGCCCCCTCTCAGAGGGCTAAAGCCTGCCGGGGTCGCGGGTCTTATACCATCACCGTGACCCCGGAACATAAAGGGCTATTGAAGGACACCGTGGATTTTAGTCAGTACAAGTCTGACAGTACCTCTCGCCCTGCCCGGGGTGGGAGGTCTCATTTGATGATTTTACCACGTAAAAAAAAAAAAAAAAAGTTCTTTTCTTCAGCCTTTTTCAAACATCTTTGTGATGGTCTCCTACAACTTTTTGAAAGGGCTTCCGGATACTGTACGTTTATCCTGAATGTTGTGATAGTCTATTAACTTATAGACACATACCAGTCTAAAAACAAAAAAAAAAACTTAGCATCCGTGTCTATGAATATCCGGGCCTGGGATAAAGGTCTTAGCAACAACACATGTTGACTCGGCGGCGTAACTCTGCAAGTAGGTTCTAACTCGTCACGCAAATATGGTGAGTTAGGGATGTGACACTTGATGTTATTTATGGTAGTACGTAGTAAAAAACCGGCCAAGTACGAGTCAGGCTCGCCCATTAGAGGGCGGTAGCAGCAAGTTACATCATATAAAAATTCTTGTAGTTGGTTGTAACTTTGAAAGGTAAATTGCGGGTTACGATTTATGAAGTTTCAAAAAAAAAACTCTAACTAATTTTCACTGGAAGTTTTCATGGAAATGGTCATCACTTATTTTTTTAGTTATCATCCTGTTATAAAATATTATTGTGCCGTAGGTGGAAAAAATAATACACGACTACGTAAAAGAATGGTTTAAATTACTTAGGTTCTAATTCTGCCATACAATTTTCTTAAAAAAATATTATATCTTACAAAATATTTTACCCGGTATTATAACAAATTTATTGATACTTCATTCATTTAAATTGTTTGAGTAGTTTAGGCGCTACTGCGGAACATACACGCATTACCCTTCCTTCTGGCTTCGGCTTCTTCCGCAAATGGATAGAAACAGAATAATTGAATAAGAAAACGTTTTTCTCAAGTTTTTATGTACCGAGTCCATCCCTATGGGATATCAAACGACAGTTTAATAGTAGGCCGGCGGGTGAGCGATGTCGTGGACAAGCGTGTTGCTCATAAACTTACCGTGTTCATTAATTTGACGTGTCCCTGCGTATGTGAACTAGTTGCACGAAATTTGGGATTTGGTAGTTGCTGGCAGCATAAATGTCAAGAGAAATTCTAAGGCCTTATTCATGTACAGTCAGCATCAAAAGTTGCTGACCACATTCAGATTTTTATAATCGCTGTACACCGTATTATTACGATGGACAGCAATTTTGAAAGTCTGACTGTACATGGAAGGTCGGAAAAACAAACGTAATAGTAATGTATCTTATCGACTTCAGCGGTATTTCGATGAGGAATTTCTCGGTGGTAGCCTAGAGTTGTAGCCAGGTTGATGGCAAAATGCGCCTTTCTGTTACAAGGAACTTAAAAATATAAGTGGTGAGATTCGAGTAGAGATTGTAGATGTGTACACATGCCAGCAGATCAACCTTCCACTGTTGTGATAAGGTTGAAAATCTATGAATGAAATTTGACAAATTGAGGTAGGTTGATGTGCTGGCTATCTGTACATCATCATCTGGTGTTAGCCAGTAATGTGCTGGGACAGAGGCCTCCTCTTTGAGACAGGGAATTGGTCTTAATCCACTACGCAGGCACCTATAAATACAAAAAAATGCGAATGACATCCACAAATTTTTAAATTCCAAAAAAAATCTAAAAAATTACTGACCCATATTTTTAACAAAACACTCTAACAAGCAATTTGAACGAATCAACTCTTAAAAATCCGTATAAGGAAATGACGATATTTACGTGATTAAACAAAAAAGGACTTAAAACTTTCAATTCGTGAGTTCTATTTACGTTAGCAGGGTAGCGAAAACCGGATATCCGGGGAAGGAAGTTCGCAATGCGGGTGGGTACATAAAAGAATGGACCAATTTGAGGATGTTGCTCTAAACGATGTAGTTATGTACTGTAGATCGTATATCTTTGGGGCACGCTCGCTTTGACCGGCTTTACGGCAGTTTTCTTTTTGGCAGTTTATAGTTTGTAGACAAAAATTTTCCTAGACAAAAATATGCGTAAGGACGACAGTAGGTAAGTAAGGCTACGTTTTTTGTGGTTAAGTCCTAGTTAGAGTGACAATGCTCTGGCAAAGGCTCTGAGACGTGGTCTTTGACTGCTGGCCTTTTAGAAAGACTAAGAGTCACTCAACGAGCAATGGAAAGAGCTATGCTCGTAGTTGCTTTGCGGGATCAAATCCGGAACATGGATTTTCGGCGAAGAACCAGAGTCACTGACATAGCTCATAAAGTTTGCAATTTGAAGTGGCAATGGGCAGGCCATATCGCTAGTAGAAATGACAACCGATGGGAAGAAAAGTTCTCGAGTGGCGACCACGGACCGGAAGACGCGTAGGTAGGCTTCCCACTGACTAGGTGGACTGACGACATCGTGAGGGTCGCGGGCAACCGATGGATGCAAGTGGCAAATTGTCGTTTGGCGTGTCGGTCTAAGGGGGAGGCCTATGTTCAGCAGTGGACGTCTTCCGGTTGATGTTGATGATTTGATGAGGATGACAATTACTCATGTCAAAGAGACTGAAGATAATTAGATCCTGAAAATGTATGAGAAGCTAGCTGTACTCCGTGGTTTCACCCCTGCTGCTCGGTTCCTATTAGCCGTAGCGTGATGTTTTATAGCCTATAGCCTTCTTCGATAAATAGACTATCCAATTAAAAAAATATTTTTAAATTTAGAACAGCTGTTCCTGAAATAAACGCGTTCAATTCAACGCCGTTGTTTTAGAAACAAATCAATAATAATATATTTTTAAAACATTAATATAATTAGGCCGACAACAATGACTAACAAAAAATGCTTCCTCTCAATAAACATAAATAAAGGCAAAGTCATTTTTCAATTGAAAAACGGTATATTTATTGAAGAAGAAAAAAAACAACAGATTGGTTCCCGATAAGTAAATAATGGATTTCGATCATTTGTATTAACTGTGAATGAAAAATATTTGAATGTTTACAGCCTTTATTTCTTTTTTATTATATAATTATTGTGTTTTGTAATACTGACGCCTTTTTTCATGGTCGGTGTTTAATTTCACTTGCTTTTCTTGGGCATAAAGGTACGGATAGACGTGCTCATTACTAACACGAAAGCATGCTTTTATTGAGCAAGATCTCATTAGTAGCACATTTGTAATGTAATGAGCATGCTTATTTAGAGCGTGCTCAAAAATCAACCTACGTTTGATTTTCGAGCATGCTTCCTGATCCTTACGCGCGGGTTGAAGGGTGCGTGCTCCGAGCGCGTCTCAAGAGGCTTGCTTATTGAAATAGATAATTATGGCATACTTAAAACTAGCATGCTCATTACTGACAAATGTGAACAATTGCATGAGCATGCTCACTTTAAGCAAGAATAAAACCACGTATTTTTTGAGCACGTTGTTCGTGTCTTAATCATCAAATTAGCTGTGAGCGGAACGGTCTATGGGACATCACCATAGACCTATCAGCATGGTTTCGACATGGTTACTGTTTATTTAAGGTGCATTCATACATCAGTCACGTCATGTCACCGAATAAAACTTGTATGGAACTATGCCTGCCCGGTGACTGACGTGTAGGAACAAAATATCATAATAGGAGTGTAGAAACATTTTGTTTTTCAAACCGGGTCGATAAAGGTGACTTATAAGTGTGAATGCACCATTATGAGGATGCCATTTTAGAAAGGTGTGCAAGACTTGCCTCAATATCCCACTATTAAAATTTCTATGTTTTGTCCCATAGTACCTGAAAACTATTTTCTTAGACTATGAGGTTTCGAAGAGATAATTATGAGCTAATAAATTGTGTTTTGTTATTCGGGCCGCGATTATTTACGAACTGTCTGTGTTTGTATCTAATTAGCGTGTTTTCAGCAGTTACGGTAACCGTGGTAGCGCTGTAAATGTGTGGATACCTTTCAAATACGTTTGTTTTCATGCTTTCTTGAAAACGTGTGGGTCTGAGTTTTATCCTAATCCTAACTTAACGTAATGTATGAGAAAGTAAGTTTCTTAACTACTTCAGACATAGCTAAACTACTGAATCGATCATCCTGAAACTTCGCGACGTTGAGAGCTAGACAACGAATACACCTTTAATCCCAAAAATAGTATTGGTTAAATAACAATAATGTTCTTATTATAAAACATAGATGGCGCCACGTGTCTTGATTGTCAATTTCCAAAAGCTTGTGTCATAATTGACGTAAAAGCCGAAATTCCAGCATTACTCAATGTTAAAACATTATCTCATACGTATGTAAAAAAGATTTTTTGATAATTTGTCAATGTAGTATTTTAATTTTGGGTGTTTATCAACAAAATAAATAAGTAATAGGTACTTATTTATTTTGTTGATAAACACCCAAAATGTTATGAAGAAACTTGAAAAAGAAAATTATACATCGGAACAAAAAAAACAGCCCAAAAAATTTGTGCGGATATTATCCTAAATTGAGTAGCCCTAAGAGCGAAATACCACAATTTTCAACACAAAGTACATGTCCTTGTCAGGATTCCAATCCCACGTAAAGCTTTCTTACCCTAACATCGAAATATACCCTTACAGCATACCCTAACATACCTTAGCACTAGGCCACGACTTACAAGTTTGAGCGACCAGCGTTTTGCGACAGCAGAGCGTTTTCGGAAAAAACAAATACAGCACATTTTGTGGCCCAGCAATGTAAACGCTGTGTTATATTGTAGATTTCAGTGCAAGCAGAAATATTACTTTGTAATAGGTATTTCATGTTTCCATTGCTCTCAAAAAATAGCATAAAATATAACCAACGAGTGTGAAGAAACGAGACATTTATTTTTCCACTAGACTTACTTACTTTCTAGACTTTAGAAGTTTAGAGGAATCCAATCATGGACCATGCCCGGGTCGACGGCGCGTTGTGTTCCACGAGCACTTCAAAAAGCTGCCAGCAATCTGACGGTGCTGACTAAGAGGGCCAAAGCCTGCCGAGTTCGTGGGACTGTGTCGCCTGGTAACCGTGGCCCTGGTACGTAAAGGGCTATTGAAGGATCACCGTGGATTTTAGTCAGTACAAGTCTGTCAGTCCTTTTCGTCCCACCGTGGGCGGGAGGACTCTTGATGATTTTACCACGATAAAAAAGGCTTTATACGAAAAGTTAGTAGGCGTATCGTAAGCACAACGACACGACTGGCTGAGTAACAAATATTCAGACGAATAACACAAGTGAAACGCGTGTGTTGCTTGTATAAAAGTCGCATCGCTGGAGGTCGCGGCCACAGGTCTACAATCTTCCCGTCCGCACCATATCATCAAATACTACCCACTTAGAGCATGTTTGCACCGATAAACGAATATGTGACGTATCACAGTAAGGGATCGACTGGCCCAGTTGGAGATTCTTCGTCTCCTAAACAAATATTGGAAACTATGTTTGTACAGAACCCGAGTGTCCGATGGCTTAGCTCTGTATTCGCGTCGACTTTGTAATTGGTGATTGGCTTGGTTTGTCATTTTTTGGTGGATTTTAAACGGGTGTGTGTGAACAGGTAAATAGCGCAGTGGTCGTGTGTTTTGTGGTTTTATTTTTAAAGAAGTTTAGGTTTAGCTAAACTATTAGTAATGCGCATCGCATGCGTTAATGCTTATAAAAATAATTAATTTGTTTGGTAGACGCTATCTCATTATACAACATTGATTTGGCTGTAATGTCAACGTGTTGTGATGGAAGTTAGTTAAACACTAATCCAAGAGATGGCGCCACGCTACCATGAAGCGTTTACAAGGAAAGGAGAATTTCGGCTTGCAAGTGTGGATTGCGATGGCCTAGTTGGTTAAGGCGTCTGGAGTACCTATCCAGAAGACGCGGGTTCGAATCCCGCTTGCAATCTAAAAAATTTTTCTTTCCTCAAAAAATCATCATAAACTATTAGTAGTTTAGAATTTCGAATCCCTTTTTTTAGAGATTCTCTTTTTTTTTTCATTATTAAAAAAAAGACGTTGCCTCACATTTCTCCTGTATCGTTTACAAACATAGAAACTCACATACACAAACACCCAGACCCGGAACGACTACTTGCAGATCATACAAATATTTATTCCGCTCGGGGATCGAACCCGCGGCACACAGCGCAGCAGTCCAATTGCTCAGCCTCATGGACTAAAGTTGATTTAATAAGGCCTGAAAAGGCACGTGTGTTAGGCGGTAATTTTCTAAATGGATTAAAATAAATAATTAATGAGAAATGAATGAAATGGTATTAAAGTGACTGGAAATCAAATAAAATTCAGGAAGAATTAAATTTTATTTCTAGGTACCAATCGATGAGACATAAAATCTGAAAATTCCATCATATTAAAGAACTGCTCAATCGCCATTGCGGTTCTTAAGCTATATTACTACTTTACAATATTATCTACTACTTTTCTCCCTTTCCTTTCCTACTTCATAGAAAGAGAGCACTATCTTCAATAATAAGGAGCTTCTGGGAAATTGTGAAGTTTAAGAAAGGGGATTTGTCTTTGAAGACCATAGATTTAAATCTTAGATTGGCCCTACGGAAGCAAAATTTTGTAGTTTCTAATTTGTTGACAGACGACAGTTTCTTTCCAAAGGAAATCTTAAAAAATTCGCTACGCATGCGTTGATGCGTTTAAAATTTACAAAATATTTAGTTTTAGGTGCATTAGGGCTTATTCTCATTTTGGCAACCGACTCCATAATGGACCTTCTCATTATAGCCATTTCTCATTTTGGCTACTTCTCACTTGGGCTACATCTCACTTGGGCTACTTCTCACTTGGGCGACTTCTCATTTGGGCTACTTCTCACTTGGGCGATTTCTCACTTGGTCTACTTCTCATTCTCGTCAAAGTTCTCTTCATCGTATACTTTATAATTATTTGTCACCTCTGACGTAGACAAGGGTCAAGAGCCCCATAACTATAAAAAATTAAAAGTACTTTTTCATTTTCCAAATCATGATGAAGATGAATGCTACTCCATCATCCCAGTTTTATTCACTTTAAAAATAGGTACTCTAGCTACCCTGAATAGTACTATCTCGCTCATTCATTCTCCAATTTGTATGTACTATTTCATCCAGAATGAGTGACCTCACATTTCAATCAATCAAGCGCATCTCTTCAATTTAAATCTTTGTCGAAGACGTTGCAAAAGTGCTGATTGTTCGTTTGTCATCAGATCATAAGATGGTTGGAAACTTTCCTCTGTTATCTGCATTTGGACTTGTAATGATGGATTAGTTGATGGTTAATAAGGAACTTCTTTGCCAAGTGTTTTTGAAGAATATCTTATCCTACTTTTACCATAAATGCAAAAGTTTATGAGGTAAGATATCTATTACTCTATCACACAAACTCACGGAAAGGATTTGTCTTTTTTATACGAGTATGCGTTTTACAAATATAAACTCACATACACAAACGCCCAGTACCGAACTACTTGTGGATCACACAAATATTTACTCCGTGCGTGAATCGAACCCATGACACGCAGCGCAGCAGTCTTGTGCTCAGCCACTGCGCTAACCGTGCCGTCATTAGGAACAGTGAATGAGGAACACAAAATAGTTCAGATTCCTCTGTGAGAGGGGGCCATAAGCCAAACTGCGGGCCCAGTGCGTGTTGGTGAAGGGACACAATGTCTTGGAATTGTGGGTATCAGACATGCCGGTTTCGTCTCGATGTTTTCCATCACCGTTTTGAGAGCAGTAGTGATGAAATAAATTACAGAAAGTAATGCGCCTACAACTTCAACTCGTATATCGATATACTGGCTGGATAATAACTACTTAGGTTATTTCATTTTTTAATCTTATTAAGAACATTTTTAAATGTTTTCACAAAAACAAAAAACATTAATAAATATAAATAATAGTGGCCCACCGGTATCGGTAACAGGGTCCAAGCGACTGGCAGTTTCCAGGGCTCCAGAGTAAGGAACTTCCAAACAATGAGCGCCGTGCCCAAAAGAACTGCTCTCTGAATCTGGCTCTTGATCCAGCTGCCTAACGAGAGTCTCCTGAAATGTTGGTCGAGGCTCTTGGCCATTAAGCCATGGACCGATTATTATTATTAGGTTATTTTATTATAATTTCTCACTTCTCTTACTCTTCTTGGATTTCTTGGCCGGAGGGGGCGCACTGGTCTCGGGATCCGTGTCAGAGTCTGATATCAGCAAACGTGTCTAATTCTTGAATACTATAACACTTTCTATATTACCCAAACATTTTAGACTCCATCAAAATTTAACGAAACAGACTGCAAACGTAGCATTTAAAAGTAGGGCGCCATAATTATTTTATTTTTACGCTAAAAACGGACCAAGTCCAGTGTTTATAGAGCCACAAAAAAAAAGAAAATATCATGCTCGCGACACAAACAAGATAGGTACAAAAGGCCAGTTCAATACAATGAGCGAAACCGAAGCTAAAAAAGCCTCCTGCAGGCACATGCGATCCACAAGACAGGCTATTCGCATACGGGCAAAGAGACCCCTTAGGTACACAGTGCCTAAGGAAGAGTTTTTGCCCGCATCCCAGGGTGCACCGGCACAAAAAACTGGTCTTCCCCCCGGACGTATCCGAGAGGGAACTCCAGTCCCCGGGGGCACGTGGAGGTTTCCTGACTTACCACCCCAAATTGGGTTCCTGGCACCTGCGAGAAAATTTTCACAGGGCCTTTACAGCGGGTTCCCAATGTAAATACCTGTAGTATGCGTGTATTTTCGCTTCTAATTGTTTCAAATTGACCTTCTGTACCTCTGTATTCAGTATTCTGGTACCTCTGACAACCTCCTCAGTAATTAGAGGACAGGGGGTATCGTAAAAGTTTAAATGAGTAACTGTCCCTTATATAATTCTGTTATCTTTACGTTCAAGTTTACGTTTTACAAAATGTCACTTTGTACGAAAGAGTTATTATGGATGGAGTGATGATGCTGGAAAAGAGGGAATTTGGTTAAAAAATCTATATTATGAGTTCTAACTGTATTAGGTAAATCAATCTACAAAAAGTTGTATTTGTTTCAGGTGCAGTCATCAGGTGAGTAAGCCTAGGTTAGCCTCAGTTTGGTTAATTTTGTTCAACAAAATTTCAACTTCTTTGACGGCCCGATTACCGCAATATGTGGGGTATTCCACGAAGGGCACATGGCACCTGCAAAAACTGTTGACAGGAGCCTTATGTTGAATTGAAAAGGTGCAAGTAGCTCAGGTGCCATTGTCAGCGGGTGCCCTTTGAATACTTATAGTATTTGGGCAATTGATTGCTGATTCCAGACCGAGGAAGTTTGATCAATTGCGAGTATTAACGAGACTCAAGAGACAGGAGTAATTTTTAGTATAGGGCAAAACGTTTTTAGTTTTAAAAAAAACTTCACTACTAAATATTCTCCACAAATTGCCAACTCAGCAATACCATGAAACATTTTATATCGACAAACGTCAGACGTCAGACCAAAACACAGATGTTTATATTCACAAAGCTTTTCAGCTATGAATATTTTAATTTCCGGTTCGCCGGTCGCCGAGATTAAGGAGATTCAACTTGATACTTTATTAACTGCTCACCCCGGTTTCGTTTCAGCGTGAATATACGGTCCCTTTTTGTCTGTGTGATGAATTTTTGAGTGACGTGTGGGTATTTTTGTACTGGATGTGAATTTAAAATAATTAAGAGCGTTTACGCCGATACAATATTTTTTTTACGAAATGGCTGTACGTATTTCAAAGAAAGCTCATACGTATAAACAGATACCTTGTTTGTTTTAATAATCAGAAATACTCAATAGACGAACTATTATTAAAATTTTAGTAATCAATTTTTTGTATTTATAATATAAATACAAAAAAATAAAAAATTGCATTTTAATTATAATTTCTTTTTTTTAATCAAGACATGTACCGATTGTGCTGTTGTTTCAGTGTGTTCTTTTAGTGTATTTTCTTATGTTTTTATGAGGGTTTTTATTATTGTTATTAGTATTGCATGTTCAATTTACAATTTATATTGACATATCGCTCCTCCCACCGAATAATATCGTAATGTGATATAACGATACTTTGCGTTTTATTGCAAATTCATCATGTACGTACTCTCTTACACGTTGTCAATTTTTTTCACATTTTTCCTATGAGTACATTCCAAATTAGCATTTTTTTATTAACCATAGCCCTAATATTCCGTTACAGATTTATTGTACTTATTTACGCGAATAACCTCGCTTCTAGTGATTACGGGTAGCACTCCTAATAAGAATTCCAGTATATTCGATAACGATATTATTCGAGTAAAAACAGCAAACTCGTTTTATAGTAAAGTTTTTTAACAATACTATTCCTGTAGAAATTTTATTTCAAAACTATGGTTAATACTGGTTACTATATAATTATGTATTTAAAAAAAAATGCAATTACTTTTACAATAGTTTACCGAGGTGATAATCTACACTCAATCTACGATTGCTGTATTATCTATAAACACGAGCCACAAGCATTCGCATCGCTTTCTTTTTTTTCTAATGATAAAGAAAGGAATAGAATAATACCGAGTATGTGGCATACTACCCCCAACGGACTTTGGCCCTGGCAACACACAACATCCGCACACTTAGTACCGATGATAAGATTATCGAGGTGGAGGAAGAATTGAGCAAAATGCGCTGGGATATCTTGAAATTATCTGAAACCCGAAGAGAGAACCCCGGAAAGCCGGAATATAGAACTATCGTATCCTGACCGGATACGATAGTTCTATATTCCGGCAACATGCTCTTCTACCGTAAATACCAGGGTGGTGTTAGATTTCTCGTCTGCAGGTCCCTCATCCACAACTTTATGAATGTCGACAGTGTGCCGAGCAGGGTAGCATACCTTATTCTCAGAATAACCAACCGATATCCGTTGAAGGTCATACAGGTGGATGCCGATCTGGACACGTTCTGATGATGAAGTAGAGGCATTGTATGAGGAGATATCTGAGGCCATACATACCTCCGAAACATACTTCACCGTTGTTATGGGGGACTTCAACGCGAATGTGGGCGCACGGATTGGCAATGAGTTGAGAGTGGTTGGCATTTGGGTATGGGCAGGGAAATCATAGGGGCCAGCGACTGGTCGACTTCGTGGCAAAAGAAGAACTTCATTTAATGAACTCCTACTTCCAGAAGCGGCCATCCAGGAGGTGGATGAGTCCCGATGGTACTACCAGAAATGAGATCGACTTCATCATGACGACCAAGAAGCGAATATTCAGTGATGTCTCTGTGATCGCCAATGTAAAAACCTGTAGCGATCTTGAAAGGTCTCGCCTGGTAAAGTTCACGCTCCTACCTGGTCCTGCCCACATCCAGAACCCCGAAGACGTCTTTCAACTCGAACCGCACAATCGCTTCCAGTGCCTAACCGAATGCAAAACTGAGGACGAGATTAACAATGGGTTGGTGGAAACTGTCCTAGCTGTGGGGTCCAAGTTCTTTAAGACCCCGCGCCGCAATAATCCTCAAAAGTTCTCGAACGGAACCATCAAGTTGATGCAAGACCGAGATGAGGCTGCAATCTTTAGCTGATATGTCGGAATATGGGAAACCCAATAGACGAATCTCTAAATCAATGCGACGACGTGACCTGCGTGTCTATAGTATGTCACGGATCAAAGAGGCAATCGAGCGGAACCAGGGATCAAAAGTCTTCGCAAAGAATTCGTCTATTGGGCAAAGCCAAATGACAAAGCTGAAGATTACGAACCGTCTCGAACGCTGGTTTGATGACTTCCAGCCTCTCGAACGAGCCGGTTTCAGAAATGGTTTTAGTACCATAGACCACATACGCACGCTATGCCAGGTTATACAGAAGACAGAGGAGTATTATTGGCCATTATATGTAGCGTTTGTGGACTATGAAAAAGTCTTCCATTCAATCGAAACCTGGGCAGTATTGCAGTCCCTCCAACGATGTCATATCGACTATAGGTATATCGAAGTTAAAGTGTTTGTATAGAAACGCCACCATGTCCATCCGACTTCAGGAAGAGAGCATGAAACCAATCCGAATGCAGAAAGGCGTGAGACAGAGAGACGTTATTTCTCCGAAACTGTTCATGAACGCGTTGGGGGACGTTTTCAAGCTCTAGGAATGGAACGGACTCGGCATCAACATCATACATCACTCATCTTCATTTTGCCGATGATATAGTCATCCTGGCAGAATTGCTGGACCTCAATGCTATGCTCAGCGACCTCAGTATCGTTTCCCAACGGGTCGGCCTTAAAATGAACATGAGCAAGACGAAAGTCATGACGAACGTGGCATCCGTATCGGTTGTGGCTCGAAGTTGTAGACCAGTATACTTACCTTGGACAGATTGTTCAGTGAGGTAGGTCCAACTTCGAGAAAGAGGTCGCCCGAAGAATCCAACTCGGAAGGGCAGCGTTTGGGAAGCTACGTGATATTATCTTCTCATCGAGAATCCCACAGTGTCTCAAGACAAGGGTGTTTAACCAGTGTGTGTTGCCAGTGATTACATAATTATGGCTCTGAAACGTGGTCTTTGACTGCTGGCCTTTTAGAGAGACTATGAGTCACTCAACGAGCAATGGAAAGAGCTATACTCGGAGTTTCTTTGCGGGATACAATCCGGAACATGGGTATTCGGCGAAGAACCAGAGTCACCGACATAGCTCTTAAAATTTGCAAGTTGAAGTGGCAATCGGCAGGCCACATCACTCGTAGAACTGACAACTGATGGGGAAGAAAGGTTCTCGAGTGGCGACCACCGACCGAAAGACGCAGGTAGGCCTCCCACTGGGTGGACCGACGACATCGTGAGAGTCGCGGGCAACCGATGGATGCAAGTGGCGAATTGTCGTTCGGCGTGGCGGTCGGCGGGGGAGGCCTATGTTCAACAGTGGACGTCTTCCGGCTGTTGATGATGATGATGGGTTTTCTTTTATGAGAAACTCATAGTTTTATTGAAAGTTAAATTTCTAATAATGGATATTACTTAACAGGCAATTGAATAATAAAATAGTATTAGAACAATAATTCAAAATAGAATACATATTATATCGGCGAAAATCCCAGTTACAGTCTATTACCGTTTATGTTTGGATGTCTTTGTTCAACGAATAACATTGTAGTACACTATTATTGTGCACGCTGTCTTTTTGTTTTTACGCGAATAATATCGTAATGTTATGTTACGAAATAATGTTTTTGTAACGTATCCAGTAAAATATAATTTCTTTAATAACTTGGTCCTTATATAATAATAATTAAATACGTTTATTTTGAATGATTCTAAAAAAAAATACCTTTCATTTGATATATAAATCATTCTCTTAGGTTGGACAATTTTTACAATAATCATAAAAAACCACTGTTTTATTTTTCCTGTAAAATTTGAATTTATCGATTACGATATTATTCGGTGGGAGGAGCGATATATTTTTAATTTATCATGTATCAAATGTGTCGAACACAATGTAAATTGTTCCTGATAAAAAAAAAAACATCCTCGTCATATGCTTAGCCTTTTCCTAAATATGTCAGTCATGTCTAAATGTCAACGTGTTGTGTAGTAGTTTGGCACTGCTACAATAGATGGCGCGCAACGTCACCAAAAGCACCTAAAGACAGAACATTGAAATGGTCGAATCGAATCATCCGATTCCATACCCCCGTTGGTTAAGTGTCTGGATTCCTTATTTAGAAGTAAGCAGGTTCGAGTTTATTTTTAATGATATTCCATCCAAAAAATGTGGTTTAACCTTAGACTATGAAATGACCTGATTCCGTGTCCAAAACAAAACGTAACGTTTTTCCTGAAACCAATTTTTTATACATGTATGAGTGAGCCCGGCACACACAATTAAATTAATATTCTCTTGGATATTATGATCACTTCTTTTCGTAGGAAACGAACGAAGAGGATTATTTTGTCTTCTTTTTTTCGCTTCACTATCCAGTGGCCTACTAGGAATCTGGGCATCTTAGGGTAAAACTTTTACTGACAGTAAAGTTAACTATGATCGAAATTAAATGCAATAATTGCTTCTAAATTAAGATCAATTATAATAATAACTATATTTGAATGCAAATCGAACGTTTTATAAAACTTTTACTGACAGTAAAATAAACTATTCAACTTTACTAAAAAAAGAAAGCCTATTTCAGGATAAACAAGTTACACTCACATACCAATTAAATACCAAAATGAAAACGCTGAAAATACCTTTATCTAACTTTAAATGGGGTGGTAAGACAGGAAACCTCCACGTGCGCCCGTGGATTGGAGTTCCCTCTCGGATACGTCCGGGGGGAAGACCAGTTGTTCGGGCCGGTGCACCCTGGGATGCGGGCAAAAACTCTTCCTTAGGCACTGTGTGTCTAAGGAAGAGTCTATGGGTCTCTTTGCCCGTATGCGAATAGCCTGTCGTGTGGACGCTCTAACGTGTGTCCCTCTGATCAGCAGAGGGCACAGCGGCGGAGAGGGCTTGCGGACGGTGAGTAATGGGTAGCTCGCCGTCCGACCGAGGACCAAGCACGCGTCGTGTTTCACGCCAAATGCCTGCTGGGGTCGCGGGTTTTTTCTTAACCCAGGATACCGCGGCCCAGGAACGTAAAGGGCATCCGAAGGAACACGGGTGGATTTTAGTCAGTAAGGGTCTGACAGTCCCATCCGCCCCACCTAGGGCGGGAGGACTCATTTGAAGATTATACCAACTAAAAAAAAATCTAACTTTAAATACCAGGATGAAAACTTTTAAATATCTTTATAGAACTACCACCCCTCAATCCTATTTATAAGACAGCACTGACGTTCAATCACAGTAAACAAACACAAAAAAATCACCGTTTATTTTCTACTACCGACAATTTTCAGCGTTGCCATGACAACGACTAACAAGCATGAAATGTGTTTACACGTGGATGTAGCAAAAAACGGTCCGTTTCAGAAATTAATTAGCTATTCACGGGAAATTTCGAATAACAATTCAGTACTTACTAACTGAGAATTGAGACACAGAATAGATAAATACAGAAGATTAGCTTCACACAGTCCTCGACACAATGTCAAGACGGTGGCAGATCCGAATGCTGTTTATGTTTAGCCAATGTTGAGCGTCAGCAAAATGACGGGGACCCCTCACAGAGGGCCAAAGCCTGCCGGGGTCGCGGGACTTTTTTCCATCACCGTGACTCCGGAACATAAAGGGCTATTGAAGGACACCGTGGAGTTTAGTCAGTACAAGTCTGACAGTCGGGGGTGGGACTCATTTGACTGATTTTACCACGCAAAAAAAAAAAGTTTAGCCAATGTTATTTTTGAATATTTAACTTATTTTATAAATAAACAGACTTTATCGACGTACCAAAATTAAAACGTTATTTAAACTTTTCCTTAACAAAGCAACGCTTTAAAATAACGAATTCAATTATTTTATTATAATCTGTGGTGAAGGTTGTTGTACTACGCTTCGTATAACTGCGGTGGAATTTAAATACTTTGGGTGCTAGAGTAATAATATATTTTCACACCACTTGCTCGTAAATGTCAAATTATATGTCAGGCAAACCGTACTGTAAAGCAAGTCATTGTTCCCTCTCGTTCGAGGCGGGCAATAATATATTTTTCATCCCCCCATCTCGGAAAGGGTACTTTTGCTCTTCGATATCTGACAGTAAAAGCCGTTTTTATCCTCAAGTGAGTAAAAGCCGTTTTTATCCTCTAGTGAATAAAGTAAATTTGAATTTAGAACATCGTATGAACAAAAGAGTAGCAGCAGTAATGGCGGCCGATGACCGCAACAGCTGATCGCTTGCTGTGGTGCCCACTTGACGTTCGAAGGTTGTCGAGGAAACAAATTCTATTTTTAAAATTTGATGTGGTACACAGGTGGGAAAGCAGAGTACGCTCCTCGGGTGTAAGGCTGCGTTGCCTTGAGCTAACTTGAATCCCTCGCTTCACTAAGGATTTTTAACTTTATTCCCTCGTTTCTTTCGGGTGTTAACACTTGAACCTTCTCGCTGCGCTACGGATGGAGGTTCACCCCCAGAATCCTTAGTATCGCTTCGGAATTCAATACGCCTCCCTTGGAGCGTAATCTACAATTATTTTGTTAAAATCTCAGACCCGAAACATTCTTGGCTCAGTACTTTGTTTTACCTTTTTTATTTGCTATGTGCGGTTTTCCTTTCACGTCTTATTGTTATGTTATGACAAACCAAGATAAAAATAAGTAACTTAATAATACTTAGGTAGTAGTTTTCAACTACTACCTAAGTATTATTTGTTTTAATTTAAAAATTATTCTGTTCTATAATAATGTCTTAGTTATTACCTAAACTGAAATAAAAGCCTATCTTGTGTTTGTACAATGTACATCTGTTTTTTTTTTGTTTTTGCATTTAGTCATTTCCTCGCTGAGGTGGGATGAAAAGTTACGTGTTGCACTCGAGTGCAAAGATTTTTCACCTTGTGCTCTTTTGATTCCCTCGCTATCACTCATGATTCTAATTTTCGAATCACTCGTTGCACTCGTGATTCAAATTTAGAATCATTCGCTTGCTCGGTCATCAAACATGAGCACGCGGTTAAAAATCAACTTTGCACTCTTGTATAACAAATAACTATTTCACACCACTTGCTCGTAAATGTCAAATTATATGTCATGCAAACAAGGAATAAAGCAGGTCATTGTTCCCTCTCGCTCGAGCCGGGCAATAATATATGTACTGAATTTCATTATTCCCGTGGGAATAACGTGATTTGAATTTGGAACCTCAAATAAAACCGTATGAAAACTTTCACCAAGGAGTTGTATCAGTAATGGCGGCCGCTGGCCGCAACAGCCGATCGCTTGCAGTGGTGCCAACTTCACGTTCGAAGGTTGTCGTACTAGACCAGGCGGCGGGCGTAGAAGACATCCGTATGCAAAATATGAGGACCGAGTTTTGAGTTTTTTAATATATTTTTAGGATTGTCAAGATATATATTTTCGATGTTGCCAACAATTACCGTGGTCCAAAAAAAAAAATCCGCACCTTGGTCTCAGATCAATAAAACGTTGATATTTGTGGGTTTTGATCTGAATAAATTTCATAGGATATGGAATTACATACTGATTATACTTTATTATGACGAGATCTTGATAAAATGATTGGAAAATATAGTAGAAAAAAATATTAATACATAATTATCTGATATATTTAAAAGAACAGGGTATGGTCGTACGACTCGCCTACAGCCCAAAATCGCTAAACGTAGAAACTTGGGTTTTGGACAATAGTTGCAGTCTACCATTTAGAGGGGCGTAAAGACGGGATTTTGTGAAAATCGTCCTCTAAAGGTGTGAAAAGGGGTGAAAACTACTGTATGAAAAATCCTATTCCTTGGGTTTAGACATTTGAAACTAGTCATGATTAAGAACACAAGTAAATAAAATATATTGGTACTTTTAATTTTTTTAAACTACCCTCCATTAGTGATCTAATCAATGTTAAAGTTTGTATGGAAAAATTATAACGCGTGATCCGATTACTTTGAAAATCAGTATTTATATAATAAAACAGAAATTATCAAACACGTGTTTTTGGATTTTTCAAAAATCTCCCCCAAAGTTAGTGACAAGGGGTATTCAAGTTTAAAGGGAAGGATTTTAAAGCGCTATAAGTGTAACCTGCATTTTGGATGGTAGTTGCAATTTATTATGTAGGTGAGCACCCAGAAAGGATTTCACCTTTAAGGAGGTGACAATGGGCATTATTAGTTTTTTTTAAACTACCCTCCAATGACACTCTAGACGATGTTAAAGTTTGTATAGAAAAATCATAACGTGCTAACCGATGAATTTGAAACCTGGTATATGGAAATAAGATCAAAAATAATGAAACACGTGTTTTTGGGTTTTTCAAAAATCGCCCCCTAAATTGGTGAAAACGGGTGATTAAGTTTTAAGGGAAGGATTTTACTACGTGTACTGCGGTAGTATTTTACAAATTTCTGGACCACTCCAGACACTGGCAACATGCATTTTTAAATAGTCCTAGAACTCATTTGCATACTTCACAAAACAGATTGCGGTCCTCATATTTTGCAAACAAAATTCCTTCTGCGGCCTGCACTATACCACATCAAATTTCAAAAATCGAATTCATTTCCTCGCAGTAGGTGTGAAAAGCAGAGTACGCTCCTCGTGAGTAAAACTGCCTAGTCTTGGGCTAACTTTAATCCCTCGCTACACTAAGGATTCTTGAACCTCCTCGCTGCGCTACGGAGGTTCACCCCAGAATCCTTAGTATCGCTTCGGGATTCAATACGCCCGTGACGTAAGGCAATGCTTTACTCCCTTGGTGCGTAATCTACTATTAAGTTCCATCAATAGATTTAAATACATGAGACGCAAATCTACTTTGCAGAAAGTAATTTTACTTATACTAGGAGCAGTAACAATCTGCCGGGAACGATTATTGCGCTAGTTTTTTTTTTTACATAAAAGTGGCATAAAGCAAAGGGGGACAGGGTTATGTTTTTCAGTCGCTCAAGTCTAATATGCTCATTGAATTCATCCCTTATCCGGGCAGAGGAAATATTCACACGACATAAAAAATAAATAAAAAAGGAGCAGTATTTTCTACAAAATTCAACACGCCAAGTGAGACATAAAAAAAGAAAAATGTTTTAAAAATAATCTAAAAACGATTAATCACCCTCACAATACCTCAAATTACGATTAAAACGAAGAAAATGTTGATTCAGCATTCAGTCGCATAAAATATTCAAATTCTTAAAACAGTGGCTCGCAGATAACGCTATAATGTAACCAAATTGTGAAATTTCACCTTATCTTACTTTTAATGTGAAGGAAAAACAACGTTTTAGGGACCTGTGTTACAGGAAAATGAAGTGCAGAAGGCATATTATGTTGAAATTCTAGTTTAAGGTATTATTCAATTCTGTCACTTATCACTTCCATGAGGACATTTTTTTCTATCCTTATAAAATCATCAAATCAGTCCTCTCACCCAGGGCAGACCGGGAGAGACTCTCAGACTCGGTGTCCTTCAATACCCCTTTACGTTCCGGGGTCACGGTAATTCGTTAGTCCCGCGACCCCGGCTTTGGCCCTTTGTAGAGGGCCCAGTCATAATGCTGAAACTCTTTAAGGTGTGCGTGGAACACATCGCGCCGTCGACTCAAGCATGGTCCATGGTCAGACAGCGAGTCACCCACATGCCCGACCTCCGTGAGGACAAATAGATAGATAGATAGAATACACTTTATTGTACACCAAAATTGTTACAAAAAACAGTTTTACAATATCTAATTCTATGGTTACAAAGGCGGTTTACTCAAGCCGGGTAGATCTTCGACGTAACTTCATCACTGCCTCTATCAACGATAGCTGATTTTTATTTCTTTTATTTCAACACAAAACAATACAAAAAAATAATAATTCCTGATTGAAGTTATCCTTCTGTTTCAATTACTCTTCCGTGTACATGTAGGGAATGGATTTACGGTTGCTGTTACTAATTGAAATTATCATTAAAACTTTTTATTGTCTAGATAAAGGTACGTCTGTGTCTAATTACTACTTTAATGTTACCTGCCTATTGTTAATTACTTGAGTTTGTCACCTTTGAACTTTGAAATGTGTTGTTTCATTTCATTTTCTACGTAAATTAGTTTCTGTTAACGTTGTTGTAATTTAAGTAAAAGTAATAATACTTTTTAAGTATATCTCGACTTGATTATGATTTGTTGTCAACAATACATTACTTCTGTAACTAAAATTACAATTAACATCAAAGTAAGGTTTTATCTGAAGCCAGTGGAAGTGTAGGTACTCCTGGTGGACTCCGCCCAGGGAATGAGATGGCGCTAGACGACTTTCATAGCTCTGTCTCTTTCCCTCAGCCTAAAGACTCACGCTTTAAGATGTGATGGTACGCCATCTCACTCCTGATCATCCAATCATTATATTGTCAAAAGTGTTGACTCCAGCAAGAAAGTCATACTCATGTATGTCATGTATGGCATGCTAGTGTTTCGAATGTATCATCGATTTGAAAATAAGACTAAGAATAAGTCAATTCGATGGCAGATGGGATAGAACTGGTAGGTGAAAAAAAAAACTGTACACTAGTGACATCTATTTAGGAAACTGAGGAACTGAGACTTAAGTCCTATATCGTGAAACCTTTATTTTATAATGGGTTTTGTTTTCGTATCAATCTCGCCCAGAAGCAATGACGATGACCTAAAATAGAGCAACATTACTAAAAAGGAACTGAAAACCCTATGCACCCATGGAACACAGTCAAAACTGGACGCCCCTTCGTACACTAGGCGACGCAAGTCTCCGATACTTTACGATATCGGTATACATTGACGCGTGCCTGTGTCCGAACCTCTATGGATTTGTATTCCGATAGTCGCTTGGATACGGAAGTCGCAAGGTATCGGATACTGGAGTCGCCTTATGTACGAAGGGCCTTAGACGTTGGACTCCGGTACCGTGATCGCGAGCTAGCAGAGCTGCCCTGGTGGCGCCTAACACATCCAATGGGATCATCCAGCCATCACCACAGAATACAGGTAGCTTGTGGTGCCGTTGCCTGGGGGTATGTACAGGGGGTGAAACCCCCTCACCCTAAACAAACTCTGAATCACTAGCAATTGAAGACCCAGTTCCCTAAGGGTCAAAAACCTTTGAACTTTCCACTTCCCGCTACCAAGATTTAAAGGCACAATCATTGCCAAAAGGTGTTCCATACCATTTAAGTTTGAACTTTGATCCATTGTCGAATGTCCCGATGTCGTTTAGTTATCGATTACTGCCAGTTTTTAGGGACGTTGATAGATCGCCCGGAGCGGGCATTCTGCTTCCACCGGTTAAACCTATTCTGTAGGGGGGCGAAGTCATGAGAGGTAGCGATTTTTAGTTTTGGAGAAGCTCTTAACTTTGCTTCTTGCTCCTGTGCTTTATAAGGTCCATTTTATCATCGTAGTAAATGCTAGTAAACTCAACAGTGGGTGAAATACAAGAAGAACAGTGGATAATGATGATGATTGTTAGTAATTTTGTTGCTTCAACTCTAAATTTCTGAAGGCCTCCCTCCTTTTGTGCCATGCTTCCTTTTCCTTTGTGAGTCTTATCTATGTACTTCCCAAGATTTTCTGGAGATTACAAATTAATACAAACAATATAATTATTGATTGAGATAAACTGCAAAGTTTTCTAGGAAAACATAAAAACGTGTTAAAATATTTTTACGCAGTACGCTTGGCTATCAAATTATAAATATTTTTTGAGGAACGAAAAAAAGGAAGGAAAATAAGGTCTTATAATGAACTAATTTAGATTGGTCGCAGCATCAAATCTTGCTCGCAATTGAATTATTTGTTCAACAAAAAAACGAATTTTAGAACAGTATTAAAATTGATAGCTTGTTCGAACAAGTCATAATTGATGGGTCCCATATAAACCAAACAGTCTTCTTCTTTTAAAAACTTTTGATGCGCCAAACTGCTGAACAAATGCCTTGTTTTCTCTCTCTATCCAACAATTTTTTTTATTAGCGGTTTAGTTTTTCCCTGTCGCTATCGCTTATAACTTAGCCAGCATACCCTACTTTCATTTACTAAGTGTAAATATAGAGCTGAAACTTTTCTATTACTGCCGTTTGAGATTGGCCAGATATTTGGGCGTTCAGGTATTCAATCAATATTCTTTTTTCCAAGATTGCAGGAAAATATTCCCATATACAGGATGACTTGTGATTTCAGTGTGAACAGTGGAGCGCACGCAAAAATAACGTATTAAACAATGTTGCAATCATAGTTTTAGACAATGTTTTTGTGACTTGACTAAATTAATAAATAATATTATTAAAAAAAAAAACGTTAATTCAGTTTCGTTTTTATATTTACTTATACATACACAAATGTTAAAAATAAAACATAATAAATCTAAGAATGAAAAGATTTAAATATTTAAATTATTAATTGATAACACTTTTCTGTCGATCTGTAATTATTTGAAGAAGTTCCAGTTAGTTGAAATGCACTGTTTCATAATGTTTGTATAATCGTTAGCCCTACAAATAAATAAAAAATTGAGCTTACGAGTATAATGTTATTACATGTAGTAGTACAAATTACTCCACAAGTTAAAAGCAAAAACTGACAAAAAATAAATGGAATACAATTTTCTCATTTTTTTAACGTTTTGTCATCAAAATCACGACACAAGAAAACGTACAATAAGTCACCCTGTACATAATGTTTCGTACTATTTCATATACATTCAGACAAATTGTTCCTCATATAGAAAGAAAGACGAAAGCATTTTCTATTTTCTGATATTTCCTAGACACTGCGTAGGTATAGAAATTGATTGAATTTCTGTTACAGATTGATCTAGAATTCTCGACTTGTTTTTTGTACACTTTGTGATGTGTCGTGGATGTTACGTCTCCTGTTAAAGGAAGGGGTAGCAGCTTTTATTAATATAATATTCGACAATATTCAACAACTATCACACAACGTCATCTAGTCCCAAGCTAAGCAGAGCTTTTGTTATGGGTACTAGACAATGATAAACATACTGATTTATTTCTAAGTACATAAATATTATAAATAAATTACACCCAGACACAGAACAAGATCGTGCTCATCACACAAACTTTTGACCTGCGTGATCGAAACCACGACCTCCGGCATGGTAGTCAGGTTCACTAACCAATAGACCAACAGGCCTGTTAAAGGTCCTGTTAAAGGTCCTTTATAATGTGCCTATTGATCAGATTAGCATTTAGCAACATTTAGTTTGAAAAAAAACTAGAAATGTTACTCCAGCAAAGAATAACTAATGGTTTCGTGGATGTTTTTTCCCATCAAACTCACAAAAACAAATAATCAGACCCGAAACAACCATCTGTATGTCTGGTATATGTCAGTTCAAAAAAAAAATTAAGAGCATCGAAGGCCCTGCCGGGGTCGCGGGACTTATCGAATTACCGTGACCCTGGATCAAATACGGCTATTGAAGGTTACCGTGGATTTTAGTCAGTACGAGTCTGACAGTCCCTCCCGCCCTGCCTTGGGTAGGAGGACTCATTTGATGATTTAACCACAATAAAAAATAGCACCGAACGCCAATCTTACCGCCAACTTAATTCCTTTGTTTCTCTCTCACTGGGAGGACGATGTGGCCTGTCCTAGCAATGAGAAAATTATTAGTCGATTATGCTGAAAAACCTGAATTGTGCTATTTATATTGAAAATTCCTACTGAATATACTTCGTGAATGAAGTCCGAATTCACATATTAAATTATTATAATAAGCTATTAAAAAAACATGAATAAACAGATACAATACATCAAAATAAACAAAATGATTTACATTTAACTGTTTAACTGATTTGTAATTAAAATGTGGGAATGTTGACGGATCATTGTAAAATGTTTGCCTCGGGACAATATTGTTTTTGGAGTAATATTCATATAGTATGAATATTTTCATAATTATATTTTAAATACATAATCCAGATGTTTTTATAAATAAAATTATTTCATTGTTAATCATTCAATAGCACCAGTAAGAAACTTTTATCGATTTAAAATAATTGCATAATAGTAGACTTGCGTCGAAAAACTACCAGAGGCGAGTTGAAGGTGGCGCTTATTATAAGGTTCTTGATGATGACGTCATAAACGACCATCTTTTACTAAATAAAAATTCGAAAGTTTCGATAGGTGGATAGATGGATATTTGTTACTCAATCACGACGCCAGAACGGCTGAATTTTCGAGTGGGGATAAAAGGTATCATCATGTGTCTTATTTTAGACCAGTACCTTCTTAACCGATTTTCCGCGGACCACTTGCAAAAGCATCCCAAGCGGTGCCTTCCTAATTAATAAGTGATAATAATGACAGAGAGTCGACCAAATGTAATGCGCGTAAAATGTAACGCAACGAACAGTCAATCACTCTACAATATAAAACATAATCAGCAACATATAATGAAAAAAAAGCATTATCTGCATCTTTTGAAGTTGCAAAATTGATTGCTGAATTTAAAAAAAGAACACATTATCGTTAATCTCTATTATGGTCTTGTAGCCTAACATGACGTCTCGAAGAGTGAGATATTCCAGTTTGGGAAAAAGGCAGAGCTATATTATATCTGCTATGCCGGAGGTCGTGGGTTCGATTCCCACCCAGGACATTTAATGTTTGTGTGATGAACACGATCGTTTGTTCTGTATCTGGGTGTAAATTTTTTTGTATTAAGAAATATATAAGTATGTTTATCAGTTGTCTAGTACCCATAACACAAGCTCTGCTTAGCTTGGGACTAGATGGTGTTGTGTGATATTATAACTTGCAGAAGAGCTTTTAACAACAATTGCAAAAGAACTAACGCATTTCTAAAATTAAGTTTCTGGTAAATAAACGTAGGGCTAAAGAGCGATCTAAGTTCGTCTCCTTAATTACATCCTCAAGATATTCTATCAATAACCTCACAACAAAGTTAGTTCAAAACATCTACGACCAAGCTCGTAGAAGGTTGTACTACAACCAACATACAAGTATGTGCCGAAGTTGGGACTACCTGCAATAGCCCCACAGTAATATTGTAACCGGCAATGTTTGTCATGTAAATAATGGAAAAGGGATAGAACTTGAGGGAGTAGCGGTGAATTGGGAAGGATATCGAGTGGGAGTATTGAACTTTGAAGGGTTAAGTTTAAGAAAGAGACATGTATACTGTATAAAGGGGTTTAATTTCTTTATTTTCGTGTTATAGAATTCGTATAAAGAAGGAGTAGGATTCGAGCTAGTAGCTAACGTTTTTCAGTATCAACAACAATCTGAATATAAGCATGCGCCGCACTATAGAGTAGATAGAAATAGGTTTAACTCTGTTGTTAAAACGGAGTTAAAATTACTACACATTTCCATGCAAGAAAGTTTACTATCCGGCAGCAAAGATTATACCCCCGTTCACAACCTCATACAAGGCGACATATATTATGTCTAAAACCACGTATGCGATTTGATTACGATTACGTAGCTTCGTCCTTTCGTCGCGTCTCGTTGGGTCTCGTCGCGTCGTGGTAATTTACTTTTTGACAAAAATTTATAACAACATTCAGTCTTACGCATTCAAAGTTTCATCTTTCAGCGGGCGTTCCACGATAAAATATTCAATACGTCATGGTGTCTTCGTTTTTTTTTTGGAGATTGCCCTGGGTGGAGTGGAAAGGACTGTCCGACTCTTACTCTGTTCCTTCAGTTGTATCCTGCTTAGGGTGTTTAGCCCATAAGCCCCTTCAAAAACTAGGCGACGCAAGTCTCCGATATCTTACGGCTTTGGTATCTATTGACGCGTGCCTGTGTATGTACGAGCTTCTACCGATTTGTATTGCGATAGTCACCTGGATACCAAAGTCGTAAGGTATCGGAGACTCGCGTCGCCTTTTGTACGAAGGGGCTAAGGGGTGTCCTCTCCTAGACTTGTTTCATCAGCAATCGATAATTTTAACACAATAAAAAGGTAGCGCATTGCAATTTCAGTTTGCTCCTTGACCTGTAGCGATTGAAAAAATAAGGACATTACGGATTTTTCCCGCCCTGACTTATGAGCAGATTATAAAATAACTCAATAACACTCGCTTACACGATAACGACATCATACTAAGCGATCGATAGCCTCCAAAATGTAACGAATATAGAATCATCCCCTTAGGAGCATTTACTGAGCTGGGCGCGTAAATTATCATGACTTTTTAAAGAAGAGGCGACTCACGTGGGATGTAACAACGGTATTTAATTTAACAGTCCAAAAATATCTAGTAAATGGTTATTCTGAATGTTGTTATGAGTTTAAGGAGTTTAAAAATAGCCTTTTGAATATGTTGTTGCGAACGTATGTGCAAACTAACAGGATTATGCGTAGGATGTAATTATAATTGTAATAGAAATAGCTAGAGACACCAACTAGCAAAGATATCAGATCGTAGGCGACTCCAAACAGGAACAACAGATAACGTGATGTAAAGATATGTCGCAGCGACTAGTCGCAGTGTCATGACGCTGCAGTCATAATTACTATTACCAAATGCTGATGGTTGAACCAGCTTCTATAACCCACCGCGCTATACCTAAATCACTGCAACTCATGAAAGCCAGAACAAAATCAAGTAGACACCACCAGAAAAGCGCCGAAACAACTGTAACGAAATTGACTGGCCTGTCGGTCTAGTGGTTAGTGACCCTGACTGCTATGCCAGAGGTCGTGGGTTCGATTCCCAACCAGGACCAATGTTTGTGTGATGAGCATGATCATTTGTTGTGTGTGTGGGTGTAATTTATCTATAATATATATGTATTTAGAAATATATAAGTATGTTTATCAGTTGTCTAGTACCCATAACACAAGCTCTGCTTAGCTTGGGACTAGATGGCGTTGTGTGATAGTCGTGGAATATTATTATTATTAAATACGAAGTTTCCACTTCTGTCCATATCAAGCAGGAGACAGATAAGGACAAGCGTCTGTAAGCTACCAGTGCAAAGGTCAATCTCATCTTCCTCAACCAGGAGCCTTTTACACAATTCTAGAACACGTTATGGTAGATACGACGAAAATTCAAAATGGCGTTATAAAAATAAATTCTAAACATTCCTTACTAGGTCGAGAGGCAGCAACGACAGCGACGACCGCAACTGACATGTCCACTCGATTGTACAAACATTGGGCAAACAAGACTCTGTTATAATAATGTTTGTCGCCAATGTTTGTTTTTATTTGGTGTAATGATGCAGTGTTGCATGTTTGAGGACGAGGGCAAATGGTAGGTTTTGTGTTACGTTTTTGAAACTTTTAAATATTATTGTAACTAGCGACCCGCCCCGGCTTCGCACGGGTGCAATGCTGATACTAAATACACAACAGAAAAACTGTGAATGTTGTATATAAAAACACAGCGGCCCGCTCCGGTTTCGCACGGGTATAAAATATATATCCTATGTGATTAAAATCGATCCAGTAGTTTTGATTTATTCATTACTGCCCGTGGCCCGCACGCGTTAAATTTAGAGTAAAACAATCCCCCTTTCCCTATACCATGAAGATTTCCTGTTATCTTTGGAATGAATCTAAATTCATACACTATAGTTATTTTTACTTATTTACTTTTTACATTTTTAACTATTTATTTTATTTTTACAACATATTACAGAATGTCTTTATATTATAAACAACGTTCACAGCTTTCTTGTCACTTGTTAGAAATGTTAGTTTTAAGCTCTAATTTATTGATGTGTGGCCAAAGATTGGATCTTTTTAGGGAAGCATTTATTTCGTCAGCACGTACCCACCATCGCCGCAATGATAATTTTTCGATTTAGCGTAAGTTTGTACGTTTGATATCTTCTAAAGTACTGATCGAAATTACATCATGTAAAAGACAAATTTAATCTAGGTTTAATGTCCAAGCTTATTAACATGTTTATTTGGATAAGAATTAATGTTATACAGACTTAAAATGGCTTCGTAAATAAGACATTATTTCTAGTATAAAGTAAAAGATAAAAAGCGGTTATTGTGGGTTATTCTTGAGAGATAGACATATACCATCGCGGCCTTTTTTGTGGACTTTTGTAAGTTGTACAATATTGTAGTACTTCATTTTGACCAATCTCGTAGGGTTTGGCCAGCGTTTGCAATATAAGCGCAAAAAAGTGAGTTGATTTACGACATCACATTAGAAATCTCAATAATTGACAGTGTTCCACTACTACATTGTACATGTTTTATACATATAAACCTTCCTCTTGAATATACCTATTTATTAAAGAAAACCGCATTAAAATCCGTTGCGTAGTTTTAAAGATTTAAGCATACAAAGGGACATAGGGACAGAGAAAGCGACTTTGTTTTATACTATGTAGTGATAAAGGTTGTCATGCAAATTCTGCTTGCGTATGTACTTTTAGCAAACGTGATTGCTTGGTCTTCATTTTGACCATCGAGTGGAAATGTCATTCAGTATCATGCATGTATCTAACAGGGCACAGACATCCCGTCATTATTAGTTTGTTCATTTATTTTTAAACGCATTAATGCATGCGATGTACATCGTAAAGATGTTTTTTGAGGAAAGAAAAATTTCGGATTGCAAGTAGGATTCGTACCCCCGTCTTCTGGATAGCGTTCAAACGAGGAATAGAGAATTTCGGCTTGCAAGTGTGGATTGCAATGGCCTAGTTGGTTAAGGCGTCTGGAGTACTTACCTATCCAGAAGACGCGGGTTCAAATCCCAGTTGCCATTTGAAATTTTTCTTTCCTCAAAAACATCTTTATTATTAGTTTAGTTTTTCTGGATTTACAGCTGTGAGTAATGCGGAGACAAATTATGGTAAAGAAACAGACAGATGTGTGGCCGGGATGAGTAGTAGGCAAAGACTTTTAGGGAACTGTTTTGTCTTGTTATATCGTTTTATGAACTGAATTATTGTGACGTGCCGAATTAACAGGAGGATCATTCAAAAATTATAAAAACCATTTTTTGTTCGATTGGTGCTGTGATTCTCACACACAGCTGATTCTCCTCATGAAATCTAACCAAAGGTTGTCAGAAAAAGATCGCTTTTGGCGATAAGAACGTCTGTTGTATCCCCCTATTTATAAAATGTACTTGGAATTTTTATGTTGTGCATAATAAACAGTATTCTATATGTCTATATCCCCTTAAAGTGAAAGTCTTCAAATATATACTAACCCTAAGTCTTCGGCGCGTCGTGTTCCACGCGCGCCTCAAAGAGCGTCAGCATAATGACGAGGCCCTCTCACAGAGGGCTAAAGCCTGCCGGGGTCGCGGGACTTATACCATCACCGTGACCCCGGAACATAAAGGGCTATTGAAGGACACCGTGGATTTTAGTCAGTACAAGTCTGACAGTCCCTTCCACCCTGCCCGGTGTGGGAGGACTTATCTGATGATTTTACCACGTAAAAAAAAACCATAACTCGTGAATCGTGTTGTTACTGGGCTCAATACGGGCAAAATGTGGGTTTACTAAACAACTCAGTCTGCCCTTGAAAGCCCATGTCCTGGGAATACAAGTGAGATATTGTTTAGAAACGATTTATGAGTTGAAAAACAACGTTATTTAGCTAGTATGTCAGACTGACGAATGCCTAGGAGAATATTCGTCAAGCGAGCTAATTTCGACGTCAGACTCCCAATTGGTTTTACTTTGTTTATTGAACAATAAATCATTTTCTTTGAGCGTGTTGAGTTTTGACATGTTAGAAGAAATTACGTTTGGAAAAAATAGATTGTGTAAACTATTTTAAATGACAGTTTGGTTCAGAATAGAGTTGTTGGTGAATGAGGAGGGTGGGATCCACCTCCTCAAATCAAAAGCATTTACTTCAAGTAGACTAGTTATAGGCACTTTTGAATTGTCAAAGCCATAAAAAATATTATTAAATGCTACAAAGTTATGGTGCTACAGTCCCAGTCACAAGACATAAATATTGTGAAACTACCGTAAATGCCATTGTAAAAAAAAAAAAATAGGTACATGTCGAATTGAGAATCTCATCCTTTTTTTTCGTCGGTTAAAAAGTAGATCTCTATGGAGAAGAACGGGCAAGAAACTATCTTAGAGGTCAAACCCGGGCAAAGTGTAACCTGCGGTGACGCGATGACGCTTGAGTAATTCAACTGACGATAGTAGGTCTTACTAGGTTGGCCTGGCTCCCGTCATCATTCTGTCAGAGTTGGATATGAGTTTTTCCTGTGTTTTTTCGATAAGCAGAAGATTAATGACTATTAATATATTAATGAGATGAAAAAACACAAAACGAATACCTGTAAAGTAATGGGAGAGGCCTTTGTTTGACATCTATGGTTAATAAGAAAACATAATGTTAATGCGTGTGACATTAGAAAATTAATCCTGAAAAAAATCTTTTACTTTTTTCCCTGGAAATCATTGATAAGGTACCTAATAATTATATTTCTACCTTATAACAAAAACAAGGCAAAGTAAAGTACTTCTTTTACGTACGCGTACGGTAAAGGCGGTGTCACACTAATTTGATGTGAGGTAACGCGACTCTCGGGAATAATAGGACGTGAGCCCGTTCCAAACAATTATGATTGTAATTTCATATAAAAAGTTAACTGTTTGGATTTTGTATATTTTTTATGATTCTCCTGAGGGAGCTTTTTCCTGTTTACTGTACTTTGTTTGTTTATTGTTATAAATACATTTTTTTAAGACCAGGAAAGTATTTGGAGTATTCCAAAAAAAAATCACCTTAACTTATCAGTATTTCTTATTTTTTTGTAAATAAATGTGCTGTTGTTAATAATATAGTATACGTGGAATTAATTGTTTCGTAAAAAAAATATTAATTCTATTATTTACTAGTATATTTCATAGTATATCTCCAAAAGCATGATGTTTCTTCAACCCGCTACTTACCTATGAAAAGATAACAAGATCATTTCAGAACTCAAGCTTTAACACAAAAAACACCCTTACAGACACGGCATCCGGTGAAAAAAAGCCTAGAAAAAAACACAAAGTCACACGTCACGTAAAGAAAACATCTCAATCTTCAGCAAAAATTAAGACCCCATAAACCACTTTACGGAAGTGCTACAAAAAACCCTCTTGTTTTTGTGCACGGCATTATTTACAGATGCTACCAAACGTGTCGAATGTTTAACTAAAAAAGAGAAAAAACAAAAAAAAAAATACGTCGGCACGTGGAGACAGAGCTTTAAAGCGCAAGTTCTCTAGCGCTCTTGTGTATGCGTGGAATGCATTTGTGTGCGTGCCGCTGCAGGTATGCTACGGGCCTCAGTTCCCATTGGGCAGCGAACGACGCGCCACGTCGCCACGCTCCTCGCTCCGTACGCGAACGAACGAAATACGTTTTCGCGACGAAAAAAATTACCGGAAAATTTTCAGTTGGATTTTGACTTGTAGCAAAACTGTGGATGATTTTGTGTGTTTAGTGAATATTTTGAAAACTCTGTGGATTGAGTGTCGATATTTAAAGTTGGGTTTTTGTGAATGAATGCACAATTGTGAACTGGTGAATGGTTTTTATTTAAATTATTGTGGGATTCGCAAGTTTATCGCAAGTAAGTTCTAAGTGATAGATTTTTTAAATATTTTTTTGTGCTTTTAGTGACAATATTTTTTCAGAATCAAGTAAGAGTTGAAAATTTAGGCTCGAATTAAATCTATACTATCTACTACCGTCTATTATTAACATAAGTAGGTAAAAAAAATATAATTAACTGACAGTGAAATGGATGAATGTAATTCGATGTAATTTATTGATAGGGTTTGATTCGGAACTGATGATAGCCAGGATATAATTAATTGGAACGTTTATTTTAATATTTCAATTAAGGTTACGATTGTATCGGGCAATCAATTTGTAATATAGGTTCCTAATTAAAAATCAATAGTTCATTGCAATTAAGGCGGACATGTTCCGCAAATTGAAACTGAGAGCAAAAAATTAATTAGTAAAAATCTTAAGTAGGTAGGTATAATGCTAGATCATATAGAGGCTGTTGTTTTTTTTTTCGGGTTGTATCAGTGTTATTAATTAGCCTTATCTATTTATTTATTGACCAACATGTCATAGTATTACAAAACACATTTTTTACACAAATCAATCAACTGAACTGGCTGTTTTTTTTGACGACTCATTTGTTTTTCTTTTTTTCTCTAAAGGCGAGGTCACAAAAAGATAATGACCGCTACCCATTGTGTTTTTAATGATTTTTGCCGGAACATTTCAAACGAATTGTCGTTGAATGAAAAAAAAATCTGTTGTTATTAGAATAGAATTAATTATTGAGTAAAGCTTCAAGTTTGTTTCGTTATAAGGTCATGTAGTATATAAATTTTGTATGGAGTTAGATTTAACTTGTATCGATTTTTTCATAGATACTTGTTAGTGGCTGGTTAGGTAAAGCTACAATTAGTGTTTTAGTTAAATATAGTATTTATTCGAAATACTCAAGGCTCAAATTTGATAAATACTTGCTACTCTGTATTTAACTACAATTTTCCTGTCGCAATTCCTTCATAAATTACATGTTCTAATAAGTCTTCGAATGTAAAATAAACTGAAACAGATTTAGCTACTGAAAACTTTGGTAGAATTACTTTCGGATCATGAAATACTTAAATTAGATTGGAATTATATTAAGATGGATGGATCTAAATACAAGTAATTAAAGACTATTTTGAAATCCTAGGTATAATATTCTCAGTTACTTTTAGAATTTCTTCCAAGTATTACTATAGAATAGAATACACTTTATTATGCATACCATACAAATTACTGGTACAGAGTATATCTTATACACAGGGTGACACAATGGGCGGTCTTATCGCTAAAAGCGATTTTTTCAAGAAAACCTTTACTATTTAAATTAATTTCATATTATATGGAGAATATTGATCGATATATTTAATTTATCCTTTTTCTAAGTAACTTTGTATTTAGCTCAGTGTATGTGTAGCCTTAAGTTACTTTCGTTCCTGCCAGTAATACCAGCAATTTTCGAACAACTGGAAAAGTCGTTTCTGTGTTTTTGTCGAAATCTTATTCTTGTAACAAATGATTCAACCTTTTATCTTTTACTTTATCTTTGGCATCTTTAGGTTATAAGGGAATCTTTCTCTCAGTAGGCGTTTAAAGAATTACAAGATAAGCCTAACCTTAAGATTTGTCTTTAATTTAGCAGTCTCGTTTTCGGTGAATCATTCTGTCGGAGAAATGTTAAATCACTTTTCGAAGTTCAAGATGTTAATGTCTTGTAGGAATATAAATTTCAGAGTTTATAAAACGCTTGTTAACATTACAGTAAAATGTTTTTTTTTTTTAATGTTATTTGAATTGTAAAGGTCTGAAATGATTGACATAGGTTTTATTCTGTGAAAGAAGAGGTCGAATCGGACCTTTTTTTAGGCTCCGGCTATTACTATTGAACAACTTCTTAATAAAAAACTGCAAGCACTGAGACATGGTATTAGACAGTCGGTTAGGTGATACAGGAGTAAAATTGCTAGGATCAACCTGCATGTCAAACATAGCTATTCTTACGTTGTCGATAGAAATCTTTCTAGAGTCTGTCGTTTTGTCTATACTTCCTTTGAGAAAACCCGCTTTTGCGATGGTCATAAAGGCCACAAACTTAGACTAAGACATAATTGAGTCTCACCCAGTCTCACACACGTTTACCCAGAAGATGTTTCCGAATATTGTCGCTCTTTGAACATAGCGGTGCATGACAAAGCGTTAGCGTACGAAAGTGACAATGGAGACGAGCCCGTCTGCTAGCCGCTGATTGGTGCTCAGAATTGTTTGAGTACTGCACTATGCACTATGTGTACTATGATAGACATTAGTTGCTTTACATTAACCGCTTGTTAACAGAAAATTGAATTTACTGCACTATTGCAATGTACTATAGTGTAGGGAATATGTCAAATTGTTGCAATTTATTTTTTCGTGATCGTTTAACGATTGAATCGAACGAATATCGAATTCGATAAACATTTTATGACAATGTCTAAGTTCCATGTTAAATATCATAGTTGTAAAATAGCCAATCTAAGTAGTTTTTCCGAAAAAAATATGAAAACGCGGAATTAATGTTCTGAATTATTAATGTGTCGAGCCGATTTGTTACAAACTTGAATTTATTAGAAAAAAAAGCTGTGTTTGCGCTACCAAAGCCGCATACAAGAGCGTCCGTTATATCTGTACTGTCACCCGCAGTACGCTATATTGCAAATAGTATCTACAAGTATATGTATTGTTTATGTGAGATAACGGTTTCTAGAAGTTCAACGGCCTATGCTTTTGTTTAAACTTAGTTTCAAAATTAATTAATTTGTAAATACTATCATCATTAATTTCTCTGATAAATTATCTTTTGAAATGAATGACCTAAGTGCAAACTGTTTTAATTTAATACTTTATGTTATGTACATAGGTATGTTTTTGTTTCTGTAGTTGAGCAATGTATTTATTTATGAATTAGGGTTCGTCCAGTGTCCGAAATTCAGCCATTATCTGAATGTATTTAAATTTTTTGTTGGAACGTTTAAGGTTCTATTTTCAAATAACTTTTTATTAGATGTTTTTTTTTTACATTTGACGTGAATTCATTGTGTGTCAAACGGTTAAAAGCATGGTGATTGGTGGTGTTTGTTACATTGTTTCATTTTTATTTTAAAGTATAGGGCATATGAAAAAAAAAAGATATGCACTACTACTCTACATAAAATTGCACACCCTACCGTCAGTCAGATCAGAGTAATTTTCGTAAAAAGCAGTACAATATTTTCCCTTGACGTATGGTTTTTTTTTATATTTAAAAACAGATTTTGGAACTGGCGACTTTTCGTCCGTAAGCAATGCACAGAAAAAAACAAACGAGTATCTTATTCGGCAACAAAATTGAAGAAAGAACAACTTCACGCTATTCAGTTGTTTTTGTCCGAACCCAAACATTTGAACGGCAATTTCGCATTTCGAAACTGGCAATTTTTTATTCCTTACGATAAAGATGACAAAAAAAAAAACAACAGCGTGAATGAACCTACTTCAGAATCAAAATTGAAAAAAGAACATTGGCAGAGCATTCAATTGTTTTTGTCCTATGTCGGACATGTTAGAGAAGCAAAAACTAGTCACTATAATTTCTAACAAAGCTAGATTGGTCCCAGTTAAGTATACCTAGGCAATTTCTACTCGTTTTTTGTCACGCGCTCACTTCGGCATTGAACCGTAATTATTTATGGTCACAGACCTTAATTTAGGCCAGCTCATTCTAGATGTTACTACCTACTGTTTTTTCATTCGAATTTCTTGACCTGTAAAATAATTGGTTTATAAGGGTAGAAGTCAATACCAAGCGGTGCCTATGTAAGGGTAGAAAATAAATTATTTAGAAACAAAGGTAAAAAGGTTTTGTTTCAAACGAGGCTAGTTCAATTTTGGGATATTGTCGGAGACTGTGACGACTCTTTAATTTAGTAAAGTGTTTTTTGATCCAAAAAATATATCTGTTGTCTCAGTTTCTGGAGATGAAAGCAACTGTCTTCATTAATTAATTTTATCTCATTACTGAGACTCAGATTTTTTTGTACAAGAAGGATTGTTTCAGGCTCAGTCGAAGTTTGTAGGTGGAAACTATTTTGATCCAAATGCTATGATACGGTTGGTCTACGTCATTTGACTCCTGGCCTGCCTCCCCTCTATTAAATTCTAATTATAATACCTAGGAACTCGGAATAAAAACAGAATATTTTTATCCCGTTTATTTTACTGTACTAGTAGAGTATGTTTCGAGTAGAGATATTTAGAACCCACCGTCAGAACTTTAGGAAAAAAAAAAAAAGAGTTACATCATACACTTATTTTCCACCTAGACTACCACTCTTCTTTAGACCATGGATTTAAGTCAGTATAAGTATCATAGGCCTTCCCGTCAATGATATTATACATGAATAGATACGTTACCTACACGACATTCTATCTTCAAAAACGGCACACTAACGCACAGATGAATAACTAAATATTGCAATAATACACTACATGTCATCACGATTAGTCGCTAAACTAGGATGGTATCGCAAGTGAAAAAGAGACAAATATAGTCAAGGTTTGTCAATTGACCACATTTGAGCGCATCACTTTCTGAGCGCCTATAACGTGTCTACACCATTTTACTTATAATATCATTGCCTCCCGCTCTATCCTGGGATGACCCATTTCATGATTTAACAACCGTAAAAAAACCCTGGCAATATCATAATTACACACCTGGTTTCAGCCGTTTCAGTTCTAACGTAACTCAGATCGTGTTTCGACATTTTCTTCAATTAAAACGATTCCTTGACCGACTTTCGAGTTCAAACTTTAATTGCCGAATCTTTTGTTGCGAATTTTGTTTCAGTATTTTTGCGAAAATTGTCGGAAATTTGAAAGTTTTTCTGGGAAACATAAAATTATATGAGTTTCTTTTGACGACATTATTTTTTAATTCTAATTAAAGTTGTTGTTGTAGCTTTTATTTTGTGAAAATAACTTACAACAAACATAATTAAAGGAAAACAGTGAAAATCACTGTGTATACATTTTATGATAGCTTTCCTTCCTTATAGCCTTTGTTACTTAGGACTAACGCAGCTTTCTAATTTTTTTATTATCTTGTTAAAATCATCAAATGAGTCCTCCCACCCCGGGCAGGGCGAGAGGGACTGTCAGACTTGTACTGACTAAAATCCACGGCATCCTTCAATAGCCCTTTATGTTCCGAGGTCACGGTGATGGTATAAGTCCCGCAACCAGCTTTCTAATGTTAAAAGGATTCTTAAAATCGGTCCAATAGCAAAGTTCTTGAGTTTACTCATTACAAATATCCAAAAAAATATTTTTTTAATTTCCTTTCTTCAATTCGTTGTCACTCTTGGTCGGATCATTAAGAGCTCTAGTGTTTTAAGCCCTTAATAATAGTTCCTATTTATTTATGAAATGGCGAGCAGCTCTTAGCAGTTTAAATTCTAAATAGTAAATTAATCGGCTTGAACATTTATAACTGTGATTAAATCTGTCATTCCACTTACAAATTATAATTAGCAGTACTATAAACAAACATAATAAACAAAAATGGTTTATAAATAGTGGCTATTTTGTAGGCTCATTATATTTTACATCTTTATGAATCAATGAACAGTCTAGACACCTCCCACGCTGCCGCCCGTTCTTTACGTAGGTCTAAATCGAAGACACCTACGTATCGCGAAAGGTCAAATATTTGTAATATTTCAATGCAGTAAGTTATTTCCGTAGCGAAAGAGTTTTAGATTTTATTATTTCCTTAAATATTCATATATACTCTTGCCTTTCATCGTCGTCTTGCTTTTTTTCCAACTATGTTGAGGATGGTTACCAGTGTAACAAACTATGTTGGGGTCGGTTACTGGTGTAACCAACTATGTTGAGGTCGGTAATCAGTGTAACAAACTATGTTGGGGTCGGTTACTGGTATAACATGGTGTGTAACCAACTATCTTAAGGTCGGTTACCAGTGTAAGAAACTATGTTGGGGTCGGTTACTGGTATAACATGGTGTGTAACCAACTATGTTGAGGTCGGTAATCAGTTTAACAAAGTATGTTGGGGTCGGTTAGTAACCGACCGTGTAACCTGGTGTAACGGACTATTTTAAAGTCGGTTACCAGTGTAACAAATGTTGGTGTCAGTTACAAGTGTAACCAGTACCCTTAGCACGAGTTTTCAATCTTTTACTTTACAGAAACTTTCCAGTATTTACAGCGTTTTTTGTATGAGAATATGGAACAGCGCCTCTGGTGTGCGAAGAAGGAACCAATTTTTTCATTGAAAATTGTCAATTTGAAGTAGTCAAAGTTCCAGTTTACTTTACGTCTCAAATACTGAAAACTCGTGCTGACGGTACAGGTGTAACAACTATGTTGAGGTCGGTTATCAGTGTAACAAACTATGTTGGTGTCGGTTACTAATGTAATCAGGTGTAACAATTATGTTGAGGTCGGTAATCAGTGTAACAAAGTATGTTGGGGTCGATTACTGGTGTAACCTGGTGTAACGGACTATGTTAAAGTCGGTTACAAGTGTAACAAAGTATGTCGGTGTCGGATACTGGTATAACATGGTGTGTAACCAACTATGTTGAGGTCGGTAATCAGCTTAACAAACTATGTTGGGGTCGATTACTAGTGTAACCTGGTGTAACGGACTATGTTAAAGTCGGTTACCAGTGTAACAAACTATGATGGGGTCAGTTATTGGTGTATCCAATTATGTTGAAGTCACTCATCAGTGTTACTAAAAACTATGTTGGTATCGGTTACTAATGAAACCTAGTGTAACCAACTATGTTGTAGTCGGATTTCGGTGTAACCAGTTGCAGCTAAACGATAATGCGTCTGTCATTATCAGTCTGCCACATGATTTTTAAAAATTTTAAATCAGGTTTTTTATCAAAGCCGTTTTAAAGTCACATGACTCTCACTATCACCACATATTACAAAACAAAGTCCTCCACAACGTTCGTCTGTTAGCGATAAACTCAAAAATTACTGCATCAATTTTCAGGCTGTTTTCAACAATCGATAGAATGGTTCTCGAAGAAGGTTTTAGTATTGTATAAATTGGTACCGAATTAAGCCGGGTCTATCACATTAAATAAATATGAATATACATTATCACTGACATAATTTCTCTTTACACAAACCCTCTGTTCTTAATTACATAATTTATTTACATAACCACTGTATGCTTTATAATTAACTCAAAGACAAACATTAACCAACCTTACCAGATCAAGACCATCCCCAGAAGACAGACCACAAAACAAACAATAATTTTCAACTTAACCCCCCTTCTTCCACGTTTAGCACAGTCATAAAACCACCTGTTCTTTCCATTAAGTTAAACGCAGCCACGTAAATAACCATAAATTAACGCCCATGGGAACTCCTTACCCCCGAGTTGACACTGAACTTGAAATGGAAGACAAATATTTAAAGACAAGTGAAAGGGTTATGTTTGTCGAGATGTTGTTTTATACTCGTGCGAGCGTGACCTTTGTGCTTTGCCAGAGTACGGGTTGAGTTAACTATGGGTACTTTTGGGCACTTTTTTTGGTTGATTTTTAAGTGGAATAGCATTTTTTTGGAGTCTTGAGCACGCTTTGACTTGCAGTTCAATATTATAGTACTGTTATATAAGTCCAATTGTATGAGTTGAAGACTAGGGTCACTGGACTGGTCGCGGGAATTATTTCATTACCGTGACCCAGGAAAATAAAGGGCTATTGAAGGACACCGTGGATTTTAGTCAGTTTAAGTCTAACAGTTAGGGGTGGGAGGACTCATTTGATGATTTTACCACGATAAAAAAGGGTCACTGGACTGTTTTAGTAGGATTTTGTGGCCTTGGATTGCATAGGAATTGTGAAAGAATATAATCATTTTAGGTTAGTACGAGTCTTACAGTCCTGCTCCTCCCAGAACCTAGAGTAGAATACCAGTAAGTAACATGAAGAGAATCTCATAACTACATTATAGTTTTTGTAATTAGGTGAGAGCCATGAACAGAAATAATACTGAATTGCATTGTGATGACATGACACCAATCTAAAACCGTGACTTGTAAAAGTAATTTGATGGCTATTAATTTCATTCAGAGCACAATGCACCGACTGGATGATACTCTGATTTGAGAAAAGAAAAAAAAAAAACACTTGTTTGTTTGTGATCGCAAGACCATAATATTATTTATTCTTTGGCAAGACTCAAACTCGATTCAGGGAAACCTGCAGTTTTTGGTTCATACCACATTTTAACACTTTTATGTGAAAAATTGTAATTTCCCTTCACATCATTGTATGCTACTACTTGTATCTTACTATCAAATTAAAACCTCTGAAAATGTCTTATAGTTTTCCAATTCTTTTCTCTTTTTTTGCCACCAAGACATGATAATGGCATCCCCATTAAGATTCCCTTAACCCACTTGTGAAAAAAATACAGGACGACCCCATAATTTATGCATCGCCAACGAAACACAATACAGATGACTACTCACAAGCTTCATAATCTCCTAGTACCTTCATAATTATTTAGCAACAATTTTCCTTCCTCCGCGTTCCCTATAAAAACATAATTAGTGCCCCTCGAAGGGTAATCCCAGTAGATTTATCATGAAATTAACGGACCCCCGGAATAATGGAAGCCGTGAAGTATTTGAATATTTTCGTGTTTTACATTTTCGAGATTTTTCCGGAAGATTGAAATGGTCTGATTTTGCGGAATTAAGTAGCTATGGCCATTTAATTCTTGTTAAACTCGAGGGACTTCACACTGCAGAAATTTTGATTGTTGTTCATGTTTAGACGGGTATTTCTGATAATTTTACTTTTGAAGAAAATTTATCTTAGAATTTATTTAATAATTGTTAACTTTGTGTTGTGATTTGACAACAGACTGTTCTTAGCCTTAGCTATGATTTCTTTAACTATTTTTTATATAAAACTAACTATTAATCGACTTCAAAATATGGTGAAGGTTTTCAAATCGGTTTTTTTATTTTCTTTTTTATGTACGTTTGGGTTTAAGTTCGTCATTGTATTTTTCATCATTTTTTTACCTAACCTTTAATATAATCTGCAAAGCAGAGGTGTGTTTAGTACACCTACATTTCACCAGTGATTGGGTGGGTGCTAAGTCCTGAAACACAGAGAGCAAACGTGGGTTCTTATAAAACATTACATTTGCTACATTGTTTGAGTCACACAAATAGTTTATTTAAGAGATATGAAGTTACAATCCAACAACACTAATCCTTGGTATTCAAACGTACAAAAATTTCCACGAAAATCACAATAAAGCTACCCACACACACTTCACAAACACCCTTTCAAAACACGCCATAACACTGCAATTTACTCCAAGTAATTTCGTATTACCAACGATATTATACAGCCCTTTTTCATACAAATTCAACGGTATATTAAAGATAAAAATATATATAAATATAATAAGCTAAAGAGGCTTCTTTCATCTGCATGTCTCGGAATAAGAAGCGTACCCACTTGGGTATGTCCTCAGAGCATTCGTACTTACATTACAATAGGTAATTGCTAAGGACGTCTCTTTATGTATTTTCGTTGATTTTTTGGGTATATAATGTGGGTTTTTATGAGCGTTACGGTTGTCACGGTAATGTCGAGAGGATGTTTTGGGACGGGTTAGATATAAATGGTTAAACATACCTCTTTAGGCATGTTTTTATGCATGATAAAAAAATGTTCTGTTAATTATAATGGTTAATTTATAGGTATTTTATTTGGCGTAGCTTTTCAGTTATCTAAGAAGCAGCATGGCATTTATAAACTAATAATAATGCCACATAGTTTGTCAATAATTATTTCCTTAATAGATTTTTTTTACGAGAGATGTAACTTGATAATCGAAACTTGTAAAATCGGCAGTTTAAAAAATTAAATCGGGTAACCCTGCAGTCGTTTTCAGTTATAAAAAAAACGGAATGATTTAATTTTTCATATCGATTGACTAAGTTTATAGTACGTAATTTTCAGACAACCTTAAACTTAAAACAATTAAGAATGCGTTAGTCATATTGCGCCAATTACCTACGCACTAAATTAAAACCAATTTTGTAATTAAAAGTTCCACAGAAAAATTAAAACCTAGGGTGTACCAAAATTATACAGTTACTGAAAATGTCTGAAAGTCAAAAACATACATATTAATTTCATTTTTTAGTCATCAACTCATCATATATTCGGCGTAACCCTTTCTAACCTTGCCTTAGGTTCATGTCTGTACATTATATACCTAGTTATGTAACAAGTAAGTTACTATCGATCCGTGTAACCACGACTTACTGATTCCTAGGAAAGTAATAAAACACCAACGAAGTGAAACGTGTATCTAATTGGTACATTCTTTCCAAATCGTCGCAGACTAGACGACTGGGTGTAATTGTAATGATAAATGATAATTATTCATGCAGCAAATTGGTTATGTAAAACTCTTTTACACGTCAAAAAGACACTATTTTTACACTAGATGAGGCCGGTGTTTCGTACCTAATTACTCTGAGAAGAAACATCCGAAACAAACTCAGAGGTCACAGTCTATTTTAAAGTCCAGACAATTTTGTATTGGTAAAGTACTATGAGGACCATGCAGCATGCATGTACTTGTGTTACAGTGTATTTTTATTGAAATACTAGCTTTGCGTCATATCTCACAGGTATGTCTAAAAAGGTTACTGTAGCTCTGGAACGCAAAAGGAAAGTGAACTGGGTGGCTTGTAGTCAATATGAGTTTGATTTCAATTTCTTTCTTCTTCACCCAGGCCAGGAGCCGTTTGATGATTTTCCGGGCAAAAAAGAATGTACCACAACTTAATATCTCTATGCCAAAAAATTGAATTGAAGGCTTATAATGTAACACAGTAAGTTAAATTACTTCATTGTTTTTTATAGCAAGATTGCCCTTCCCTTAATAGGTAACATAATTATGTATATGAAAAGGAAGATATATATACCACTTTCTGTCATACACGTCATAGCCACATAGCAAAATAATATTTTGATTCAGATTTATTTATTCCTTAGACGCAGTTATTCCTTTGACGATAATTCATTAAAACTACCAAAAAAACTAGTCTGTCAAACTAGTCTGTCCGTCAAACCACTATGTTTAAAAAATAAGTTTTTTCTGAGCATCCGCAAGATGAATCCGATAAATATTGACATCAGTTTGAAAAACCCAAAGGTCAATAATATTAATAATTTAATTGCTGTATGTTATTTGACGGTGTGATGGTTTCATAATGTTATGAGATCTTTAATTGGTGGTAGTTATTTCCTATAATTAAAAATAATTCGACCCTTTGTTAACATGCTCAGTTGGTAAGACCTTCTAATCTACTGAATCAAATGGTTGCAGGTTCAAACCTACTCGCAAATCTTTCTGCATTTGCATTCAAGTCTAGATTTTTGTCCAACGGAATTGGCACTATATTTTTTTTTTCGTGTCGTGGATTTCTACAAAATAAAACCCTGGCTCCTGACCTATAACTTATTAACTGATATTTATTTATTTTGAGCAAATTAAATGAAGGCTAACTTAGTAACAAAAACATTTAAATTGTAAAAGCTTTTGATCTAAACTGTTGTTCTAGAAGTTGTACAAATCAGTCTTTCAATCTAAATCTTTTGTTTATCATTGAATTTATAATTTGACTTGCCCTCTAACCTTAAAATAACATTAAAAAAGTGTTGTAATTACGGCGCCCATGAACTTGTTATTACATCAGTCCAAATTCTTGTAAATCACGTAAACATTATGCTAATCACTTAAACTAGTTTATTTATAATTAAAAGTATATTTTAAGTAAAACCAATAGATTAATATTGCGTTATGAATAAACATTTGAACTTGAGTTAAAAGCGGTGTTATTTCACGCTTTGATCGGGTTTTTTATTGGTGATAAATTACCCATCATCTAGAATGACTACATTCCTTGAGAGATCTACTACTGAAAGTAAGCTATCGCCAAAATTCTGATTCAGCGTTTTCTACATCCAGTCAATTCTAGCTCTCTTTTTTATACCTAGGCTGAGTCGCGCTAACTCGCTGTCCAATATACGCCGACCATGGACCATGCCCGGGTCGACGGCGCGTTGTGTTCCACGCGCGCCTCAAAGAGCGTCAGCAAGATGACGGGGCCCCCCTATAGAGGAGCATAGCCTTGCCGGGGTTGTGGGACATACGTATACCGTGACTCTGGTACACGAAGGGAAAAAGGCTGCATCGCGCTGCGTTGTGCATGGTGTGTCTTTGTGTGTAGTAAATAAAATTAGATTGTGAGTAGCTCTATTGCAATGAGCGTGTAGCGTCGCGTCTGAGTGTGACTTGACCTTAATTCAATTATATACAGTTGGTCCACCTACTGTCTTCAGCGGTAGAAACACTCCTGGCGCGGTCGCGGGTCTGTCTAAGCAGGATACCGTGGCCTGAAACGCAAAAAACAACCAAAGGAAAACGGTTGAAAATGTCAGTAAGCCCCTTCGTACACAAGGCGACGCAAGTATCCGATACCTGGAGACTAAGCCCCTTCGTACACTAGGCGACGCAAGTCTCCGCTACCTTACGACTTTATTATCCAGGCAACTACCGCAATACAAACCCGTGGAGGTTCGTACACATGCACGCGTCAATGGATACCGAAGTCGTAAGGTATCGGATACTTGCGTCGCCTAGTGTACGAAGAGGCTTAGGTATCCATTGACGCGTATCTGTTAACGAACATCTATGGGTTAGTTTGCTATCTGTAGTCTCTTAGATACCAAAGTCGTAAGGTATCGGAGACCCGCATCGCCTTGTATACGAAGGGGCTAAGAGTCCGGCAGTCCCTTCTGTTCCATCCAGGACCTTAGGACTCATTTGATGACAATACCATCCAAAAAATAATAAGTCCTCAATCAACCAATTGACCTGGCTGACCACTGCTGGACATAGTCTTTTTTCAAGGTGCGCCTTCTATATAAGTTTGATCTTTTAGAGGTCGTTGAAATACCTACCCAATATTTCTAACAATACATACTATTTTCGAATATATCAGTCACGTAACAGATAGCAAGCGCTTGTCTATTGTATCTGTAATACCTCCTCAGTCACGCCCATCTAAAGACGTGTTATATGTCAATTGCATTTAGTCTGCCATTCAATGCTGTGTTTGCTTAGAATTCTATATTGATAACGTACCTACCTACATACTATGCCGAGGTAATGAATGTCTGTATTCAGAGAAGGTTTTTTTTAAAGAGTCTTATGCTTAGACAGTCGTGCTATTTGCGTTTCTTTTGCCATAAGAAATTTAAAAAAATAACGTTGCCCCACACTAACAATTTCTTCTGTATCGTGGGTGCGTTTACAAACATAGAAACTCACATACACAAACACCCAGACTTGAAACGACAACTTCGATATCATACAAAGTATTTGTTCCGTGCCGGGATCGAACCCGGAACACGCTGCACAGTAGTCCAATTGCTCAACCACAGCGCCATACCTGCCGTCTAAAAAAGCACAAATACTTACCGTACGTCAAAACATGACCCACTAAAGTAAATCTATGGGAATGAACAGCTGATCGTTGTTCCGGTCGACTTCGGTAATGATGGCCAGGGGCTACAGGCTTCAAGCTATCACATTTGGCATATTAATTACATATAAAATTGGAATAACAGTGCGTAAAATGTATCATAATTTAACTGGGTAATTGACAGGCATATAGGTCTACCTTTTTGAATGGCAATTAAAAAAATTGACGTGTTTTTTTTTATAATAGCGTTGATTGGATTATCTGCTCAGACACAATGACTTTCAAATGTTTGAATTTCGTTCAACTTTTTTTTTTACTTTGTCTGAGTCAAAATAAATGCTTTGTTTTTTTAGAGGTGAACTTTTGCATTTCATGACTGCGGTACCATGTTTTGATAGTCAAGCATTAAACATGAATTAGGAATTAATTATGACATTTTGTTCTTGCAACTTTACTTATATATTACAACATATTTGCTACTGAATTAGAAAATCTCTGCTTTCATCTAGTGCACTGTATCCTGTGTGGCAAATATAGAAATACATGCAGTCGTTGAAATTTCGAAATCATTATATTCTTATACAGAGTCAAGAGAAAATCTACATAATTATTATATTACAATAATAATTATGTAGATTTTCCACAAATTAATGGTTAGATCCTATAACGTCTAGAATTTGTATCATCTTGTATGTTTAACATCACACAACTACTAACATCTTACAACTAAAAACATTTTTAACACCTTATTGTACCACCCATGTTTGCAAAATAAAATTCTAATCTATCATATCAATATCTTCGTGGGATTAACATTCAATAACTTAACTTTTGAATTTGGAAATTGAATTAATGTAAATCGGCAATATTGATTACCATTTCACCTTTGAGCTAAAACTTCTAACTCTGACCAACTTGATGTGTATTTACGTCAAATATTTCATAACAATCCCATCAAATACGCCCAGTATACCATGATCTACGGCAAAACTGAGAACTAAATCCCAAAGTACGGAAATTTCTTCAAAGCTTCGCAGACAGCGCCATCTTGACATGTCAGCTTATGATAGACATCACCTTTGCTAATAAAGTCATAATGATATGTGATATAGAAACGAGCTCTGATTGGCTATCACCTTTTTATATCTATTACTTAACTGACAACTTTTTCTTGCTGATCAAGAATCACTCAATGATTGCTGTGTGAAGTGTCTGATGACTGATTTTGAAAGGTGATCGATGAAAGGGATTTGATGGTGCTGTCGTAAATCTGACAGTTTTATTGAACTGTTGGAAGATGTTGGACAGAAGTGTGAATTAGATTGAACGGTAATTGAAAACGTAGATTTGGAATGAAAAATATGTTGTATGATATTAATCAATGGGGACACACTGCACCAGCACCCATCCAATAACATTGCACACCGTGCAACGTTAGAACGTACGTAAAACCGACGGTCCTGTTGCTTTTTGTATATTATCAGCCTATTGCCATCCACTCTTGAACGTAAACCTCCCTGAGCGCCAACCCTCCCGGTCCTGGGCAGTCCGCATTCATCTGCTGCCAGCCACATTCTTCAAATCATCGACCCATCTTGTCGCAGGGCGACCTACACTACGTTTGCCCATTCGCGGTCTAAACTCTTATTTTTTGGAAATTATTGAAAATATTACTGCTACTAAAAAAAACAGCTTTATTACTCAGTAGCTGGCTGGTAGACATTTTATAGACAATCTCTCATGTAAAGTATGATATTCACATGGATCAAGTTATAATGGAAACAGTGCGCAATAAGGTTGAGAAAGGCAAGACAGATGATGACTCAATTATATTTTTTTCTACCATAACAAATTCTACCAGTCAATCATTGAGCTCTTTGGGTGGTATACAATAATCATTAAGTAAATGCTTCTCTCAACGACATGACAAGTGTGTCTGTGCATGTGCTTACACTATTTTCATTTAAAACCTCGGTAGCGTTTGCAGACACAAATCTCAGATGCACAAACATCCGGAGATAGCCAACTATCCGGTCAAACAAATATTTGTACCTCATGGGAATCGAATCCGCTACCGCTAATCGCTTCGCATCGTTAGTTTGAATAAATAAAATGGCTGATTGACTCTTTGTTCTAGTGGTTGTGAGCATGGCTACTTAGGTTGGGCTTTTGAATTCGATTCATGGGAATACAAAATCGAATTACTACATCGATGATCATTGGCTTTTCAAAATCGGACAGTTTTTTTAGCCGTTTATGTTCCACTGCTGGGCAAAGGCCTCCCCCATATCCTTCCAAGTGCTCTTTAATAGTACCACTTCGGGCCAGCCATCAAGGTAAGCATCTAGATCGTCCTTATGCCTCTGATCTCTGATCTCCTTAACTGACGTTAATAAATTCGCCATTTTACATTATAAATGGGTCTGAAATAATCATATTTTATGATTAGTGTCACGCGCGTTTTTGGTTACAGTTCTGTTCTAACTAACCTTACTGATCTAAGGCATTCCATTTTGCCCCAATAGTACGGTAGAGCGCGGGCTTCCTATGGCAAAGTGGAATAAGCTATGGCCAAAATGCTGTTGAGATCTTCATCAGGAACCAGGAGCCTTACCAAGAGCCATCTTTCGTTCCCTGAGCAAAACTGTTCACACTTTAAGACTTCATGGTAGGCCGTCAGAGACCACTACTGAATCAAACTCGCGAAAAGTGTTGCAACATATTCACGCAATCATATGATTCACTACTGCAAGTCAAGGAATGTATACCCAGGCAAGCACATCAACCTCAAATCAATCTGTCAAATTTCTTTAATAGACTTTCAACCTTAACACAATAGTGGAAGGTTAAATTTTACAGATTCAGATAAATTGATCTGCTGGCCGTCTGTGCCTATAGGTATTATGACAAAAAATTACGATGAGAACCAAACATAATATATTTATTCCTACCATACCGTAACGTAAAGATGACGTAACAAAACATCGATCTCATTACTGCTTATTATTTAAAACTTAAGTTAATCATGGCGTCGATCAATCACCGCGATACCGTCGACCAATATTAATGAATGAACACGAGAGAAAACTTTTTATTTTCCAACTAATTACTTTGTTCAACATAATGTTTCAACATAAACATGTTGGTAGAAAACTGTTTACTTTGTCCTCAAGTGTACATAGGCTCCGGGGTGTAAGTGTGTTTGGCCCGACGTGTAAATAATCTTCTTCGCGGCAGAGTGTCACAATATTATATTCTATTAGTAGGTAGCTTATTCTGTAGCCTTGAGGTAAACGAGAAGATAATTTTTTTCTAAGAAAAAAATATGTTTTTTGTAATAAATACAAATTGGAACTCATTTTTCTTGTTTCTAGCAAAATTGGAACTAGTTCTTGTGATTATCTGACGGATTTATTCTTTCTTCGTTAATGTTTTTTTTTTGTTCCGATTTTCTTAAGTAACATTATGTGTCCATGTAGTGAATATAACTAAGAAGGATATTTTACAACGTGTCTGTATTCCAGCCTGTGTCTGTAATTACGATCATTTAGAATCTTATATTAGTTTTCTCATTTTTCTTTTTAATACCAAACAAACCCACATCTCTTCCAATTCAATACAAAGTCAGCTTCAAAGAAGTTCCCATCCAACGCGTAAGCAAACACTATTCTATCCTATCATCATAAGATCCCATAATCCAACCGACCCATAAGCACAAAACCTACCCTTAATATTAAAATACACCCTTTCTCGCATGTTTGGCTTGAATAAAAAGCAAACTTACAGAATTACTGGGATCTATGTAAATATGGCCGCCGACCCTTCCCGACTTCTTACCCTTTTTTTCGGGATCCGGGAAGATCTCTATTGGTTAGTCTTCAAGGTCGTTTAAAATGGGAATAAATACATAAGTATTCAGTTTAGTTGTGTACTTATTTAGTAGAGTTTTTCAAGAAAGTAAAAGCTTTCTATTTAAATTAAAAAATCACGTTTTCATCCATTTCTGGGAAAGTTAAAGAGCCGCACGTGTGGATCTTTAAAAGTGACTAGACGCGCTTGTCGAGGTCGATCCTTTGAATTTGATACAGAAGAAATTCCTCCAACAGTAGAAATTTCTAATGTGGGATAATTTTTTCATGAAATGAAAGAAAGAACATTGATGTGGTTTTAGTCAATACGAGCCCGACAGATAGTACCTGTGCTTTTCCTTTTAATTTATTAATGGGGCCATTTTCTTTATAAAAAGAAAGAAATAATGAAACATTGAAGTGGTTTTAGTCAATACGAGCCCGACAGATAGTACCTGTGCTTTTCCTTTTAATTTATTAATGGGGCCATTTTCTTTATAAAAAGAAAGAAATAATGGAACATTGAAGTGGTTTTAGTCAATACGAGCCCGACAGATAGTACCTGTGCTTCTCCTTTTAATTTATTAATGCCTGTGCTCCTTTTTATGATGCCTTAAAATTGTCAAATGATTTCGCTGTCACTTCATCTGCCCCGAGTGGAGCACTGTCATACCTGTGGTCATACTGAGTAAAAATACCTTGTTCCTTTAGTTGTCGTTTGCGTCTCAGGGCTGCGTCAACTTTTGTTTGTGACTGGGACTGTAGCACCATAACTATTTTTGCACTAGTTTTATTTTATGTCTTTTGACAATTCAAAAGTGCCTGTAATGTCCTCATTGAAATAAACGCTTCGATTTTGATTTCCTCAAGAAATTTTCACCTGGTCGTGAAAATTTACCTCTAGCACGAGTTTTCACTCTTTTACTTTACAGAGTCCTTCCAGTATTTACAGCGTGTCTTGTATGAAAATATGGAACAGCGCCTCTGATGTGCGAAGAAGGAACTAATTTTTTCCTTGAAAATTGTCAGTTTGAAGTTGCCAAACTTCCAGTTTACTTTACGTTTCAAATACTGAAAAAGGGTACAGAGCGGAGAACATTCAGTGAAGATTTATATCTCAAGAAAAAAAAATATTGTGTTCAAAATAATCAGATGTTACTTTTAAAAATCAAGTCAATGTGTTAACATTGTTTTTCCCTGTTTCCAAAGGTATCACTAACAGTAAAATAATGTTGCCAGGTACGCCGTACTAAGTGTAAGCTTTATAGAAAATCGATGGTTATTCGCTTACGCCTCGGTTAATGTGATTAATCTTATTAGGTTTTTTTCCTATAGGCGATCCTATCATTATTTCAGTCTAGCAGTTTGTTGAATAAAATGGAATTACCTTTTTCTAACTAGGTATTCGGTTTGGTTTACTAAACCGTTTTAGGTCTTAGTAATTTGGTAAATGGATACTCTGTACTGTTTCTAGGTGTTTACGATTCAAAGCTTTTTCTTTTCATTTAAAAGCTTTTACTGTGTCCCAGTGCTGGGCAAAATAATCCCTCGAGAACCTCTCTGTTTCGGCCGCCTTTTTGTGTTTTTTTTTTAATTTTATCACACTAGGATTTTTTTGTGAACAACCATTACAACTCACATACATAATTACCCAGATCTAGAACAATAAAATTAATTGTAGATCAAATCTACAACTATTTTTACGGTGCGGGAATCTTACTCACGAAACACAGCACAGTGGTTCGCATGGGCACTAAACCAACCATACTGTCAAAATACATTTTGAGCTTTGCAAACTTATTATTATCAATAGTTAACCGAGGCGTAAGATTTCTCTACGATATCGCGTACTTGAAGTATATAGCATTCCTTATAAGTATGAAATAATGAAAAATGTGCTTTAGTGTACGGCCGAGGAAAAAATATGTTCCATCAAACTGTACTGTAACTGTACTGTCACTTGGAACTTTACGACACAAAAATGTGAAAACTCGTGATAGAGCCTCTGTACCTCTATCTCTATGGCTAGTAAAGCCTCAAAAGCAACCAAAGGACGGTAAAATTGGTTCCTGTTAACCAACAGCTCAGAATTACGGTCGATCGAAGCAATTTGCAGTTGGTTGTTACAAGCAAAACGTTTCCTTGAACACGCGTACGCGTTGGTTTGAAACTGTTGAGATACAAGCTACAAAAGATATTGTAAAATCTTTCTAATATAAAAAACTGATTTTAAATTCTAATGACCATTTTAATATGATTTTTTTTATGCAGAAAGCAACGATATACGAATGTAATTATAGCTTTAACAAACTTAGACATTATATTCTTTTTGTGTTTCAACTCAACTTAAGGCAGTCCATTCCTCTGGACATGGATTTCTGTTGGGCTGCACCAAATCACTCTTCCCTTTCCCCTATCGTCAGCCCATTTTGTTGTGCAAGAGTTGTATAGGGCCCTTGTGCACAATGCGCCTTTTTTTTTCGTGGTAAAATCATCAAAAGAGTCTTCCCACGCCCGCCGGGCAGGGCGGGAGGGACTGTCAGACTTGTACTGACTAAAATCCACGGTGTTCTTCAATAGCCCTTTATGTTCCGGAGTCACGGTGATGGTTTAAGTCCCGCGACCCCGGCAGACTTTAGCCCTCTGAGAGGGGGCCTCGTCATTATCATTATCTACTAGCAATATCTTATGGTAGAGAATACTTATTTTTATTTTCCTTCAATAGCTCTTTTCGTTCTGGGTAAATCGTAAGTCCCGCTACCCCGGCAGGTTAAGGTATTGGAGACTTGCGTCGCGTTGTGTACGCAGAGGCAATTTTTTTTTTGCATATGACTGGTTTAGAAAGTCTTTCGCTGTTTCAAAATAGTCTCCTGATTCTGTAACGACAAATTCCAAACATCATAGGGCTAAACAAAACGCATAAAATCCGAAAATGAATCCCTAATAATTGTAACATGGGTTTCAAACTTCACCCCCTAAACCTAAAAATTTTCGACCCCAAAAACTTCAAACTCCCTTACCTATACGGATTATGATAATTTCAGAGGTCCAAATATTTCGTTCGCATTTAAAATAATTCCCTTCCAGTTATAACGTGTAATGGAACAAGTTTAAGTCTACTTATCAACGTTTGTTAGCCGTTATTAGCTCGAGTTTAATCTGATTATAATCTTAAGCTGTGTTGTTAATTTTTAGCGAAGCACAGCTGGGCGGTGTTCAGAAATTATTTTGACGTTGGTTAAACAAGCTTGTTACTAATTATGGTGGTATGATTGCTACTGAAAAATGGCTACATCACTATCGAAATTGGTAGAAACTTACCTGTCAAGGTCACGTGGAGGTAAATGACTGACGTAAGCGATGTTGTTTATTAGTTATAATGGTCATTTGGCCCTATCAGACCCCATAATATATTTGCTAACATCTGAACTGGTCTTTGATCAGACAAAGAGACACCTACTACCCCGCAAGCAGACGCGTATGGTAGCGCAAAATCTCCTTGCGTTTTTTGATACACACGTCATAAATCCTCCTTCGCTAGTATTGCTGCTTTTGCTGAAAGAGGTTACTTCTTCCTATGGGGTGGGCTCAAGTCTTTGTTACGCTTGAAGTTAACTTAAAATGGTAGTTAGAGAAATTAGAAGGATGCTACCCATCGTACCCGTGAAGATTCACGTAATTCTTAAAATCGAAATACTCATATGAAGAACTAAAAGTAAACAGAATGCGAGAAGAAAATAATAAGTATCCGTATGTTTAAAAGGATAAATTATTCAGATTTATTAATCAGAAAAACAATAAAGGAATACATAATTAATTATTTAAAATTTCTAGAAAGAAGTAAACAAACAGGTATCAGGTATTGTATTGAAGAGGAAAATTGAAGACTATTAGTTCAACAAGTGGAATCTATTTACTCAATAATTGGCCAATTTGAAATTACTCCAAAGCAAACATAAAAAATGTAAGTGTGTAAACATTGATTTACTTTGATAGATAAAAATATTCGTTTTTATTAGTATTATTCACATATACTTTGTAACTAACACCGTAGCAACAATACGTCTGTAGTTTACATGCTCACCACTCATTGAAAATCTTCGTGCCTAGATCAGTGATCACATAAGATAAGGGTTCTGGAATTTTCCAGGTCTTTTTCCACCTTCCATATAAACTGTAATTTTACATGGAGCAACTGCCTCTTTGACCTCCACATCCCAGTAACTGGATAATTCCTACTATATCCTTGGTAAAGACTGTTTGTCTGTCTTAAGGAACTTTGCCACAATAGAAACTTATCCTGTATCGTGGGTGCACGCACTAACATATCGACGCTTGAAAGGCAAAAAATTACCATAATATTTAATAATTTGTAAGTACATTATATCAACGCTTGAGAATTGAAAATTGTCTGTAGCTAACATAATCGCTTGGTAATTTTTGCCTTTCAAGCATCGATATACATTCAGATCCACTAATGCCCAGACTGGGAACAACTACTTGTAGACCATATTATTTCCTCCGTGAAGAAATTGAAAACGCGACAAGCAGGGGCCTTAATCAAACAGCATACGACAATAAACGATAATCGTTATCGTTCATCAGTCACCAATACATTTTCAACTTTATACCCCAGCACGTAAAGTTGAAAATCTATTGAAGTTCACAGATCGTTTTCGTTTGTTTCGTTCGTTATCGATTAGCAGTTTTTAATAGATTTTCAACTTTACGCGCTGGGGTATAAAGTTGAAAATGTATTGGTGACTGATGAACGATAACGATAGTCGTCTGCTGTCGTATGCTGTTTGACTAAAACCCCAGTAGTCTCATCGCTCAGCCAACTGTGCCGAGCTGATGAAAAACAATGATAACCGAAACAACCTTTGACATTAAACAGCTGTTGATTTCACCCTTTTTCCAATCTCAAACGCGTGTGAAGATTAACATGACCTTTTTAAATAAACTAGAGCTCATTCTTTTAATATAAAACGTTATTCGCTTCGTCATGACACGTAGTAAGTACTTTGTGTTAGGTAACTTGTTGCTATGGAAGTTTTCAAGTTGTGATGTAACGTGAACTTTTGACTTTGGGTTGTGGATGTTCTGATAATTTGGCTGGGAAACTTATTAAATTGTATCATTAATTTCAGGTAGTTACAGGCATTTCTTAATTGAAAAAAATACTCCAGACGAGGTACACCCGTTTAGCAACTCGTCTAAATATTGAGGCTTTTTTTTTATTGTGGTAAAATCATTAAATGAGGTCTCTCAGGGCCGGAGGGACTGTCAGACTTGTACTGACTAAAATCCACGGTGTCCTTCAATAGCCCTATGTTCCGGGGTCACGGTGATGGTATAAGACCCGCGACCCCGGCAGGCTTTAGCCCTCTGAGAGGGGGCCTCGTCATTATGCTGACGCTCTTCGAGGCGCGCGTGGAACACGACGTGCCGTCGACCCGGGCATGGAAATATTGAGGCTTAGGTGGAAACTCACCTCTGGCCCGCAGCCCAGTTTACACGGTGTAGGAACAGTAGTGGTAAACTCGGCCGAATATGTGGGCGAGAATACCATGGGAAAAATGTGTAGTAGTAGCATTGGGATAACATTATATTTAAAAAGTAGGTGCTCAAACGGGAATAAATAGTTACTCTAGTGGTATTTACTGTTTGATATAGATATTTAGATAAATCGTACAGATTAAAAAATAGTCTTACTTCATCAACTTTTTGTACATTCCTGTTTTTACTAAGATATTGAATAATGACTGCTTGTCAGAGTGACTCAAGTTCAATATCAATGATTCTGATTTGATTACACTGACGAGCATTGATAGATAGATAAACTTATTGTTAATTTTTTGACCACACACGGTTGGCTGCTGGTTGTTAGCAATTATTTTGCACTGTAACCAATCTTTTTAATGATTGCAATAATTTAAGTGGACAAAAACAATAGTAACGATACCTACGCTTATATTTTAGCCTATAAAGTTTCCACTGCTGGAACACAGGCCTCCTCTCTGTGAGAGGGAATGGGCTGTAATCCACTATACGGTCCCAGTGCGAGTTGGGAGATGTCACCTGTCTTCGGTTCTAGGGCATTATATTGCAGTTTTTTCACGGTTTTTTCTTTCACCGTTTTGAGAGCAGTAGTGCGCCTGGCTGGTTTCAAACCCATAACCTACGGCTTATAAGTCGGGAATGTTATAACTGGGCCACCATTGCCCACCTTTTCATCGGGATTGCCCTAAAATTGTAAATCGATAGAACTAAATTATGTAAAAAATCTGTGGTATTATCAAATGACACAATTTACTGATTCAATAAACATAATTATAATTACTTTATCTACATTATATATCATGCCTTTAACTCTTTATTAAAGGTAACATCAAGCTTTTAATTCTCTAAAGGTTAGGCAGAGGTGTCAATAATGTTTGAGTCCCAAATAGTAGGGAACAAGCCTAGTGCTATCAACGGGCCACGAGTTTAATCTTTATGGCTGTTACTGAGAAAATTCTAATGAAAAACCACAATAACACTTTGCCCGACTCGGGAATCAAAATCGGGACTTCATAATCAGGCCTCGCATATTTGCGACCCCTAAATCAAAGAGGCAGTGTCAAACAGAAGTGTACTTTATCTTGTTTAACATAAAACAAGACGCGTTTGACCTGACCCTACCTTTAAACTACAGAATAAAATTAATGATGCCAATCAAATAAGAATTACCATAAACTTTATAATAATATATGAAGCGATATGCAAACGACGTTTCCCCATACACCTCGCCTCGTCAACTTCCCATTGTATGGTCCCATCAATACATGTTTTGATTTCACCTATAGCAACACCATAGGTCTTCCACAATCGATAATATACTTTATATTTGGCTAGATATGGTTGGGTTTTGACTGTTGAAAAGGTGTGATAAGTTTTGGGCTTTTGACAATTGAAAGCGGACTTTAACACTGGTTAGTTAAGTTGGGTTTTGGTTGTGTGTGCAGTAAAGTAACAAGATTTTTGACTTTTGACTTGAAGACATGTTGTCAGTTTGTATTGACAAGCAATTAATTTGGGTTTTTCTTTTGTTAACCATTAAGTGTTTATGTTGTGGTGTGAATGATGTCTTACTTTTTGATTGATGGTGCGGGTTTGATGATTGTCATTGAGAACTTTCGTTTTCTTAAGTCGTCAGACGACCTCGTAATTGTTTTCACACCATAAGGTCGCTTGCTTGACTTGTGTATTTGTCTATGTCACTAAAATATAATATGATCTATATGCAAAGTTTGTGAAGTTATCTATAAATATAGTTATAATTTTCTGGTTAATTACGATCTGGTTTTGAAGAACTACGGAGCTCGGTAATATATATTTTATAGGTAGGTATAGGTATATTTAATTTTAAATTTTATGAAGATCCAACAATATCATACTACATTATTATGTAGGTAGTGTGGTAAGCAAAAGACAAAGACAATAATTATAAAATAGATATTTGCAAATAATTCAAATATTTTATTATATTTTGTTCAATCTAAAAAAATTAACAAAGTAATTATTAATTTTAAAGAAAATGTGTCGTTTATAACACGTCATGAATGCATATTAATTCAGCAATGTCATAATAACTCATTAATAACCCTTTTACCATTTCTTACAAGTTTAGTATGCAATTAAACCTTCCAACATTAACAACAATGACCTTCAGATCAAAAGAGCACTTTGAATTTTCATTCATAGTACATCTAGAAAGGTTTCAGCCCACAATAGGTGGCTGCCCTATAACTGACCTATCACAAGACTGACCTTCATTTTGGTATTACATGATACGAGTATAATTTTCTGTGAGTATAATACATTATTTAATTTAAACGTCCATCAGAGAACATCTCAGATTTAAGTAAGGTTTTACGTCAGTTTCAGGCATTAAGGTCAACGTAGGTTGTGCCACTCTTCTTTATGTACTGTCGGCTATTTAAGTGCTCTATTCATGTTGTTATCTAGTTAATTAAAAATAATTATGTTTTAGTAAATTATATCAATTTAGAGCTTGGTCCGAAATTACGAACATCTTTTTTTTTGAACTTTTTTAAATTTATGTATAGGTAGGTAATTAGTTTTCTCGACCTCAATTTAGCTCAGAAGCAAATAATGACAACTAAGATGGTGTGTGATCTCCCAAAAGGTATTGGCTCCGGACTCTGACTAAACGGAAAATGATCGTCGATGTAGCCCTAGTGAAGCTTACCACCAAAGCCGAAGGTTATACTCGTATATGTATGTAGCCTGTAGTCCTATATTGCCTGAATCTGACCGTTAGGACGTGGATCCCGACGATCTCCGGGCACCGAAGGCGCGGGCATGCGGTCCCAGCGATCTCAGGCCACCGAAGGTGCATGCGGGCGACGAGTTACGGGCGACTCGCTGTCGACCACGGGCCATGCCTGGGTCGACGGCGCGTTGTGTTCCACGCGCATCTCAAAGAGCGTCAGCACAATGACGGGGCCTTTTAGGGGGCCAAAGCCTGCCAGTGTCGCGGGACTCACGTAAACTGTGACTCCGGTACATAAAGGGCTACTGAAGGACACCGTGGATGTAGTCAGTACGAGTCTGACAGTCCCTCCCGCTCTGCCCTGGGTTGGAGGACACCCTCCCCAAAAAAAAGTACGACCAACCAATTTTTTTTTAATATTTTGGCAACCTAGAAACAAGATAAAAGGTGCCCAGCACATGGCATTTAGGTCGCTTTCTTATAATGACATGGGAAATGAAAATACATTGCGAATGTTGAGTAAATAAAAATAAAAAATTCTGTACATAAACGAAAAAAATAAATTATAGTAACATATAGCTGAATCTTTAGGTCACAACTTTTTTGGTCGACTGTACCGCCAGAAGGCATGAAACAATATTGCAACTATCATAGACACAGTATTATTTATATTTTATTTTTATGTGTCATGTACTTATTGTGTTATTGACAGGTTTGATTATCTACATCGATTGTCAATTTCCAGACATTTTTTTATTAGTATTTGTGATTGTTATAATATCATACTGTGGAGTGTAGGTCGCTGCAACTTTGATATATTATGAGCTTATAGCCATAGCCTACGTTGTTTATAGGACAAGAATTACGAACTTATTATAGGAAACTGAAATAATGGCTTCATATTAATAAAAAAACGACTCATAAAGTTCCCTTGAAATACTGTGTAAGAAATATGAAAAATAATTATAATATAGAGTAACACTTTTATACACTGATGGTAATATAGAAATAAATTCGGGCTTTATCAATTTAATTGCAATAAATTATATAAAACTGCTTAATTAGAACTTCAATGTGTTTATTATTAAGAGTTATTGATATTTTGGTACTTTAATGGATAAAAATCGTATATTTTTGGAAACTCAACACAAAAAATAAACATAGATATTATCACGTTTAGTAGTAGTATTAGTGACAATGTCAGTTTAAAAACTTATTAATTAGAAATTGTTTCTTTTAAAAACTTAAATAATAAAAATATACGTAATGGTCAAATCCCCTATCATATCCTCCCTTATCTTTCACGTCTGACAGACTACTTTTGGGGGTCTAATTAAAATTATTATAAAACTAATCCGCTTACCGCTTAAATTATGATCGTACACGGGTACCTTTGACCCTAATTAATTAAACAAAGGGTGTGATTAAAAGGTAATGGGCCCAGCGAGTGGGGTTGGCCACGAGACCCACTCGCTAGTTTGGTGTCGCAGAGGATATGTGCAGAAGGACCAACTGTCATCAACCTGTAAATAAATGCATGATTGTCATTTTTGCGTCAATGACAATCGCTTTAAGGCAATGATTTCAAAAGTAAGGATACGCCCTTCAAAACATTTTGTCGAAACCTTCTTCATACAAGCAAAAAGTAGCGCCATCTATGATAAACCATACGAACTATGTTCAAGTAGTGTTGCATAAATTGACGACGTGATCTCGTAAGAGCGTACGATTGTTAATCAGAATTAAGAATGTTCTAAATCAAAATAAAATTTTAAATGTAAGAATAATGAAAACATTCACTTACCTAACATTCTTAAAAGAATTATATTAAAAATGACTTGCAGTAAGTCTGTAATACATACTCTTTTTTACAAACTTAAAACGACGTTCGTGCAAAGTTACGTCGTTACTACTGAGTTGCTTCAGCCCGGAACGACAGCTCCGTGATTGGCGGCGGGCCGAATTACAGTCTGTCTATGAAGTCATGATAGGAAAATATTCCGCAGCGCCCTCATCGATTGTCATGATCTCATAGACATACTGTACACGGCGGGCCAAAAAACTGGTGCCGTTTTCGTTGTCCGGTAGGGCCTGTCCTTACTGTTTAAGTCAATGCTTTAAGGCCTCGATCTTGAAGTCAGCGAGCAACGGGGCGACTCATCAACAGTGATTTACTACAGAATAGATTTGGTTTTTTGGGAAAGCATATTTTGTTCATGGTTAACCCTACTGGAATAATTATAATTTAATAGTACCTTTTTTTAGCCCCATATAGGCCCCATATGGCCAGGCCAGAGTCACATCGCTATGACGTAATCTGAAAACATAAATAAAAGACTCCCTATAAGGCTTTTCCAGTATTTGTGTCTTTAAGTAAACTAGATCTTTGACAAATTGAAGTGAAAAACATTTCCTTGTTCGTACTCTAGAGGCGATGTTTCATTTTTCCACACAATCCCGAAGAAACTTTCAAGACGCCTGCGGTTAGACGGGCAGTTTTTTTGCAGCTGGTTTGTAAAGTAGATTATCGTATAACACAAAAATATAGTCCTTTTGCACATCGCCTGTCATGTACCAGAGGTTTCAAAGGGCTTGCTAGGGATAAAGTACGGAATACTATGTTTCTAGGATTATTACACGATTAGAGCGAAGCTTGGGGATGGTTGGAGTAACCTTCATGATTATTTGTGACTGAGTGAGTGAGGAGTAGGATTTCCAAAGGTGAGCTGGAAATTTGAGTCTATAAATATATTTATGTTAGGTTAATCGATTTAATAGTATAAATCAAATGGTTTAAATTGGAAACAGTTTTAAAAGGAGCTCGTGATTGTAATTTGTGTCTAATAAATATCGTATTATTTCATACCTGAACTTGTTTCGATATTTAACACAAAGGCTCGCTAGATGTGAGTAAGGAACTTCATCATCATCCTAGCCTATGACCTCTAGAACTGCATGACATATTACTCAATTACTGGCTACTGTCATCAAGCTGTTTCCACCTTGGAAAGATCATCGCTTCACCTAGACTGAGAGCATTAGAAATTATGGGCTTTTTTTAGCTTGGTAATATCATCAAATGAGTCCTCCCACCCAGGACAGAGAGGGAGGACTGTCAGACTCCTACTGACTAAAATCCACGGTGTCCTTCATAGCCCATTACGTTCCAGGGTCACGGTAATGAGATAAGTCCTGTGACCAGAACCTATGGGCTTAATATACTTCTTTTCACTCGTATGTTCGCTAGACAAAGTAAATCGAGTCGTGCACAATTGCCAGTTACAAAATATGCATCAAGAAAGATTTGACGGTTAATGATACCAACATAATGATGGTAAACTCCACCAGCTATAAAGTTCTTTCCCAACAGCTCAGTGATTAAGAAAACAAAATAATTACGCTATACTTACACAAGCGAGCAATTTTCCGCTGGCCGAGTCGGACAGTGGACATTATACTGATTGTTTCTTTTTTAGGGTTCCGTAGTCAAACGGTAAAACTGCCTTATTACTAAGACTCCGCAGTCCATCTATCATCAGACTTATGTCATGAACCGTGATGATAGTTAGACGGTAGAAATTTTCACAGATTATGTTTTTCTGCTGCCGCTGTAACAACAAATAAAGAGCAAAATAAAAAAAATGTTGAAGAAATCTGCCATACAACAGCAATTTTTTTTAAACGCATATTTTCTCAGTTCATACTAGAGGGGTTGGTGAGCTGCTTAAGCGGACTTTTCTGTAGATGCTTTACATGACTCTGAAGCCTCCAGAAAGGGGCGGCAACAGACACATGATTTTTTGTCGATTTTTTAAATAAGGGTACGGAACCCTTCCTGCGCGATTCAGATTCGCACTTTATTTTATTTTACTGTCAGACTCTAACTGGCTACTGGCCAGTTACTGTTGGTAACCAGTGAAGTCTGGGGTATTCCATTTAATTGTTAGTTGTACAGTCTTTCCAGCATTTCTTCTCAATCTTTAACAATTAAAGATTGAGAAGAAATGCTGGAAAGACTGCTTAGTTTTATGTTAGATGGAATTTTGGTAAATAAAATTTAACTTGACATGACTACCCGAAGGTAAGCCTAAAACGACATAGCTCTTAACATTTGCAAGTTGAAGTGGCATTAGGCAGGCCACATCGTAGAACTGACAACCGATGGGAATGAAAAGTTCTCGAGTGGCGACCACGGACCGAAAGTCGCAGCGTAGGTTAGGCATCCCACTAGGTGAACCGATGACATCGTGAGAGTCGCGGACAACCGATGGATGCAAGTGGCGAATTGTCGTTTGGCGTGGCGGTTTAAGGGGGAGGCCTATGTTCAGCAGTGGACGTCTTCCAGCTGATGATGATGATGATTATGAAGCCTTAGACACCAGGTTGTCAAGACTCAGAAATATCGGAAACAACGCCATTATCTGTCTTGCATTTTTCAAATGATGAGGAGCAGGTGATAAAAGCGCGTGATCGTTGTGGAATCACTAGAAACTCAAAAGAATAATGAAATTGTGAAATATCTTATTTTCATGTTGTAGTAAGAGTGCTTGAAACTTTTCAAGAGGATTCGTCACTGAGTAAAGTATGAATAATATTATTTAGTCTGAATAATTGGTTTTTACAAACACTTTACAGATTGTGAATTAATGTTTTTACTTATATTTTGATGACTCATTGGATATAATGGTCATAATTTCTTTTTAATAAATTGTAGCTTTATTCTTTACGTCTCAAAGAAAAAAATACGTGACATAAAGAACTTTATTTTTATTAGCACTTTGTCTCAAATTCGCTCAATTGGCTTCATTATTTTACCAAAAAATGGTTTAGAAAAAATGAGGATTTCAACTACGTTTTTCCTTTTATTGGGTACAGAATACACTGAGAAGCTCGTTGCTAAATAATTCCAGCCACATTGGTCGATCTTTCAGGTAAAGCCGCGATTGCCTAGGTTGGTCTGCGGGTGGGTGACTATCAACCATATGATTGCGAATTTTGGTCCGTGCGTCGGAAAGCTCGTAAAGCCCTTGGTATCTACCTGTCATTTGTAGATCTTTGAAAGTCGTTACTGATCGTGAGAAACTCTAAAGTTTGACAACTAATTGAAGACTAGTTGGTTGTTGGTGTCGTATTATCCAGATACAGTGTTATGAAGGTCAGACAGATAGAGCTGTATCTAGTTTGGCTAGAAGTTAACTCCAACGTAGTTAGGAAAATACTAGGCAGATGATGATGCGATACTTAACTGTATACATAACAAATTGCGAACCACCATCACACAATAACAATGCAATGAAGGCTTTCTCATTCTTTAATATCCCTATTAGGTACCTCTCGAGCATTGGCTCCAAAAAATTCGCTAACACAAAATTCAAATACCATGTCCGGCTTTCAAGGCATGACAACATAGCGATCGCAATCATTACCATTAATGTATGTGGGCGTGCGTTTTACTCCATAAACGTTCTGAGGTCAATCCCTGGCATTTTAAAGAATTCGTTTCTAAACAATGAGGCCGTGAAATCTGTTGTTTCGCTCCCCATTGTGTTTGGGAATAAAGCGAAAGTCCATTAAGTTGGGTTTAAAAAGATATATCTAAATTTTTTTTTTCATGGAACTCTTGTTGTGAAAGAAAAGTGTTTGGAGTTGTTTTCCTGGTGGACGAGTTTTGGGTACTAATTTTACAGACAATGAATGGAATTTGCTTGTCAGCTTAAGGTTTGGGAAAATTACTCGTTGGACTGACTGAGTCAAGTATCTGTCAGTGCACGGCTGGTCTCACATCAGTCTTTATCGACTTCTTCACACATACACGGAACCGCTCGAGCAGTCAAAATGCTTCGGGAGGTCGTTGCGGTCAAACAAGGCATACACTGACTGCTTGAGCAGCCTATGTATATGTTCGAAACTACGTCTACAATGTGTGTTGTAGTTTGACAGAATCTTTAGACCTTGTTCTAGTTAAAAGTTGCAACCTTTTAGTTTTGATGATAAATTCACACTAAAATTAGGTACTCACTTGTTTCCCAAATATTATTTAATTGTTGAAATTGCAACCTTCGTCGCTGAGCTAAAGGTCCAAAATTCGACACTACATTTTTCTTTGACAGACCTAGTTTTATAGAACACTGAACCTTATCTGCAAAAGGCCTCTGTAATTCGGAAGTCCTGTCAAAGTTGGTCTAGCTATTTCCATGCCCAGTTCCAACAAGTTGCAAAAAGTTCTGTGATTTGAACCGTTGTGATAAACCATAGCTGTTTCACTTTTAAATAGCCGTGTTAAGAATTGTACGTGTCTATCAGAGTCAAATAAAAGCTCTAAAAGGCCATCCGATTCCGTTCAGCTATTTTAAACGACCTAATTTTGTTGTCCACTATCAATTAATTTTCGAAGACCTGAAAGTTGCGCACACTAAAGTTAGTGCTTGGCAGTAAATTCAATGAATATGTTACCATAAATGTATGATATCTAGGAATTGTAATACTCCGAAGTTATTTAGTAAATGTATAAAAAATGTGCTTTAGGTGCCCAAGTAGACGGAGCCCCGCTGAGCGCGGCTCCTATTTCCGCATGCAATGTTTATAAGAACCTCACCAAACCTAACCTCGGGGTGCCTAAGAGTTGTTGGTGGCTTAAAAAGTAGACGTCGGGAGCACTTCTATGTATAATTGTCTACTACTGACAATTTTTTTAACGAGCAACCCACTAATACATACCCCGACCTGAAAATCAAACTCAAAACGTCTTACTCTACAGTCGCTTTTTAGACCACCAGACTAACGTTAAAACTACCTATGAATGTTAGAAGACCTGCGACCAACTCACACAAAAGTTTATCATCTAGTAGTTGACACTTAATTTTTCAAACGTATCTCGTAAACTCCTGACGTTTCCAAGTTACTGCACTTTAGAGACCTCACGGAATAGATATCCATCCACCTCAGATATCCTACTCTAGATTCCGCGTAGCAGGCAACATAAATTATCCGTATTATCCGTCAGTGCATTTGCCATTACTTAAGTTGGTGTCGTTCTTGATCCCATCAGTGTCAACCAGACACTAAAACCATAGTGGCTGTGTTAACGATTCCAAGAAAACTATAAAATGTTATTGATAGAAGATTTTTTTTTCACTAGCCTTAACTGTCCCACTCCTGAGTATAGGCCTCCCCCCATACCTTTCCCTTCTCTAAAGAAGCCATCCAAAGTGTCTCGCCATCTTTTCCTAGGCCTGCCGCGGCCCCGCCTAGCTGTCTCAGGGCTCCATTCCTGTTCTTTACGAGCCCACAGTTGAAATGGCATCCGGCAGACATGACCTGCCCAGCCCCACTTTTGTCTTGCAGCTTTGTGAGCTACGTCGGCTATTTGATAGAAGACGTTTTAGAAAAACTTTTTTTGATGGAAGCCGTACTGTTTAGGCAGTACAAGAAGAACTTAAGCACCTAATATCAAATGCACTCACGTGTAACGCGCATAGCTGGTTGCTTTCTTTCTATGCGGAATCTAGAAGAGATTATCTATGGCATCTACCCATATCTACTTTTATGCCAGGAGTCCCAAAGTGCGCATACTTAAAAGATATTACGTTCCTCAAACTCAGCGTTATTTTAAAGAGCCCCGTTGATATTTAAGATGTAAGCCATTTTAATATCGGCTTGCCATTGAGGACGCTTTATTGGTGAAATATGAAATTTCTAAGAGGGTCTCCACTGAAGTTGTCTTTGTGGAGAGATTGCTGCAATTTTGTCTCTTATAATAACGTAATGGTTATTTAATGTTAGGAGGAAGTAGTAGTTAAATTTCATGGGGATATTTTGAATTGATCACACTCATCACACTAAGTGGACTGTTTAAAATTAGCATTATTTTTGGTCACGACCTTATAACTTCATATTGACATGAATGTATTAATAACTAGCGGCCCGTCCATGCTTCGCACAGGTGGAAGCATTCTAAAACCCGGTCTTGTTGGTTAGAAGCACAACAAAAAAATAATTATCCGAATCGGTCCAGCCGTTTTCGAGTTATTAGCTTAGCAACACTTTTGCGATCCATTTTTATATTATAGAAGATAGAAGAAGATAGATGGTTTAATGTTAAGATCAGCATTCTCATCATGTCAACCCGAGATTAGTCACTGGTATAGGGCTCCCCATTTTCACTACCGTATTTCTTGGTTCTGTGCACCTGTCGTTCATCTATTCCCCGTTGGTCGCGGGATTTATCTGGTCGCCGGACTTATCTCATCACCGTGACCCTGGAACGCTATTGAAGGACACCGTAAATTTTATTCAGTACGAGTCTGATAGTTCCTCCAGCTCTGCCTTGGGTGGGTGGACTCATTTGGTGATTTTACCACGCCAAAAAAAAAACTATTCCCCGTGACTTTGACGGCATCGTCTACCGAATCCGCTTTTGCGACAGCGCCTTAATAAATTGTGTTCTATAAAAACAGACTCAAGTACCTATTCGGTTATTCCTTTTTACAAATAATAAGACCTAGCACACATCCGCGATGCAAATGTCAAACCGATCATCCTCTAAGAACTGGTACACACGATCGATACGGTGCGCTTCTGTTTCCACACAATTCTGAACCGGTTCTAATACTACAGAAACCGGAGACTCTCCACCGCGTTCATGTACACTGGGCTTTATACGAGTGAAAGTAAACCGACTGACCATTGTGTACAACTCCCATTACAAGATACTTGACAACTCCTAAAACAAATAACGTATCATTTGAAGTGCCCAAAGTACCATTTATTATTAACATAGGTGCGCAATCAAAAGTTTACCATAGGACGGTATTCAAATAACATGTCAATGCTTACGTCACTATTATTATGTCATTATTAGTACGGCACGCCACTGAATATTTATTCATATTTTAACAGAAAAAAAAACACAAGAAATAAAAACCGGCCAAGCGTGTGACGGACCCGTGCACGCACGGTTCTTACTTTTGTATGGGCTCCCCCTTAAATATTTTTTCTGTATTTATTTTTATTGCGACAGCAGACATCATCTTTGAAAAAAAGAAATTGCCGAACTACCAAGGTTCATTAGATACAGACTGCTGACAGACGGACAGACAGACAGCGGAGTCTTAGTATTACGACTCCGCTGGGTCCCATTTTACTCTTTGGCTACGGAACCACTAAAAAACATAGTTCTTTTTTAACCGACTTCAAAAAAAGGAGGAGGTTCTCAATTCGGTCGGTATGTTTTTTTTTTTTTTTATTTTTTTTTTTTATGTATGTACATCGATTACTCCGAGGTTTCTAGTCCGATTAGTGTGATTCTTTTTTAGTTCGATGCAGGATACTTGCAGTTTGGTCCCATAAAAATTTCATCAAATTTGGTTCAGTACTTTTTATTTTGTGAGCATTTTTATTAATTTCGGCTACTTGGACGACACGATGATTTTTACTTCTGTACGTGTTTGTTACGCGATTACTTCGCCAATTGTGGACCGATTTTCAAAATTGTTTTTTTTGTTGTACTAGAGATTGTTCACTTTAGGGAATACTGCAAGTTTCATCGAACTCTGTTCAGAATTTTTTGAGATAGGGAATTTTATTGGAACTTTCTTTTATGTACACAACATGGGCGATGTTAATACCGGTGCTACGGATTACAAAATTCTAGTGCACATGTAAGAAAATGATGTATTTGCCTAGAATTTGGGTTGAATATTTAAACTAAAAAGAGTAAAATAAAAAACTTTTTTCAAAAAAAAATTAACCGCCTTCAAAAACAACCACAAAAAAGGGTAAAATAACCTACAAAATAACTTTTCTTTCGGAAGTCGGTGGCAAAAAGACATCGAAATAATAAAACAAAGCCACCGACTTCCGAAAGAAAAGTTATTTTGTAGGTTATTTTACCCTTTTTAACCGACTTCAAAAAGAAGGAGGTTATCAATTCGACTGTATGTTTTTTTTTTTTTTTTTTTTTTTTTTTTTTTTTTTTTTTTTTTTTTTTTGTGTGTTTGTTACGCGATTACTCCGGCGATTGTGGACCGATTTTCAAAATTCTTTTTTTGTTCGAAAGGAGATGCTTCCGGAGTGGTCCCATATTCACCAAGTCAAGATCTGATGATTGGATCCTGGAGAAATCGAGGGCAACCCTCAAATTTTATAGGCCCACATATAGTTTTTCGTAAATATTATGAAGTAATTTAAGTATTTGCGTATGGTAATCATAATTTCATGTAGCTGAGCTGATGATGGAAGGTACAAATCCTCAACAGTAAGGAGTAGGCATCAACTGATTTAGTTTGTGTTCGCTTATCTCTGGAACTACAAATCCGATTTAAGTCATTCTTTTTTTGTTATACTAGGTATTGTTCAACTGAGGGAACACTGCAAGTTTCATCAAAATCGGTTCAGTAATTTTTGAGATAGGGAATTTTATTAGCTAATTTTGTACATGAGCGATGTTATTACCGGTGCTACGGATTACAAAATTCTAGTGCACATGTAAGAAAATGATGTACCTATTTGACAAGAATTTGGGTTGAATATTTAAACTAAAAAGAGTAAAATAAAAGCTTTTTCAAAAAAAAATGTAACCGCCTTCAAAACCAACCACTAAAAAGGGTAAAATAACCTACAAAATAACTTTTCTTTCGGAAGTCGGTGGCAAAAAAGACAATGAAAAATAAAACCACCGACTTCCGAAAGAAAAGTTATTTTGTAGGTTATTTTACCCTTTTTAGTGGTTGGTTTTGAAGGCGGTTACATTTTTTTTTTTTGTGGTTGTTTTTGAAGGCGGTTAATTTTTTTTTGAAAAAAGTTTTTTATTCGAACTCTGACATTTCGACACTTTTGTAAATGTCGAGTACGATACAAAAAAAATCCGTCCTTCGGTCTCATGGCATTCAATAATTAAAAATATATCACTGAATTGTTCGTTGGGATTGATTAAATTCTTTATTTGAACGTAGTTTTATACGTTATTTAAATATTTTCTGAACGTGTTGGCGCATGTTCAATGTAACAAGTTTACATGAGCACGCAAAATTATGGGACAATGGTGCTTTTGAAATCGATATTGATTTAATTTGATTTCATGGGTGCTCCGATGGGGATTCTGATTCAGGTGTGATAAGTAAACATGTTAAAATTTGGAGGGAAAATATTTACACTGCCACTAAGAGGTTTGGAGAAGTTTAGGACCATAAAATGTCACTAAATTTATTACATCCTTAATTTCAACTCAATACTATTGGTAGCAATGTAAATGGGTTATGGCCCACTCCTTCAGAGAGGAAGCCTGAGTCTCAGCTGTGGAAATATTACAGGCTGACGATGATGATGATGAAAGCAATGTTAATGGGAAAAAAGAAAGTTATTTAACACATCACAATAATAGTAAAAACGAAAAGCTTAACACTCTTGCACTTATTGAAAATGATCTGATACAAGAGCTTTTAATTCACAATAAAAGTTTAGCACGCCGCACAGTGGTCCGGATTTTGAAAAAAGTGGACATAGGATCGAAAATGCATATTTAACTAAACAAAAAATTGTTTCGAATAGGAAATCTAACGCTGATTAATACTTATTACTACCACTTTTCAAAAAAGCTGCTCCTTCATGTCAAAAAAAATATTGAAAAAAAAAATGTATGGGAGAAAATCTATTTTATTTTTTTTCTCCGTTCAGTATCAAAGTGTAGCAACCAAACCTTATATTTTGGTAAGTACTTATTGCCCTTAATACGACGACATATAAATTGCTTGCGTATCCCTGCGGCCTTGGCGCTTACGATGATTCAAAGTTTAAAACTTCGATATTTAATTATCTTAATATTTTTAACGAGTTTTTCTATTGAAATTAATCTAAAATATCATTTTTCATAAAACAAGCCCCCCGCGCGTCCCTTCCGTGTATTAGGCTCGCCCCCTATTACTTAGGACTTAAATATAACTGGCGAAATGACAGTGTACTATAGTGTAGTATAAACCATTGCCGAATCCTTCGGGGAATATAAAACGTGATCTTATGATAAAATAAGCATTTTTGCTTATTTTTTTTGTATATAATCTTCTGTTGATTATTCTTTCATCTTCTAAATATATAAAACTCAAAGGTGACTGACTGACATAGTGATCTATCAACGCACAGCCCAAACCGATGGACGGATTGGGCTGAAATTTGGCATGCAGATAGATGTTATGACGTAGGCATCCGCTTAGAAAGGATTTTGATCAATTATACCCCCAAGGGGTTAAAATAGGAGATGAAAGTTTGTATGAAACTTTGTAAAGTTGAAACCGATTGGGCTGATACTTTGCATGCAAAAAGCTACTATGACGTAGGCATCCCCTAAGAAAGGATTTTGATAAATTCCACCCCTAAGGGGATAAACTAGGCGATGAAAGTTTGTAATAAATCTTCCTTCAGGACTAAATCTGTTTCTTTTAAGATGAGTCGCTACGCTAGTAGTATAACCAACGATCAGTCGAAAATGTAAGAAGATTTATACAAACTGTCATCCCCTATTTTAACCCCTTGGGGGTAGAATTTATCAAAACCCTTTCCTAAGGGATGTCTAGGACTCAACATCTACCTGCATGCCCATCCTGATCCGTCCAAAATCAAGGAGGATTTATACAAACTTTCATCGCCTAGTTTATCCCCTTAGGGGTGGAATTTATCAAAATCCTTTCTTAGGGGATGCCTACGTCATAGTAGCTTTTTGCATGTAAAGTATCAGCCCAATCGGTTTCAACTTTACAAAGTTTCATACAAACTTTCATCCCCTATTTTAACCCCTTGGGGGTAGAATTGATCAAAATCCTTTCTTAGCGGATGCCTACGTCATCACATCTATCTGCATGCTAAATTTCAGCCCAATCCGTCCATCGGTTCGGGCTGTGCGTTGATAGATCACTATGTCAGTCAGTCACCTTTGAGTTTTATATATTTAGAAGATGAAAGAATAATCAACAGAAATTTATTAACAAAAAAAAATAAGCAAAAATGCTTATTTTATCATAAGATCACGTTTTATATTCCCCGAAGGATTCGGCAATGGTTTATACTACACTATAGTACACTGTCATTTCGCCAGTTATATTAAAGTCCCAAGTAATAGGGGGCGAGCCTAATACACGGAAGGGACGCGCGGGGGGCTTGTTTTATGAAAAATGATATTTTAGATTAATTTCAATAGAAAAACTCGTTAAAAATATTAAGATAATTAAATATCGAAGTTTTAAACTTTGAATCATCGTAGGCGCCAAGGCCGCAGGGATACGCAAGCAATTTATATGTCGTCGTATTAAGGGCAATAAGTACTTACCAGAATAAATAAGGTTTGGTTGCTACACTTTGATACTGAACGGAGAAAAAAAATAAAATAGATTTTCTCCCATACATTTTTTTTTCAATATTTTTTTTTTGACATGAAGGAGCAGTTTTTTTGAAAAGTTGTAGTAATAAGTATTAATCAGCGTTAGATTTCCTATTCGAAACAATTTTTTGTTTAGTTAAATATGCATTTTCGATCCTATGTCCACTTTTTTCAAAATCCGGACCACTGTGCGCCGTCCAAAACATAGTCTACATTTTGCAGATACTACGTCTATCGGTGAATGTTGAAACTATCCAATATCTTCCAACATTTCCATTAATCCCCTACTCCCAAGACCGGAACATCCATAGGTGAGTGGAAACCACAACAGTTGTACCTCAATAATCCACTTACAGTTACGGCAACTTTGCTAATGATGCGAATACACGGACGGTTTCCAATCAACAACTTGCATATGCAAATAGCCCGGCTTGGCCCCGGATTCTGCGTTATCCCATTTAGTTCCCATTTTGGAGCAACATCCGAACCCCTAATTGCTCGCCCTGTATTAACGATTGGAAGGGTTGTATTTATAGACGGATGGGATTGCGTTGTTGTTTGACTATCGTTTTTTGATTTGAATCCGCTTCGGGAAGAGTGGAAAGTTTCGGGATTGGATGGATCGCTTCTAGTTATGAGTTGGGTAGATGGATGTTACGTAGTTTTCGCGAGTGTGGATTTATTGTTTTGGATTGAATGTTTATGTTATTGTTTCTGCCTGCCTTTAGTTTTTTTTTCTTTTCTATTGATGTGTTTCTTATTCCGTTGTGGTGTTATACGAATGTGATTAGATTTCTACTGGTATTGTTTACTAAGTTAATGTAATCGTGTTCTAAAAAGTAGTCAGAGTAAATATTAAGTATTGATTGGTTTTGCGTATTGATGAAAGCTCTCTTATTTTTTTGTTAATCAAATTTTTTTTAGGAAATTTCGTCTGCTCTTAAACAGCTTCCTTTAACTGGTAATAATTGATAAAAGAAAATTATATCTGGGATCACAAAAAAGTAATTGAAATAAAATTATCTCAGAACGATTACATTTCAAATTGATAAAAACCTTACAACTGGCGTGGGTAAAGATTTCAGATCCAATTCTATAGAATTACTTAATAAATAAATCTCCTTAGTGACAAATCCTTCAAACCGGTCTTTCAATAAACAGTAATAAGTATTCCAAGAAATTCTTAACAAAGAAAATATTACATTTAATCAAATTATAATATGAATCGCGCTAAAATATAATTTTCCAGCACTCGTGCGAAACATATAATTTTATAAAGACGCCATCTTTGAGAGACACACTCAATTACTAGAACTCCGTATAAAATATAGCTCAGGCCAATTACAATACTAATTTAGCATAGAAATTACTTTCGGCACAATAACGTTCGGGGTATCAATATGTGTGTGACAGCACACTAATAAAGGCCCCGATATACATCGTCTGTATATTCCAAGCCTATATATGCCAATCTATACATATAATAAAACTGTAGAAAAGTTATTTTTGTACATTAAAAAAAAACTCAAAAAATTTAGCCAGGGTATTAAAGGACAACCAATAGAACCCATTTCTAGCATTTTTAGAATTTTTGTCTGTTTGTCTGTTTGTATGTTTATTTGTCCAGGTATCACGTAAAATGTACGAAATTTATGTAGATAACTTTTATACACAACGATTAAGCGTAACTTGGAGAGGAATTTAGTTTTTGTTTCATTGGAATCGGTTCAGTCTATCAAAAGTTATTCGAATATAAAGTGTTTCAGAAGTAAAATTACGGTCAGTTCACACCAAGACGCGTAGTTCATAGCGCGATCTAGCTTCGATTCTGCTACATATTCAAATAAAAATTCATCTAATGATTATGATAGGATGGGATAGGATAGGATAGGATGGGATAGAATAGGATAGGATGGGATAGGATGGGATAGGATGGGATAGGATGGGATAGAATGGGATAGGATGGGATAGGACGCGACAGGACGGGACAGGACGGACAGGACGGGATAGGACGGGATAGGATGGGACAGGACGGGACAGGACGGGACAGAACGGGACAGGACAGGATAGGACGGGACAGGACGGGACAGAATGGGAGAGGACGGGACAGGGCGGGACAGGACGGGACAGGACGGACAGGACGGGACAGCTCGGGACAGGACGGGACTGGACGGGACAGGACGGGACAGTACGGGACAGGACGAGACAGGACGGAACAGGACGGGATAAGATGGGATAAGATGGGATAAGATGGGATAAGATGGGATAAGATGGGATAAGATGGGATAAGATGGGATAAGATGGGATAAGATGGGATAAGATGGGATAAGATGGGATAAGATGGGATAAGATGGGATAAAATGGGATAAGATGGGATAAGATGGGATAAGATGGGATAAGATGGGATAAGATGGGATAAGATGGGATAAGATGGGATAAGATGGGATACGGTGGGATTTTGGAGGGAGACCTTTTTACCCGACGCTTCGCACAAAAAAATACATTGGTAATTACCGACATCCACGCGAACGAAGTCGCGGGCACAGCTAGTAATATAATATATTTACATTCATACATCTGGCCAATTTAGTTCTAAACTCCCGGGGGGTGTAATATATTATTCTGGGGGGGAAAGGGGAACACAATTGCCAATAAATATGCGTTACTTTGCAATAACATGCGATTTGAATGGTTATTGTTAGTGGCTGTGGTTCCAGAGGTTTTTGGGACGAAAAATATGGGGTTGTTCCGTGTTTGGGGTGTTAGCACCCTCTTCTTGCATTTTACAGCTGGGTGTGCAAACGATTGATTTGCGGTTTTTTCATTGTTTTATCTTTAGATCTGGTGGTTGTTGAAAGTATTTTACTTTTTTTTTTGAAGGAGTCTGTGTGTTTGTATATGTGAGTTCTATGTTTGTAAACAGACCCACGACATAGGAAAAAATCCTAGTGGGAAGCAAAGTTTAAAAATTACACACACACACTAAATTACCCAAAATAGAGAGGTTTGGCAGGAGAAAAGCCTTTGCCCAAATAAATAAAAAAATCATTTGAGACACAAGAAAATGTAGCTTACTTAAAACTTAATTTTTCTTTCTGTAAACTTTGATAAATTAAATTATTATTTATTAAACCGTTATCTTAGGTCTGTTAATCAGTATCAATCATTAGCCTATTATAAGCGCGATTGTATATCATAACAATAGTTCATAAAAAATGTGTAATATACAGTTTTATTTACCCAATTTCTTGATGTTACTTGTTGTTGCCACTGTAAAAACTACACTTTTAACCAAATGCAAAAGCGAACCAAACTTAACTTGATATCTAAACACCGAACAATTTTCCCCAAAAAAAGGGCAACCAATAATAGAATAAGACACAATACTCCTACTTTTTATTTGTCCCAAAACGCTTATGACAAAATTTTATTGCCCACTTTCAAATACTTCGCAAAAGGTCGCACCTACTACAAACAAGGTTTGAAAACTACAGTTTTGGGAAATATATTCAAGTGGAAACGCGGAGCTTAGCGTGAAATATGTTCTCGCTAACTTATAGTAGGTACAAATAATTTGTTTTACTTCTACTAATTTTCACAGAATTCTCAGTATATTGAATTTTTTTTAGGTTACGTTATAAAGTCAGATATTTTTCCGTGGAAATGTATTAGTCGTGAAATATCTACTATTAAATCATTTTGAAATTTTCATGATAGTTTGAATTCTAATAATTATTAGGTCTAGTTTTGTTTGTAGTTTTACAGAACGTGATGTTTTTTAAAGTAAAGCTGTAATTTACTTTTTGCAAGTTATTTCATGCATCTAGAAATTAAATTGACTTCACGTTTGGCGCAGTGGTAGAGCGATCGACTGCTGCGCACTGTGTCGCGGGTTCGATCCCCGCACGGAACAAATATTTGTATGACCGTTACGGGTGTTTGTGCATGTGATTTTCTATGTTTCTTAACGTGCACAATGCATGAGAATTTCCTAGTGTGGCAACGTTTTCTAGTGTTTAACACAATTATTTAAAATATTAAACTGAACGTGGTCGGTTGAAAACTTCAACCGCGTGACACAAAACGTCACGCGTTTGAATTTTTTTGTTACAATTGCTAGTTTGTTCTTTTATAAAGTAATACAATATTACATGAAATATGGGAATAGTTTCTTCCTTCGAAGTAAGTTTACATACCAGAAGTAAATAGTTCCGAACTGTTATATATCGTACCGAATGTTTTATATACTATAAGTTGCGGCTTAGTTTACATGGTCTCGGAATTGGAACATTTGCTGGAAGACATCATGATATATGGTGACATGTATTAAACTGAAGATGTTAGTTTGTGCGGCTTTGAGCCGTGCCAGCGCATTTAGTTCGTAGACGCTGTTTGCATTGAGCTCAATAACAAGGAAGGTTTAACGGATAAAGCAGATTCAGATGAAGAAATTGCTGTTAATGATAAAGGAGTAGAAAGATATTCAGACACAGATGAAGACAAGGAAAGTAAATCCATTCTATCAACACAATCTACCAAAAAAGAAGATAATTTATTATGATGTTTTGACTAAAAGCTTATGAAAGCAGGTTAATACACCTAGACATTATCTTGTCAAGAACTCTGACAAGGAAAATTCCTTTATTAATTCATCAAGATTCTACCTGCAAACGGACGGGAGTCATAAAAATGAAAATTCTTAGAAAACTCTTCCTTAGACACCATCGTCAAACGAATTTACCCTCTCCCGAGATTTTTAACTGTACAGAAAATATCACACTTAATTACGACCTTTTCACGCGGACGTTTTAAAGCTTGCCTAAGTAATATTTAAGGGCTTCAAAATCCCTCCGTCTTTGGAGAGCGACGTTAATGTATTTTGGGAATACGCCTCCGTGGAAGGCGTTAGGAATTTTTTAATTGAACTCAATGTTTCGGTTTTCGCGCTTTCTTTTCTGGCAAAGGGTAGTTTGGAACCCAAAATGGTTGAATGGTTTTGTTTTCTTTACTATAAAAACGCCGGAGATTCCTAGAAGTTGTAAAGGGTTGCTTTGAGCGGAATATTAATTGGATCGGCCCAAGTTTCTATAAAATAGTAGATATCGTATTATCTTCATTCTAGCTAGACATACTGATCTTGCTTGTAACATATCAAATGGTTTATATAGCTACACGCATCATAAAACTGAAAGTATCAGTACATAAAAATACAGCCAGCACAAAAAATTCAACCAAGAATTTCTATAGCCCTATCCCGTTTCTTTTGACATTCTAATAAGCCTTTTTTCTCGTCCTTACATTTTGTAACCAGCTGATACAACGTTTTCCTTTCCTCGATGAGCGTTGAAATACCTATATGGATAATAAAAGTCTATTCGTGTAAAAAAACGCCTCCAACCGGGATGATTCACTGAAGGATGCGAGTGTGGGGATAAAAAGAAGTAAATGGACCGACCATTAGTTGCCATCCCTTTCCGCGGGGTTTCTTTAGTTTTATTTTATACTGGATCGCGACCTCGGTTGAGGTTTAGTCTATTTCTGGATCGTCTACAGCAAATGTTTGTTTTGAGTTAAATGTCTTCGTTTCCTATTGATGGAAGGCTCCATCAATTACTGCTGCTAGTGCTTTGTAAATATTTATGATTGGAATCTCAATAGTTGTGGGTTGATAAACATTTTGATGGGAAATAAATTGTGATACACGAATAAAACCTCAATCTTTACTGGCAATCACGAATAAAAGAAATATAGTCATTATTTAATGGTCAATATTTATTCAAAAGCCTCATTACAAATATTTTGGGTAAAGGAAATGATTGTTGATATTTTCTTTTCTATAACCAGATTTAATACTACAGACTAGACAAAGGACCCTGACAATTTCATTCAATGTAAAGAATTTCCTTCCCTCTCAGTAAGCAATTTTGTTCCTCCTACAACTTGATTAATTAACTTGTTAATGTTTTTTTGGGGTTCTTGCTATTCCTTTTTGCTTGAAGGATAAATGAAGGGATCGGATAAATAGTACTAATGTTTGGAAAGGAAACAAAATTTTATAAGGTTGCTTCAGGAGTAAATTAACGCATTATCTGGGTCAAGGCAGTTGTAATATAAAACGAGTATCAACATCGAGGTAAATGTATCTGTGTCTTTCAATTACCATTTTATTTTTCTAAACTAATGGACGCTTCCGAAGGAGCCCATCTAGAAGTCTAAGGTCCTTCGTTCACAAAGCGACGCCAGTTTCCGATACCTTACGACTTCAGTATCCAAGCGGCTATCGGAATACAAACCCATAGAGGTTCACACACAGGCACGCGTCAATGGATACCAAAATCGTAAGGTTTCGGAGACTTGCGTCGCCTAGTGTACGAAGGGGCTAAATCTAAGTCGACAAAATTAAAATTACCTTCAAAAAGACTATTACCTAGACGTGTATTCGTCCGAGATTTTGAATTAAATTTTATTGGTGTAATTTATAAAGTTGAATTACAAGAAATTCACATTTCGTTTACACTTTGAAAGTAATTCGAAAATTCAACAGTGCTCATTATTCAACTTCTGTAACTTTCATAACGTCCTTGTCTGTATCATTGACTGCTCTAATATTTTGTTATCTTATTGAAAAAATTATGAAAACTCGCGGAATTGATAAATTTAAAATACAATAGATGGACTGTGTAAAATATGAATTGGTTCAATAAGAGTTGACTATTAAGGTAAAGATTGAAGTGCTATCTTATAAGCTAAAAGGTGTAGAAGAAGAAAACCATATCCTTAGAACTCGAACTAAATGGAGTAAAAAGACAGAAGAATAAATATATTAAACTGTTATACAAGCAACAAACAAAGACCAATTTCTAACTAGCAATAGAGCAGTCCTATCAAATACCCAAAAATAACCCACATCTACACAAATTTGATAAGCCTACCCTTATAGCTTTCAATGAAACCCCTTTTACTTGGCCCGCTTGCTTTGTCAAGCACGTTCGAGCACGCTACGTCTTGGCAAAAAGTACATGCGCCATGTTATCGTCCTTTATCTCATAAAGTGTCACGTTTCGCTGTATACTAGTATAGAATATTAGAGCTTTTACTGAGTTGAGTCATAAGCGGTAGCGGGGTTTGGGAATTTCTGTTTGTAGTTGTGTGTTACTGTAAATTCTGCTACTTCTTTTATCTAAGTCGCTTCATCTTTGTCTGCTGTCTTAACGTCATCATCTTTGTGCCCTTGCCCTGCATTGCTTGCGATATCCCATTATGTCTATCTATCGATATCTTCCTTTCTTCCGTAACGAACGTCACTCGATCGTTTATTCACTTTTTTTTCAATAGAGGATTTTTTACCATCTTTTTAACTTTTTTTCGGACGTTTAACTTGTAAGCTGTCTTTTGGTTTCAATACTGTATCTCAAGACTACGAAACCTATTTTATTGAAGACAGGCTCGAGTTCAGAAGATTAAAAAAAAATTGCATCCAACGAGTTCATACAAAATAGCATTAACATTTTAGCCTGAGGATCGTATCATTTGTGAAAGCTACAAATAATACGAGTATTCCAGTAAATTAAACTTCCAAGATAAATAAATACGTTACTTATCGTAATTAAATGTCGAAGGGTCATCTCATTAACCGGTCTCATTATCAGTAATATATTCGCCGTTTGACGCCACGACATTATTAATTAAGCCTGATTTATTTAATTTTTAACAAATTGGTTTGTTCCGGTTTGAGGCAAAGTTGAATTACTTAATAAATGATAAATTCTAATTTAGTGGACTAGTCTTCTATGTAGGTTTGTTAACTTTTATTTATGAGCCATTACAACGATCTTTTGATTGCTCTTTACGTATATTTTTATTTGATTACTAAAATTATTCCCACATGGGTTTCCAATAACGTCTATAATGAAATTTACAAAAACAGAATTATCATCATCTACTAATTACTAATCAGATGATAATTATTTTTAACACTCTCATACGAAATTATCGTATTACTGAAGGTGTTAATAAGAGCACCAAGGAAGCAACTGAGCAGAATGTAAGAGTCAAGTAAATTGGGCTAATTAATGGTCCTTGAGCGCGCTGGTTGAGTGAGCAAGCTGTTACATTTGTACATCATTAGGGAACTGCTTCTTACAAGGAACCAATTCAAACCACGTGTGGAATTTTAACGGGGAACAATTAAAAAACAATTTAAAGAAATTGAGTTTTTTTTTATCTTGATAAAATCATCAAATGAGTCCTCCCACCCCGGGCAGGGCGAGAGGGACTGTCAGACTTGTACTGACTAAACTCCACGGTGTCCTTCAATAGCCCTTTATGTTCCGGGGTCACGGTAATGAAATAAGTCTGACGGCGATGGTATAAGTCCCGCGACCAAAGAAATGGAGTTTGTTCGAACTTTTTAAGGTGGGTATTATGTCGCAGCACTGTTATGATCGATTGTAATGTGAATATTCTATTAAATTGTATTCAATCTTGGTTCTTCTAATCGTATAGACAGATGTGTTGCAGTTTGTTCCGCCACTTCTTCTTCCAACCAAAATACTAGAAAGTGTGCTTTTGCGCTTTGGAGGACTGTCTTATGTAAAAACTGACCTTGCAAAAAGTGCTGATAAATCAGCCTAATTGATTTTGAGTGGTACTTCGGTTTTCCAAATAAATCCGTTTCTGCAGATAAAGATATAAGGCCTTTTGAAACGTTCAGATTTAACTGCAGGTGGTATACTGGTATTGTAGCTAAAAATACCTTTATCTAAATTACTACCGTGAGTCTGAATTTCGTATCGACCTTGCATTTGGTGAGACTATAATAGCTTACTTGATGTTTTCGTTTAAATAATATTGATCAACCATAATCTTTACTCTTCTTTGGAATTTTACCTTCATTTTGTTTTCTCAAATCATCAATCACTGTAGTAAATGTATTATTTCACGTCCTAACTACCTTCCCTTGGTAACCCCTGTAAATGCCATCCATCACATGCCGAAATACATTCCTAAATATAGGCTTTTAACAAATTACATTTAGATGACCTGTAATCTTTTTTTGTTTAAAATGCCAATTCTATTTTAATTTATTGATAACCTTTTCAGCTTATGTTTGCCCTATAAAGGTCATTTTTTTATTTTTTTTTTATTTAGATCATTTATAATTATTGTCTTTACCCGTCTCTAGCACTGTGTATTATAAATGCATTAATACGTTTTGGATGTGCTGTAGTATATTATAACGGTTGAAATAATTCCTTTCGATTTACCAAAATAAGTTATAGATTTTTCAATTGGCTTGTATCGATTTATGTAAAGTATCACTGGCTTTTATTCGATTTGACAACCACTGAGTACCTGTACGCTGTGGCCGATGGGGTCGAAAAGTACTAGAGTGGAGACCACGGACTAGCAAGTGTAGCGTAGGACGTCCACCAACAAGATGGACAGACGACCTTATAAAGACCGCCGGAAGACGCTGGATGCAGGTCGCTTCCAACCGGTATATGTGGAAGATCAAAAGAGGAGGCCTATGTTCAGCAGTGGACGTCCTATCGCTGAGATGATGATGATGATAATGATGAGTACCTGTAACGGCGGTGTAAGATTAAAAATTGACAACCGAGACTAAAGTGAAATTTACAATCGAGACTAAAGTGAAATTTACAGCCGAGACTAATTTATCAGTAACTGAAGTGAAAAGTCACAACCAATATTATCGAAAGCCTTTGACTTGTACCACATCATTAATGTGTCTCTTTGAGTGAAAATTTTGCGGAAAATGATAAATAACGGTACTGACGGCCGCCGAATTTTGATGGGGTACCCTTTTGTATCGTATCTTGTTTCTGAGTGGGCTTATCCGTTCTTCGTATAATAGTGTGGACATTTGCCTTGTTATATGAGACGCCGTCCGACCGATATCATGGCTAATGGATTTAATGGCGGCAAGACTTGATAGCTGATAAATTTTACATAAGTTTGGGTTTGAAGCGACGGATCTTTGTATCGTTCAATTATAGTAGGACTGGGGTGAGTAGGGCCTAAGTTGTCAGGTGCAGATACTTTATGTATGTCTTCTTCTACTTTCCGTTTATTTTTATTGACTTACTGTCGTCGATGTTTCTTTTTCGATATCGTGTGTATTATGTCTGATGTTATCGTTTAAATATTCAACTGCTTACATATTCTTGACACGAAAATTGTTGCCTGTAACATTTTCTTCAACGATATTTCTACCATATTTTTAAATATGTAGACCAGTTTTTATCAATATCTAGTTTGACGATAACCTGGTCTTTCTTAAGAGCTAATGATATTTTAATCAAATACTCAATTTTATTCCTCTGAAATGATAACACGACGTTTTCTACCAAATACCAGTTTATTACAGAAATATTTGTGGAATGCAAATTAATTAATTCGAACTCTCCAATCAACTGATTTACATACCAAAGCAATGGTATCGAACGTCCGTACTTATCTATCTATAAGTTTGAGTCTATATATTATTGATATTTTGAGTGTATCAACTGCATGTTTCTATCGATCGACATCATAATCCGAGGTTTTAATTTGTATGAACACGGATTTGATTTTAGGTTAATCAATGATTGGATTTTATGAAAATTAATTTTGGTTTAATTTTGAAAGTTCAAATGAATGGGTTTATCTCCTAATTTATATGAATGTCTCTAAATGGCTACCAATATCAACATAATAAGTCAATGAAAATTATAAATTGATGCACTATCGGGAATCGAATTACTTGACAAGAAAAAAAAATATGACAGAGACAAACAATACACACTTTGAGTTGTCATAATTTTTTTTTTAGTTTCCATGAAAGTTGTATTCAATATTTTTCATATAGTTTGATACAACTGAGTAAATAGCAGCTACTAAAAATAACTCTACTTCACTCTGGTACAAAATTGTTTTGCTTATTCTGCTCTTTGAAATAAAAAGCAATGGCGGCGGCAGTCACAGAGATAGATTAACTGTCGCATTTATTTCTTTGCCATGCTATTTTTCATTCATCAAAATGTATAAAAACTGTAGAGTTAATATTAACCCATTTTATGTCTTTTTGTCTTTGACATAAAGTCTGTTTTTTTCAATGGCTTTATCCCTGAAAATGATAGATAGCCTTTGCTTTTGATAGTAACTATGCTTGTGTATATCTTAGGAATCTTCCTTCTGAAGAATAAGACTAACCAATACAGAAAAAATATGGAGACTGCTTTGGAGTGAGGATCTGGAAGTTCTATATTGAGTCGGCCCAAAACTGGGCCACGTGTTCTACGTCTTCGAAGCGTCCATAAATGTAATGTAATGTAATGAAGTGTCCCGTATTAGCCGTGCGGTTTTCAAACCCGTACGTTACGGTTTTCCCAAACCTTTGAGTATTTATTTGATCAAGTTTAACGAACGTCACATTTTATAAATACTTTCTTTCTTTTCACCAATTACCTACCCGACCTAAAAAAAAATTTCTCTCTGAATTTTTCTATTAAATATCTTATGCCGTCCCACGGCATGTCACTCCTCAAAGGGCGACTTACGGCCTCCCATACTAATCTGACCGTTATCTCCAGAGGTCTACAACAGGCCCTCTGACTGAGAGGGCATTATCAGCGTCCCTCCGGGCCTCCATTCAGAAAGGAGGGCTCTAAGGCACTTCCATTGCTTTGTCCATTATGAAAATTTTCTCCCCCGTTAATATTTTTTATGAAGTTGCGTCGGAAAGGAATATTTTTGTGAAGAAAGTGTTGGATTACTTAATTAAGATATTGAGGTATCAGGTCGCGATTTTTTTGTGGTGTTTTCTTCTACTTTTGGCGTTGTTTTGAAAGCAGGGCTTGAATTTCAGATGGTGATTCTTATTGATGCTTGATTGTTTTGTATTATATGAAAAATGTACCTTCTCTGACTAATTTATGATGTCGGTAACTTTCAAAATGTGGCCACGCAAATTTGGAGATTATTTTGTCATTATAGTCCTAAATTTTCTAAAAATAAAAAGTAAAATTGATTGTAATAAAACAAATAAATTAAACTAACAGACGACAAGGAAACAAGAAATTACCCTTCCCCCGTGTATAAGGGGACAATTACTCAACGCAACCCTCAGGATTCCTAGTTATTAACCTAGAAACGAAAGGCTATAATATACATAATTGTATCAAATTAAAAGCGGTGCGGGTAAGGCCACACTTCGCCCCTTTAATTATACGCATTGACCTGCTAGCTGTGAATCGGGTTGGTTAGTGGCAGCAAAAAGAATTGAAAACGTGTGGGCGCGTCTAGAAAAAGGGGCGCCAGTGTTGCTAGTTCTTATTGAGGTGGTACGAAAAAAAACTTAATAATAATGGCAATATTGGTCTGGTAAATGCCTTGATCAGCATGTTGTAAATAAAGTTGGAAAAAGAGTTGATAACGTGTGGGCGGGTCTAGAAAAAGGGGCGCCACTGTTGCTACTTCTTATTCCAATAATTTGAAAATAACCTTATTTAGGATTGTAATATTAATCTGGCTGGTAAATGACTGGCCTGTTGGTTTAGTGGTTAGTGACCCTGACTGCTATGCCGGAGGTTGTGGGTTCGATTCCCACCCAGGACAAATGTTTGTGTGATGAGCATGATCATTTGTTCTGTGTCTGGGTGTAATTTATCTATAATATGTATGTATTTAGAAATGTATAAGTATGTTTATCAGTTGTCTAGTACCCATAACACAAGCTCTGCTTAGCTTGGGACTAGATGGCGTTGTGTGATAGTTGTGGAATAGTATTATTATTAATCAGGAAAACGTCTTTACCTCTCTAGCAGTAAATAAAGTTGTATTCGCCCACACGATCCCAACTCTTTGAGTCTTATCCTAGCCACCTTTGTTTTTTTTCGACAAGATATTGTGGACATTTTTCAATTTATTTTCACGTTAGTTTTATACGTGAAAATCTGTGAAATAAATTGAAAAATGTTGCATTGTTTTTGGAAAAATACAACACTGTAGCTAATATAGACTCATCAAACATAATTTTAAACGAAGAAACTTTTTTTTATCGATCTGCTAAGAAGAAGAAGAATGTTGATGCTGACCAGCTATCTGAATTGCACCATCTGAAATCTGAGTAGTAGATCTTCTCCAGTCCTAGATACATTGAAATTCTCACATAATATTTGAAGTATAACTCCCCCACAAACATATACATAAATGTATCAAATTAAAAACCGCTGCGAATAGGCCTGGCACACTTGGTCGCTGTAATTACACGCATTGACCTGCCGCATACCGCCTCTTTGCGGCAACTTCTTGACACCCTTACTTCGCACTTTTGTGAGAGTTCTGTTCAGCTATAATAAGGCTGGCCGTAATAAGGCCCTGTGTTGCATTAAAAAAAATGGCGACGCTTTTTTGACGTTCGTCTATTTTTGAATTGAGAATGTCAATTGAGTTTTGTTTTTCAAAGTGTTTTTTGTAGTCTTTTGGTAACAGTTCTAAAATATTGTCTGTGACCATTTGTCAAAGAAATAATGACAGTGATAATAATTCAATCTGAGTCAACAAGCCAAAAAAAAACGTGAAGGTTTGAAGAACTTAAACTTACCTTTGATGAAACTTAGATTTTGAATTAAGAATAGACAACATTCCCTGCGCTGATTTAAAAAAAAACAATTTTAAATTTCGAATGTCGAGTAACATTCTTTTGTTTTGTTTAGACAAATGACGAATTTGTTTAGTATGATCTGTGATTTTGTGTCAAATGTTGTGTCACTTGTGAAACATAATTTATGTTTTAGTTGTTCTATTTTGGTACACATCTTAAAAATATTAATTAGCATAGATTGTGAGTAACAGAAGTTGTAGTGAATTGTATTTAGGTAAGTTAAGGAGTTCTTATCTTTTTTCTATTGCTTAATTAATTCAAATCGCACGATCCAATAAAACATAAGCCACTAAAATGTCTGAGCGGAATTTACGACTTATTTTAATCGTTTAAAATAACCAAATTCCTATACAAAATAAACAAGGCTATTAAAAAAAGTTCCCTTAAGCAAAAAAATCCGAAAATAAATACCAAAAGCAAAATTAATTCGGTGTCAGTCAGTCGAAACAATATAAATTTTATTCAACACACGGGCATACACGAAATTAAACAAAGTTTAGCGGTATTAACATTGTTCTCGCTCCGCAAAGTCGGTTAATTAAACAATAACAATTTCATTAATGTTATTGACTTTTTAAATTCAAACATCGTTCATTCACAAAATGAATGAACGAATTCTCCAAGTTTTAAAAGACCCTTTTACGGGTTCGGGTAATTTGTTGGAATTATTGAGTTATGTTCACTTATGGTTGGAAGAATTTTGGATTGTTTGCTTTGCATACACGCGAGAGTTTTCAACTTTATAGTATTCGACTTTTTAATTCAGGTATGAATAGACGAGAAAAACCATACGCATGAAATCAAAACGTTTTGCGGAAAAATAAAACTAGGTTAACATTTTTTTTTTGTTCGTAGGTATATGGAATGTTTCGTTCTTAATTTAGTTGACATTAAAACCAGCCAGTATTTTTTAGATAAAAACTGTGATACGAGTCTTGCCAGCCAGTCTGTTGTTATATTTTTAAGATGATTAATTTATGCATAACGCCATCTTTGTTTTATTTAAAAACTTGCTAATTGTGAGGTCTAGCTGCTTAGTTATAATTTTTTCAAATGTTTTATTTGGTTTCATTCTTGTAACTTGGAAATAGAATCCTGTTGTTGGGTTTCCCCACAATGTCTACGTTTCGATTATGCTTTTTTAAATGTTTTGTAAATACGGATTATGTACACTGATACATGCTGGTTTTGACGCTTAAATGGCTTAGCTCTTAAGTCAAACGTATGTGATAATTAATAAATAAAACCTGTCTAGCTTCTAGAATTTTTGACTGATACCTAAGTATTAGCACCCACGTTCAATTCCTCGGACAGTATTATTAAATTTCTCAGTATCACCTACTGATTCTGGATTTGTGCCTCGTTGATGGTTATAGCTTGACCCCTATACTCGGAACTAAAATGTGGGAGTTTGGTAAGCTTCAGAGAAAACTCACCCCTTTTGTTTAATGACATCACTACCAAAGGCGGTAAGATTTCTCTAAAGCTGACTGTACTATTAGAAATGCCTCTGATGGCCGTGGATTGAAGACGCTTGTCGAAAAAAAGATGGTAGTTATAGTTCTGACTGTGGCCTTATGACAAAAGTACAATGCCGACTATAAAAGAGTTATTGTAAGTTCGCCGCAAAAAATATTCCCTACGAAAAAAAGTTTTGATCCTGTTCTCCTAGTACATTCTGTTCAGATTCCACATTGTGTTCTCGTTTTCGGTAGTTTTGTGCTGGATTTTATTATTTATTTAATGCTTCTGCTATCCGTGCGGAAAAAAAATGGGGTGAATTTACAATAATCAAAAAAAAAACCAAAACCGCTGGCTTATTTATCCATACATTTTTGAATCGGAATTAATTTTATGGCGAACTTACAACAACTCCTATAAAAGGCATATCGACGCCTTTCAGATAAACAAATGATGGTCTCTTTCTCTTATTTATTTCACGGAAACGTATTAAAATGGCCTCTCAATTACCCATACAGGTAATTAAATTAATTTAACCCTAGAAAGATAGTCTGCGTAAAATTTACGCATGCATTTTCGAAATACGGCTCTGTCTTTCTAAATAGCGCGAAGACATAGCTGTGCTTTTAGGACATCTCATTAGTCACTGGGAGCTACCGTATGGTCCAAGTGTCAATAAGGTAAGTGTAACCGATTTTGAAATATAACGACCACATGCGTCAAAATTACGCATGATTATCTTTAATGTGACTTTTATGATTTCGACTTGTATGTTCTTTTTATTTATTTTTTATCTTATTATTACTGTATTTGATTACTTACATTATCAGTTCCCTTTTACAGATATTGAAGCAAAAATATAACAAAATGGGGAGTAGAAACTTGGACGAAGACCATAACCTGGCTAGTCTTATACAAAGATACAACGATCTTCTCTAGGAGGATACCAACTGTGAAGTCGTGGACCATGAAAGTAAAACTAAAGTGCAGAGCGATACAGAAGAAGTTTCTATAGATGAATAATAGGAAGAACAGCTCCTTTCCCCTTTTGAAATGAGACAAAGAGCAATTGCGTCCTGTAAAAACCAATATGTCGTAAGCCTAACTTTTAAATGTGCCAAAGCTCTTTGCGACCGATTTTTAATACAAATATATGTTTCTAATATGTATAAGATATTCTAATTGTTGATTTTGTGCTAAAAAAAAACGCGGATTATGATAGAAAAAAATTAAAGAAGACCAAGTGTTAAAAAATGATCATTTACGACAGAAGATTAAAGTTATTGTTTTATTTAATAAATAAATAATTCTAAATAAAATATCTGCAGTCTTAAATAATCTAATATATGTGCAAATACACTTCTGGACACATCTATTGGCCCACCTTGTATTTTCAGTTTCGATTGGTCCTAGCTAAAATTTTATATTAGGTCGAGCAAAAAGTTTATATACAGTTTTGAACCTGGCACATTCACAATTTAATTCAATAGTCTTTTTTTGAATTTCGAACACGGAATTTAAAGAAACAAAAGACAATTTGGAGCCTGTTTGTTGATATCAAACAATCGAATACTAAGAAAATTTGGTTTTATTGGTTTACTTGGATTTAATTCTTGTAAAAGTGATTGATATCTTTGGTTTTGCAACAAACATTACTTATTCTTAACATTAAGGTGAGGTTCTATCAATAATCTATGGATACTTCACCTGAAGTCGCCGCCCAAGCTGTGGCACTTATTCAGACCGGACACAGCCAAAGAAACATGAGTGCTCAACTTAATTTAAGTCGATCTGCGGTCCGAAATGTTTATCGGAGGTACCTAGAGACTGGCGGTTTTGTTCGTCGCCAAGGAAGGCCACAATCTCGGGTCACAACTGAAAGGCAGCATCGATTCATCGTGACGATCAGCTTGAGAAATCGTCACCTTAACTCCATTGAGATACAAAACCAACTTCGCGACTTCCACGGAGTATCCGTGAGCGCTCGAACTGTTCGGAGAAGGTTAAAAGAACGCGATATGGTACCACACAAGCCAGCCAATGGGCCCAAACTAACGCGAGCCCACCGAACAGCGCGCCTTCATTTCGCACACAGTCATTTAAATTGGACACAGCAAGATTGGAGCCGTGTACTCTTTTCTGATGAGTCTAAAATTGTGTTACATGGCAATGATGGAAGGCAGAAGGTCTACCGACGTAAGGGAGAGCGTTTCGCACAATGCTGCTTTCAAGAGAGGTCTGCTTATGGCGGTGGCTCATGGACTGTCTGGGGCGGTATATCCGCGAGCGGCAAAACTCAACTTGAGGTTGTTACAGGACCACGGCTGCCAACATTAAATGCTGAAAGGCACATTCGTGAGTGCTTAGAACCTCACGTGATACCATACGCGGACTATGTGGGCCCAAATTTCCTTTTTATGCATGATAATGCAAGAGCCCATGCGGCCGGCATCGTCAGGGAATATCTTTGGGATGTGAACATCACAGTTATGGACTGGCCAGCCAGAAGCCCAGACATGAACCCCATTGAGCACATGTGGGACGAGCTAAAAAGACGTGTTAGGGCTCGTCAGCCAGTTGCCCAGACGATGCAGGACTTGAAAACTACCATAGAAGAGGAATGGGAGATGATCCCTCAAAATTTCATAGAGCGGTTGATAAAGTCTATGCCTAATCGTATGAGAGCTGTGGTAGATGCCCATGGAGGCAACACGCGTTATTAAATTAAACCTTTATTTGATAAAACATGATTTTTATTCAAAAATCAATTGCTTTTAACAAGGCGCATATCCGACTTGTTAGGCGTAGCTCCATGTCGTATGGTATTCTGAATTCAAATTTAAAACAATACGATCGAAAAAGATGGTAAAATGTATCAGGTTTAAAACTGCATCAACAGTTTTTGCTCAATCTAGCAATTATATTTCGGTAGGGGCCATCGAAACGTAAACTCTAAGGTGGGCCAATAGATGTGTCCAGAAGTGTATATATACTATACGATTTTATTGAAATAAATTAATAACCCTCAACCTACAGCCATTTAAACCACATGCGTCAATTTTACGCATGAGTATCTTTTCCGTACTACACAATATGATTATCTTTCTAGGGTTAATGCCTTTTACTGTCATCCGCATACATATTTATTACGCGACACATATTAATTAAATATCTTAATTTTAAGACCGTTTTATATGTTGTCAGTTATTTATAAGATCACCCGTGCTCGAAAAAACTTGATTGATTTTGTACAAAGTAGCTCATTAATTATGACCAAGGAGGATGATCATTTTTAATTGATTGTATGTAAGTAAGCTTAATCAATCTAAACAAGGTTGTTCTTAATATCGTATGCGGACAACCAGTTTGCCAAGGAGTTTCATATTACAAGAGTCATCGACACAGCTCTTAAAATTGCAGGCAGGCCACACCGCTCATATAGAACTAAGCCCCTTCGTACACAAGGCGATGCAAGTCTCCGATACCTTACGATTTCGGTATCCAAGCGACTATCGCAATACAATTCCATAGAGATTCGTTCACTGGCACGCGTCAATGGATGCTAAAGTCGTAAGGCATCGAAAACTTGAGTCGCCTTGTGTACGAAGGGCCTTACGCGGTGTCCTTCGTGATTTGCGTGAGCGACAAATAAGACGCGACGCGACGCAACACGAAGTAAATATTATTATAATAGTAGTTGAAATAAGTCGAATTGCGTCGCGTCGCGTTCTCAGGAAACCGCGTTACAACCGATATGGGGTAGAAATTTCTTGAATGGCGATCACAAACTAAAACGCATAGGCAGGCCACTCGGTGGACCGACATCATTAGGTCAAGATTTAAATTTATTTGCTTTGAGTTTCCGATATTTTGGTACTGTTGCAAGCGCTATAATCACGGACGAACCTAAGTTATTTGCGGGTTAATGTTTGTGAAAAGAAAAATCGGTCTACCCGCCTTCTTGTTATTTTTTTGTGTTCCACACCACTCATTGTCACCCGTCTCAGTCACAATACAATTTTGTTCAAATATAGAAGAAGAAAGAGGGTAGACCGATTTGTTTTACTCATAAACATCCACCGGCAAAATCTTCAGTTCAACCGTGATCATGGCGCTTGCAACAGTGACGAAATATCGGAAACTCAAAACAAATAATAAACATGGTAAATATTCCGTTTTAAATCTAAATAATAGTACATATTTATGACCATGTCAGTCTTAAAACTTATATCATGATAATGAGAGTCGCGGGCAGCCAATAGATACAAGTAGCGGATGTTCGTTTGGCATGATGTTCTAAGGGATAGGCATTTTTCAACAGTGGACTTCTTCCATCTGACGATGATTATGATGATCGCATTATCTAGTTGTTGGATAGAGGAGGTGTGATAAGTTTTTATATCATCTTCATTCCTTTCTTCTGCCATACCTACTTCTCGTTTTTGTGCATCCTTCGTCTATCTGTTACCAACGAATTTGACGAAAACGTCTGTGGCCGAAACTTGTTATACAATGAAGAAAATTTAGTTTCATCATCCTAATGAACTTTTTTTGTTTCAGGAACCTACTGAAAACGTCGAAACGCCAAAAGGATGTAAGTAAAACTCTGTATACATTTAAGTTTTCTAAACTAAAGGAAACCCAAATTGAAAATACTTCCTCTAACCAAACGCATGATGCTTACCTTTTTAACCAACCATCCGATTGACCAGAGCAAGTAATAGAAATTAGTTCAGGTGGGCCTCGCTCATCCGCTCCGCCGGTCAACCGTTCAATTGAATGAATTGAATGAATCGAACGAATCGTTCCCTCGATCGGGTACGCGAATTCGATAGTTAACGACAACATTCCATTTTACAGTCGGTCAACCTTACTTTGAATTACGCAGCCCTAATTTAGAGCTTATTTCTTTCACGTTAAAGTTCGGATTTTTTCCGGTTATTTCAGCGAAGGTAAAGTTAAAATTGTTACCAAAGGGAGTTTCGTGATGACTAAAGAATTGATTAGTCACAATGTTTTATTACTTTATTGGAAAATTCCAATTGTTTTCGGTCTTTTTAAGGGAAAGTTGCTTGTTGGGTGGTAAATACTTGTTATTTTTTCGTTCTTCGTTGGATCCCCTACGGAGGGGAACCGACCAATTTTATACATTCCACAATATGCCTTTCTCAAATTCCTTTTTATTATGTAGGCAGTGTTTTTCTACTTTCGTCTAGTAAAAATAACCATGAAAATCAATATCTTGTGGGAACTCTATATATTGGGCTAGATTTTTTTAGCCTGTGTATAAATCATGTAGAACTATTGCGTACACAACAATTTCGTTATAATAGTGAGAACATAAAATAATTTATGACAATTTGTGATCAAATATTTAGTAAGTACAAATCACAGTAAATATGTACTTATGTATTATGTTAAATACGAGTATTTAGAGCTTCAAATGTTCTCACCGATAAAACTCAAATGTCTAATATTCTCTGTCATTGTTACTGTTATGGCTTAGTGAGGTTTTGCACATGCCACATTATAATCCTCCTTTAAAACCAAGGATCATTGTCTATGCCTAGGTCAAAAAGTCATAGATAGAACAGTTCAGGGCACATAGAGGTAAAGTCACGAAGGTTCAATAACAGCAACATTTACATATGAATTGGTCAAACAACTTGACTGATGGCTTCGTAATTGCGATTTTTAGAACAGTTTAGCATTTATTTTTATAAACATAGAGTCGAAATTAAAAAACTTTTAGAATTACGTTTGAAGTATTTAATTTGGAATGAACTGGCGGTAGGATTTTCGTGGAAATGTTATTAAGTTATTAATTTGCAGAGCAGTGCTATTCGATGGTTTCAAATTGTCAAGTACGTGGAATCCAGTTGTTAACATACTAAAAAGGGGGATCCGGCATCATAATAAAGACTTCACAAAACTTGGTGATACTGTGAGTGTGTTTTGCCGTGACTTAGTGTCGAGTTCTAATAGTGCGCGTAGTAAGAGACAAAGAAAGAGGGTAGACAGATTTGTCTGCTCCTAACAATTTATTTCCATCCATCCGCAATCTTCAGTCATCCCGCGATCATGGCGCTTGCAACAGCGTCGAAATATCGGGAACTCAAAACAAATAATAATCACGGAAGATACCCCGTAAGTGACATTTTAAATTGTTAAAACAGCTATTTAGGACGAAGAATATTTTTTTTCAATAATACCGTACTTACCTGCCTTATCCAGTAACAAACGCCACTATCCCGTAGGCACTATAGTCGCTTTTAGCGTAAATGAAAACTGACACTTCCCGGTAGTCATCTCCAGCCTATCACACTTACCCAATTTACATCAAAAGCACGTAATATCGCTGTTCCTTCCAGTCCGATCAGAATTTACGACTGATAATACCGAACTAACTTGAACCTTGTGTAAATAGGTTTAAAGATCACTATTACTTCACAGATCTATCAATGGCAGCAACTGAAAATCAACCTTACTTGGATGGTATTAAGGATCAGTGTAATTTAAACCGTTGTCTAAGTGAAAGAACTTTGCCTATCTTCTAACGAAAATTGCGATCCACCGTCACACCAAAGACAAAGTGTTTCAAAGGACACAATTTTAGCGTCAAAATAAATTTACCCTTAGAAAGGAGTAATTCCATATTTTCTGTAGAAACTAATTCCGTTCGCTTTCTCTAAAAGCTATCACACTTAGCTCCTAACTTAGAATTTAACAAGGCTTGTAATTGATGGGTCGGGGAAGTGGATTTATAAACTGTTTAAATGAGGTCCTGTTGATTGATACTGATTTTGTTTATGCTTTCCAAACTGGTGAATGAAAAGATCGGTAAAATAACCGACTAGTAGGTATTTCAGCCAAATATGTCGAAAACATGTGACATCTATCAACTCACACCTAAACCTGAATTTCGGTCGCGTTGGTTGTGCGTACCAATACACAATGTGCTTAGGGCATCATTTTGACGTTAACGTCAACGATGTGTATTACGTCAATTTTTTTGCTAAATTACGCGACCGAACGTACGCAACAGACGTCTGTCTGCCGCAAGCTTGAGAGGGGAATAATATGCGGTCAATCCTCTCTCTTAGGCAAAAGAGAACAATGTAAACTAGAAATACTTATACCCAGTATTATAAAGTGTACCTAAAAGCTTAAAATAAGACTAAGACTTAAAAACACTAGGAACCGAAAACATTCGTTGCATAACCTTTCAAAAATATTCTTTTTTTTTTAAATTTACATCTGCAATCTGCAAAGATTTTTTTTTGTATTCGGCTTGCTCTTTTCTCGGTTTTTTGTTTATTTTTATATCAGAATGTGAGTGAATTTGTTGATATTAAGGTTTGAATTCCTTTTACGTTAATGTCGGTTGTGTACATCGACGCGAGTACGAATATTCACATTGCTAGTGTCCTTTAAAGTATGCGACGCAGCGACCTTGACGCCCGCTGGCGTGTTCTGCGATACGTTTTCTCACTAAAATACGCGACTAACCGTACGCTGCGTAATGACGTCAGCGTAACGCAGTAAGCCCAAAAAGAAGGGAAAATAGTTGTTATTAAGTTTGAGGTATTGTTTTTTATCTACTACCTAATTCACAAAACATCTTCCTGTTGTCGTTGTGGTTGTCTTACATGGAGCTAAACTGATAAAATGTGGGTGTATGTTCTTATAGATACACCTCCGGTTAAAACTTCAAGAAAAATATAAAATAAGATCAAATAATGCTAATAATACAGATAGTAAAACTACTTCATAAGATATCAGATTTGTTCAAGATGTAAAATGTCAAATAATGTAAATAAAATGGCGCCTCGTCTCTCGTTTACATGTTTCATTCTGATTTAAATTAGCTTTTACATAGATAAAAGTTTGTAAAATAAAATAATATGGACTATTATATACTTTTTGTATATGTTGGTATATATTATAACACAGTATCTTTTTTTACATTATTTTAAATATTTATGCTGTTTTTCAATTTGGTTTTAAAGTGCTTTCCAAGAATTTAAGAAAGCATTCAGGAAACTGCAAGAAAAACTTAGTAATGTATTTTTTATAACAAAACAAAAAGCTTTAAAAATCATCACTACCTTTTTCATAGTTCCTACGGAGGCACGAGCGCGTTACGATTCATAAAAAAAGGAATTATGAAAAATTTTGAAAAAAAAAATTGTTACGATATTTTTTCTTATGTTTTTATTATACAGGCTGTGTTTCCTTTCCAAAATCAACGGGTTGGGTTCCTGGCGAAGATTACTGATTTTATAACCTCCATGCTAATGCATAGTTCATCCATGATCATGGCGCTTGCAACAGTTCCTAGATATCGGAAACTCAAAACAAATAATGCAGTTTAGTTTTCGTTAAAATCAGCCTCGAGATTCCTTACAGCATTTTTCTATATTCCTCAAAGTTTTCGGATAGCACCATCTACGTCCATTTTTGGAAAATACACCTGTATTATAGTGAACTTACTTAAAAATAATTATATTGTAGTATTTCTCTTCTTAAAGACGTAATCACCAGTATTGCATTACATCATCAGTTACTTAATGGACAAAATACTTCAGACAATCCGTTAATTGCCTCTTACACTTCTCAAAACAAAAGGTTGTTCTATTTTAGCCGGATTTCATTACAACTTATCACTTAAACATAAATGAGGCCGCCATGACACTTTTCATTACGGAATTGCCCACTCAAGTTAAATGCTTTTTGTTATCATACGTAGGTAACGTTAGATTTAATTACTTTCATTAAGTATTGTATGCTTTTAAAGATTATTAAAATGCCGTTAAACGGGTTGTTAATTTCGAATGTGTTGGAAACTAGGGCAGTATTAATGAGTGTTCCGTTTTGTTTAACACGTTCACTGCCAACGCGGTCAATGTTGTCCGATGCTCATATACGCTATCAAGCCAAGTAAAATTTCTCATTTTTATCATTTTTCACATATACTTTTTATTCATTATTTAGCCACCTTATATGTTTAAAGAACGTGTTTAAATGAAAACACAATGATTTTATCCTTTTATTATTAGTTATTACGCATCGCACAACATTGACCCCCATGGCCTCACTGGACGAAAAATCAAAAATTCGTTAAATAGAGCCGCGCGGTCAGGTTGCCGCCCAACGCCACATGTGATCCCATTTCGAAAATTAATGAACATAGGCCACAAAGTTCCAATATCGATGCGATTTTTTTTTATGTGATTCTTTATGACATTCCTGACAACTTTATTCTTGTGAAATTTCTGGTAAAGTTGATAGATTGTCTGATAAAAAAAAGATTTTTTGTATGGAGCGAATCACGTTTAATTTTTTGTCTTCAATTGTACTAATATGTTGGGTTTATGGCGTGAGTATATGATAGCTAGGGTCATTCACTATCCACGAAAAATAAAATCAGCGCCAGATATCTGCGGCCGCGCGAGTTATCAAAAAAATCCATTAGCGGAAAACAATTATATTAAAGTATGGTACCTGTCTTGCCTACGATAAGCTTTTAAGTTTTGTTTTTGTATAAGTTCATTTTAATTGCATTTAAGAGGCTCAAATTGACATTTTTTTCTGTAACAAACGGTCTCTAAACTATAAGTGATTTCATTTTTCAAGAGTAATGCGTTTCAAAGACCATTTTTTTTTTCTAAGTGTTTCTTTTAAAAACCAAGCTATGTAGGATAAACTGAAGGGCCGCGCGGGTCACATTATAAGCGAATTATCTCGATAATGCTGTCCGTTGGCGCAATAGAGAGTTTTGAACATAGACCTGACGCGCGGTCAACATTGTCAGACGCGGCTTGAATGGAAAGTTTCAGTATCGCTCAACATTGTCCCCCATGGCCTGAACGGAAAATGTGCACTTTTTTAGTGGCAGTTAACGTGTTAAATAATAATAATAATATTCCAAACAATCACACAACGCCATCTTGTCCCAAGCTAAGCAGAGCTTGTGTTATTGGTACTAGACAACTGATAAACATACTTATATATTTCTAAATACATACATATTATAGATAAATTACACTCAGACACAGAACAAATGATCGTGCTCATCACACAAACATTTGTCCTGGGTGGGAATCGAACCCACGACCTCCGACATAGCAGTCAGGGTCACTAACCACTAGACCAACAGGTCAGTCAAATGGATAAGATATTCTATCGATCTATGAATGTTTCAGACGTGACTGCCAAAAAAACAAAATGGCGGATGGCACCTGGTACAAAAGGCACAAAGCACTTTAAAGACCTCTGTTGTACCTACTACTACATTTTCTCTAATAGCTAGGGGTACCAATGTCACATAGGGTAAACTCTACTTATATATATTTTGAATCTGCAACATTTTTGACGTTGCTGCGCGCAGTTGAACGGATAAAAGCTAAGCAGGAGCAATCCCAAACTAATGCTAGTTTAATCTTCAAAGTTTAAATTCCCAAACGACGCCTTCCAACGTAAAATAAAATACGTACCTACCGATTAAACTTTTAAACTAATAAAATTAACACAGAACCCTTTATCTTAATCAGAGTCAACGTTGATTTACAAAAACTTAATTCAATTAATTTGGACGTTGAAATGGAAATTCAGTAATGTAGGTAAGTGCTGGTGGCATTTTCCGGTTCCATTATTAACTACGCAGATTCGAAATTCGATACTCCGAAAATCAAAAGGTTTTGGTATTCTGAATTAATTAAGAAGGTAATTTAACAAAAAAATATACGGAGTGAAATCAAAGATTAAATGTGCGTTTTATTTTTAAAATTCATTGGCAACATCTAAATTACATAAATAAACTTACACCTTTTTACCAAAAGGGTTTAGCAGAAACTAAAGAACGTCGTCTGCCTTTGTTTCATATCGTTCTCGTTTATACAGCTGGTCACCAGGTCAATTAAAAAAAAAAACATAAATACTGGTCGTGGAACTGTTAGTGATGAAAATTTTCACAATTACAAGATGCCTTACGGCATTGCGCCATTGGTACATGATGGACATCAAACCACTCCGTAGAAATCATTTTGCCTATACTTTTATTGTACGTACAACTAAGGAGTGAAAGTCCCTGCCGAGGTCTGTATTTTCCAGATAGTTACAATCTTGGGATCTTCAAGTCAAGAGTGAATAGGTTACTTCTAGGCAAGCGTTCTTTACCATAATATATGGCGAGAAGCGGTAAAAAACGAGTCTAAAATTAAATAAAATAAAAAACCAATATGATGATAATGACAAACAAAAAATCTAACTGCACTCAAAATTAATTTGAAGAGCTAGCCTCCATTTATTCATCTAGTCATACAAACACACCGAAATTAATGCTAATTACATGGTTGAAATTTCAAGACGCCCGCGGGCGATAAAAAATCTAGCAATATGCTTTTGTTTCGCTATTGCCAAGTTTTAAAAATGACGAACATCAAAGACCAAACAGGAAGAAACTTTTCTGTGATTTATTACATCAAATCAGTATGGAAATAAACGAGATTGATATAACGTGTAGGTCAAAGACGTCTAATCTATCTTCGAAATATCAAACATACCTGTTCCATTTAGTTTTATTATTTCTAATAACGAAATGTCATTTAACAAATGAGACCAAGGCTACACACACGAACACCATCCTCCCTCCGCCCCAGACGCAGTGGTAGACGCCCACGGCGACGGATGTCGCGGGACGATCTCCGGCCACCGTAGGTGCGAGCATACGGGCGGCGAGTAAAGGGCAACTCACTGCCCGACCATGGACCATGCCCGGGTCGACGGCGCGTTGTGTTCCACGCGCGCCTCAAAGAGCGTCAGCACGCTGACGGGGCCCCCTGCAGGGGGCCATAGCCTAGCCGGGGTCGCGGGACACACGTACACCGCGACTCCGGCACACAAAAAGGCTACTGAAGGACACCGTGGATTTTAGTCAGTACAAGTCTGGCAGTCCCTCCCGCCCTGCCCGGGGTCGGCCTCATTCGATGATTTTACCACGTAAAAAAAAAAGGCTAAACACACAAGCACACTTTGAAGTGTAATATGCACAGTCACACATTATTATCTCTACCTTGTTGTTATTCGACCAATTTGATTCTAAACGTTTTTCATAATGCAAACAGCGAAGGACCCCATTCCCAACTTGTATCTGTGTTTCCGAACGCATACATGCCAATGTAAGACTGAACAGGTGTTTTCTGGGTAGGCTCGATACATTGTCGACCATGACCTCAAACCCGAAGGGCTAACACGTCTGAAAGGGCCTAGTGCAAGTCGGTACCATTTTTTTTTAATAGCCTATCATGTGTCCCACTGCTGGGCAAAGGCCTCCCCTTTCTCCTTCCAAACATCTCTATTTTGGGCAATTTCTGACCATGCCTGCCCCGCGAACATGATCAGATCGTCACACCACCTCCGCCGCGGTCGACCTTGACGGCGTTGTCCTCCTTCTATTTTTAGTATTTGTTTCAATAACGTCAATAGAATTATAACTCTAAAAAAACAAGAATTTTCAGAAAAATATACGTAACAATCTTAGGTAGCATTCAGTAGGCAAATTGACACATGATACTATCCATTTGGCTCTAAACGATGAACAGAGGTCAAAGTCGCTATTCATCTTAACATTTTTTTTTAATTTATGTTTTTTTTTTATAAGAAAACAGTCAAGGCTGTCGAAGGCCAAATTCCGGTTGACGACCTGACCGTTTTTATTTTTATTAAAAGCCGTTAACAGGTGAGAAACAAGATCTTTTAAGGCGATATTCATTAACGAAAATGATACTATTGCGACTTTTTTAAATACTTACAAAACTGTTAAATAATTTATGTTCTGTGTTGATCTGATTATGAAATTGTGATATAAGTACTCGTGTCGAATGTTATTTGAGAAGATTTTGACATGGGAAGTTTCGCCGCAACTTGTTGGCATCTTATTTCTAACAAAATAATTGTATTAAAAAAATGTTTTAAAATAGGAAAAGTTTGAGATAAAGTTAAGTTTAAATTGCTAAGATTTAGCCACTAGTCAAAAAATATGTTGATATTTCAACTAAAACTAACATCTTTTCAATCAATACTTTCCTATCTATCCCCTTGTTTTATGACAGCCTACTACCCATTGACACGAAATATTGGCCATTCCGAAGTTCTTATCTTTTATATGATCTGGAATAATGCCATCGAAGATAGGATTATGCTAATACTTTACGTCTTATCGAGGTATTCATTAACTTTGCATCTGTTAATAGCGTTGTTCGATTAAGCTCTGTTATTGTATGAGAACCTGGTAGTTCTGCTGCGTTGTTTTATAGACATCCGGTGATAAAAATTGTCGTAGTTATAGTTTATTTTTAAACAGCTGTTGCCAGCATTAAAATTAAAATAATCCCTTCGGATCGTAATATTAGGATAAAAGATATCCTACGTGTTACTCCGGTTATGACCTATTTCTTTACCCAGAAGAAGCCTGTTCACTCTAACTTTGAAGAGATTAGGGTTGTATGCGTTCGGAAAGACAGACGCAGGCAGACCAGATCCAGATCCATCCACAAGTTTCAAAGTGATTGGGTAAGAAACATCCATTGATTGACAATCCAAACATACGTTCGATATTCGCAATTTTTTGAGTTTAGAAGTCTTGATTGATGTGTCTAGATTACCTAACACCTCCAAGATTTTACTAAACCTGTATATGAATGAAGAAAACATAAAGCACGTTGATAGCGTGCATAAATTATTCAAAATTGTCGAAAACATTTGCATTCACGGAATAACACACATGTCAGGGTCGATTTTCTACTGATCGTAATAAAATCCAAGTCATTAGCACAGGGCAAGCGGGCGGCGCGCGGCGTCTTAAGGGTAACTCGCCGTCCGACCAAGCACCATGCCCGGGTCGACGGCGCGTCGTGTTCCACGCGCGCCTCAAAGAGCGTCAGCATAATGACGAAGCCCCCTCTCAGAGGGTTAAAGCCTGCCGGGGTCGCGGGACTTATACAAAAGGGCTATTGAAGGACACCGTGGGTTTTAGTCAGTACAAGTCTGACAGTCCCTCCTGCCCTGCCCGGGGTGGGAGGCCTCATCTGATGATTTTACCACGTAAAAAAAAAAAGCTTAGTAAGCTAGCACTGCTTGCAGTGTTTTCGCGAGTTTGGTAATTAGTCATAGGAAAGTAATCTGTGTATCTAATATCAAAATCAGTCGAGCCGGTTTTACGTGATTGAATAACAAACAAACCGTCATATTTATAATATTAACACTTATTATCAGAAACTCAGAATCCTCCAGAATCAGCTTTCAACAATATCAAAACACACTTAATTCTAAATCGAATTTATAGCAAGATCAAATTTATAATTACCCGACAGGTGCTTTCTAAAGACGGTATCATGTAGCTTGTAACCGTAGGATACTCGTTCGACATGCTGTGACGTGTTCAACAATGAACTTTCTACAACAGCAGGAGACATGTTCGAACCAGTGTTTGAAATAACGGGGAAATATTCACCACCCACGTTTTTAATTAGTGGAGCTTTCTTTACGCTGAGCTGTCTTTGTGGGGTTAGGAGCTCTGTCTTTAAATTAGTTTTGAGTGCAGTAAGGTTTTGTTTGAAATCCATTTAGTTGATTATGAATATTTTCATCTCTAAGAGCCTGCGCGCACTTGCGATTTTAAGTTGGCAGAGGATCAGTATGTAGTTATACGGCAGTGTGTGCACTTGACTATTGCGAACATATCCCTTTTTACTAAAATCTCAAATGCGAGTAGGTACTTACTGTAGCGAGGTAAATAATAATTCTACTTCTGATCTTTCACGTTTTGTGACTAGTACAGAAAGACGTGGAAACTTGGACAGTAGAGATGTTGTAAATGGATGAGACATTAATTTTTAGTGTCATAATTGAATATTTAAAGATTTCACTCATGTTATCATACATAATCAATACATTTATAAAGTTGAAGTTTGATTTCGAGTGGACTAGTTTAAACCGATAAAATTAGGAAAGGCTATCTGTTGCCTGCGGTTTCACCCGCTACAACTCCCGTGAGAACATCAAATCAAGATAAAAACTATCCTATGTGTTAATCTAGGTTATAAACTATCTGTGTACCAAATTTCATCCAAATCCGTTCAGTAGTTTTTGTATGAAAGAGTAACAAACATCCATCCACACATACAAACTTTCACGTTTATAATATTAGTAGGATATAATATTAGTAGGATAGTAGGATTAACAACAGGATTATTCCACGAACATCGGCAACTTAAAACCAACAACAACACATTTACACGTGCTACCAGATAACTTCCTACAAGGTTATAGATATCGAGCGAAAACGGAGAAGCTTATTTTACACAAAATATAAGTTACTTTTTATTCCGAGATAGGCAATCCCCAGAGATGTACGAGGGAATATCATTCATCTTTTTATTCAATCGGCAGAATAATAATCTTATCGGAACATGTAATCCTTGCCGATAGAACGGAGAAACAGGTTCGGGCAAATACAAAACTACGTAATAAGGCCAATAAAATAAACATGATTATCTATTATTAATACCTAACTAATGGAGACCGAACAGGTACAAAAATCTATGGTAACGTCACAGAAACGATTAATATTTTAGAATTCAGATGAAAGACGAACTGATAGAATTTGTTGCTGGGGCATGTGTTGCTACTTGTAAAGAGAATAGTATCAATAAACCGAAAAACAGGTGCTTAAGAGAGGACTTAGATGAGTGATTTTGTCAAATCATGTTCAAATATAATAGAAAAAGAACTTGCCGTATCGTTCTATGCTGATTTACATAATGAAGCCTTTTACGAACTTCTGACAATCAATAAACAGACCGAGCCCTAACACTGACCAAATACTCAAAATAGGCCAAAGTCAAATTCAGTCCACTTGCGGTCGATCTAGTTCGTTGTTTTGTCCGCTTGTTTAGGCCTAATACGAAACTGGAAACCAACACAAAGACCTTGTATGTCTATGTTTAATATGGTTAGGAATCTAACGAAGTAGAAAATTACCTTGTAAAAGTTTTAGCACCGACTATAAGTTGGAATGTTTCTTTTGATTTCTGAAGGATAAATTAGACTTCTATGGAAACATGGCTTAATCAACGTCGATCACTTAATTGCTTACCTGCTTTCAAGCAATGATGATGCGTTCGTAGGAAAAAGTAATTTCTACTGTAAAATCATCCCGTGCCTGAAATATAATTTACGAATTTAATTTGTCTGAACTGTAAGCCTTCATTATATAAAAAATACTGTATTTTACTTCCTTTATCCACTCAAAAGAGGCTGTTATTCGCTCATAAAACCCAAAAAAGCGAACCGAAATAAAAATAGCGTAGAAAGAGTAAAAAATACAATTGGTCTAAAATAAATAAAGTAAGCGTTCGACTTGTAAGAGGTTTGAGTCCGTTGCCTCCGGGCTGTATAGTAAGCCTTCTAAAATCCGATTCAACTATTTTTGGGACCAGATAAGCCCGAAAAACAGTGGGATCGCACTTTGATTTTTACGTCGACAATGTTTTTTTTTTGCTTTGTATTTTTTTGTTGTTCTGTTAACCTTGTTACTTAAGGAATACCATGTATCATTGAACACAATTTTCCATCTCGAAAATTTATTCTGGTCTTGATATCTATTGGTTTTATTCTTTTTTGTCTAGCGGAACTGCTGAGCATGAGAGCCTTGACTCAATTACCAAGTCGGGCAAAGTGTTATTCGGTTTTCTATTGAAGCTTTGTGCCCCATTAGATGGCACCCTCTGTTTCACGGAACTTAAACATAGTACTCAAATGTGGGTGTACATACCTACTAATATGTACACTGTCTTTTGTCTAAAGTTTCAATGGTATCATATTCTGTAACTCAACAACCAGTTAAAACTGTAACCGCTTTTTGTTACGATCTTCTTATATCTCATTTTAAGGAAGGTTTGTCACTCAAAGAATCTAGTACGGTGTGAATAGGTATCCGTCCGCTCGATCGTCACTGTCTAAACGGTAGCAACAAAAATTCAATAAGCATGAAACCGAACGCCTCAGCAAAGTCACATCGCTCGCTCTTTTCTCCAACTTTGAGCGTCGAAGTTGCGCCGGGGGCGTCGCTGTAACCTTTGTTCGACGTCTGATTGCCTTGTTCTCTAGGGGATCGAGATTTGAATTTATCATTAGTGCTCTCCCTACTGAGCTTCGATGCGGTTGGACCGCTCAAATATTCAGTAGCTCTGCTTGTGTTCCAAAGCTTTTTGTTTTTGATGTTCCTCAAGGCTCCCAAATTTGAAATTCTTCGCGAGTTCTCGAAATTTCGTATCAATTTTCTCGGCTACTGTTTTTATTTGAGCGATTTTGTTTAGGAAGTTTTAAATGAGATTATTGTTTAGCATGATGGAATGAATATTACTTCTGTTAGGATTGGAGACTGAAATACTATTCCGTATAAATCTTTTTTACAGCCCTCTGTATTTTTATTTACAATTCAAATCGTACTGAAGCAAAAAACATTCAATGATGTAGCACTTCTTCCTAAATCTAAATCTGAATGAAATTTCATAATAGCAAATCAAGTAACAGTTCCAGTTGTTCTGATCTTTTTTAAAAGTAGTCCATTATTAAAAACCTTCACAAAAGACCTCCAATCTTTTACAAATCACGGTACTGAACAAATAGTTCCCTTGCTGTGTACAAATTGCTTTCTATCAAGTTGATTATATTCACACGCAATAATTTAGCGTGGGAACTTGGCATCCACAAGTGCGGAGTAGAACTGTGACAAATATTTGAATGACATGCGACATTCGCCATCACCGAATGTTCACTCCATACAAAATAATACTGATGCGAACCAATTTGATTTAGTACGATGACGAATTATTTGTAGCTTGACTAACATCTAGAGGTATTTTGCGAGCTATAGCAAGACTAGGAATACCTACTTTACCTACATGATGACATAGCATGATTGCTTCGTCATAAGTGTAGCCAGATGCCAGAAAATTTCAGTTCAATACAACAAAAACTCTAGTTCTTACCACGACAAACAGGATTTAGCGGCGCAAGCGTATGAGTACTAAATATAAAAAAAAATAACACAATCGTTTTTCAAAGACTCCCGTTCATAAAACCTTACTCAGTCAATCGATGCCTTTACGCAAAAGAGTTCCCCAACCAACTACTTCCGAAAACCACAACAATAAGCCCAGAAAATAGGCAAGATTACACAAAAGATTACTGTTTCCCCCACAAATGAAAACAAGCGTGAGTATATCGTAGAACATTATTTCGGTAACATTCCCATCCACAACGCGTGGCCCGATCAATAGTAATCTGATTGCCATTAGTTTTATCGCTCGTACTATCATAAGGAAAAAGTTGCTTCCAATATTTTGTTTCTTGTGTTTGCCTTTATAATAAGATTTTAGTGTTTTCTGTTTCTTGGTGAAGAGACCAGACGGTAAGCAGCTAAACTGTGTACCTTAAGTAATATCTTCGTCTCATCTCCTTTTTTTTATTTATTTTTTACGTGGTAAAATTATCAAATGAGTCCTCCCACCCAGGGCAGGGAAGGAGTTACTTTCAGACTCGTACTGACTAAATTCCACGGTGTCCTTCAATAATCCTTGTTCCGGGGTCAGGGTAATGAGATAAGTCCCGCGACCCCAACAGGCTTTGGCCCTCTATTGGGGGGCCCCATCATCATGTTGACACGCTTTGAGGCGCGCGTGAAACACAACGCGCCGTCCGTCGACCCATCTATGAGTCGCTAGCAAGACATTACGTTTTTTGGACCAAAGTATTCATCACTTCCATAATTTCGTCGGTAGCAGAACCTACCTAGGTTCTGCTGCGAAAATATCAGTTGATTAAATTAATAATATAGCCAAAGCGAGGTCGCTTTATTTATTTTTGTCATTGATATAAACTCCTCGATTCTCTGCTCCACATCGTCGTAATAATTTCATACTGGATTTGTCACTGCACGGTATTTTTTCCATCTTTCTTTCTCTTCTTTTTTCATATTTTTATTCATGAACATAAAAAAAATTCTCAACACATTTATCATGTAACTAGGCATGCACGTGTTTTACTGGAGACTTCACGGTTCTTTAAAGCGAACTATGAACTACTCGGTAATTTTTAAGATCATGTTTTCAAATCTAGCTACCTCAGTAGACTCGGTAACAAACAAATGTTTGTTCTTATACTTAACACTGCAAACATTGTTCTATATGTCATCAAAATCTTAAGTAGGCATTATGTGTTTTCCCACGCTATTCTTACATTGCTGATCATGACAAAATGACGTGTTCTGCAGCGATTCAGGAAGTAGTATGTTAAGCAGTGTGTCTGCTACCTTATGCTATTGTTACAAACATACTTATTTATGTGAATCACCTATATTTCTGACCTATTTTTGCTGGCTTCCTTTTCCTCGGCGTGATTGTTATGAATAGCGAACTGTGTTTAGTTGTGTTCCTTTGTAGATCAATTGTTGTTGGTACCGGTTTCTTTGATTGGATTTTTATTATTTTCTAGTAACCGTTGCCTTGCTGCGCGCAAGACGTGTTACTTGAATATTATCCTACGGGAATCTAGAAAAAAGAATTTCTATGGTGTTAATTCAGATTATAAAATATACGTGTACCAAATTTTACTAATCTAGATAAAACTTAAAATGTTAGTAAAGGTGTACTAAATTTTAACTTAATTAGTAAAATTTAAAATTTTAACTTAATTAGTAAAATTTAGTACACGTGTGTTTATCTTTCATACAAACTTTCGCATTCATAATACTAGTTGGATTAGATAGGTGATTCTCAAACGACGCCGCTTAGCTAGTCCGTGCGGTCGTTTGGTGGAGTGCATGTCACATTGCATTAATTTGTATGCATTCCATTGATAAACGGTCGGCGTAATGTGAGAATCACCCCAAATATTCCGGATTACTCCAAGTAAAGCTGAAACATGTCTCTGACCCTTTATAAACCCACGCAACTACATGGTTTGCGTGTTTAAATAAAAAAAAACGAAATTAACACTCACGCAGAAATAGCATTTGCTTCCCACGCGGTAACACATGCTCCCGTTTCCACAAGAGAATTCAAGATACGTTACAAAACCAAGAATCCACTAATGGGAATACAATTTCATCTTATTCCCATACGATACGCCGGAAATTTTAAACTCGGCCATAACTGGTAAGAATCGTTCAACTTAGGAAGTACGTGTGCTGGGAATTTTAAAATTTAATGTTTCTAGTGTAAACTTGTAGGAAATTCTTTTTGATTTATCTTGAGGCGTGACGGTTGGGATTTGAACGCAGTACGAGCTTAAGCACCTGTACTGGCTATATTTTATCTTGAAATAGGTCAGACTAGGTTTTTAAGGTCGTCTCTTGATTCCTTCGATGTTTTTCTACTTGGGTTTGACGAAAATGCTTAAGCATTGACTGCCATGTCCACTAGTTAAACCGACGACATCTTCAGAGTCCAGGGTAACCGATGGCTGCAACTGGCGGATTGTCATTCGGCGTGATTAGCGATGGATGTCAGATGCAATCAAGGTTATAAGATAATCATGTTTTTACATAATAATATCTTACAACGGTGACTGACACTTTGTGTGGTTTAGCAAATGTAGTTTTGGAATGTCAGACTCCAACTGACTAAAATCTACCCTGTTTCTTTAATTCTATCCTTTGGGTTCAAGCGTTGCAATAAGTTTTTCGATCATTCCCGCAAAACAGGCAAAAATATCTGGATTTCACGAACACAATAAGTTCAAACAGAAAAAAAACTCTTACTCATATCATCATGAGCATGACTGTGTTACTCTTACTCATATCTGGATTTTACGAATGCTTAACAGAAAATAACTCTGTTGCCATAAAATCAACGGCTTACAAAAATATACACGATACTTTCATACAACCTCACTTTACAACAACATAAATATCAGAAGCCAAAGCCCATAAAAGCCTATATCCCATACAAAAACATGACTTCAAGCTACGTATAATCCGGCTAAAATTAATCAAACACGACACTAGCATTGAGGACCCCATTAATCCAGGCAAGCCATTTTAATATGCATGTAAAATTTCAAAATCAATTAATATTCAAATAGAAATTTTATCGGTAATCAATACGTTTACGGGATTAGTTTATGGTAATATGTAATGGTATCGTTGGAGGAGCATTTGATGTCGAGATAGTTCGGATAGTGTTCGTTTTGTGCTAGTTACTTTGAAGGGTTCGAACCGCATCGATAACAGCAGTATAAAAATAAAGATTTTTCTTTCATCTGTGTGACAGGATATATGAATGAACCTCCATGAAATTATTTTTTTTAGTTAAAACGCATGCAAAATTGTTAATGGAATGTATTTTAGCCTCTAAAAAACAGTCCATTAACATTTCTAAAATACAGTCCATTAACATTTTTGGAGTTGATAATTTCTAATAATAAATACCGTCCATTTTTGTCCGTCAATGTTATCTATGATTACAAGTTTCAATGAACACAAAGAGCTCAGTAAATACTCATTCAATTCGTCCATCAATGTTACTATAGATGTTAAGTCTATCAATAGCAACATCTAAAATTACTCCGAATTCCAAAATCGTAACTAAAATCATTCACGCCCCGATAATCTTCTATAGCCTTAGTAAGTACTCTAGCTGTCTTATCCTGTAGTTCACTCAAAGATTTCATTCACTCATTCATCTCCGGCGGAAACTGTCCTCCATTGAACATAGGCTTCATCCACAGACTGGCGTATCGAACAATCTTGTTCATTCTTGTACTTGGCTATGTCTATGGTAGGGATGTGACGGAGACTCGACTCTGATTCCGAAAAGTCGGAACTTTCAATTGATTGGCCTTCCGAATTTGACTCTGACAGTAATCTTTTGTAGGTGCGAGTTGATTGAAGCACAGATTTCATGGTTTTATCACCAAAAATGATCGATTTATTGGTCAACACGAATTCATCGTCTTTTCGGGTAATAACCCAAACATTCGGTAGCTACGATTTTGCGAATTTTAGGTAAACGAAGACTGCTCACAGAATAAATATATTATTTTTATGTTTGACACCTATGTAGTTTTAATATTTTAGTTACTCAAACTTTAAGGATTGATTCATATTTTGTATTTTCTTATATTCTAAGACTTAACAATCTTAAAAGATCTCTCTCCTGCCTTCGATCCCAGTTCAGATTCCGAACTCCGACTTACCATTCGGTTCCGATAAATTCACCTCCGTGACATCTCTAGTCTATAGTTACAGTAGAACTGTAAGTCCGTTGTGTTCGAAGTGATCGAACCTGGCTTTGGGATTGGAGATAGTTCTGTAACACTCAAGTTCAAGCCGTGTTTGTCGGCGAACATTTGCATGAATTTGTCTTGCTCGTGGCTTGAAGTTATTGCTTGATTAAAATTGTTGAGTTGAGCAGTAGTTATTATGTCTTACTTAGTAATAATTTGGAATGTTAACTTCGCTTGCTAAATAGTCACATTTAAGTGTTTCTACTAGTCTTAATTTATCATGATGACAACCTGTTTCAAAGATTTACCTATTTATTTATAGCTTGTTTACCGTCTTATGTTATGGCGTCTAGTCTAAACAAGATTTTTATTTCATCCGATGTAGCTTAAGGCTATGATTCGTTAATTCTAGATTTGTCCAACTTCATATAAATTTGGGCAAATCACTACTGCCAGTACCAAGAGAAAAAGTACAATGAGGTCTGGGTGTTTGAGTATGTGAGTTTCTACGCACCCATGATACAGAAGAAATTCCTAGTTGAAATGGAAAGTGGGGAAAAAAGTACCTATGTAGCTAAGTTGTGATGGAAGTCAGATAGGCAATCGGTCCATGTCAAACCCTGACTTAAACTGACCTTAAAATTACTACAAAAAGTTTGAAATAGATATCAATATCTAAGTTAATCTAGGACCTATCTGATTGCTTAACGAAATTGACAGCTAAATGAATGATGGTGTCTTCTTTGGAAATCGGTTTACCCCGACAGCCATAAAAATGTCACATAAATGAAGTAACACAAGTCCAATAAAATTTTATCGATAAATCGATAGTTTCGTAGTAAAAAGGCACCAAAAGTATTAATTAAAACACATTAATATACAATAATATTAAAACAAGTCTTCTATCTCTCGAACTTATACGTATAAGGTCAATAGAGAAGCAATATGGCTCCTATCAAACATGTTTACCACTGTCATCCATATTTTATTCATGTGGTTTGTCCGACTCAGTAGGTAATACGCATGTTTTTGTTAGATATTTTATGATATCGAAAGGAAAAGTTGAAGTTAGCTTTCTTTTTATTGCAATAATGATGACTACTCAAGGGTTTTTTGTGTCTAATAATGTTATTATTTTACATTTGAAATATTTTGGCTGATGGGCCCTCGCAAAGGGCTAAACGTCTGCCAGGGTCACGGGATTGTCAAAACATTTTTTTTGTTTTTTAATTTATGTGAATAACAGCTTAACAGCTACATGCTAGTTACATGTAACTGTTACCCAGGAACACCTTGTAGAATCACCTTTTTTTTGCGTGGTAAAATCATCATATGAGTCCTCCCACCCCGGGCAGGGCGGGAGGGCGGGAGGCTTTCTCGCTGGCACCAAAATTACACGCATTTTTTATGATAAACTTAACTAACATACATCGTTCTGTTTAATTCATTCGGTTGAGGATGCCAGAGGCAGAACTAGGTTAAGTGAATAATGGTGCAAGAAGACCTGATTATTAATTAAATTTATGTTGTCACACAACTTATGACCTGATGGCAAAACAGGTTTGAAATATACTCATACCCGGATGCTCAGTTCGGGGCTTATCCTTTTTCTAAGAAATCTCTAATTTTATTAATTTAAAAGAATCAGAACTATTAACTGCGATAGTTAAGTCGTGAATCAGAGGAAATTCCCACTAATGTAAGCAAGTTATAATGATGATTCGCAAAATGAAAGAAATGTTTTAGGTCCCTACATCTTTGTGAATAGATTCTTCTAAACACCGGAAAATAACATCATAATAAACAAAAAATATGATATTTTTAACATAATCTTTATTACATTATCACAACATCTGAAGATTAACGCGAACAGGTGTCAACATCGATCGATAAATTAAAAAAATATTTCAATATGTATGTTGGTATTAATTTGAAATTTAAATAAAGATGGTCGGCTCGGTTACATGGCATTGAATATGGACGACTAGACATAGAGGAACCGAATTTTAATGTGTTTTTATGTTATACAACGTAACTGGTATGTCGTAAACAGAGGTCATGCTACTACTCGCGAAATTTTCTAAATATTTTACGATACGAGTAAAATGGCCTATTAAAATGGATAGTTTTAGCATATTAGTAGACTTTTAAATCAAGAAAGTAGATGGAATATAAATAGTATATTCCGTCTCTCTCCAGGAGGAGACAGATTCTCGTATAGAATCTACCTATTGAGGAGATTTAGATAGATAATCATTCCTTTATTATAATGTGTACAGCATACTCGTTTTTAATAACCGTAAGAAAGAAAACACTTTCAAAATTTACTATCCGAGCTTTTCGCCAAAGGGGACCGTTGTCCCTGATAATGTAACGATGTTGGCTTACTTTAAATTTCATAATCACCAGAACATTTAAGTTCTCGACAAACTCTAGAAGACTCTTCTCAGACACTTCAGGAGTAATGACTGCAAAAAGGGTCAAGTAGCACGGTGCGAATAAAGAGCGACCAGATCCAAGAATAGTACTGAAGATAGGCATTTCTGGAGTTTAAAGACAGTTATCAACAATATTTGTCTAAATTTCCGATATCCGTAAAGAAATAATTAACAAAACATCATGGTTTTACTTTATCTCTTGAAGGCAAGGCAGAGATATATCTATAACACATCCAAACCTAATCTCATCAAAGATAAAGTGCTTACAAGCTTTTTAGGGTGAGCTTATTGCATCATAGTCTATGATTCTGTCACCTCTGACTTTAACTAGAATGAGGAGAAAACGCATCTCAATTAAAAAAAAAAAACAACACTCGCATTTCAACACTTGAGTTATTAAGTCCAAAATGTCTCAGATGTTGAGACAGTTCGTAAGGAAAAACCCAGAAACATTTCTTCCCGGATCTGAGAATAGCACCTGCGGCTACAAAGCTAACAAGGCATTCAAAAATTGATGTTTATCTAAAATACCTAATCTCTTTCATTAATAAAGGAAACAAGTTCAATGTATCCTTAATCACCTGGTGCTCACCCACGCATTTCATAGAAGCGTCTAGGAATATAATATAATTAAAAAATGTTAATATACCTTTTATATTTGTTGATAGTCGTGACCTATGGTTGAACTACCAAGAGCCACTACCAGGATCAAAACCTTGATAACGGAGGCAGTAGGTACGTCTTCTGAACACATTTCGTATTGTTTGTAGGTTTCTCTATCAAGAGTTCTGACCCCCGGCAGCTTGGACACTTTCCCCAATGCTAGTAGGTTACCATTGTTTATATTTCTTTATGGTTTTATCATCAAATAAATAAAGAAATAACATAACTATATTCTATTCTGTGAAATAATATTTCGCTTGGCACGATGATTGGCAGGATATCCGATTAATTGGCTTTACCCAAAGTACCCGTTTAACTCGATTAAGGCTTATTTCACACCAACCACATCAAAAAGTGGTCAAATAGTTACGTGTCAATAGTATCGCTGCAGCTTTTTGCAGTTGCGTTGTGAAGCCGCCGCCGGCACAATGTGTACTATCATTGTTGTTGTAAGTTCGCGTTTCGCTAGCGGATTTTTGTAATTTTGACGTGGCTGTGATAGTCAATATCATCCCCGTGGTTGATAATGGCAGAAAATGTGGTTCGTGTCATCATCATCTGCCTAGCCGTTTTTTTCAAATAGGTTAGTGTCAGCTTCCAGTCTAACTCAATGCAAATGAATATCAATACCTATTTTACACGGATAGACCATCTGTGGTTCGTTTAAATTTTACAATTTACATTAAATATAAAATAAGTGGCCGCCCACGCGTTGTGGTTTTGGTACCTATGTGTGCAAGAACCCTAATTTTCGCAATTTGTGAGAAATCAACACGTTGAGGATAATGGCTTGTTGACTGGTTGCGCAAGCGCAAGCAAGTCTTGAGCTAGGATTGATAGGGTTTCGACAGTTAATGAGTATGTCAAAGGTATGATAAATCAGTAGCTTATTTATTGATAAATTATTTTGTAGTTAATCTGCAATTGACTGGCCTGTTGGTCTAGTGGTTAGTGACCCTGACTGCTATGCCGGGGGTCGTTTCCCACCCAGGACAAATGTTTGTGTGATGAGCATGATCATTTGTTCTGTGTCTGGGTGTCATTTTATCTTTAATATGTATGTATTTAATAAATATATAAGTATGTTTATCAGTTGTCTAGTACCCATAACACAAGCTCTGCTTAGCTTGGGACTAGATGGCATTGTGTGATAGTTGTGGAATATTTATTATTATTTTATTATAATTAGAGAAGTATGTTTTCTGACTATCATGTTGGTTTGGGGTTATAAAATAATAAGTTAAATTAGGAGACCATGTACTTATCTAGGTATTTTAAAATTAATAGCCTAAAATCTTTTGTGGTTGTTTTGGGAAGTACATGATAAAGAATCATAAAACGCTTCATTAAACATATCAAATAAATGCAGTAGATAAAACGGTTTGACGGGCCTGTTGGTCTCGTGGTTATAGTGACCCTGACTGCTATGCCGAGGGTCGTGGGTTCGATTCCTACTCAGGACAAATGTTTGTGTGATGAGCATGATCGTTTGTTCTGTGTCTGGGTGTAATTTATCTATAATATGTATGTATTAGGAAAAATATATAAGTATGTTTATCAGTTGTCTAGTACCCATAACACAAGCTCTGCTTAGCTTGGGACTAGATGGCGTTGTGTGATGGTTGTGGAATATTATAATATTATTATTATAAATAACGTCAGTATATTTATTTTTTTTCTAAATTCTGAAAAGTGAATTTTTCATTTAAGAAAATTTACTGCTTTCTTAAGACGCGGACTGTACTAGACATTCTTTTTAGATTTATAAATCCAAAAACTAAATTATTTTTTACGCCTAAGATTCTCAATAATTATGAACATCAAAACATAAATTCACTGGAATTTGAACAAGTTATTAACTAAAATATTCTTTATTAGCACAAAATATTTTAAAAACACAGCAGGTATCTATTTCAAAAGTATTTTTTTATTTCTCTCCTGTCATAAGAGATATCTATTAAGGTAATTTATTTACATAAAATTAGTCGCCACATTATGTAGAATAAATTAAGAGAATAAAATATTTACTTAGCATTCTAATTATTAATAACTAGCTATACCCGTGGCTTCGCTTGTGTGCTTTTAAAATCGGGTGACACGTGGCGTCATCAATTTTATCAAAAAAGTCTTATTTTTGTTACGATATGAGAATGTAGTATGTAACTAAAAAGGCAGGATGATCGATTCCGTCGTGGTATAGGCGAAAAAAAAAATCAAACAAACGTACATTCACATTTATAATATTAGTAGGGATTAGGATAATCTGAATTATTGGATTTTAGTTTTGAATATAAATAGCGAGGCCCTTAACTTGAAGTACGACCTGCCCATGTCCTATACGAACTGGTCAGTTCCTTTGCATAGTCAATATAGTCATACAGTTATGGTCGTAATTATACATACAGGTAACCTTATATTATATAAGCAACCTTGTATTATATAACCTTATATTATATTAAAAAGCAATATTTCCGATAACATTTTTTAAAATAATAAAGTAATATTGATGTTACGGTTGGCGCAGTGACATAGCAACAGCCAAATACGCTTGATGCTTATTGCATGTTCGGTTCCCGCTCGGAATAATTATTTATCAGGAGGTATTTAGTAACAAATTTACTAAGTTCAGGTAGGTGCTCAAACTGAATAAATTATCTAAACTGATCCGTGATATTAGTAAGGATTAAGATAATAGAATAAAGATCATAATTCCAACATAATCGACTTAATACACCGGACTTTTTAAATAATAAATACCAACAGTCTTAATCTTCTTAATCATGCTTATGACTGTACTTGAGAACAAAACACAAAAATAAATATCATAAATGCGTCTACCAAACATTTACATTCAATAATTACCACAACACAAAATGTACACGTCAACAACTTAACTAACACGGAACAGAATACGACTCACTCCCAAAATCCAATGACCTACACTCCTTAAACATTCACAAAGTTAACACAGTGCCGTACATACATAAACAACGCACAAACAGTAAAACTTATAACTCCATAATTCATTCGTCATGATTTCGAACCGAGCAACAAGAAAGCCAAGCTTGGGTATAAATAATTAATGAAGTAAGAAAAGCGAGTGAAACACTCGAGTTTTTACGCTCCAAAAGATATTGTTTTAAAGCTCTTAGGATTTAATTTCCGCGGTGATGGGGCGAAATGTAGCGGACTGGGGTGTCGGGCAAGGGAAATGAGATTTCTTTCAATTGCTGCCTGTAGACTAATGTCATTGGACAGATATGATAGAGCTATGGATCGTTTTGCGGAAAATATTTTGTTTATTTTTGTATTCTAATTATGACAGAGTATTTTTGGGGTGATTTTCGCGTTGGTATTTATTCGTCTACGTTAGGTTGGTAGGCAACTGTAAACGAAGACGAGTAATTTATGGGTTTTTCTATTTTGACGTCTCTCTAGGCTAATAGGACTAAACCTTATATTTTATTCATTTTGATAGAACTGTCAAAAAAAAAATGTAGGTGACTTATAAACCTCAAAACAATACCGACATCCAAACTTTAACAGTATTATGTAACGACAGCCAATCAGAACTCGTAAACCAAGGTTAAGTCTCCGAACGCTTGATTTTCCTTTCCAGTTTACCAGACATAATACTTACCTATTGCTACTGCGTCTACCGATTATTTACTTCATAAAACCAAGCCATGACTATAACCAAACACATTTCTTAGATCAATCAATAGATTAGTTTTATATTACGGTTATTAATTTTAATTTGATTATGTTTAATTGGCTTTTTAACGCATTACTTTTAACGCTTTCCAATCAGTAATGGTTTTAACGTGTTACTATAAAAATGGTATGAAATTCGATCGAGTTGTAATTTGTAAACTTGTTTGAATTTATTTTTTTAACCTTATTAGTAGATTTATTTGTGAAAATTCTCTTACATTTCCATTGTAGAAATATATTTCATGTTTACGCAATTAAACCTTGCTGGAAAAATAATACTTTACCTTTATTAAAATCAGCAGAATTAATAAAATACATTAAATAAAATACATACTACAGATAAAATCTATATTTCGAAGAATAATGAAAATTAAATTGAATTACATTTCAACGTGATAAATAAATCTTTTTACAACGCTTATATTGTGTTGGGATTTGCTAGATTGACATTTGATTTATTTATTAACGTATTTCATTAATTATTTTTGGAATTTTATAGTACAATTTCCTGGTAACGGGTTTTATTGAAACATCTGTTAAAACAAAACGGTTTCTGTTTAAATGTGAAATGTGCGTAATTAAAAAGAGTTTATTTATTTATTGCATGGTTGAACTAAAAAGTTTGCATACTTTTTCGTGGTTACAAAATGGAAATCACATAAATAAAATTACAAAATATCTAACGAAGTTACATTAAAATTCTAATACATTTTAGTGTTAGTTTTTGATAAAATGACGGTAAAAAAAGTAATTTATTGACACATTCAATTATAAACTAAGATTTCTTTCATTGAATAAAACAATAAATAACATTTACTATCAAGACCAATTCACTCCAATTTTCTAACTTTACCATATCATTCACTTATACATATTAAGTCTTACATCACCTTATCTATACTCATAAACTACGAAAAACATTAACGATTAGATCGATATAAGGAAGTGGGATGTTACCGACAATTTAATACTTATTTATCAGGCTGACTGTACTCGCTGAGCGATTAGACCACTTAGCGATTGTACCTTTATACCGATTAGGTTATAGTTATGGGCCTCGTGGGCAAGATTTTCAAAGAAAAAGAAATTCGTTCTAAAAAGTTCATACACATGGTTAAAGCAGTACTAAAATTGTCTAAGATTGAATTGTTTTCATCCTTACTACTCCTGACTATAGGTACCTACTCAATTAAGGGTAAAAATATATCTAAAGAATCGCAAATAATTTGAATATTGGCTATATGTAAAAAGTCTTACTAGATACTAAGAGAGTTCTTAAGTACATATTTTGTAAATACTTCAGTTCTGACAACAGTTGAAGGAAAATTAAAATTAATAATTTGAAATCGATTGTACTCGTAATTTAAAGTTGTTGTTTGTTAATTATAGATGTTAACTAACTCTATTAGTATGGATTTTGACACAAATCACGATGGTTGTTATTACTTTGGTTGTTAATGACATGGTTGTACTAAATTTTAAACAAAGAAAACTACTGAGCTATTGAATAAAATATTAGATATAAGTTTTTAGACTGACATGGTCACTATAACTATTATTTAGTTTTAAAACGGGATATTTACCATGTTTATTATTTGTTTTGAGTTTCCGATATTTCGGCACTGCTGCAAGCGCCATGATCACGGATGAACTGAAACTGGAAACTCAAAACAAATAATAAACATGGCATATATCCCGTTTAAAACTGAATAAAATATTAGATTTTTTCTTTTATTAAGTACCGTCGAACTAAAAATTAGATTACTCGTGTAGAAAGCGGACAACTATTATAAAAGTTAATGTTTTTTTTTTAAAACAGAGCGTAGTGAAAGATTTGAGAGTAGAATCCCGAGCGTAGCGAAGGATTTCGAATTAGAATTCAAAGCGCAGCGAGCACTCGAGTTTAAAATAGTGTTGATCCCAAGTTGTACACTTTTTATCACCCTCTATGAAAAAAATAGTAAGTATAACTCATGAACTGCATAGAAAACTACATTTATTTAAGCGAGAGATGCATGCAAGTATCTCCCACAGTATTTTGAACAGCGCCACACATTGCAAGTATTCTTAGATAAAGTGCTTAACCTACAGCTATCACCGCATTTTTCTTTTATACCACACAAGAACAATTTATGTTATCGCCCCGAAGCTATTAGAGTGAATTTTAAACGTCTTTTGTAAAATATGGGACAGAACTTTTATTGAATTATACATGAGTCTAAAATATAGTCTTTAAAAAAATTGGTAAAGACTTAATAATAAAGAACCACCATACAACATTTTCTGCAAAAAAATCAGAACTATATAAAGCATAAATAGTTTTTATAATATTTTTTCAACAACTTTGATTATACCTAATTAGTTTCGAAGTATTGTGATCAAGATGGAAAGTTCCATCGACAGAATAAAGAAAGATCTTTGAACCAGATGAGTGTTTTGTTAGACCATTGACCTCAGGTCGTTACTTATAAGCCGTATTAATCTTGTTTTAATGAAAAATCTACCCTACTTGTGACAGCTGTCACACTGACAGTGACAATTATAACTTGCTATTGCGCAGTTGCGCGCAGACTCCTAATAACAGGCGACCGATGTCTGTCAACACATTAGGAAAAAAAGTCTTATATCCGTCTTATTTCGACCAATCCTGTGAGCCGTAAACATACCTTGAGACAGAACAGTCCTTGAGTTAGCCAATCCCAACGCGGTACCCCGTCACCCTCGTTTACGTAGTAGCTCAGCGAGTTGACAGAATAGTTTTGTTCCTTAGATCGTGCATACGGAGTCTAGTAATATATCGTCGTTGCATTCAGGCGATGTAGAATTTAGTGTCGCGAGATCACGAAAAGTACGATGATTGGTTTATAAGCATAAGTATGTATCCTTTGCTAACTAAATAAGTAGTTTTCATCCCAATCTGACCCTTTACACTCTAATTTTCACTCCAAACCTTTTACTAAAGAATCCTCATAAAAGCTCCAGTCCTAACACCTCTTTTATCCGCAATAGGTTAACCACGTACGAACATAACCTAAAGAGTGTTATCAGTAAAATTTATTAAGGGCTGTTTCACGCGTGGTATATTAGGGTAAGTGGGATTTAAGATACAGGGAATCGAAATGATGCTGTTAAAATATCAAATGCTATAAGCTGGGAGTGATGCTATAAATGTGTGGATAGTATATGAAGATATGAAATGGATTTATTGATGAGAGGTATTGACGGATTTATTAATACTTCTTTTATGGTTATTATTTAAGTTTGTACTGAGGAGTAAGTGATCTATAAGGATGTCAAGTGTCATAATAGATGATTTTTATTTTCAACAAGCGACCCGCGCCCCATCGGCGCTGCGCATCGCGCATCCCCACGGGCGCAATCTTTACCATGTAGGTAAAGATTGCGCCCGTGCGGAGCTGGGGCGGGTCGCTTGTTGTTATACAATCATGCATGTTAAATACATTATACACCTTCCTTTTGAATCTAAATATCTCTATCTATTAAAAAAAACATATCAAAATCCGTTGCGTAGTTTTAAAGACCTAAGCATACATAGAGACAGACAGAGGGAAGCAACTTTGCTTAATACTATGTAGTGTTGTATCTTTACTAAAATAAAGAGCTGAAGAGTTTGGCTGACCACGCCAATCTCAGGAACTACGTTTCTGTTTGGAATTGTTTTTTTTTTGTATTTGGATAGTCTATGTATTGAGGAAGACTTAAAGCTATAATAACATCACTATACCACCAATGAGAGTGTAGCAGTGGGGAAAAGAGAATTAAAAGTAATAAAACGTTTCCACAGGTATATTTCAGATCAAGCCTGTAGCGAAGCAGTGTACAAACTACTATTTCTAAGTTAATTTTTAAAATATAGAATTCAAAATTGACACCAGTTTTCATTGTAGCTAAATGAAATGTAATTAGTGATTTCTGATGCAAGCAAGTTAAAGCTTTCGTTTGAGAGGAAATTACCGTTATTAAATGAAGAAACAAAACGCCAATGCAGCTCTGAATTAAAACCACGACCGCCCACAACGTCAACTAAAAATAAAAAGACGCTAAGCTTCCCTCATCGGAGCGTGATTGAACTACCAATTACCAGATTTTCGTATTAATAAAATTAGTTAGGATTAATTTCTGATCGGCTTTCCCGCCTCCTTCTACCTCGCTATTAGAATTTTATACATTAAAAATTCGATCACGACTGGGTTTAGAATACAGAGTTATTTTTTTAAAGCAGTATACAACTTTTTTACTTTCCGGCCGGCCCAAAAAAAGATGGCAAGACGACCTAGACGCTCACCTGCTAGAATTCTTGGAAGGAATTGGGGGAGGCCTTTGCTCAGCAGTGAGACAAACAGGCTATTAAAAAAAAAGAGGTAGGTAATATTAAAGCTGTGAAAGAGCCAATCAGAAATTGTTGTACTATTCAAGTAAAATTTTAAAATGAATGTCAAGTCGTGTTCTAGATCACTTGCATAGACTTTTGCTTTGATTTCTAGGGAAATCTCATAATATCTATGTTTTTTTCTCTTTGTACTGTAACTTGTCCAGATTAATTGCAGTGTCGTTTTTAACCGACATCTAAACAAGAAGAGGTACTCAATTCAGATGTTTGTATTTTTTAAATATTTTTCTTTGTAATCTACAAAGCAACAATTTCCAATTACTTAGTAGTAATTGGAAATTGTTGCTTTATTCAGGTTGTTGAACAGAAAAACTTTTGAAACAGTAATAGAATTAAAAAATCTCTCAATTTACGATTTAGAGCGAAGTGCAATTGAAATACAGTTCCATCACAAAAAATACCAATTTTAGGCGTAAAAATCGTGGTTGAAATAGACTTTTCACGCTCTCCCAACACTGAAATAGACCTTTAACACTACACAAAGCTAGAAAAAACTAAAGTGTGTGCTTTAACGTGAAGTAGGAACGTACCGAGGCCTCACGAGTACCTCTGACAATTTTCCATTCAGAAATCGAAGGTTAAACGAAGCGTTGAATATCTGCCTCCCTCTATAGAATTGTGGCTATGAAATCTGTTGATACTTTTCTCTGAAAAGGGTACAAAATAATGATAGTTGTTTCAGTTATAGAAGAAGACAGAAAGTTATATCTATAAAGGTTGATAATAATAAAAGGTGGTGTGAAAAAGAAGCGTATTAAAGAAAAGGTAGTTGATTCTCTTATTCTAAAAGATTGTATAATAATACAATATTGTTTAATAAGATTTATTTATGTATATATCGTATATGGCGTATAGTGTCCATTGTCGAATTCTATAAATAAATAATTATATTTATAATAGGTATATTTTTATGTACTTTTTGAACTACTGAGTGGTGAAGCTTGTGCAATTTTGCAAAGTTTCTTTATGTGTAGGTTTTGATTTGTAAAAAAACTCACTTTATAAAAGAATAATAATTAAGGATAGAAATCTGAATAGCGTCTTTAAACTAACAAATTCATATTTCATAGCTGTAGCAGCTCGCGTTCATAATTCAGTCAACACGTGTGGTGCGTATAACCTGCAGAAGTTGTAAATTTTCTGCTAAAATCACACGCGGATTGAGCCTAGATTATTAGAGCAATCTAGGCTATAATTGCTGATTCTGTCATGAAAAGTTGAAGGCAAATAAACTACGCAATCGGGAAGAAAGGCACAGGAGATCGTCCAATTCATTAATTGCACCACATACCTTGACCAGCGATCCCAAGGGCGCGCAGGCGACGGCCACGTGTCCGCTTTCGGGATGATCAGCTCACAGGTCTTTTCTGGATACACTATGCTGGCCAGCAGTACACAACACACTATCATAGGTCTGGGGTAGGCCGATAACAGTTTATATAGGTTCAGTTCAGGGGTTTTAGGGCGCGATGGGACTACTTAGTGTCACACATAGCATGCGCATCCATACGATCCCAAGGTTAGAGCGAGACTGCCTATACGGCGCGGCGCGGCATCGCGCGCGCGCTTGCACAGCACAAGGAAATCACCGAATCAACGATATATGGCACAGATCAATAAATTGGAACAGTAAACCCATGCCTTTCAATCGCCATTAGGTGATTTTGAAAAAAAAAAATATAAGGAAAACTATAAGTTACGAAGCGTAACCATTTTCCCCGGCTTGAAAGTTCCCACTTTCGAAACACCAAGGAGAAATAAATAAAATTGCATATCATCACAACTCCACAAAGGCTATAAGAACGGTTGCGACTCTAGATAACAAATAAGAATACTTAACTAACTATGCTACGCGGTAACTAATTCTAATACTGCACATTGGTGCACGGTAAGACTTAATATTAAGGTACCTAAACTTATTGCGTTGGCAAAGGGCACAACTTTATTACCGGGCGACTCCGAAGGATCCCGCTTTGAGTCTTAACAGATGCGACTCTACAAACTCCGTTTTTATCGGGAAATATCTCGTGAATTACTCCTAACGGCCAATGCAGAGGCATCACATTGTCCTGCATGGAGACGACAACCATACCAACCCGTATTGGATTGGCAGGAGTGTTCCATTTTTGTTTGGATTGTAGGGTGTGCAAGTACTCTTGGCGCCACCGCTTCCAAAAAGATTGAACCATCCGATCAGTCAATTCATATCGCGAAATAAGATGTAACCGGGTTTCATTGACTTCGCGAGCGGGAAGAAATAAAAGAGGTTTCGTATGCAAGAAGTGCGCTGGTGATAATGGAGTGGGCTCTGACGGATCTGAGCTGATCGCATACAGAGGCCTCGAGTTTAGTAAAGCTTCTACTTGAGTTAGCAAAGTGTTAAACTCGTCAAAGCTAAGAATTTGCTGACCGATGACTTTGCAGAGATGCGTCTTGACACTCTTCACTTCACTTTCCCAACAACCACCAAAATGTGGAGCTCTACAGGGGATGTGTTTGAGTGTGATTCGATGCTCTGCAAGTTCTCTTTCCCACAAGGGGCGATACTCTTCAGCCAAGAAATGGTAGAGATCTCGGAGATAGGATTTGGCTCCAATAAAATTGGTAGCATTATCCGTGTACAAACACTGAACCGGACCTCTACGCGCCAGGAAGCGTTTCAATGCAGACAGAAAGCTCGCAGTGCTAAGATCTGAGGCAATCTCAAGATGCAGAGCGCGAGTTGTCAAGCATGTGAAAAGGCAGATGTACGCTTTCCTGGCCCTTTGGCCTCTAGCACGCACCGGCGTGACCAAGAAGGGTCCCGCGTAGTCGCAACCTGTATGAGAGAAAGCCTTAGGAGCCGACTCAACGCGACAACGTGGTAAATCCGACATTATAGGAAAGGTAGGTCGTGGCTTTGCTCGAAAGCAAATGTTACATTTAAAGGTGATGTGACGTGCAATACGTCGCGCGGACAGGATCCAATACTTTTGTCGTAAGAGCGATACGAGCAAGGTTGGACCTGTGTGGAAATTTGTCACATGATAGTGGGAAACTAAAAGTTCCACTATGTGATCTTGACGCGGAAGGAGGATCTGATGACGAGAGTCAAACTCTAGCTCAGAGTTTGCTAAGCGACCTCCAACGTGGATAAGTCCTTCGTGAAGGAAGGGACTAAGCCGTTGTACTGGCTTAGAGCACAACTCATTGCGGGCTAAACGATCGAGATCAGATTCAAAGTGAATCCTCTGCACAGATCGCCACACAATAGCTTCAGCGAACTCTAAATCAGACGCGGTAACGGGCCCGCTAGGGAGCCGTTTGATAAACTTATAAACTAAGCAGATAGTTTTTAAATATTTAAACCAGGACGAGAACCTGGTAGAGCAAACGTACAAAATGTTGTCAGAAGGAGGACTTCTGTCAGAGCATTCGTGCGAGAGAACAGGTAAAGCCACGGGCTTCATTTCTGGAAGCTCTTGCGACTCGCCTGAAACGAATGGTTTTATCGGCCATTCAGAGCGGGGAAGTTTAAGCCACGACGGCCCATTTAGCCACAACGGATGATGCACTAATTGGGCAGCCGTTAAACCGCGAGAGAGGCAGTCACTGGGATTTTCAGATCCTTTCACATGGAAGAAGTGATCTGCCGAAAGATTCTCATGAATCTTAGCAATACGATTGGCTACGAAGGTGTGCCATCGATGCGGTGCGGAATGAATCCAACTCAACGTTACAGTTGAATCCGAAAAAGCTACGACTACCTCAATGGCGTGTCGAGCTGCGAAAAGGTTATATACTCGCTTTATCACACTTGATAAGAGGAGTGCGGCGCATAACTCGAGACGAGCTAGCGAAACGACTTTCAGTGGTGCGACTTTAGATTTCGCACACACCAGCGAGACCACGATACTACCGTCAGGTCTGACAACGTGGGCATAAACCGAACCACCGTAAGCCTTCTCACTAGCGTCGGCAAAACCGACGAGTGAGAGTCTACAGCGTTCTACGACGCCAACATGTCGCAAAAATCTCAATTCAGAGATGATTGGCAGTTCAGATTGAAACTGTTCCCACAGACGAACAATGCGAGGGGGTGGGACGTCATCCCATCCAAGTTTGACAAGCCAAAGCTCTTTGATGAGAAGCTTGGCGTATAAAATTATCGGTGCAACGAGGCCCAAAACGTCGAAAAGACGTGCGATGGAAGAAAGAATATTCCGTTTAGTGCAAGTGCGAACATCAGGATTAACCTGGAATACGAAACAATCCTCGTCAGGGAACCAACGAAGTCCCAGTATTTTCTGGGTCGGATCTTTACTGAGGTCCACGCTCTGTGAAAGTCGTAATGACTCTGGAATAGTTCGAAGAACATCGACATTGTTGCTAGACCACTTCGTTAATTGAAAATCACCGAGAGAGAATATTTTTATTAGTTCACGAGCCGAGTCTATAGCTAGCGCACTGCTAGGTATAGAACTAACTATGTCATCCATATAAATATCTCGCTGCAAAATGTCCCTGGCGAGAGGCAACCGAGCTCCTTCATCCTGACATAACTGTTGGATAGTGCGAATAGCTATAAAAGGACTACACTTTAAACCAAAGGGAAGCACTGAAAACTGATAAATTTGAAGTTCTTCTTCCTCGTTAAACCGATATAAGATACGTTGTAGTGAACGATCTTGTGAGCGTATACCTATACGTAGGTACATAGATTTGACATCTGCGGAAATAGCGACACTAAAAAGCCTAAAATTTAATAAAATGTTGAAAAGGTCAGCCTGGAGGACTGGACCTGCGTACAGGATATCATTGAGCGAGGTACCGTTATCTGTACATGCACTGGCGTCTAGGACCACACGCAATTTGGTGGTCACCTTATCCTCTCGAATGACAGCATGGTGAGGAATATAGTATTCCATTTCTCGCTCCTTACAATTTCGTTTGGGCAACATACATTCAGGTGCGATATTCTGCACCAAAGAAATATAATTGTTTTTTAAATAATCCCGTATGACGTCATCATAAAGAAGCTTGACGTTAGGAAGGGATTTAAGTTTACGTTCAAGACTATAGAATCTCTTGCGAGCCATATTAAAAGAATTTCCCAATGCTGACGCGTCTGTTTTCAGTGGTAAAGCTGCAACATACTTGCCATTTGAAGCGCGAGTAATTGTGTTACAATAAAACTCTTCACATCGTTTATCATCCATACTCCCAATGGATGAAGCAGTAACATCTTCAATCTCCCAAAACTTACGAAGATCGAAGTTGTCAACAGAACTCGCAAAGAAAGACAGAGTGTCAGTTGGAGGTTCGATGATAGGTGCTTCTCCTAGAAGTATGTAGCCGAGCACAGTCTCCAATGCGTCGGGACAACCGGGTACGCTGGTCACGTGACCAGGTCGCAATAACTTAGCGAACTGCTTGACCCCAAGTAACATATCAATATTACCTGGCACACCCCAGCTGTCATCCGCGAGTAGTTTCGAATCAATATGATTTAATACGGACGTATCTATAGGACCCAGTGGAAGCCGTCCGGTTATTTGGTCCAAAACTAAAGCGTCTATTTCATACTTAGGCTGCGAGCAAAACCGCGAGCTAAACGTAAGATTCACCGAGCCGCGAACGGGCTGCGACGTGCCACCAATACCACGAACGGTAGTTATCGAGTCAGTGTGTATAGTCAGACCAAGCATACGGCAGCAACGCGATGTTATATAATTCTTTTGTGACCCAGGGTCCAAGAGACATCTAACCACCACGGCCTTACCCTTCCTACCCGCCACCAACACCTTGGCAGTAGCCAACACCTCCGTACTACGTGTGGCCTGGACTTGAGCAGAAGAATGCGTACACAACGCCACACGATCGGAAGCAGCTGGATCGGTTGCAGAAGTGGAGGCGGGGGCGCTAGCGGGCGTCGGCGCAGGGGCTTGCGTCGATTTCTCGAAATGCAATAAGGAATGATGCTTCCCGTTGCATTTCCTACATGTTGACTTAGATAAACACTTAGAGACAGTATGTTGGCTACTTAGGCAATTACCACATCTGTTATTGTCTTTTATAAACTTAAATCTATTATCAACGCTCAACTTTTGAAACGCTTTGCACATAAACAAGTTTTTATGCGTGGAATGACAAAGCGAACATTTTGATTCAGTAGCCACAAACACCTGCGATTCTTTAGATGAGGCGCGGAGACTACCTGCGGGGGCGGACTTACTAGCCGCAGGAGAGGTGCGATACAAGATTTTTACTTGTTCACGAACAAACTTTACGAAATAATCATAATCTAACTCCTGTTGATTACGAAGCGACATTTCAAAATGTTTTGCGATATCAGAGTCTATTAACTTAAGACCCCAATGAATAAATATAAAATCAGCTAAGTTATTTATTTTCAATTGTTTCAGTCCCGCAACCGTAGAAGTTAATTTATCGAAACCCTTTTCAATATTAGCGGGTGTCGATCCGAACGATTTCAATGAGAACAGCTGATTTAGATAATTAGTAGCGAGCGCGCGAGTATCCAGGTACTTGGCGATAAGCGCCTCCCAAACAACAAGGTAATTATTGCCAGAAGGTACAATACCTTCGGCCACATTCTTAGCCTTTCCTTTCAAACAACTTAACAGATAATGAATGCGATCCGAATCTGATAAATCTGTGTTGGTATGTATAATACGTTTGAACGTCTCATAAAAGAACGGAAAGCTCTGAATATCACCGTCAAAGGTAGGCAGCTCGATTTTAGGAACCTGTATATGGTGAGCAGTAGGGCTCGCTGACGGGCCAGGTTTTTGGAAATCATTTGCCTCAGTTAATGAAGATAAACTAAACTTTATTTCGCCGACCAAATCATCAAATGAATGCAATGCGCCATAGCTTACTTCACAGGTTGGATCCAATGTCAAATTGAGCATATTAATCTCGTCCATTAGTCCATTGAATTCACTACGCAATCCATCAATTTGTTTTGCCTGAGCAATGAAAGCCTTGCGTAATCTTTCGGTAGTTAAAGATTTAGTTGAATCCAAAATCCTTTGAGCCCGCGCAAAATATGCGTCACGTTTACTTTCCAATAATCTAAGTTTAACCTTGTCACTCATTGTGAACAGAAGTTAAATATGACACTAAATAATAATATTAAACCAACTTTTATCTTCTACGGAACCCCAGTGAGTGAGGTTAGGGGCAAATGAAACCGATTACTCAATTAAAGATATTATTATAAGTTAAGATAATAGTACGGAACGAACTTTCCGTACACGCGAAACCCTAACAATATTAAATTGAAAGGTAAACCAATATAAACTACCAACGCTTTAACCGAGTGCACGTAACAAAACCTAATATAAATTAAAATAGTAAGCACGCCAAATATCTTATGAACGTACCCATCTATACTATATATATGATTAACTCAGATTTATCTACAACCCGATAATAGCATTTATGTCGGATACGCTGCGATAAACTTGTCTGCACTAACTTCTACTTGAATGAGATTAACTTACTCAATACAAGTAATATGAAGGTTCCTACAGCTTCTTAACTAACAATAAGTTAAGTGTTGAACTTAGAAAAAAAATAAAAACTTATTTTCGTAAGCGATGCGAGTGTATTCTTAACGAAATAATTTCGTAAGAAACAGTAAGTTTCCTCACGAGTAGACGCGTAGATGACTATTTGAAATAAGTTATATATGTATAATTATTACGTTTACAAATGTGAGGTGCGGGTGTGATATGTATAATTATACGGCTGTTTCCATTGAGGAGAATTAACGCGTAAAGTTTATACACATCTGTTATTTTACCTGAAGGTTTCTGTCAAGAAATCAAGTTACCTTACAAAACAAAACAACAAGCGACGCGATTATAATATGGTTAATTGCAATAATTAATCATATGCGGTTGAGTCTCGCTATACATATAAGCATACCTGCTCGTGCAATACGAATATAACAGGCGTAAACCTAACGAACCTATAGGTACATGTGTATCATACCATAACAATCAATGTTATTCGTTTAGAAATTTCGATTAGTACCAACATAATAAGTATGTAGAAGTTTCTAATGCGTAACTAAATTTAATCGTGGGTACGCGGACCAAGTTCAGAACTAGAACATTCCACAGTCAACGTACGACGATTTATACCCACTACCCACAATTTTTACAACCGATCAAAAAAATATGTAATTACTTCGAAAACTAACAGATTTATAAAATAAACGTATTTAGCGATATGAAATTAAATGTATTCTTCGGAGCTTTAAATAGTGAACTTAAAGATTTAAACGGTTGACCTATTGCAAACGCAAGGCAGTTTGACCCTTATTACTGAAGCATTAGAGATGAGAGTTGTGTGACGATATGCAATTAACATTGAAAATTCCTAAGTTTTTTGCTCAAAATCAGACTTTTAGGACTTAACAATAGGCCGTAAAAAGGCCCAAATTTAATCTATGCGTCTCGAAGGACCAAAATGGTGCGTATAACCTGCAGAAGTTGTAAATTTTCTGCTAAAATCACACGCGGATTGAGCCTAGATTATTAGAGCAATCTAGGCTATAATTGCTGATTCTGTCATGAAAAGTTGAAGGCAAATAAACTACGCAATCGGGAAGAAAGGCACAGGAGATCGTCCAATTCATTAATTGCACCACATACCTTGACCAGCGATCCCAAGGGCGCGCAGGCGACGGCCACGTGTCCGCTTTCGGGATGATCAGCTCACAGGTCTTTTCTGGATACACTATGCTGGCCAGCAGTACACAACACACTATCATAGGTCTGGGGTAGGCCGATAACAGTTTATATAGGTTCAGTTCAGGGGTTTTAGGGCGCGATGGGACTACTTAGTGTCACACATAGCATGCGCATCCATACGATCCCAAGGTTAGAGCGAGACTGCCTATACGGCGCGGCGCGGCATCGCGCGCGCGCTTGCACAGCACAAGGAAATCACCGAATCAACGATATATGGCACAGATCAATAAATTGGAACAGTAAACCCATGCCTTTCAATCGCCATTAGGTGATTTTGAAAAAAAAAAAATATAAGGAAAACTATAAGTTACGAAGCGTAACCAACGTGCTTAACACTCCTAACCTGTCTGTGTAATGTTTATTTTCTCTTAGTGTGTGATTATAAACATTAAACCTTACTTCCACTTCACAAATCATCTTTTCTTTCATCAATTGTTCATCAGTAACTATAGCACACATGCAACTGCATCATTTCATAAGAAAAAAGTCGTCAAACAGGAAGTCGAAATTTTGTTAAAAAAATACACGACGCGACGGGAGCTATGACAGAACATGGTCACCAATACACAGACCAACCTCGGCAAACGCGGCTTAACCCGGAAGATGGGCCTGTGCGGCTGTAATCATTATGCCACTTTTTTTTTCTTCTCTTCAATTTTTCTACAGATTATTAACTATTTAGTGAGCTCTACAAACTACATTATCTGTCATCGACCATTCCATTGGAGAGATAGGCAGCTCCCACATTTATCGACGCGGAATCCGCTAAAGCCGGTCAAAAAAGCCTTTATGTCTACGAATTAAGGGTGTTAATAATATCGTTCATCGCATCGTGCATCGGCTCGGCTCGGGAGACGCGGCGTGACGCCAGCCGTCGGCGAAACGAGCCGTTCGCCTTCAGATGATCGACGATGAATCGGCTTAACGTCGATAAATGTGAGAGCACCCATACAGAATATATAGGTAATTATAAAACAGCACCACAAGCTTTGCTTAATAGTTCTACAGTGTTAGTGATTCAATTATAGCAAAATTTCACCATTTCCATAAAACAATGGTCTTTTAAAAAGAACCGCTGCTCTCATAGCCCCATGATAATCCCCGTTCGTGAATTTCGTCCCATAACTCCATAGTACGGTGTAATCTCAGCGCGGTGGATCTTAAAGCCTGCTGTGATTGGATCGCAGACGTTTTTATCACATTTCCTTGCCGTACTTACCTTCCCATGACTGGGAATTTGTGTCGGCAGGGAGATTATGCAGTTAGTTTCCTGGCTGGAATTTTTGGTTGGTAGGTGGAGGTTTTCTCCGCAAAAAAGAGTTAATCTGAAATTAATTTTTTATTAAATTTATTCTGAAATTGGAAATCATTTGAATGTAATTTATATTTTACATACAGTCGCTTTTTTCCCATATGAGTTCAACTATGATCCATATGTGTTTTGAAAATTAAATAGGTAAGAAAAACAGTGTTTCTAATCGATTTTTCTAATTCGTCTATTCCCTTTACAAATCATTCTGGTCCTGCACGCGTAACATGAGCATTGAGCAAATTGTGTAATCAAATTGAAGAAATTGTTTGCTTTTTCTAGCCAATTTCGTTGTAATATTTGATTCCTTTTTATTGACAGGCCCAAACCTTTATAGTGCGTAAACATTAATGTAACTGTCACTATAATACTGAATTATTGTTTATTTTAGCCTAGTATAATAAAGCTGTCTGAAATTTATATGTATAAATAAAATTATCAAACTATTCTGTTATAAATGAAAACCATTTGATCGCTCAATTCAGTTTCCAACAAAAGCGTCGAAAATCTTGAATTATTTGTACAAAATTTTTGAACTAAACTGCGATAACCAGTGATTAGTTTCATGACAAAATGTGATAAATTCACAACTGACACATCATTTCATATTTCCATAATATTTTTATTTTCATCTCCCGAATATAATCGGCCATTTTGTATGTCGATTTTGTATCAATCAATCGGCTTAACTTTTATTGCTGAAATCTCTTTATTTATTGCCCTGCTTATACGTCGAAGATCGTAAGATTTATATAACATTTCGATATTAATATTTGTACTATTATAAACTATGTTTTTGTGAGTAATTTAGTTTATACGCACGCTAATTGCTTGCCGGTACTGTACACATTTTGTATATTTTATTGCTTAACATGTAGATAACCATGGCGCCACCATTGAGTCCAAAGCCCAACTTGCGGCCAAAAAGCTGGGCATCCTAAATAGAGTGAAGCGGTACTTCACGCCTGGACAGCTTTTGACACTTTATAAAGCACAAGTCCGATCCTGCATGGAGTACTGCAGCCACCTTTGGGATGGCTTAGCTAAATATCAACTTGCCGCTCTTGACTCAGTGGAACGCAGAGCTAGGAGGCTCGTTGGCGACGTTAAATTGGTGAATGCCAAGCTCCATAGCTTGGCTCATCGCCGCAAAGTCGCCTGCCTGTCGGTCTTCTACAGACTGTACTTCGGAGAGTGTGCCCAAGAACTCCACGACCTCATCCCACCAGCCCCCTTCTATCATCGCACATCCAGACGCACGGCAAACTACCATCCTTTCCTTATTGCTATACCACCAATTCGCACTAAGCGTTTCCAAACGTCCTAGTGAGGACAGCGAAGGAGTGGAACTCTCTGCCTGCGTCTGTGTTTCCGAACGCATACAACCCTAATATCTTCAAAGATAGAGTGAACAGGCTTCTTCTGGGTAAGCTCGCTCCATCGTCGACCTTTTCTTAGTCATTCCTGACCTAGACTAAGGTCAAGAGCAAACCCATCAAACATAAAAAAAATAAAAAATAACCGAAAATAAATAAGAGTTATGTTTAATTCCCATGCAATAAGCATTCCTAATGGAAAACCGAAGTAATATTTTACTCAAGCTTAATGTTTTACCCGGGAATCGAACACGGGACCTGGTCCATATTCGGAAAAATAAACTGTCAGAAAAATTCCACATAATAGAAATAGGTTGAATTCATGTAGATAGATACATAAAGCATAGAAATTTTAACTGGAATTTTTGTTCAATATTAACTTACTGCAAACAATAGGACAATACTATTATTATCTACTACTGCAGAATTCTAGGAATTATTCTATTGATTTATTAAAACTATACTCTATGGACGTACGGCTTAGGTCGAAATATGTAAATCAAACAGTGTGGTGCACTATTATATGAATAGGTAATAAGTTCAGCATTTTTTTTTTGCGGAAAGTTTTTGTCCCTGAGCCATAGTGTCGCATACTATCGCCCGCCCGCGATTTTTTTCCTAAATTGGAAGTAAAATATTGTGATATCTTGGCTGATATAATTAATTTTTAGCATCATAAATACACTCAGGAGCAATGGTACCTTACGATTCTTTTTTAAAAATTGTAGTTATGATTATAACCCCCTAAATACGACCAATCAAGCTAATTTTACCTCTTTTACATATTGTCATAGATGTAAACCAGTATATTGTATAATATAAAGTTATCATTAGCAATAAACCTACTCTAGAATTATACACAGTAATAACCAACAGCTTTCCATCTGCACAATTATTAATAAGATTAGGGCCTTACAAGTTAGGCTCAAGAGCCTAACCCACACGCCCAAGTAAAATATAGACATTAGGATTTCACAATTGTTACCAATTAACTAATGAAGAGATTGTCGGCTATTTGTCCGTCTTGGGTCCGCCATGATGAATCTTTACTTTTTTTTTTACTTGGTAAAATCATCAAATGTGTCCTCCCACTCCGGGCAGGGCGGGATGGACTATCAGACTTGTACTGACTAAAATCCACGGTGTCCTTCAATAGCCCTTTATGTTCTGGCGTCACGGTGATGGTATTAGTCCCGTGACCCCGACAGGCTTTAGCCCTCTGAGAGGAGGCCCCGTCATAAGTTGAATCTATGCTTGAGATATATTTATATTGAGAGAAACCTACACATAAATTCAAAAGTAACTTATAGTACAGTCTCCTTCAAAAATAACTACGCACTCTCACAAATACAGAAAACAATTAAACATTTCTCGTTTTAAACATCAATATTCACGAATCCATCTACTTAACATACCTTAAATTCTATAAATATTCAGTCATCTACGTCTGGTAAACTTTAATAACCAAATGAGTTAGGTCTACTCTAAAGCCTACAGCCTAAGGCTTCTTGACTTAGCAACAAACTGAAATACTAGCGCTGAACAAACACGATGTGAATTAACATTACATGACCCACACGTCCCTTGGAGACCTATGAAGGATGGTTTGATACTAGAAATAAATAGGTCGCTCATATTAGTAAAGAGATCTTTCTGAAATAGCTTCTCCGGGGAAGTAATATCATCAAAACTCCATTTCTGTTGCCTTGTAGTAATTTCACGTTTATGGATATATGGTTTTCGGTTTTTTTATAAATAGGTATTGGGCAACGCAATGGTAATTTCCTTGAGATTTTGCTTAGATTTTATTTTGGATTAAAATTAGTTTAGTTTTCTGCTCCTTTAATTGTATTCTTTAGTACGATAGTCATAATTTCGCCAATCAAAGCAGCCTTCTTATTTGGTTGGTTTTATCGTCAAATAAGTCCTGTTTCGAGCAGTAAGAACTGCCAGGCTTGATTGACTAAAAATAACCTGTCCCTTGAATTTTTGGTACTGCCCTTTTAAGACAATCTCGCAACGACCTTTACCTTCTTACTTGATGTTGTGCAGTATGTAGCAGCTAGATAACATATCCTGCTACTTTCTTGATAACAGCACAATTGATGTAGAACAGTAACGTTTTTTGGGGTTAGTTTTACAATGAAAGCCTGGAACATAAATTACACTTCGAAATAAATAACCTTCATTGTATATAGGTTATTTACGCTTCAGGTAATCTGAAACACTAATCACTTTGAGATAGAACGCTATTCATGTCTCATAATTATGTACGAAAAATTCGACAATAATCAGCATTTTGACAGTCTATGATGATGATTTTTTCATTCATTCCGTTGAGGATAGGCAAAGGTCTTAGACCATACAGCCTGGTATGTGATATTTTGACGGTCGAATTTCGCAATAACTGTTGATCAGAACTATGACATATATATGCTTTTCGGGATCCTCGTTGGAAGATCTTTCCAAATATAATAATGGTTCTCGGATTTATTACACTTTTAGTTTTATTCTTAATCATGTAATAAATGTCATAGACTCCCTTTACACTCGCGCCTCGCTATTCATACGGATGCGTAAACGCACCATCAGAATTGCGTTCCGTTCCATCTCGTTGTGGCTGTCTATGACCATTGCAGTCACCAGCGTTTAAATATTTGTTATTTTTATGTGAACTACATAAACTCGACAAGGGAGTTATTTTTCCTGTCACGGATGTGGTAGAGTGTCAATTAGTTTATGCTGTTTTAAAACTAGAATTAGAAAAATAGTTTAAGCATTTTCAATGTCAACATTTCGTGTGGAACGGACCGTCATCGGTTCGTGGTCGTCGATTTCCAGATAGGATCGAACAGTCTGGAAAAGATGATGGCTTGAGCAAGTTGCGTGCCGTCGGACTCATCTACACGACGCCGAGAAGATGGCGGAGCTGAACTGAATATAGCGCCATGTTCGCTTCTCATTTCTCCTTGGGTTTCTAACTTCAAAAGCTACAAAATATGGCTAATCTTTATATCCCGATGGATGATTAGTCAGCGTCAAGGTGCGTCATCAGCCCTAATTTGCTCGATGACAATTTTCCGTACCGCGTGCTCCGTGCGGCAGTCCTAAAACTTCCGAAGGGAGGCCTACGCGGCGGGCCTTGTCCGCTGGGGAAGCTCTCCCAGTGGACGAACCCAAGGATCATCAAAGCCGTTGCCAGCCGGGAGATTCTCCGTGTGCTCCTGGTCGACTTCGCGGGAGGTGCCCTGCGCCCACGACGTGGCGCGCCGGCAGATGGCGTTCGTCGAAGATCCTGGACGATTGACGGCCTTAGTGGTCGCCATCCCGTCGTGATGCCAGACCAACTTCATCGCCGGCGTTCTACTCGAAAATCCACGGCTTCCGGGGTCACATCGTGAACGTGTGAGTGCGTGATCGTGGTACCACGTAAGTCTCTTGTATTCTTTTGGCCAAACTAGAGTCAGTGCGCGTTTTGCGTATCACAGGCACCGATGCCCGTCCTCTTTCTAGAACTTTCTGGTCTCAGGATTTTGCTACATCAATTTCCATAATCTGTTTATAGCTGTATAAGTGTTAAATGTTGTAATATACAGTTATCGTTTACAATGTTAATTTATTCGTTTTATTCCAAATGAATCACCCATAGGTTCCCTTTAGACAAGAGGTCCTTGAAACAATAGCCCAATGCTGAAAGCCGAGAGTTTGAAGGCCTACTGTACTACTTTTCAACTTGTAACATAACGGTAACTTTTACAATCCAATATTCTCTCTTTTTTTTTCTTTTTTTTTTTTTTCACACCGTTACAATGGCGCCCGAACATCTATTATATTTATAATCTATGGGATTTATTTGGAATATTTCTTGTCAATAATTTCAGTTTAGTATTAATAGATTGACATTTTTCAACACATTTTGCATGTCTAGTACATTGTTTTCACATGTCATGTCAAGTCTTACAGGTTATTTGGTATTGCAATAACATTATGTGCCGTATCTAAACAGTGAGTGCATGTTTACATTCTTATCAGTGTAATCATCAACAAAGCAACATTCCATGCTAATGTCAAGTTGATAGCAGTTGCAAACATAAAATTCAAAGAATATTTGTGTACTTGCAATAATAATTTCAATCAATAAACACAATAGTCACTTGCTACACCTTATGTAAGCACTGTTTAGTTACAAACTATTATTTTGATTTAAAATTTTGAAACTTTTGTATTTGTGTCCGTCACAATGGCAGAACCACTTGAAAAATTCCAAGATACAGAAGGTAATAATACTTCTGATAATGAGGATGAGTCGCAAAATGTAACTTATAGACGTAAGGAGGCTTTACAGTCTGCAATGTCAACCACATCCCGTGACACGAAACATAACCCACCACAGAGTCAATCGGCTCCAGCAGAACACTCGACTGTCGTAACTTATGTAGTACGTGACGACAATTTCAAGTCGTGGAATTTAAAGTTTACCGGTGACTCAAGCATTGTAGATTTTTTCTTGCGAATAGATGACTGCATGCGCACTAGAGACGTACCTGAGCAGAAAATAGTGAAATGTTTTTCAGATTTCTTGAGCGGCAAAGCACTCGATTATTATAGGCAAATTAGAGACTCAGTAGTCACCTTGGAAGATTTGCAAAATAAATTCAGAACATTTTTCTCATCCTTCGACAGTGATTTTATTTCGGAAAAACAGATTAGGGATCACAAACAAAACTTAGGACAACCATTGCATATTTATGTATTAGATATGCAAACTTTAAATTCAAGACTAACATTGCCCTTATCTGAGGCTACTTTAATAGAGATTATAAAACATAATTTATTACCAACATATGCACAACTGCTAGCAGTCAATGACATTCAGACCATTGACAGATTAATAACATTAGGCAAGCGTTATGAAGCATATGCAGTTACCACATCAGGTAACTCTTCCTCGAAGCCTATCAAGGGTCAAAAACAAGTTACTGTGGTCAACACTCAGTACAAGAAAAAGGAAACTTTAGTAATTACTTGTCAGAAATGTAAGAAATCCGGTCATTCATACAAACAATGCAGATCAATTCCAGGCATTGTATGTTTTAAATGTGGGACAAAGGGAGTAATCACATCGCGTTGTTCAAAATGTAACCCACCCACAGATACCCACCCTGTCCAAACTAAAAATTCAAAAAACTAGAACGTCCAGGAGTGACTGCTTCTTGCTCGAATAAACAACATCTGGGTACGGTGACTCCTGGTTCATCAAGTGAAAAATTAGATAACAGGATTTTTGTAGAATTTTTAATTAAAAACATACCTTACATAGGACTTTTAGATACAGGTGCAAACCTCTCCGTCATTGGTAACGGATATCATAAACAACTTTTAGATTTTGGATTTCAAATAACACCAACAAACTGGAGCGCAAAGTGTGCCAATGGGTCACAAGTACAAACAATAGGAGTAATGACAATACCAGTAACATTTAGAAATAAAAATTGGGAAATAGCATTTATGGTCATTCCAGAAATAACAGATAACTTCATATTAGGTATGGACTTTGTACATCAATTCGGCATTTTAAATTATTTTAATTTCCATAGCATAGAACTTGTGGGAAAAACTGAAGATACACACCCACAAACTTCAAATAAGCTGTGCGGTATAACATCAAAAAGTGAATTATCACCATTAGAAAATATTGAATTAGGAAAAATAATTGATAAATTTAAAACCATTAGTACTGAAGAAAAAGGATTAGGAAAAACTAATATAATTGAACATAGGATAGTAACAACTGGTTCGCCAATAAAACAAAAATACTACCCTTTATCACCAGTGAAATTACAAGCACTGAATGATGAAGTGGACAGAATGTTAGAACTAGGCGTGATTGCACCATCAAAATCACCTTGGTCAAATCCAGTTGTTATGACACCAAAAAAAGATGGTTCACTTAGATTCTGTTTAGATGCTAGAAAACTAAATGACGTCACTATTAAAGACTCCTATCCATTGCCTTATATATCTTCAATATTAGACAACCTTAAAGGCGCTCGTTATCTATCTTCAATAGATTTATCAGCAGCTTACTGGCAACTACCACTCTGCGATTCAGATAATTTAGACGGTAATGGCACTTCATGTCAAAAAACCGCATTCGTAGTACCTAACAGGGGACTTTTCGAATTTAAAAGAATGCCTTTCGGTTTATGTAACGCCGGTTGTGATATGCAACGTTTGATTGACTCACTTTTTCAACATAAATATGGTGAAAAAATTTTTGGGTACTGTGATGATCTCCTTATAGCCACCTCTTCATTTAAAGAGCATATTAATATATTAAACGATGTTTTGGAAACATTAAAGCAAGCAGGTTTGACAATAAACTTTAATAAGTGTGAATTTTGCAAAGATGAATTACATTACTTAGGTTATGTTGTAAGTTCAAAAGGTCTGCAAACAGATCCAAAAAAATTAGACTGTATTAGAAATTTCCCTAGACCAACTACAGCTAGACAATTACGTGCTTTTATAGGTTTATGCTCATATTACAGGAGATTTGTAAATAACTTTTCAACAATTATAGCACCAATGACAGCATTAATCGGTAAAAGAAAAGGTAAAGAGGCAATAGCTTGGTGTAGTGAAGCAGAAACATCTTTCATATCACTTAAAGAAGCTCTCACTCAAGCACCAGTACTAGCATGTCCTGATTTTAAAATACCATTTCAGATTCATACAGATGCTTCATCGGTTGGCATTGGTAGCGTTCTCGTTCAAGAAATTGACGGTATAGAGCATCCTGTAGCGTTTCACTCCCGTTTACTTTCAAAAACAGAACGAAATTATAGCACAACTGAGCGTGAGCTGTTAGCAGTAGTTGATTCAGTCATACATTTTAGACCTTATATTGATTGCAGCCACTTTATTTTAGTAACAGATCATATGTGTCTTAAGTGGTTAAAAACACTAAACAACCCATCAGGTCGTTTAGCGCGTTGGGCTATGCAATTAGCTTGTTTCGACTTTGAAATACGTCATAGGAAAGGTGCTCTGCACGTAGTTCCTGACGTGTTATCAAGGGCAGAATTCAATGCAGTTACATTTACAGGAGGTAATAATTCAGGTGATGATTGGTACAATAAATTATTTAAAAATGTACAATCAAATCCAATATTTCACAAAAATTATCAAATAAAAGATAATACATTGTATAGATTCAGTAAACCTTCTTCAAAGTTACATGAGGCAAATTCTTGGAAAATTGTCTTACCTCAAGACATAGTACAGGAATGTATAAAGGAAAATCATGAACTCACCGCAATACATCCTGGTACATTTAAAACTTTAGCTAAAATAAAAGAAAACTATTTTTGGAAGGGTATGAATGCAGACGTTAAGTCGTATGTGTCTAACTGTGAAAAGTGTAAGGTTTACAAACACTCAAATGATGTACCACACGGACACATGACACACCAGAAACAAGTGGAGCGTCCCATGCATACACTTTCCATCGATACAATTGGTCCTTTACCTAAATCATATTCCGGACACATTTATATACTTTCAATTGTAGACATTTTTACCAAGTATTGTTGGCTTCATCCACTTAGAACTGCAACCACAAAGACAGTAACTTCATTTATAGAATCAGAAATTATACTAAAAGAGGGCACACCATGTGTCATCATCTGTGACAATGCCACTATTTTTCAAAGTAAAGATTTCAAGAATTTCTGTACAAAATATTCAATTCCAAAAATATTTTATAACGCATATTATTCACCACAGTCAAACACCGTTGAACGTTACAATCAAACCATTCAAACTTGCTTAGCAATGTTAGTAGAGGAGGACCAGCGAAATTGGTCTAGGTTCCTTCCTCAAATACAACTATTTATGAACACTACTATAAATTTAGCAACTGGATACACACCATATTTTCTCGCCAGAGGCCGTGAAATCATCTCTGATGGTTCATTGCACACCTTAAGGGGCAACGCACCACAATCGATTGATGATATTCAGCTCGCAAATAGGAACGAAAAAGCTAATTCCTTAAATGAACTCGCAGATATTTTCCAACGTGTAAGCAGCGCATTGACCAAAGCGTACAAACAGAATGCAAACAGATATAACCTGCGTCGCCGTGAGCTCAGGCTACGTGTGGGTGATATCGTGTGGAGGCGTAACTTTGTACAGTCAAACGCAGCAAAGTTTTTCTCAGCTAAATTAGCACCAAGATTTATCAAATGTAAAGTAGTTGATAAACTATCTGATGTTGTTTACCAATTAGAGGAAACAGACACAGGAAATATAGGAAAGTATCATGTCAAGGACATAATAAAAGTGCCAATATGAGTAAATGGTGTTATTTATGCTTAAATTTCAATTAATTGCACAGTGTTACACTTGCACATTATTGGACAAATTTTTTTGGAAGAAAAAATTTTTTTTTCTTTACTAAACTGAATTGCTTTTGTATCAGTGGCTCTTAGCAGCCCTGGTCCCATTTATTTTTTAAAAGTCAGTTCAGAATTTTTTTCAAAACAGTTAAAAAAAAAAAAAAAAAAATTTTTTTCTTAATAAAAAGGAAAAACTATTTACTTAACTGACTTATTTTTTATATCAGTGGCTCTCACTACCCTTGATTCCTTTTATTTTTTTGAATTCAGTTCAGTACTTTCTTCAAAATAATTAAAAATAAGTTTTTTTCCCCTTCAGAAAAAAACTATATGCTTTACTAAACTGAATACTTTTTGTATCAGTAGCTCTTGACAGCTCTGATTCAGTTAATTTTTTCAAATTCCGTTCAGTACTTTTCCCAAAACAATTAAAAATAAGTTTTTTTAACACAAAAAAAAAAAAAACTATTTTCTTTACTGAACAGAATTGTTTTTGTATCAGCGGCTCTAGATGGCTCTGATAACCCTCATTTTTTCAGAATCGGTTCAGTACTTTTTTCAGAACAATTGAAACAAAGTTTTTTATTATAAAAAATAAAAACTATTTTTCTTTAATTACCTGGATTATTTCTGTATCAGCGGCTTTTGATAGCCCTGATCCCGTTTATTTTTTTCAAAAACGGTTCAATACTTTTTTCAACACAATCGAAAAAAAGTTTTTTTTGTGGTATTGAGTTAGGACGTTAACTCACAAACATATTCGCACATTGCTCGCTTTGAATTGGGTGACGACTCATATTCATTTGCAGCATTGCCTGTCACTCCAGTGACGTACTAAATATAGTTCCCAGTACTGTTTCGCGACCAGCACTGTGGTTATTATATTTTAAAAATCTAATATTAAGATATGTTATAACTATAACCGTTAATAGACTAGGATTATTTGATAACTTTACCTAATAAATATCAATAGTTCATAAGTTAATACACAATTAGCCAATAGTTTAGTTAACATATGCATAGGATTAAAAATGCTTAGATTTAAAAAATGCTTAGATTTGAAAAAGGTTAGGTTTAAAAATGCTTAGGGTTAAGAAATAAAAATTATAATAAGCTTATACCTTATATTTACATAAAATTATAACTTCATATCTAGTTAGTCGTTTCAATAGCTGTAAGAATAATTTTTTTCCTCTGGGTGGAACGGCTGTTTTTTCCGAGAAGAGGGGTATTGTAGCAGCTAGATAACATATCCTGCTACTTTCTTGATAACAGCACAATTGATGTAGAACAGTAACGTTTTTTGGGGTTAGTTTTACAATGAAAGCCTGGAACATAAATTACACTTCGAAATAAATAACCTTCATTGTATATAGGTTATTTACGCTTCAGGTAATCTGAAACACTAATCACTTTGAGATAGAACGCTATTCATGTCTCATAATTATGTACGAAAAATTCGACAATAATCAGCATTTTGACAGTCTATGATGATGATTTTTTCATTCATTCCGTTGAGGATAGGCAAAGGTCTTAGACCATACAGCCTGGTATGTGATATTTTGACGGTCGAATTTCGCAATAACTGTTGATCAGAACTATGACATATATATGCTTTTCGGGATCCTCGTTGGAAGATCTTTCCAAATATAATAATGGTTCTCGGATTTATTACACTTTTAGTTTTATTCTTAATCATGTAATAAATGTCATAGACTCCCTTTACACTCGCGCCTCGCTATTCATACGGATGCGTAAACGCACCATCAGAATTGCGTTCCGTTCCATCTCGTTGTGGCTGTCTATGACCATTGCAGTCACCAGCGTTTAAATATTTGTTATTTTTATGTGAACTACATAAACTCGACAAGGGAGTTATTTTTCCTGTCACGGATGTGGTAGAGTGTCAATTAGTTTATGCTGTTTTAAAACTAGAATTAGAAAAATAGTTTAAGCATTTTCAATGTCAACATTTCGTGTGGAACGGACCGTCATCGGTTCGTGGTCGTCGATTTCCGGATAGGATCGAACAGTCTGGAAAAGATGATGGCTTGAGCAAGTTGCGTGCCGTCGGACTCATCTACACGACGCCGAGAAGATGGCGGAGCTGAACTGAATATAGCGCCATGTTCGCTTCTCATTTCTCCTTGGGTTTCTAACTTCAAAAGCTACAAAATATGGCTAATCTTTATATCCCGATGGATGATTAGTCAGCGTCAAGGTGCGTCATCAGCCCTAATTTGCTCGATGACAATTTTCCGTACCGCGTGCTCCGTGCGGCAGTCCTAAAACTTCCGAAGGGAGGCCTACGCGGCGGGCCTTGTCCGCTGGGGAAGCTCTCCCAGTGGACGAACCCAAGGATCATCAAAGCCGTTGCCAGCCGGGAGATTCTCCGTGTGCTCCTGGTCGACTTCGCGGGAGGTGCCCTGCGCCCACGACGTGGCGCGCCGGCAGATGGCGTTCGTCGAAGATCCTGGACGATTGACGGCCTTAGTGGTCGCCATCCCGTCGTGATGCCAGACCAACTTCATCGCCGGCGTTCTACTCGAAAATCCACGGCTTCCGGGGTCACATCGTGAACGTGTGAGTGCGTGATCGTGGTACCACGTAAGTCTCTTGTATTCTTTTGGCCAAACTAGAGTCAGTGCGCGTTTTGCGTATCACAGGCACCGATGCCCGTCCTCTTTCTAGAACTTTCTGGTCTCAGGATTTTGCTACATCAATTTCCATAATCTGTTTATAGCTGTATAAGTGTTAAATGTTGTAATATACAGTTATCGTTTACAATGTTAATTTATTCGTTTTATTCCAAATGAATCACCCATAGGTTCCCTTTAGACAAGAGGTCCTTGAAACAATAGCCCAATGCTGAAAGCCGAGAGTTTGAAGGCCTACTGTACTACTTTTCAACTTGTAACATAACGGTAACTTTTACAATCCAATATTCTCTCTTTTTTTTTCTTTTTTTTTTTTTTCACACCGTTACAAGTATTTACGTGAGTTTTGTAAGTGAATTCAATCCTACCATCTTAGTAACACTTCTGAAGATTGCTGCGGAATTATTAATCAATGAAACTAAATTTTTATTTGCAAGCGCCATGATCACGTATGATCATGGCGCTTGCAACAGTGACGAAATATCGGTAACTATAAACAAATAATAAACATGGTAAATATCACTAAATAATAGTTGTAGTGACCATGTCAGTCTAAAAACTTAGGTATAAATAAATTTTTATCCTAGACATCGTCACTTTAATGTACTAAAACCTACCCCTATAAGGTATGATAGCTGTCATCTAGATTCCATCTCACACTCTCAAACAGATCTAAAGACAAGACCTCGCACACAAGAGGAATACATTCGAATTTCACTCGTCTCACTAATGAAGCGGCCGTCAATCAGACCGTTTGTCTGCCCGTCATCCGACCCGCTACAAATTAGTGACAACTCTCTGCCCGGGTATTAACGATCTTGTCCGTACGGTGTGAGTGGCGGCTACACATGGTGCTTTGTAATTAATGGACCTATTGTTGGTAAAAAGGTGTTATCAACGTGTGATAGTTGTGTATGAAAAGATTTGATTAATGGCAATTTGTGGGTTGGAATTAGTGGGTTTTTGTTGTGGGTTACAGTCAAAGGAATCAATAATCTATTTGAGGAATGTTTTGACATTTTGTTTTTTTTTGTCATGATCAAAGGCCTCACCATCTTTTCAGTTTATTTTTGCTTTTTATAGCCATGAGCTCAATCCATGGAAGAATACTACTTAGATCAACAACTTTTTGGTCTATCACGTTTTTGGGTGCTATTGTTCGATACCCAATTTGCTGTTTCTCGTCTTATATCTTTAGTAAATATTAGTGATTTTGATTTTCGTAAAAAGTCTCTCTATTAACAGCCCTGAGCCCAATTCTTCATGTAGTAATTTAATACGTTGACAAACTTTTGGGTTTGCCATGTCTTTTATTCCCATAATTCGATACCCTATTTACAGATCTGAAAATGTAATGTCTATAAAACGGTACCAATCCATACTAAATCAAAGATACTGTAGAAGGTGATAATGACATAAGGATACGTCCAGGGACATTAGTTTTAGTATCCCGCGGGGAGACCCATCTCTAAGAGAGAACATTTTACGACCCATTTCTTCAATTTCCCGATCGTGTAGGAGCAGTGATTTCTTATAGACAACACATAGGTATTAAAGATCGAATTTGACGGCACGTTTAGAACAGTGGCTGAGCGATTGCACTGCTGCGCTACGTGTCATGGGTTCGATTCCCACACGGAGCAAATAATTGTGTGATCCACAAGAAGTTGCTTCGGGGCTGGGAGTTTGTGTATGTCAGCTTATAAATGTTTGTAAACGCACCCAAGACACAGTAGAAATTCCTAGTGTGGAGCTACGTTTTTTTTTTTTTTTTTAAATGTCAATGACATCCATTATTTTGACCGTAAATAATTACTTTTTTTGTAAATTATTTTTCAATAATGTTCATTGTTAATGTTATTTTCACTTAATTATTGTTAATTTAAGAGCTGTGACGTCACAATAACGTTGCCATAGCTAAAAATCTATCGTGGACGCTTAGTTATTTAAATGATAAGGAAGATAAAACTTCCAATTTACTGCAATTGCCAATTAGAGCGTTAAAAAATAAAAAAGTACAGAGAATTCTCATTACACCATCGTATCACGTTATTTACTTTATGCAAATAAAGGCATAAATAAAAAATGTGAATATTTCTCTACAGAAACTGCATGAGATTACTTTTAAGAATAATGGCGGTCATAATTTGTGCCTGCTAGTCGGGAAATTAAATGTTGTCCCATCGGTGGGCGGCTTCGAAAGGGGGGACGGTTTGCATTGGAAGGCTTGGCTTTTGTTGTACAAGTTGACTCTAGCCGAAAGAAAAGAGTATATGATAATGACAATAAGAACTGAGAGGAGAGTGTGTTAAAGGAAATACCAGTCAACAGAACGATTAAGCATAAAACATGAGGTTATTGAAGAGATGAGGCCTGACAACCAGTTTTTCAAGGTATATCGTATTACCCATTTACTGGGACTTGTGGAGATCAGATAGGCACACTCCATGTAAAATACTAATATTTAGTTAACTACGAGTATATTATACTCATAGTATTTCGATTGAAAAACCTTACCACTTTTCGTCTATTCTGCGGCAGACATGACCAGCCCACTGTCACTTCAGCTTGGTGCAGTTTTCTTTATAACTGTCGTCTGACGCTGTAAGGCCCAATTCCCGATTTTTTCCTTTAGCGAGGTCCCAAGCATAGACCTTTCCATAGCAAGTAGCGTGACATGAAGTCCGTGGGTCAGCTTGACCGTTGTTAACGCTTAACAAGTGCGTTCCAGGCGTTACAACGTCTTCAACGTCGGCAACACCATCCCGAATATGGCAACACCATTTCGCGTATGGCAACACCTGCTCACTTCCTTCTCTTCCGCTCTCGCCGCGTCCGCATCACGGACACATTTTTACTGTCGGGTTATAATTTTGTACAAATATTCTATCGAATATAACGCAATATTCTGCAAGTCTGTATGATCATTTTCACCCAAGAAGATTCTACCCAGCACATCATAATCAACAGTCATGTTCCTCTTTTCGGCTCCGAAGGTAATAATAATAATCTCGGCGTTTATTTAGGTAATTGTTCTTCATCAAAATCAGGACAAAGTAATTCAACATCACTAGATGCAAGACTATTGTCAAACACGTCTTGATTAACGTTTTCCCTATATACCTCCATATATCCATCTAGCCAGCGATTGTCTGGTTCTATCAATAATTGCTTTTAATCATTAAACGGCCATGTTTGAACGGGCTGCGTGGCCTAATTGGCTTTACTATGGCACTGACTTGCTGTGTAAAGGATTAGTGTTGTACCTACTGGCCGACTGATTGGGATTAGTGTTGTGGGACTGTTTGACTTGGGATTAAGGCTTTTGGGATTTTTAATTTTTGGTGATTTTGAGCAGTAGTGGCCCAGTGATATCGGCCATGGCTTACTAGTTGTAGGTCGTGTGTTCGAACCTAGCCAGGCGTATTACTTTGTGTAATTTATTTCTTCACCACTGCTCTCAAAACGGTGAAGGAAAACATCGTGAGGAAACTAGTAGGTATATCCTAAAACCAAAAATTCCAAGAAATGTGACATCTACTAATCCGCACTGGGCCCGCTTGATAGATTACGGCCTACTCTCTGTCACAGAGAGGAGGCCTGTGTCCCAGCAGTGGGAACATTAAAAGGCTGTTGATGATGATTGTGTCTTTGGTTACGAAGTGGGTCGTTATATCGTTAATTTCATAAAGCCTGCGTAGGCTTTGTGTTTGCTATTACGTTTTTAAGCTGTGTACCGCTTACTAAATTTTAATTAATTTTACTTTTTGCCACTGTTGTTCCATTGTAATCAACGTCCTATTTACGCAACACTGTTAATTTTAAAACTTAAATATTTACATTTTAAAAAATCTTATGTCAATTTAAAACTTAAATTAATTCCAATTTTTGTTTACATATAAAAACATTTTTAATACATTTTATTTTTGCAAAACAGAATTAATCCTTAAAAAAACAACACTAACAATTTGAACATTTCTGCAAAAGAAACCTATAATTTTCAGGGATTAGAACAATCTATAATTAATTAACTTACTACGATGAAACTTACACAGAATCGTTAACAAATAATTGCAGTTTTATCTAAAGGGCAGAGGTCATAAATCTTTGGTTGACCTTTGAAGATCAAAAAACCAAAAATACAAAAATCTGACAAACTATTTGTACTAGCTGTTACCAGCTGAAGATAACATCGTGATAAAAACTATCCTATGTGATATCCATGTATAACCTGGATAACACATCGGATAATTTTCTACCAAATTGTGTACAAAACTGTATCTAAATCCTTTCAGTTGTTAACAATCATCCAGCCATCCAAACAAACTTTCACGTTTTATAATATTAGTAGGATTGTTTTAATTGATAGCGAGTTATAAACAAATGATATGTATTATAATTATCGTATTTCAACTCAATTGGATGATTCGCTTGAATTGCTCTTGCATAAAATGTCCAAATTTTATTTTTTTCCTACAGAAATATCTAATATTGTTAAAAATTATCGACTATCCAATTTGCGAATTATCCAATCATCATTTATAATGTAACTACAATTTAAGGTAACTATTTGTACTTAGCTCAGTAACCGCTTCGATGTCAGCTGTGTCACATTGGTACATAATCTTAGTTCCATTAGCCGTTCTCGCCTTACTGGACGTTATACGTTCTATCGATGTCATAGATCAGTGTAATTATATGTAACAGCTGATAAGCCTTTTCTCAACTATGTTTTTTTTATCGTGGTAAAATCATCTAATGAGACCTCCAACCCCGGGCAGGGCGGGAGGTACTGTCAGACTTGTACTGACTAAAATCCACGGTGTCCTTCAGTAGCCCTTTATGTTCCGGGGTCACGGTAATAGAAATAAGTCCCGCGACCCCGGCAGGCTTTGGCCCTCTGAGAGGGGGCCCCGTCATTTTGCTGACAGCTCTTTGAGGCGCGCGTGGAACACGACGCGCCGTCGACCCGGGCATGGTCCATGGTCGGACAGCGAGTTGCCCTTTACTCGCTGTCCGCATGCCCGCGCCTACGGTGGCCGGAGATCGTCTTGCGACGTACGGCGCCGTGGGCGTACACCACTGCGGTTGGGGCGGAGGGAGGACGCTGTCCTCTCTCTCTCGCGGCCCGCCGCCTCCTTCACGAGCATTACTGCCTCGCAGAAGGCGGCGACCGCTTCCCACTCCGTCTCGCTCCGCAGCATGGCCGAAACCAATGCCGGGCGCGAGAGGTCTCCGCCTATCGCCGCCGTGAGGACACGTCGGTGCTCTGCCCAAGCCGGGCAGTCTTGCACCGTATGCTCTACTGTGTCCTCCGGGCGATCTTCGCAGTGGTGACACTCCGGCGTTTCCTCCTTTCCCATCAGCCACAGGTACCTCCCGAAACTTCCGTGTCCGGTGAGGACCTGCGTCATGCGATAGGTCAGGACGCCGTGACGTCTCTCCAGCCACTCCTCAAAGAGGGGTCTTACCGTCGCGATTGCGGCGTGCCCGGCCGTCGGTTGCGACAGTCGTCCACTCCATACTACCCTGAGCTCGCGCCGGAGCTCTTCCCGCCACGCCTCGACTTCTCGAGGCAGCGGGGTCTCGCCCCGGCGCTGCGCCTCCACACGCCACTCATAGACGTGCTGGAGGGCAGTCGCCTCCAGATCCCAGGGTAGTAATCCGGCAAGCAGGTTGGCCGCTTCGCCGGCGATCGTGCGGTATCCCCGGATCATCCGGATTTCTCAACTATGTTACGGTTATATTTTACGAAAAAGTTAAACGCCAATAAAAAAAAAACTGGTTTAGGAACATATCCGATTAAATTGAGAACAGTTTGGAACATCCAAGTTATTTATTTGGGGTAAAAACACTAGGGCTTAGAGAATCTATCTAATCAATTTGTTGAGGTTTCCTATGACCCAAGGTCTGGCCTTATCTTGGCCAATGTGTAACCATACAACAGGGAAACGCCGCCTGTATTTTAGAAGAAGTTGCATTTGATTTTAAAGCGTGTATTATTCATTCGACATTTTAACATGAAAAGCCATAATCACAAAAATGTTTTTTTTTGTGATTATGATTATGGCCAGAATATACACAGAAAGGCACTCTCGCAAATTTCCTCCTTCTTGAAAGTTGGTAAAAAGGTCAAAGGTAAAAGAAAATCGCTATCTGATTCCATAATAAATAAAGGGAAAATGTAATAAGGTCACAACTTAAATTAAAGCAATTAAGTTAGTTTAGCGCGAAAGTAATGTGATACCTTGTTTGGCTCAAACTGTGCTATATTAAAAAGGGTAGAGGTTAGTTAAACTGCATTATAAGTGGCAAGTTTCTACAGTATTGTGGTGCAGTACAAAATTATACAATGACCTTGTATGATCTTACCAACTGGCAGAATAGAAAAGTATAAAATATGAACATTTTAAGGTACGAGTAGGTCGTCGGTACTTCGAAGACTTGTGACATCTACCAATCCGCACATGGACCTCGTGGTAGAATACAACCCACTCTCATAGAGAGGAGGCCTGTGTAAACAGTAGGAACGTTAAAGACTGAATAAGGTATAATCAGATTTTTTATATAAAACTCATCAAACTTAGAAATTACAAAAGGGAAAGATGAGTTCAGTACTGTAAGACTACTGCATCAAGCACATTCATTTTATTTTGATTTTTATAGCCATTTCTGTGTCTCACTGCTGGGCAAAAGCCTCCCCTTTCTTCTCACAAATCTTTCTATTTTGAGCAATTTCTGGCCATATCTGCCTTTCGAACATGATCAGATCTTCACTTCGCGGTCGACCTCTACGGCGTAGTCAAAGCACATTCAATAAGGAAAAAAAACAGTAGAGCTGACATAAATAAAAAGTTTAGAAGGCCTGACATGAAAAAGCACAATTTTTACTGATCTTTGGTGTCCAAAGTCACACCAATATATTAAATAGTTCATAAAATATAAAGGTCGAAAACTAAACTAATAGTAGTTCAGAAACCCCTCGTCACTTCCATTTCGTCATAGATTTGGGCAACGATAGGACCCCGAAATGGATTTCAAGGAACTTTCCGGAGTTTTTTGTAGTCACGTGAACGCCTCGTTTAGAAGTGGCCGGTATCGAGCTGGCATTGTGACGTAAACGTAAGAAACATAATCTTATGGAGGAAACTTGATGGTTGGCGGTAGTACATAATTATTATTATTACATTTGAACTGCGTGTAAGAGGTCTGTGGGGCTTCTACAGATAGTTTGTTGAATTTGGAGACCGGAAAATGCCACATCTGAATTTCAATTTAACTTAATTGCAAACCATTTTATCTGTATTAAGGACCGTGTCGGGCACAGCAAAATCAAGTACGACACAACTATCGATTATTAAAATCTTACGCGAATGCAAAAAAACAAAAACCCATGAGTGCTCGATCTGTAGTTAATCATCAAATGAGACCTCCAACCCCGGGCAGGGCGGGAGGTACTGTCAGACATGTACTGACTAAAATCCACGGTGTCCTTCAGTAGCCCTTTATGTTCCGGGGTCACGGTAATAGAAATAAGTGTCGCGACCCCGGCAGGCTTTGGCCCTCTGAGAGGGGGCCCCGTCATTTTGCTGACAGCTCTTTGAGGCGCGCGTGGAACACGACGCGCCGTCGACCCGGGCATGGTTCATGGTCGGACAGCGAGTTGCCCTTTACTCGCTGTCCACATGCCCGCGCCTACGGTGGCCGGAGATCGTCTCGCGACGTACCGCGCCGTGGGCGTACACCACTGCGGTTGGGGCGGAGGGAGGACGCTGTCCTCTCTCTCTCGCGGCCCGCCGCCTCCTTCACGAGCATTACTGCCTCGCAGAAGGCGGCGACCGCTTCCCACTACGTCTCGCTCCGCAGCATGGCCGAAACCAATGCCGGGCGCGAGAGGTCTCCGCCTATTGCCGCCGTGAGGACACGTCGGTGCTCTGCCCAGGCTGGGCAGTCTTGCACCGTATGCTCTAGTGTGTCCTCCGGGCGATCTTCGCAGTGGTGACACCCAGGCGTTTCCTCCTTTCCCATCAGCCACAGGTACCTCCCGAAACTTCCGTGTCCGGTGAGGACCTGCGTCATGCGATAGGTCAGGACGCCGTGACGTCTCTCCAGCCACTCCTCAAAGAGGGGTCTTACCGTCTTACGAGACAAGTGTACAAGTTTAACCTTAGTTTTTTTAATGAAAAGGCACATTTTCTACCGAATTTTACACAAATATTCAAACACAGAAAACCAAATTAGAAATTACGACGAATCAAATAAAAGAACCAACCCAAACATAGTTGCAGTTATTGATAAAATCAAATCAATCAACTCTGCCTTCTACCCAGAACCAAACAAAACATGGTTTTACCGACAATTCCAACACAAATTACAAACTCAACCTAAAAAACAGCCACAACAAACACAAAATTAAATAACACCATCGATACATATCTGCCAATAATTCGTAGACACGAACCAATTACGGTTTCCAATAAAAGCCGACCAAACAAAAAACATCAGACAGTGTACCCTTAATCTTTGTTGACTGGGGTCCAATTAACTCGGTCGGCTAATGACGCGAGTTTGCCCACGCGACCATAGTGCCACGGTTAGGGAGTATGCACATACAGTGAATGGCACGCTGGAGGACATTTGGAGAAGACAACTTGTATTCGCTTGGGATAAAGAAATTATTGTCAAACGTGTGAGTTCCGGGTATTTTTTCTTTGTCGAAAAAGGACGTATCAAAACTTCACATTTTTTTATAACTCGATGTGGTACTTTTTTATTTTTTTTATAATTTTAATCAAAATCTTTTGAAACTTACTTAAATCTCGGTTTATTTTCTAGCTCTATTTTATCACCAGTTTTGCTATTAGCATAGCCAGCATAGTTTACTTATTTTCAATCATTAAATTCAGATCTTATTTAAAGCCGACATCGGAGGTAGATATTTCTGATACAGGAAGCAGAAAGCAAATTGATTCAACTTGAATCAACTCCCGACTACTCTGGGCATATAATTCATTGCAGTACTAATGGTGAACTACTTCCACGTGTATAATACTAGCTTTCGCCAGTAATTTGAGACGGAAATTATCCTACAAAAATGTATTGGAGGTTATAACATATCCCGCTTGCCCTAGTTTATAATTCCCATTTCTACAGTTTCCTGTGCGAGGGAATAGCAGGGATTTTGTCAGTCAAGTCTGACATGCTCCCACTTTTCTCGAGCAGAGAAAGTCGATGAGGATTTTCAACTCAAAAAGAAGTTAATACTTACCTAATTACCACATCGCAATTCGTTTCAAAGTCAAAGTCTATTCATTTATTTCAAATAGGCCATCACAGAGGCACTTTTAAATGTCGAGGTTTCAGATCGTCGAGGTCCTTATGTGCACACCCCCTTACAGCACCAGTAATCATAGTCAATGATAACGATTCAGGGAAATAGTACTGTTTGTTTGATTTTGACGTGGATGGGACAATAATTGCGTATGTCGGGTGTTAGGACAACATCGAGTATTCATATTTGGGTTGTGGGATAGGCAAGGGTTCTAAGAATGCGGTTGATTGGGGGTTGTAGTTCTCATTGCTGATAACATCGTTGGCAGGTGGTTGAATGGCCCATTTCACATAATAGTTTTCGCCAAAGTAGCAATATCAAATTACCTACTCTATTGAAGACTTTGGATTAATTTCTTAGGACCAAATGCTGTTAGTAATACAAGCCCATTTGTTTGAGAATTTCTGGTATTTTAATAAATTAATAGTTTCCTTGTCAATTGTTCAGACAACTGGTTACTAGGTGAGCATGACATTGAAGACCATGTCCTTGTAAAAATCATCATCAGCTTAAATCATTCCTTCTATTAGGACACAGGCTACCTCTTTGTGAGGAAGACTGGGCACAACTTGAACCAGAGCAAGTGCCTGAAATTCACACAGCTCCAAATTTTTGGTTCTTGGAGATTTGGTCAAGTATTGCCACGGCCTGATTTTAAGTGTGGGCTGCGAAAGGAACGGGTTGGATTTTCCACCGACTTCTGAAAGAAAAGGTATATTTTGGGTTATTTTACCCTTTTTTGTGGTTGTGTTTAAAGGCAGTTACATTTTTTTGACGGTTTGACAGTCTGACACACACTGTCTTTCCGGCTCCAGCCAGGGCTTCAGGAGGAATTATTTACCACTCCACCTAGAGTAGCAGAACTCATTTGATAATTTTATAACCCCAAAAAAAGGCTTAACTTTTTCAACAGCTCTAAATTATTAATTTTCCTAAAAATAGCTCCAATGTATTGAAGGAGATTAACAAATCATCTCTAACGAAAATAATTCATCAATTTCAGCAGAAAATAATTATTATCTTCTATCTAAAACCCAACTCGTACATCAGACGCAAATCCCAAGGGATTAAAAACGGCCGAAACTTTTTAATGATTAGACCTCAAATTACAGGAGCTTATTCCTGGAATCTAGCGAAAGTTTTGTTGCAAACGGAAGCTTTCCGCTGAAAAGTTCTTAATTGATCTATTGATAACGTTGTTCGTTTCAACTTGTTCGGCCAATGTTGGGCTGTGTGGGTGTTGGTCAAATGTGGGTATGGAATGAAAAGGTTTTACTTTTAATCCAGCTTAGGATCACGATTTACATGAGGATTGAAAAAAGTGGATAAAGGTAATTACTGATTAACGTTTGTTCGACATTTAAAGGTCTCCTAACTTTAATAAGGTTGAAAAATAATTCAAACTCAATTCTAAATACTAATTTGAAACAGGTTTTTTTATCGTCACCATTCCTTTAAATCTCAGTGTGAAAAGAAGAATTGAATTGCGAGCAGGATTTGAACCTGCTAACTTCTGATTCGGTATACCAGACACTAACCAACCGAGCCATCGCAGTAATGCTCACAGGGTCTCATTCTTAATATTCTTATTCTTATTATTATATTTATATTTGTTTCCTTTGTATATGGCTTTACTTGGTTAAAAATCTCCTAAGTTGGTCGGGTGCTAGGGTGTTACTGGCCACATGCTTTCAACATTCCCATTCATGTTATCCATCATCCCATACTCAACCAGACAGTTGAAAAAAAAAAACAATGTTTAAACGAGGAATCTTATAAATGACAATGTAAAGACCAAGAACTGAGTAATTGTTGGGTAAATGAAAACAGGGCATTTTATGTCCAACAGCGTCTTGATTTATGACAATGTCTCTACAAAGTAATGTTATGAAAGGACCAACAATGTTGAGACTTATTTATGGGTCGCAAACCGCCCTGACTTTACATGAGCTCCACTTATTGATGATAATGAGAAATAAAATAAACAAAAGAAAAATAAAATCCGGGCAGTTACAAAAACTTAAAAAAAAAAGGAAAAACTAAATTGAAAATGGCGGTCATACATGTGGCCATGTATTTTAAATTAGCCTTAGAATTTATCTCTTCAATAAATTCCAAACATTCTCATTTAAATACGCTCCTTTTATTTGCACACAGTACAAAAAAGAAAAAAATATATAGTAAAATTTTATTGCACACAAACTAGTTTGACATTACAAACATGAACTGATTCCTGTGTAAAGTTATATAAACTTTGTGAATTACTAGAACAAACTATGCACTTTCATAATGAAGGTTAATGAAAGCTAGCAAAGATCTTGTATCACAATAATCTTTTATAAATAGTAGAATAGAAAAAGTCAAATAAAATATCTGATGCCGTGTTTCTACTATATTACAGCCATTTAGAAAATATTTTTCTGCATAAAATGAAGCTAAGTACTTTTTTTTGTTTTTCGAATAATAAATATCTGCAGTATCTGCTTTTAATGTAACCCGACAATGTGCGATAAAGACATGAATAAGCTTGTGTATCATAAGTCTACTTAATATTTTTAACGGTAGGCTCAGGCTTACATTAGACCACCATTCCGCTTGTTAGGATACAATGCAATGATCGAGACGATGAAGCACGCTTGCCTGGCATTCACAAATAAGTGAATTTCTTTATAATCTTAAAATATCCTAAAAGTTCAACGGGATACCTATGTCACAATAGGCTACATGCACCAGAGGCCCCTTTCTGACTTCATTGGCGCCTTTTTTAAGTTTGCTTTTATGTATTTTGTTTTATTAAAATTAACTTCTTTTCCTAGTTTCTGAAGTTGTTTCTTAGAGCATTCACCTATAATGTAACGTTACAGATTCGAACATTCGAAAACAATAGAGCATCAAATTGCGCACTTTTATGTTACATTACAGGTGAATGCTCGCGGTGAGGGAGCGCCTTCGCGAACAAGTCTAATTTAAAATATTAAATTTAGTTTAAAAAGAGTTAAATAAATGTAAGATTTGTAATCTTACAAAAGAAAGCGTTCAGCACTTCAGACTCCCATGCATAAATCTTACAGAATAAAGAAGTCTAGACGTGTCTCAATTATGAATTCATCCAATAGGCCACAGTGGAGTTCTTCCGCGTTGTATTAAGTTAAATGAGCGAGCGCTCTAAGAAGTTATTCTTAAGTTGCAGAATAATGGCTGCGGTATTCATTTTAATATTTATAGGTTTTTTTTTTTAATATCTAGGTACTAGCTGTGTCCGATGAGCAAATTTTAACAACTTTAACATATTTTTATTATAATTCTAATACGCAAGGACTGGTAATTGGCTGTCTGATGCTTATTTCCCCTGTTTTTGTTATGATTTTGTTAGCTGTAAGTCCTCCATGAAATAAATAAATGAATTTAAAAGCTTTCTAAAATGATTTTTTTTTAAATGTATCACAAAGTATTCATAAATCAAATTTCCTGGTTACTTCTCTGTTTTAAATTATACTACAAAAAATGTAGGTGTGGAGATTTGTCGCAAAATAAACTCCATCTTCTAAATTGTGGATTCTAAAACCCAGAACATACAGTCAAAACAAAATCTTTGCTCTGACAGACGATTGTGTTGAAGTTTTAGGACAATTTGTCATGTTACTGGAAGAAGAAGACTACAAAAATGTCAACCTCTTTTACTAATCGATTGCGCCCAAAGTTCAGCTATGTTTTCTGTATAGAAAATTATTTTCTTGGTGATCACTTTCATAGAATTTTATACTTTTAGATCAATCAAATAAGGCTGTTTGTTGTCTGTCACAGAATTTTTGACACAGTGGCACAATGGTTGAGCAATCGACTGCTGTACTGCGTGTCGTGGGTTTGGTTCCCGCACTCTTTCAGGTCTGAGTTTTGTATAGGTACGTTTTCATTGAAACGCATACATGACACAGGAGAAATTCACAGTGTGGGACAAAATTATAAAAAGAAAATAAATTGATCAGATGGTACTATCTACAAAATGTCCTTGCCTACCCTTCATAATATAGCCTCGTTCATCCGACTATACATCAAACTGACCCACATTATGATCTATCCTCACAATATCAAACAAGGTAGAGATTTTCACGTTATCCGCTGCCTCTTGATCCAAATACCGTCCTTACCTTTTTCAATGGGGTACCCTTGAAAATTACACGAGATCTGTGCTCCTTATATAGTCCCTTTAATACTCTTGTTATGAACAGAGCTCTGAGTGGGATTAGTACGGACCCCGTTGACAAGGAGAAGCTTCTAGTAGTATTACTGTATTATAGCTTGGACATTGGACACAAACTTGACGTTAACAGAACGCTTGTTGCGCTCTTATGCTGAGCTGGTCGTATCACCTTAGGTTGTGACCGGAGGTGTTAGAACTAGTGCGTTGCGTAACGTCAACTTTAAGTAAATTCTTCAATTTTAAAATTGAAAACACCCTTTTGTTAAACAATATTTTACTCAATGTTTTGAATTATTTTTATCTACAAGGGATACAAACCGTACATTTTGCAAAAAGTTAGATTTATCAGCCAAAGGGTACTTGTATTAGTAGCTAATCATTTTCATACAATCAGGTCAGTTCAATTCATTTACTGACACAGTTAAGTGTCGTAATGCGTTTTATTAAGTGAATCATCTGGCGTGTCATAACGCGTTAGTATGATTCCGCCTTATGTTGCCTTTTATCTGCTTTCCCGACTGTCGCGTCGTTGTCGCAAAACGCGTCTCATTTGAGCGTGTAGTGTTGTGAGAGGAGCTTAAGCGATTAAAAGACCACGATGGTGCATAAATAATGGTAGATTTCTATCCTTCCGACAATGGGAATCCTATTCCGATTCCCATTGTGAGCCATTATAGGGTAGACGTTTTATTTGCTGCTGGTTAGAATATATTATTAATGATTTAACTGATATGCGATATTGATTTATGGATCAATGATGGCAATAGTAGCAATGGTTTAGATAAAAAAAAATACCGACTGAATTGAGAACCTCCTCCTTTTTTTAAAGTTGGTTAAAAATAATGATGATTAATGTAAAATAGAGAGATACAGCAAATTGAAAGTTACCTTTACTTTCGTTGTTACATACTTTATTTTTTTATTTTGTTTATTGTTTGAAAGCGCTAATATTACTACTAACATTAAGGCTTACATCACGCTGCGAACAATAAGATCCAAACAGCGAGTTAAATTATCAGGAACACTTTCTATACATGGCAAACAACTAATGAAATTAAAAATAACTATGATTTTGACGATAATTATAAGGATAATTAAAAGTATTCGTTTTACTTATAAGTCCTATACTAATTACAATGTAAGTACTTTGTACGCACGTCGCCACAGCAAAAAAAAACTTTAATGCCCTACAATACAATTTCATACTGTTTGTTATTGCCTGAATGTGGGTTACATGCGTCGTTACGACGCTGTCGTTTAGAAATATTATTGCTATCGTGTTATTTCGTATCATTGTCTCTTTTATTATTTTGATCTTTGTTGGATTTGTTACGGTTCAAATGGTAAGAATGTGTCTTTTAGATTAATTTGTTACTAGAATGCTCTGCTATAATTTTTATAGACCTTAGCTAGTCATAAAGGCTCATCAAGATACTATAAGTCTATCAACGGATCTTTTCGAAAATTGAATTTATTTTTATCATCCAATTAGGTTTTCTAAACATCTCTTACAAACTAGATGAGGCCGATGTCTCCTTCTGAATTCTCTGAGACGAAACAAGTCAGAGGTTACTGTCTCTTATAAAGTCCAAACATTTTTTGGTCAATTCATGTAAGCACCGTGTAGGTTCGAGTCTGAGATAGTTTTTCTAAGAAGGCACCACACAGATTTGAGTGGCATATTGGAACATCATAATCATCTCCTTTGTCGACTATTTTACGCCTTTATTTTTAAGGGGATAATATCATTAAATGAGTCTTTCCGCCACATTTGAAGCGGAAGGAAGTATCAGACTCGTACTACTAAAATCCACCACCGACTAAAATCCACTATGTTTCTTCAATTGCCTTTTACGTTCCAGGGTCATGGTTACCCAATTGAATAATTTCGCCACGCCGACCCCCTATTGGGATCCTGTAAGACCAATACATTATCCTGCGTCACATTTCAGAATAGAAACAATCTTAATCTTAAATATGACGTATTAAATATTGTCTTGTCTTTTTTAATTAAAGTTGTCTCTGTTTTTCACAAAATTACAACCTAAACACGTTGTCTAAGTAAAACTTGTAGAAATTGACAACAAACAAGCTTGAACATTGAACAGGCTTCGTGCAAACAATATCATGTACTTTCACGAACTTGTCCCGAAGTTTCAGCAATTATTACTTGACAGGGGACCAAGTTTCAGGCGGTGGGTACCTTATAGAGAATATTTTTAGATCTTGTTTTAATACCGTATTGATTTCAGGATGAAAACTCACTGTTATTAAGAAAGTTGTTTATTATTAAAAAAATGTTATAATATTTTGATACTTAGAAAAAGCTAGGTTAAGTTCATATTATGTTATTACTGTGTTATTAAGTATTAAAGATCTTATTACTTCTCGAGATAGTACTTAACTTACCTCGAAAATAAAACAGATATTAGTTGTTCACTCTAGGGAGTTTTATTTTAGTATTAAGTAAGCGAACAGTAATGTAAGTAGAAAGACCTAACTTTGACGTTACTTAAGTCCGTACTACATCAGTCCGTTCGTTGACGGACTTAAAAAGTATACACCCTGCTTTTTATAACTTCTAACTGCAGATTCTAAATCAGCAGTAACCAAAGTTTGACGCAAGACTCTTGAGAATGCAATAATATTCATTACGTAGGTTCCCCTTGCTAACCACAGCTGCACAGGTTGAATTTAATTTAGTTTAGCTTACCTTGCGGTCTAAAGTTTTTGGTTCGATACTTATAATCCTTTACGGATTTAGAAACAGGTAGTTTTTGTTACAGGTTAAGATTTTTAGCCATTATAATATATATTTTGTCACTTCTTCTTTAGCGTATCAATGGCAAATTATTTTATATATTTTAAAATTCCACGCAAACCCCGACACTTATGCAAAATCACGATAGCAAAAAAAAACAAATTTTGTCACTTAAAGTTGATTATTCAGTACAACTTTAAAATCCGCACAAATTGCGGAAAAAAAACGGTACTATTGACGCAGTGGTTGAACGGTTGGAAGTTTAATAATTAGTTATGCATTATACGATGTATATAGAGTTCATTATGCCGATACAGAAAGACGAAACCAAAAGAAAAGAAAACTCTCGAAGCAACACAATTTAAAATTCCCCCCACAACAAAGAAAAAAAGGTACTAATTACCATTCTTTCCGTAACCAATAACAAAATTAACATCCCTATATTCAAATTGGGCGTAAAAAGGAAGTAGGCAGGAAACAGCAATGAATAATACCCATAACGTATTGCCATCCCGCCAATTTCCTGCGGTTGCCACCGGATCCCAAATGCTGGGTTCCCAGTTCCCAGTTGTAAGCTTAACCGCATTATCTATTCAGGAATTGATTTGTGTTTGTGATAATGGAAGGTACGGCACGTCTACATGAATATGTGAACAGGTGTAGGTTTTGGCAAATTTTGGGAGTGCTATGAATGGCTTGTTTGTTGAAATTATGGGAGGTTACAGCTGCGGTCATAATTAGGAAGCTGATAGGGAAGTTTGTGGCAGTAAATTATGGGGAGCTTTTACTTAGCAGCAGTAATCTGAAAAGGTTTGGTAAATAAAATTATGGTTGCGGTCGATTTTAGCTTTAAATAACTAGCTTCAGCCCTGGTGAAGTTTGTTAATAATCTCACGGGGATGTCATACCTACATCTGGATGAGTCTAAGAGCTCTTACACACGAGCGTCATGTTCCCAACGGCAGAGGTAACTGCAGCCGTCGACAGGCGTCAACTTTTACATTTCTAAAAATAGTAAAACACTGTCCATGTTACTAACTATTTCTATTTTATACATTTGATGTGTATAATGTACATATTTTCAACCTAGTATAAACAATATAACAGCAGTTTAGAAGACAAAAGTTAACAAAAAATGACTGCATCTAAAAGCGGAACCAGCACCCAAACAGTGATTAATCATTAAAACTTCAGTTGACAAAATAAAACAACATTTTACTCGCCCAACTGTAATCGAATCATCTTAAAGTTTCAAACATTTAACTTATTAATTTGCAGCAACAAAATCAAACAAAAAAATAACAAGTTCCGTCTGTGTACTCCAATAAAGGTTTTCAAATAAAATGAAAAGTTGGACGGTAATCACAACGAACTCCCGATAACTGAGCCTTTAGGGGATCCTTCGCAAACAGATGTATTTGTTCAATGTATAATGAAGACTGAGTTAGTTAGAGATCAAGTTTTGGAATCCCAAAGGCTCCCGAGATGAGATCTTGCAGGTTTGGATTGTTCCTCTATTGTTTGAAGAGTTAGAATTTGAATTGATGTTCGACTAATTATTGTGGGTGTGACGAACTTCTTGGATTGCTGAGGGTCGATCAGATAACAGAGATGAGTACAAGTCAAGGATGAGCACTTGAGTGAATTATTGTTAATTGAAATAGGATCGATGCTTCCCATAGATCACCTACATTTCTCAAATGAATGTGATCTACATGTGAAGATGTCTATCTATGTATCTCAAACTCGTATCGTTAGTCGCTGACTTTGCTCAAGTCAAGTTCGAATCACCATACCTAATTTTGTCCATTTAACATAAATGTCAAATTATGTGCAAATTGCGGTTAGCAAACGATTTTTGAGGCGTATTATACCGTTGTCAACTCGACGGAGTTCAGCTGAAATGAGCAATTGACTCAAGACAAGTCTTGGAATATTAGTGTTACTTAGTCCGTATCGCCGCAAATCCTCACAATTTAAGAAATAAAAGCTTTGTATTTCGTTCACGAATAATTTAGCGACCATGAACCCTCAGAGTCCTTAAAATCTTGATGACAAAGTTAAATAAAGCGAGAAATAATCCGCAGAATGAGTTTTAAAATTCCGAGTTCAACGTAAACTTTGGTTATTTTAATTTTGTCTCGACAAGGCATAAATTACATTATTCATTCAATACTTACAAAATCTAATGCATAAATAATAAAATGAATTTCTACGTCAGATGGTTATGGGAATAACAAATAGAGATTTTAGGTAGTGTTATATTTTTCAGTTGAACTCTGTGTAAAATGAAATGATATCCAAAACACGTAAACTTAACACAATCAGATGATGTATACTTGTAATCGTTTTCCACTGTTGGAACATAAGACTTCTCTATAAGAGATTAAACTGTACTGCCACAATAAGGTATTAAAATATTTAATTCTAAGAACTGCCTATTTTCGCACTATATTTCCTCTCCCAATTCAATAGACTTTTGTAATTCAATAGTACTGTCCTCACCCACTTTTCATCCAGCTTTAACAAATCCACCAATTTTAACTAAAATTTCAAAAGCCCAGCTTTTGATTAAATCTAGATTATTCTGGAATACTAAAACAATTTTCAGATACACAAATAACAGTACTAAAACAGATATGTAGCTGAATTTATTAATCCTCAAATTAAACGACATATGCCAGCATTGGAAATTGGTCCAGAATATCCAACCAGAGTGTTCAAAATGTCAATTTGTGCTCGAAACAGAAATTAAATCCACTTTGAACGACATTTTGTTAATACTCTAAAACATGCAATTTGATCAATTGGACACAAAGCGATTTTATATGTTTGCTTTTGTTTAGCCAAATGTTTTCAGAACGAATGGTAATTACGTTTTTGATGTTTGTCTTTGGGCGTCATCAATGAATAATTTGTTAAACGTTATTTCTCGTGGGCATTTGTTACAGTTGAATGAATGTGTAAACAGAGTGTCTATCGTTTACGAATTATGTAGATCGTAAAATTTTACAGTCATTCTGTTTTATAGAAAAATAATTTCCGCAAAATTGTACGATACTATACCAAAAAGTAATAAAAATTGCTCCTTGTTTTTTTCTGTGCACGTTTATTCAACCTAACAGAGTATAGATTTGAAAACCATACATAAAGCAAGTGCAAATCCCTAGTTTCGAAACTCTAATGCTCTAACAATAGCTCCAACAAATCCGTCATCTTGGAAACTAATAACCATACAATCCGATGATTGACGTCCTCCCAAATATCTCGGCTTATTTCTCGAAGGGATCCGTACCATACTTCATCTCCATAACGGGTGACCCTTGAGAAAATCGCGTACACATACCTCCATAAACCAAACTTTATGTCCTTGAAAAATATGAGAACCATGGCCTGAACGCGCCTGAAACTGCCAGAAACTGCCTGAAACATATTCATATGATCGTGGAAGCAGTAAAAGTTAAAGCAGAACAATAAAATGGATAGTTTTATGTTGGTTTTATATCGTCGACAGGTGAGCGTCGAGGATGTTGCTATATTTTATCGTCCGGAACTGAATTCCGTACACAAAAGAATCTATGAACGTTATACGAATACCGGAGCTTACGAAGACAAATATTGCTTTGAATGCATCTCGAACATATCTGGAATGTTTGAAATTCATGGTTTGTTGGGAAATATTTTTAAATTTTTCGAGGGAGTGTTGTGAGTTTATCCGGCTTTACATTCCGGTTTTGCATTTCTTTTCACGTTTAGCTTCATTATGTGAACCGAGCTCATTCTTCGTATCTTGTGGTTGGTGGAACACGTTATTTTATTCCATTCTTCCCTGTCAACCGTCACGATATCATTTATTTGATTTAAGTTCCTAACATTCCTTAGACATAATCCATCAATCTTTTTTTGTTGTCTTTCGTTCTTCCCGTCTACATTTATATTCATAAGTCTTGTGTAGTCACAAGCGTTTTGTCTTAATAACTGATAAAGATTAGTATAACCTAAACTTAGAAGACATGTGGTGTTCATTAATCTTCTTGGAAGCTTGTGAAGTGGGTCAATGTCAACTATGCTTGCTACCTTTCTTTTTACCTATTTTCTGCTCTATTGATCTCCTGCACTAGCATGCACTCCTTCAATATCTCGTGAAATCACGCCATCACCATCTCCTTCGAGGTAGCCAGTTTTGAACTATTTTGGCCCAGATTTTAACTCGCAAGCGACTGCCCAGTCCCATTTGAGTTGGACAGCCTTCTAAGCCACGTCACCTATTTTAGCTTGCCACCTTTAGCAGTTGTTACTACTCATCAAATGTCGCGTAGCATTTTCTTTTAACACTCTAGTATTTTAAACTTTTACGGTCGGGAAATAATTTGAGCTCGCACCATTAAGTTCTGAAACGACTGTACTTCACGGTTTTATTTTCTTTAGCGGTTCCAGAACTATTGGGTGACGAGTCTTTAAAGTCACTCACTAGATCTTTATAATGATGAAATGTTTATATGACAGGTGTTACTTTTTTATTTCTTGGATTGTAAAAGACAAAGTTGAAAGATAAAGGTAGGTATATGAGGGAAGGTTTGGTAGGGTGGGAATTGGAAGGTTATCATACCATCTGAGTTAATAGTGACGTCCTTTGAAAATGCCAACTGCGTAAAGTTTACAATTATCGCAGCTGTGTTTATCCATAATGCCAGCCATTATATTGAAGAATTAGCGAAATTTCACATCAATTCTTAAGTAATCTCATTTTAAATTTAATAATAATAATAGTAATTTTTTATTCATAAAACGTTTTACAGAAATGGGTGTAAACATGGCCCCAGAAATGTAATATAGTTAAGTCTTATATACTAGTTAAATAGTTCATAAATAAATACAGGTGTCTAAGGAAAGAACATAGGTACAAGATATTTAACTAGGGAATCCCATATTATCAACTACTCTTTGTTCACTGGTTCCTTCCCTTCTGGTTGGAAGAACGCCCTTGTACTACCTCTTCCTAAAGTCTCCAATCCCTCTTCTGTGTCACAGTTCCGTCCAATTTCTATACTTCCTGTCCTATCCAAAGTCCTTGAGAGTGTTGTCAACAATCAACTGTCTTTTTATCTCTCTTCTAATAGCCTGTTGAGTCCATACCAATCTGGTTTCCGTCCTGGTCATAGCACAGTATCGGCACTGGTTAAAATAACCGATGACATCCGACTGGCCATGGAAAATAAACTCCTTACGGTTTTAGTTCTTTTGGACTTCAGCAGTGCGTTTAATTCAGTTGATTTCGACATCCTCTTGGGTATCCTATCCTCTCTAAACATGTCTCCTTCTGTAATTGGTTGGTTTACTTCTTATCTTCGGGGTCGTTCGCAGTCGGTTCGCTGTAATGAGGCTTCCTCTGAATGGTGTAATCTTGCTGCGGGTGTTCCCCAAGGTGGCGTCCTTTCTCCGCTTCTTTTTTCTGTCTTTATCAACGCCATCACTAAGATCATAGTTTCACGCTTCCATCTCTACGCAGACGACTTACAGATATATCGCCATTTCAAACTGGAGGAGCTTCCTGGAGCTTTGGCCACCATCAATGATGATTTAAAAAATATCTCTCAGTGGGCTAAAAGTTTTGGACTTTTAGTTAATCCAGCAAAATCTCAAGCAATCATTATTGGTGGTAGGTATTTTGTAAACATGTTGAATCACCAGTCTCTCCCATCAGTCATTTACGATTCTGTGCCTATACCATATTCCAGTATTGTTAAAAACTTAGGTGTGTTTCTTGACTGCAACCTGTCCTGGCATGCTCACATTGCGGAAGTAAGCAGGAGGGTGTTTTGCTCATTTCAGTCCCTCAAACGTCTCCAGAAGTTTCTGCCATTACCAACCAAAATAGCTCTTTCTCAGTCTCTTCTTCTACCTTTACTTGACTACGCTGATGTCTCCTTTCTCGACGCAACTGAGGAACTTCTCGACAAGCTCGAACGTCTGCAGAATTTGTGTATCCGCTTCATTTTCGGTCTTCGAAAGTACGACCATGTGTCGGAATTTCGGAGACGGCTGAAGTGGCTACCTATTCGGCAACGTCGAGATTCTCATGTCCTTGCTTTTCTGTTTTCCGTGCTTCATAATCCTAATTCTCCTATTTATCTCCGAGAGCGGTTTGAGTTTCTTGTCCCTAGAGGAAAACCTTGCCGCTCATCCTCATCTCTTCTCCTTCGTGTCCCTTCTCATACTTCGAGTCGTTATGATGGATCGTTTACTGTGCGTGCTGTTCGCCTTTGGAATTCTCTTCCTCACACCTTACGCGATAGCCCGTCATTGGATGTTTTCAGGAGGAAAATTAGAGAACATTTCCTGTCATCATGATCTATAAGTATGTATGTATTAGTTTATATATTGCTTGGTATGTATTATTTTATATATTGTATGTATGTATTGTTTTATTTATTATTATATTGTATATGTATTACCTATAAAACGTTTTTTAGACATGTATTTATTTATTTATTTGTTTAATTAAGCATAAATTATTAAAATGTTGTACACCGTTTATCTGTCCTCGCAATAAAATATCTCTATCGCTCTAAGGTTTGCTGTAAGAAAACCCAATACTGGGTTAAGCTCGCCTTTGTACATTACTTACCCTTTTGTGAAATGTTTTAATTATGTGTGTACAATAAAGAATAATAATAATAATAATTAAATTAAATGTAGCGACCTGCCTGAACTAAGTTACTATACAGGGTGAATTTTTCAACTGGGCGTGGATGGCTACTTTCGGAACTATGAGGAATATCGAAAATCGTTGAAAGGAGTCTCGAGGCCGATTTTGACGAAAACTAAAACTGCATCATTGGATTTTAGAAAAATCAAAAATCCTGGCCAGGAATCGAACCCGCTGATTTAAAAAAAAAACCACACCGTTCGATAGTGTTGCTAATAAGGATCAAATTCTGGGAAGTAATCATATACGGCAAACTTAAGGAAATGGCTGATTTTTATCAAATTACTATTTTTCCATGTTACTTTACATCTACTGAGCCATAATTCATTCGAAATATAAAATTTCATTGTTTTCAATGTCTCACTGGATTTGACGTTTCAACAATCCCACTGTACTTAGAAATACGACATTATTGAGTTTAACTAAAAATAGCATTATTTTAAAGAACAAACGGTAACTTATGTTTCAAATACAGTCTTTGCCTTGAAGATAACAGTTACAATACATTTTCCTTAAGTTTGCCGTATATGATTACTTCCCAGAATTTGATCCTTATTAGCAACACTATCGAACGGTATAATAATACAAGGTGTGATTTTTTTTCCAAAATCAGCGGGTTCGATTCCTGACCAGGATTTTTGATTTTTCTAAAATCCAATGATGCAGTTTTAGTTTTCGTCAAAATCGGCCTCGAGTCTCCTTTCAACGTTTTTCGATATTCCTCATAGTTTTGAAAGTAGCCATCCACGCCCAGTTGAAAAATTCACCCTGTATATAATTAAGTTCATAATGATGAAAGCAAAAACGAAAAGTTATTGTGTGTTTTTTTTTATCGATCTACCTCATAACATCTTTTCTATTTTATATAAAACCAGTAGGTACAAGAGCTTAAAGGACTCATGGATTACTATTTAAAAGTATTTTCATATACCCATTTCAGAACTCATATTGTTAATAAAATTCATTATTTTCAGTCCATACAACATTGAATTTATTCTCGGAGTATATTAAATTTCTTAATTTTATCAGATTACTTCGCATGTAATTTATTAAAACTTTATGCTCAAAACTCATTACCGAGTCCTACCTACTCGGTTTTCTATTCAACTTCACCATTTTGTTCCTGTGTTGTAGTGGTATTTAGAACATTGTAGTCGTAATTTAATTCTAATTGATTTCAGTATAATTTAAGGTCGTTTTAAATTCACTTTTTATCGCGGTTTCGCTCGTGGTCATTTGGAATTTGACAATCAATCCAGCGACACGCGAAATCTATTTATCATAAGAACTTTATTGTTGTTTTCTTCTGAAACAGTATCTACCTATTTTTCGAAGTGAAAGGTGTAATTAAATGGTAATTAGAAATATCCAGATTTAATTCAGCATAAAAAATATGCAGATTTGGGTGCCTTAATCTCGGGCCTTCATACGCTATGCGCAATTGCACATGAATGAAAAGTCGCATGTGTTTTCGTCATAAAAAGGTGCGAAACAAACATACAATATTCACATCTAATTTTGTGTAGGAAGTTAGGATACCTAAATTTTATCAAATTACATTGCTCTTTATGTTTAAAACTCATTAACTGGTACTGCCTACTCACGTTTCTATTTAACTTAATTATTTTGTTCCTATGTTTTTAGTTTAATTCTAAATGATTTCAGTGGAATTTCAGATTTAACTGTTTTAGACAAGTTCGTAGTTTGGCACTGGTGTGAATTGCCTAGTTACGTAGTAGTCTTTTTTCATATAGCTATTTACTATTTCGTTTTCATAATTTAGCCACTTGAAATTTCTACTGTACAGTGGGAATATTTACAAACATAGGAATACACAGACCCTGAACAACTACTTACGCTTTGCAGATCCTACATTTGTTTTCAACTTATTTGGTCTGTGCGGGGACCGAACCCATGACTGAGTATCAGTCGATTGTTTGACGTACAAAATTCAAAATTGGGATTATAACAATGCGTATTTTACCCGGTAGTCGGAATTATCAACATTTAACCACAATATTTGCAGATAAAATTCAATAAACATCAAAATAAACAATTGACAATCTATTTTAGATAGAACATTATTGTTTCAATCTCTAGAGAAATTTGATAATAAATAATCAAACAACGCCGATTCAATTCTAAACTTCACAATTTAAACCAAAAAAGAACTGAACGTACCAGTCCCACACAAAACCTTATACATGTATAAGAAAAATAAATTGGATAAAGATATTTTGAACCGGCATCGGGGGAAACGCTAGAAAATTCTCTGTAACGCTCGAACGATGTTAAATTATAAGAACGAGGTAGCAACTTCAATTTATAGGCTCAACTCCGACTGGACGATTACTGTTGCAAGGCTTTTGAAGTCGGTCTTCCGACTTTTATGAACGCAAAGGGCTTAGTTAGATTTAGTTGGAACGATGTTGGAGTTTCTGATTTGTTGGAGTTGTGGATGCATGTGCAATGTACCTAGTATAGGGACCTAAATTAGAATCAAGGAAAGTTTGTGTGAATGGGTTTGTTACTTTTCCACGTAAATACTGAAAGGATTTGGACGCATTTCGGTACACATATACAGAAGTTTATAAGCTGGATTAACACATAGGATAGTTTTTGTCTCGATTTTATGTTCCAATATGATGATTTTCGAGTTGAAGCAGGTGAAGCTGCTGGCAACAGCTACTACCTATATAAATGCGAAACTTTGGGGGGATGTTTATTACTCATTCAAGTAATATCGACTGAAATGATCTCGATGAAATTCAGCATAGAGATTAGAATACTCGTAGTATGGCAGAAGTAGAATATCTACGTTTTGTTACCGGTATTACATTCTCGTGTAATAATTTTATAGTTTTTTTTAAGTTATATGCGAAGCCATCACCTTATAAATAATAATTATAGTTCGAAAATTGGAAAAAGCAAAGAAGTTTTTATATCATTTCACACTGCAATGAAAGTGCAGGTCAAACTTATGAAATAAAAATTAATAGTTTTGTAGTACAATTTAATTCGTTTGGTCGTCCATAGCTCGGGGCGGACTAATAGGACGGGACAGACTGATTCGTAATCGTGGCCACACGCATTTGATGTGGAAACATACGGATGTGATTGGTCGTGCGTGTACGACGTTTGAAACGGCTGTGTTTACGACTAGGTAGTATTTTTTTTGGATCAGTAAGTATTTGCGTGTTTCTTTACGATTGATTATTATGAACAAGATGATCGTCTAGAAATGAGTAGCTACTAAGATAATGTAGTTTTGTTTTATGAACTTTTTTGTTTTCAATTTTAAAGACATAGGTATTTAAAATTGAATAATAATAGTCTCTCAGTATTGGAACAATCCCAAATGGTCAGGGAAGCTATTTTTTTATTGTCCCCGCACAGTAGGAGTCTCCTGTATTGTGGGTGAATTTACAAACATAAAAACTCACATACACCAACGCCCAGACCTGGAACATCTACTTGTAGATCATACAAATATTTGCTACGTGCGGGAGTCGAAACCGCAACATGCAGTCCGATTGCTCAGCCACTGCGCCAATCGTACGATAAAATTTAAGTGGTGTCAAAGTATTTACTATGATACAGGTGCACTTTCCTCTTGTCACAGAAATTGAGTTTCGTTCACAATTTAAAACCCTATGTTTCCAAAAACCTACAATTAAAAAAGATTGTTATCTCAAACCCGTGTTACCTATCTGTTAAATTATACAACTTTAATCTCACGTTAATGTCCAACAAGTTTATTTACTAGAAAATATTATTACTTGCGTAATACCCTGAATGCTAAGTCCGTGCCACGGTTGAACGGAGACGTTTGTATTAATTAGGAACACCGACTTTGATGATGGTTATGTAAGGTTTAATTTTAATTGAGCGTTATGTTTATTCAACGGTTTTGATGGGGCTTTCGATGGAGTTATTGAATGGTAGTCGATCCTGAGCTGTAAAAAGTTACAGTAGCAGTAACTCTTTAAAGGGACTTTATACTCCTGTATTCAAAGCTTATTATTTAAAAAAAACTTAACCGACTTCAAAACAACCACAAAAAAGTGTATATTGAACTAAACTACCTTTCTATCGTAAGTCGCTTGTAAAAAGTCAACGAAATAAAAGACAAAGCCACCTTACTTTGTTTGTGAGGTCAGTTTTTTTGCAAAAGTTTTTAGTATATTTGACTTAAATTCTTGTCAAAACATAAGTTTCTTAAATGCGCACTAAAATTTTGTAATCCGTAGCACCAGTCGTAACATCGTCAATGCACATAATTCGCGTTAACACTCATAAAATAAAAGCTAATGAACCAAAATAAATTATTTTTTATGGGATCAAACGGCAGGTATTGCAAAAAAACACAGAAATCGGAACAGAAACTTCGGAGTATTCGGTTTACATACATAAAAAATACCGAATTGAGAACTTCCTTTTTTTGAAGTCGGCTAAAAACTGCGTTTAACTAAAATTCTATAATAAGATACAGCAGTTACCCAAGCATTCAGTGCAGTAAAAATAGAGCAAAAAAGATGAACCTCTCAATGTACCCTGGTCTGAAAGACAATGTATTTTTACTATGTTGAAAATTCTTATTATGCCACTATCTTTGCTTGGAATTTGGTCGAGTGGCTTTGTTGTTTCATGCTGAAGTATTTCACTTCTTTCTACTATTATAATGAAAATAGATGGATGGATGTTTGTTACTCTTTCACACAAAAAAATGGTATACGCTGTGTAGATGACAGCGCTTCCTACTGGCAATAAATTGGAGTACTATCGGAGGTAGGTATTGGAGTAACTGAATCGACGGCGCGTCGTGTTCCACGCAAAGAGCTTTGCTGACAGCTCTGATGGCTTACGGGGTTCCCTTAAAGGACCAAAGCCTTCCAGGGACGCGGGACTGTCTCATCAGGTAACCTTGGTTCTGGAACGTGAATGGCTATGATTCAAGTTAGTACAAGTTTGTCAAACTTGTGAGGTGGGAGGACTCATTTGATGATTTTACCACGATAAAAAAGGTGAAATGTTTACTATTCTCAACTTATTTTCAAAATAAACAGAGGGTTGGCAGCCATTTTGTGAGGTGATGAAATATGTTGGACAGTGATTTGAATGGAACTGTTAAGTCTGTTTAGTTTTGAATGATCGAATGGATGGGAGTCATTTGTATTGTCAGTTGTAAGTGATGTCTTGTTTGTGTTATAGACGTAGTGTTGTCTCTAACTAATTTTAGACAAGCTGAGTGTTCATGATTCATGGTAATCTTGACAAACTGATATTATCTTTGACGCGTTTTTACTCCCTTTTTTATTTTATACACTTTTAGTTGCCGATGGTTTCGACCTACAACCCGAAAAGTATCCCACGGCAATATAAAATTGGGATGACTATCCTATGTATATTCTAGGCTATCCGTTCAGTAGATTTAACGAGATGTTTGAAAAAATACGACGATCTCGTGCTCTGCCTATTAGTCACCTGGGTGAAGCACAGAGACTAACAATTTCGAGTTTGGCTCCCATGTTCAAACTGATGACGTTATTATATATTATATTACGACATTTAACAGTGATGTTGTAAAGTATTGCTTGAGATGGAGCACGGGATCCAAAGTCTGTTTTGTAGTCTCCTTGCTCCACCCAGGTGGAGAAAATAGATGAAGCATATGAAATGGGATTATAATACTGTTGGTTTTGTACCTTTTAATACTTAACCATTAACTAAAGAACTGCTGTCGTAAACTAAAAACTATCCAAAGAAATAAAACCAAAAATAGTTCGACCCGAACCAATTTTCCCGACTTATTCGTCAACTCGCCTGCAATTAACTCGCCCGCTCGGGCGAGTTGGCACCTTCCGATTTTACCTATTTTTGTTGTCGTCAACTCGCAACTAAGCGAAAATCTGACGTATTTACAGTCGTCTACAAAAGTGTTTCTATAAATTTAACATTTAATTTAATTAAACCTTCTTCACACTTTTATGACTCAAAACGTGTAAAGAAGGTTAATTTAGGGCCAGTGGGTCGTCTTAGGGGCGGAGTTGTTTTGAGATCATTAATAAAATATAAGCACAAAGACTTATGTAATAATGATTTTTCTCATAAGTTAGAATTCAATGTGAAATCTAATCAGAAAGTACCAGGAGAACAGGCTCATGAAGAAGGTTTTGGTGCCGAAATTAAATGAGGAATTACAACAAAAAGTACTAGGAGAACAGAATCATGCTGAAGGTTTTCATGCCGCACAACGAACGGTCTTCAAAACTAAAAATTTCTTGTGGCGAATACTCAATACCCAAAAATGTACTAGGACTGCATAAAATCAAGGTGGTATTTTTCATTTTAATAGTTCTGTCTGAACATACAAGTTTTGGGCAAAATCTATCACAAAAGTACTAGGCTTGCACGAAAAGGTGGTATTTAAATCATTAAATAAAGGTATTTCATAGTATACAGGTATTTTACACTGTTTTTACAAAAATACAATTAATATAAAATACCAGATAGTTGACAAGGTGTCTTTGCCCCACGCTTGGGATTTCTCCTATATCGTGGGTACGTTTTCAAATATTCAAACTCAAATCTTACAGCGCCTCATACTATAAAGTAGGTTTCTATAATAATTTATTATAACACTTTTATAGATGACTGTACCATTTTTCGGTCAGTTGCGAGTTGACGACAACAAAAATAGGTAAAATCGGAAGGTGCCAACTCGCCCGAGCGAGCGAGTTAATTTCAGGCGAGTTGACGAATAAGTCATTTTCCCAATAGCCCATTAAAATCTTTCATATTAACAACCTCTCGTAAAAACGCTCACGTTTTAAAAATCAAGATTTTTCCATCGCCATTTTGTGCCGAAGCAATTTCCTTACCGGTTATACCCTAAAAGATCACGTTTCTTACATTGTACAGTATCCGCCATCTTGAGATAAGCAAATTAACTTTAAATTAGTTATTTAGAGTTCTGCTGGTTCGTTTCTTTTTACTTTATTATTACTGAAATGGTCACTTTGGTTATTTTTCGAGAGTTGGCTAAGTAGTTCGATCGGTCTTTAAGCACGATGTTGGAAATTATGTTGTAGTGGTTTCATTAATGATATTGATTACTCAGATCAGTTGGTGCAGTGACTATCGTCAAGCGTTCGACAACGCAGCAGGCGTTGCATGTCGCAAGTTCGATTGCCGCACAGAGTAAATATTTTTGGTTTACTCAAACCATACTTAATGAGAGTTACAGGAGAAATTCATAGTGTGTTCCTAACTGTTGTAATAAATCCGAAAATTAGTATCTTTAATTATTTGTTGCGCTTGCATGACTCATCCAAACTGTATGACTGTCCCAAATGTACAATGGGTATGTGTGTCCAATTGGGATCCTAGACACGGTTGTAAGTTGAGCTAAGATTGTTTGATAAAATTTGTATATCAGGCGGGGAAGCGAAGTTGTAGGCAAAATCTAGTTCTGTTAAAAAACCTCGGCCAGCTACAACAGATAACACAAAATAAGATACGACCCGCACACTTCACAGCATCTCAGACATTTCGAAATAACCAAATTAACTTTAAATTAGTTCTATGAGTTTCCCGACTTGTTTTTTTACTTGATTATTGCTGAGACGCTCGTCGCTATCTTTCGTTATCTTTTCTCTCCCATTTTCTTTTTCTTTTTAGAGTTCTCCGGTTATAAATAGGAAGGATGAATAAATGTGTTTTGCTTCATTTTCGTCTTTTGTGTCTGCATTATCTTGAAGGGTAATTTTATCTGTTCAACCCTGGTTTTTTAAGAAAACTCTGTTATCATGTTCATCGTCGTCTTTTACTATTTTTACATGTACAGTCTAGAGAGTAAAGAAGGAATATATCTTATCCCATTCTTCTTAAAACAAACTCAACTATCAATCTCCAAGATGGGATATCCTGTTGATCATGACTTATCCTGGCAAGGCTGATCTTCGGGCCTTGAAACTTCCTGAATATTATAAAGACGAAGTCTTATGGACTGGTTCAGTCCACTATTCCAGTAGTTTTCTCTTCTGTACTGAATTTGTAACCCGTTTTATTGGTAAATATCCTCATAGATGCCTGTACTCCTCCTTCGACATCCTCATTTGCCCTGAGATGAGCTAAGGGGTCTACATCCCGGTGACCGCTTTCCATCAGGTGGATCTTATGCTTGTTTGTCACCAATATTGCATAAAAACAAAATACCTGGCACCTTTTTTTATCGTGGTAAAACCATCAAATGAGTCCTTCCACCCCGGGCAGGGGGGGAGGGACTGTCAGACTTGTACTGACTAAAATCCACGGTGTTCTTCAATAGCCCTTTATTTTCCGAGGTCACGGTAATTAGATAAGTCCAGCGACCGGGGCACCTGGCATCTGCGAAAATTTTGACAGAAGCCTTATGTCGAATAGATAAGGTGCAAGTAGCTCAGCTACCATTGTCAGCGGGTGCCCTTCGTGGAATACCTCTTCATTCCAGAAATATCTTATCACCTAATAAGTTAGTCCAAATGAGACCGCTTTCATTATTTCATTTCATTATAAGCCTTCATTTTCAAAATGCACAATAGACTATTTCTCAACTTTACACCCGCCATTGTTATCAGTTTTAATGAAAGGAGGTTGTATAACCTCTGAATCGCTTTCGCACTAATGAGTTGACCTTGATTGTTGCTCGCGACATAGAAGCAGCTTTTATTTGTGATCATAACGAGCGTTTTCCTTTTCAAGGTGAGCATAAATTGCATGCACTAATTGGATCGTTGTAGTTTTTGTGAAAAATTCATCATCTTTATTAAAATCTGTACCCTTAGCACGAGTTTTAAGTATTTGAGACGTAAAGTAAACTGAAACTATGTCAATTTCAAATTGACAATTTTCAATGACCAGAGGCGCTGTTCATTTTTTTTTCATACAAGAAACGCTGTAAATACTGGAAAGACTTTGTAAAGTAAAAGAGTGAAAACTCGTGCTATGGGTACTGAGGTCTTGAAGATCCTACTGTAATACTCGAAACTCCTATCATACAAATTGATTTGGCCTTGAACTGTTCTATAAGTTCGGCACCCTCAGAAGCGTCCATCAGTTTCTGTAACGAACAATCGATAGGACTCGCAGGGCACGACATGGTGCCCCATCGTTTGTCTGTTCATTTGTGTTTATTATTTTTAGCTATTGATGGTTTTTTAAATAGTAAAATATTATCAATATGAGTATAACTAACATTATAACAAATCAGTAAAATGCATAAATCCTGCAAGGTTATTTCATACTATTTAACCCGATGGGTGATGTCGCTTCAAAATATTAGTGTGGACACCAAATTTTCTGACGTCCATAGCTAAAAATGTTACAATCTGTGGTTAGTCTAGCAATCGTTCATTCCGAACACAAATTCCTTCGTCAAAACATTTTAAGGCTCACTTAAAAACGTGCTATTTTTCGTGACTCCAAAATTAGCGTGAAAATGTTTAACATTCTCAACAGCTTTTAGGCTAATGAGCTAGCCTTGACTGCTGTCGGCCTAGAACTGAGTTCACAGCAATTATATATAACTTAGTCAGATTTTTGATAGCCCTAAGAGCTGGAATTCCGGCCAATTTGAATTAGCCTGAATATTTTGGTATGTTAATAAAAGGCTTTTTGTTCTCGGTATTTTGTGATTGAATTTTAGATATTATGCGGTATTTCAGTGGGTAACAGTGGAATTATGATAATGTATTCTTTCGTGTGATTCTCTTTTTTTGTTGGTCATTTATTTCTCACAGCTTGTAGAGCCGAAAAACGTCACGAAAAAAATCTCGAAGCTCGAAGGGCGACTTTTCTTTTCCGAAAAAAATCTAGAAGCTCGAGAAGCGACTTTTCTTTTCCGAAAAAAATCTAGAAGCTCGAGAAGCGACTTTTCTTTTCCGAAAAAAATCTAGAAGCTCGAGAAGCGACTTGTCTTTATATGCGCCCTCTTCAAACAGCCATCGCAGTGTGCGTCATAATTCACACACGTCTCCTAATTTTAATGAAATTGCGATGCGATTAAGATTAGCAAAAATTGCTAGAAAATCCAAAAATGTCCACCAAACGAATTGTAATTGATCCAAACATGTTTTCAGCCACAAATATACAAAGTCAAACATACACTAACAAAAAAATCTCATAAAACCGATATAACATACACCATTCCAACGGAAATAAAATCCGACCGAACACCAGGAAACGGTGGGTAGTCGTAAAACATAAACGCAGCTGATATTGCGAAAAACTCCAATGAGTCGAGTTGATATTTCGCTACCGAAGCAACCAATAAGTTTACGCTTCGGATGTGTGTATTGATGGAAGTGGTAGTGATGACGTGTTTGAGCGTAGTTTTACTACGTAATTTCGAGTTTTGGGAAAGGGTATACATTAAAGATGCATGATTCTTTCTGTCTTATTTATCTTTGTAGTTAAATTGAAATATTTATCATCACCTGCCTAGCTTTTCCCCAACTGTGGTGGAGTCTTTCAGTCGAACTGGAACAAGCTAAATATCAGTATTTTACATGGAGCGACTGTCTCTCTAACCTCCACAACCCAGTAACTGGGTAATATAATACTCGTATAAAGAAATTCACTCAGTTTACTTTAATCTTCATTAAACACACACCATAAAATAACATTAAACACAGCAAAGCTAATAACACGAACACATTTAATTTCGTTTTAAACAAGAAAGAGACGCGTTAAACTTCTTCAGTTTGCAACCAAATTGAATCTTCTATGAAAATATAAATTTAAAACCTATTTAAGAAACTTCAGTATAGACCTCTTTGTAACATTCTTGTCTGTGGCCGTAAATTAAAAAGTTTATGTAAGAATTTTGTATTAAAGTGGAAAGTTTTAATAGTATAGAGTCGTATTCTGTGAACGCACTATTTTCTTATTGAGGACTTAGTTTTTTATTTCTTTTTGTACTTACATCTTTGTGCTGTTGTTTTAAAAGTTTTTAAAACTGGAATTTAAACAAATGACTTTGAAAGGGAATCTTAATTCCACTAAAAGATGCTTAGAATCATCTGTAATGTTAAAAGTATAGTACATCGTTGCTTTAAAATAGACTCTTTGACAGTTAACCATTTTAACACTACTAATCACATAAGACTTTTGGAGTTTTAAACAGTGAAAGAGTCCTTCTTTCTTTTTCGTGTAGGGATGTGGTGTCAGAGTCAATCCACATGCCATAAATGGCTCACGATATTTTCCTTCACCTGTGTCAGTAATGTCCAAAATAAACTTATAAAGTCCCTTAACATTGAAAAAGACAAATTGACACTTGCTCGGGATTGAACTCATAACTCCGTACATAAGAGGCAAAGTACTAACCTGCGATGATAAGGTATCATAAACAGTTATTTGGTGCATGATAAGATATAGACGGCCACCATCTTTTTGTTTTCAAGCGTCAAAAAATCCCGGTAACACCCACTTGTCTACCAAGGCACTTCCATTCTCTCTAACACCATGCCCCCATATTCGTGTAAATGATTTTTATTTCAATACGAAAATGCGGGATCCCATATAAATCATGGGGATCCCGCGCATTGGTGTCAAAACGTCGACTCGACCCATTACGGGGTGAGTCGGGATATTTCTAATGATGCTCTACACGTTTAATGGATATGGCCTGAAAGCTACTCTATTTCATTTGTGTGATTTTATTATTGGTTTATGACTGGCAGAATAATACGTTATCGAGTGACCTGTTGATGTTGATATTAATCTTTATTAAGGCATAAGAGTTGAGAGTGTATTTCAAAAGCTTTCGGGTCGACAATGCCTTTAACAGATTTTGGACCTTTATCCCATTAATTTGGGTACTTTTTAAGCTTTTTAGTTTCATTAATCGGCGGCAAAAGAAGACGGTAACTACTCTAATTTTTGGTCTCCAAATATAACTTTCAAAGTTTTATCAAGTTTCTTATAGAATCTTTTATACGTTTCCACAGACAATTTCAGTCCTTTTATAGTAGTATGCTTTGCGTAGGACCCATCCTGCGCAGTGACTGAGCAATTGACTCACATAGAAGGTCTGTTTCCTACTCCGAACAAAAATAATGCGGCTTTTGACTTATCAAAAGTGCCAAGAACAGGTATTTAAAAAAAAAGATTAATGATTTGAGTCAACGACAAGATAGACAATAGACATAGTAATAAACTAGTTAAACATAATCCATTATTCCAATCCGGTAATGACTTGATTTAAAGCCGACACACACATCATCGGTCCACTGCCACAAAATTGACGGGAGTAAAATATGGCAGCGTTCCCCGCGCTGACAGTGCATGTCTGCGTCATCGGCCCATGATTTGTGGATTGACTTTAGCTGATGTCTGTGTAGGGATTTGCTGTGATTTAGAAGTACCTAACAATACTAATACATAGCTTTGTTTAGCAATTCGGAACTTAAGAACTTACGCTGCCGGTTTAGAGTTTTGTAATTTGTTTTTGATTGTATAGGGCTTCGTCATCTGTCTAGCCTTTTTCTGACTATGTTAGGTCTGAAATGTTGACGTTTTTAAGAGTTGATAAAGTAGAATTGCCAATCAGAATACAAAAATTGAATACGTTTCGGTGATTATTGGATTTACGGGCTAGTAATGGCTGGAGAGCCACGTGCAATTTTTGTACGAGTGAGTTATCTACGCTCAAGACTTGTACAATACCTACTTTTTAAATTATAAAGAAAAATACACAGAAATGCAGACCTGTCTAAGAAGCAGCAGGATTGAATCAAACCAGTCACTTTTTTAAATGCCAGTCTCAGAGACATCTTTATAATTTCCAAATTGAATTTTTAAATAGTGGAAAAAAATAAGCCAGATCATTTTGTTGAAATTAACACCCCAACCGCAAAAATTTGCCTCCAGCCATATCGTTCAATATACAGTCATTAAAATACGCTGAATTACACAAAACAAACTACGTATCTTCCCTTAAATAATAAGATAATAAAAAAAAAACTACGTATCGATAACCTACCGTCTCCTTTTTGCAGCAAATATTAGTACAAGATAAATTATTCGTGGATTAAAGTCAAACACAACTACAACGGTCAATAATAAATACTCTCCGTGTAATATTTACAAAGAGAAGTCAACTGAATCTGCATGACATACCGATCAAAAGAAAATATTTGCGGGTACACACGGCTACACATCAAGCTTTACAAAACCAGTTTGTCTTGGTCTCGCTTCGTACGATTTTTACACGCAATGAACGGTCAGCTAATACTGGTTTTGTGTATCTTGAATATGTAGCCGTATGTACTTGTGTACCGGCAAATATTATTTTTTCATTAGGCAGTGAGAATGCCTGACTAACATCTTCAAACAAGGGTGTGGTCTATGGATGTGGCTTGGAATTTTGGCGTGTGATGTGATAAAACCTTGTTGACAAATATACTTGTGCCGCCAAGCCTACTAGCTACTGCAAACTATAGACCTTTTTATTTTTAAGTTGGTAAAATCATCAATAAGTCTTTTCCTATGTGAAATGGAAAGAACTGTCAGACTCTTATTGTATAAAAATCTACCCTATTCACACGATGCCCTTTTCAGGCAGTTGCACGTCCTAGATAGTACCGCGACCCAAACTATAGAGCAATGGTAATTCAGTGGTATTTGCTTGGAATTATATGTTATAGGATGTCGGGTTCGCACCCAGTTTAGTGCTTTGCTTTCTGTAATTTATTTCATCACCTAAAAAGATTAAGGAAGGAACACATTGTGAGGTAACTGACATGGTCTAGAACAAAAAATTCAATGACGTGTGCCAATATGGTGGCACAGCATATTGACTGGTTCCATTGCACTTTGAGTGAATTCACACGGGCCGCATTTTGTAGTGGAGCTTCTATTTATGTAGAATATTATGATACCTATATACTCATAACTATAACTACACTCTTGTGTTAGGTTAAGCCTGCGATGATAGTTGTATGTGTGTTTAAATAAAATAAATAAATCTACCCCGCACTGGGACGGCAAGGTTGATTATAACCCACTCCCTCTCATACAGAGTAGGTCTGTATCATAGCAGAAACATTATGGTATTGAACTAAACATTTACTTCAATCGTCTGTCTCATATCATTCCCACATTTATTTCTATAGAGCCATCACTTTGTAAACAATGGCAGAGTACAGTAGGATATAGCCATGTCATTATAACTTAATGGACTGAACGCTCACAAGGGGATACTGAAGCTACTTACATCCCCTTTCGAACTGTAGAATCGAAAATTCTTGGAACACTGTTCCCGATGGAATTTACCATTAGCAAAAAATAATGTTTTAAGTAATATTTAGATTTATGAATAATATTATCTACATTTAGAGATATGAATAAATAATTTTGTTTTAATTAATTTTATATTAGCCTTTTTTAGTGCTCATGTTTTATTAAGAAAGTAATTCTTATGTTCATTTTCATTATAGTTTGCCCAGTGGCTGACGCAGTGCGCTATTATTGCAGAGTTTAATATTTTTATTAATTAAAAGAAGAATGATTCTCGTTGTTCGAACCTAACAATTCTTCTCGGAAAACTACCAAAACAACATATTTTAATTTTAGAAAACTCTTAAACTCGTCAACACTGAAAAATACGTCTCATAAAATACGTCACGAAATTCGGAATCTTAACGACACGACATAACACGAAAATCTCACAAATATGTCTTCTAAAACTTGGCTTGTCAACTTGTAAGTGGGGGAACTTTGCTGATTGCTTCAACTTGCTGGCTAACAGGAAAAATATTGCCCACACGTTATATTTTGTCAATTTGTTTGAGTTTTTTTTTGGGTGAAATTTCTGACATCGGCTGTATTAGTTTTTTTTTTATTCAGCCTACACTATCCCACTGCTGGGCAAAGGCCTCCCCCAAGTCTTTCCAAGTGTCCTTGTCGAGCGCCATAGGTTAGTGTGTCAAAAATTGGAGTGTGAATCTATATATATAAAAATGAAACCCGTTTTCCGTTGTCACGACATAACATGAAAACGGCTTGACCGATTCGGATAATTATTTTTTTGTTGTGTTTGTAACCATCGGGACCGGGTTTTAGACCGGGTCCTCCACCCGTGCGAAGCCGGGACGGGCCGCTAGTGAAAGATAAAAAATTTAGATGTAGGTACGTAGGTTAATAGACACTTGTCCTGTTTTTAGTCTTGGGTTATGTTTGGTCACAGTTTTCAGATGTCTTCAGTTTTAAGGGTTATTTGTCATCATCAGCTGAATGCCACTATTTTACATGGAATGGTTGCGTCGTGATAATAGACTTTTTGGTTATTACGTATAAGGTATATCATCGTCCCAAAAAATGTACAGCATATTTTGAAACTATCCGTGACTGAGCTATTACTACAATATAGCGAGCATTTGCAAATTACCAATAAGTCATTTAAATTTATGATCGCTTTACAGCTACGTTTTAAAATATTCATTGAAAAATTTTTAGTTACCTATCAATTCGTGAAATTGATTTTATACTAAATAATTAATCATTTATAAGTTTCAATCACATTTAAATGTACATGAAAAGTAATATTCATGTTACTGATTTTGTTTTCCTGGAATTCTGGTAGATGCTTCAATTGTAATTATCATGAAATGTTTAATTTAAATTCTGTTCATTTTGTTTCAGGATCCTGCTGCCGATGTAATCCTCCGTTATGTAGTGTAAGTATGACACAATAATTATTAAGCAAAAAATTGAAATGAGTGGTCTTTACCTATCATGGGATCAAAATAAACTGATTTTTACTTTGGCCTGAGGATTTTGCCATACGGTGCGGCAAAATGCCAATATAGACTCTTGGGCTCTTTACCAGATGAAAAAGGTTGGGAGGAATTTCAAGATGCTTTTATTTTAGTAATTAGTCTATAAACATACAGGGTGTAAGGGTCAGCCCTCTGCAAACTTTCAGGTCTTGCTCACTAGATGAAACTAAACAATATTCCACAATTTTTCTTTTTTTTCCACAAGTTTAGTTTTGTCTAATGATCAAGCCCTGGAAGTTTGCGGAGGGTCCTTCCTGTATATTATAGTTAGAAAATTTTGTTGTAAATCTTTTGAGCAAATACATATTTTATCATTTCTTTGCCACAAACTTCCTTCTAAATAAGATAAAAATCTTCATCCTCAAATTTTTCCTCCTTTATCATCAAATTCTTTGCAAGGCCAAGTCCATCAGAGAGCGTTAAATATTTGATGATGACGAATGAGCCCAAGGCCTGTTTTAGGCCACATATATACCAGGCTTAGCCGAAATGAGTTATTGTGACGCTCACGGCCTCGCCATCTGTCATTATTTGCGTATAAATGTGTGTGACCTTTAAGTAAAATGTATGGTTAGCCTTTAATATGGCTCTCGTTGGCCCGATATGAAATGAGTGGGGATGTGGACGACTCGAGGGAAATTATAGGTTCTTTTATTTATGTTTTACTTGTCTAGCTGGTTGTAAATATCAAAGCTTACGTTTTTTTTTTAATCACAGTTGACAGTTCTTTGAATTATGATGTGCTTTTTGCTAAGCTGCTCTATCCACCTCCTGGGTTAAAGCCTCCCACATTACACCATTCACTTTATAAAGGGGAAGACACTAACACCTACAACACAGTTTTTACTAGCGTGGGTGTTAGGGAATTCATTACTGTAGATGTAATTACTTGTGTCAATAAATGAATATATGAATTTATTCCTGGGACTTCTCTCGATGGTGTGCGTCTTCACTAAAATTCACAATTGCAATTATCTGCAATTAATTTGAAGTTGATTTTCTGTCTCTAACGCAACTGAATACCAGCATTTTGCGATGGAATTACTATGTTTTTATTGTGTTGTTTTGTTTTTATTAACGGATTACAGACATTCTAGAAAAGTAAGCTTTTCAACATAAAATTTAACTTTTATTGCAACTTGACTGAGATACTTCTGTAATTGAAGCCAGCATTAACTCGTCGTATTGTTACATAACATTCCACCTAGATCAATCAACCAGCAATTTTATATCTTAAACTATATAGTTTTGCCATTTCGCCAATAAATACATGTTATAAACGGTTATAAGATAAAAATCACGATGGGAACTATATCAAAGGCAAGCCGCATCGGGTATCGTTAAACTTTTATTGGTCTATTACTGTTTTATAACAAAGAATATCGAGAGGGAGTTTGCCTGCTATAAAATCCTATGTTTCTTATGTATCTAGGCGTGAGTTGTGAACTTAGAGCGATTTTATTTTTGGTAATTAAAACGCAATTTGTAAGAAAGGGATCAGTACGGTAGCCCATTGGTAATGGATCTTGACTAGCAAGTGGCAGCTACAGATTTTGACTCTATACGTATGTAAAGGCGCTTTAGGTACTCTGGTTAATTTAAACTATTACTGTTTTCCAAATCAAAAATAATACTGGGGAAACAGGCTTGATTTTAGGACGTGGGATCTTAAACTTGTATTTAGACAATCCGAAAGCCCTTCAATAGAAGAAGGCGTACTGTCTTCCAACTTTTGGAACATTATTGTATAACGTTTTTTTAATTACATCAAAATCACATATTTGTGTAGCTAGAATGTAAAACTAATATCGCAAAATGAATGACTGATTCTAAATCTAGGTATGGTGGAAATAGTTTTGCCGTACTTATAAGGCACTGCCTTTATGAGATTTTATTAAACTAGTTTATAATGCATTAACGTTCCTGATAGCTGCTACAATGACGAAGCGTCTAGACACTGTTTAAAATTTTTTAATTTCAAAAAATACCAATAAAGTACTGACACCAAAATATTTCATGGCCTTCTTTATTTTCATCTCTTTATTACATTTTATTTTTTATAGTCATCATTGCATTGTTCGCGAGACATGTCTTTATACGTAATTGCAAAATAAAGAAGGATACTTTTTTATTTTAGTGTAAGTTTAGTTGTAAATGTATAGTTTTATTTATTTTTATTTTTAAATTTCTAGCTTTAGTTACCTATGTATATATTCTATTTAACTACATTTAGAATTAAGATTATAAACAAGTAAATAAAGTAGAAGAAAATATAAATCAAGTTGCAAATATTAATTTGATTTATATTTTCTAAATTCTTTTATTTTTAGATAATATTATATTGTGTTTTCACAAATAAATAATCTAACATATAGCATGACCTACTAAAGGTACATAAACCTCCATCGTGCAACTGTACACAAATATAAAAACTACAAACAATACTTCAATGTAGCTTGAACTAATCTGCAGTTTGCACAGTTTAATTGTGTCGAACACACAACGACTCAAACACTGCGCGCTTATAACTTGCACCACACGTAAACAATCGCTCCTGTATAACTTCGTTTCCTTTGAACGTGGCCTCTTTGTAAGACCAATTGAATTAAATAAATAAATAGTACACACTTAAAAGAATTGCTAATGAAATACCGATGCTCAGCTGTCAGATGTATTAAACAGACTATTTTTAAATGACAAATGGGGGTATTTGCTTTTTTTTCTGTGGATTCTTTGTGTTTAATCGATGGCTCTAAGTAAATGTAATTGCCAAGAGGTCAGGGACTTAGCTTGCAGATTCAGAACCTTCATCATCTGCCTGCCTTTTTCCAACTCCAGTATAGTTGGAAAAAGGCAGGCAGATGATCAGGTCAGGTTTCAGTATAACCGGATTCAGCCGAATACCAGTATTTTAACATGGACCGACTGCGTATCTGACCTCCACAAGCCAGTAACTTGGTAATATACCCCTTGGTAAGACTGGTTGTCAGACTCGAGATTTTAGCAGTCTCGACCTACGGCTTTACGTGCTTTCCGAGGCACGGAGGAAATTTCCTATGATCGGTAGTCTTCCATCCACAAGCCAGCCTAGTTTAGCGGGGCTTATCTTGGAAGATCAGCCTGTGCGGCTGTTTTGGATTCGGAATTTTCACTCTTAACGTCATTTTTTATTTATTTAAACGTTTTGACGTCGTCGAATGAAAATAATATTATTAGTAATATTTATCAGTCGATAAGCCCACCATTAGTGAACAAATACATTCAATAATTAATCCACTAAAAATCCATCTCAAATCCTTCTATAACTAATAAACCACATCACTAATACCACAAGGATGAAACCCATCCGTTTTGCGACCACAAAAACTGCGGGACATGACTTACATACGGTTGAAACGGGTCTAAATTACACAAATTAGTTGTTTGGACCGGGATTAAAACCCGGAACCGGGTATTTGTCATGCTAGCTTAAGGGATGATGATGTCTTGTTGTTATAGTTTCTGGGGGAGGAACTTGTGACGTTAAACGGTGACATAAGCTTGGTAAAAGCAATTTGCTTAATAGATTGTTGTATTCATTTGCACTGTAAAATTTTAATTAAACTATTAACAACTGTGAACAACAGTTGACAGAAAATAATATTTTTTATCGTGATAAAATCATCAAATGAGACCTCCCACCCAGAGCAGGGCGGGAGGGACTGTCACACTCGTACTGACTAAAATTCACGGTGTCCTTCAATAGCACTTAACGTTCCAAGATCACGGTAATTCGATAAGATCCATATTATTATAGTAGAATTAGCCCAAAATGTCCTCACTTCTGGGACACAAGACTCCTGTTTGTGAAAAGAATTGTGGTGTTAAATACACGAATACCAGCCAGACCCGGAACAACTACTTGTAGCCATTTAATATTCATTTTGTCTCTGTGGGTATTGAACCTGAGAAGTAGAGCAGCATTTGATCGCAAAGTCACTAGTCACTACGCCAAGCATACCGACGTATTTGATATACAAATTCACAGATACGCAGTTACCAAAATTTCCTTCGCTACAAACAAGTTTGAGAGAGCAAAACACCATGACCATGACCCATACGTGCTTATAAATTAACGTCATAGAAAAACCTATAAATAAACTTTCGATTTTATATAAGAGTTTATAGAAAACTAATTTAATTAAAATAATTTCACCATATTGAACTTAATGAGAGCTAATACGGTCACAGATCACAAAATTATGTTGCTACTGCACTGTTTCCAAACCACTGCAACTTATGAACACTACAATGAAATGAAATGGGTGACCAAAAAAGCGCCAATGAAGCTCGACAATGACTTTAAAATAATCAATTTAACTGTCGTAAAACCTGCAACTAAATAAATCAGAAAACGATAGCGGAGAAGTAGGAAAATTACATACATATGTGATTCACAGCTACGCATTTGGTTCCTGGAGACTAACGACCTAAATTAACGAATGGTAGGTCAAAGCTTCGAACCTAGGCAAGCACATAACATGGTAACAGCATTATTTCACTACCACTGCTCTTCAAACATTAATGGAAAATGTCATGAGAAAACCGGAATATCCTAGAATATCTTTGAGTGGAAGCGATCCATAAATCATTGCGTGGGTAGAATGCCAGTTGCTGAATGTCACAATTCTGTGTTAATTCAGACATCTGGTGTAATAATTCACTATAAATTAACTCATTGACATGAAACATTAATAAAAATATAAATCTATTGGCGATAATGTAAACGATTGTCATAAAAATCTTTAAAAGCCTATTCTGTATTCTATTATGTTTTTATTAAAAAAATAAACTTAATATATTGTCATGCGTCGTTTATTGTGTCATTTGAGTTAATAAAATTCATTTTAAATGAACAATATCATGCTAATTTTGTAAACGATTGATATTGAAACGAGGTGACTTAGATATCGATTTGAAAAGTAAATATTCTCTAAAGATGTTTTTAGAATAAAATCATAATATTCATGCAAAGTGGGGCTGGATCGAGAATACAGTGTGAACTGAAACCAATCTAACTTTAGAATTTTTATAAGAAAATAGTATCAACTGCGAAAGAAGCTGACTATTGGAAAATAAATTACTTCTCTTCCTTTACTTGCAGAACCAGGTTTCTTCTTAATTCGAAGATTTCTTACCGATCATCGTCGGCATTTTGTAAGTGGCAATCACTCCTCAAAATTGACTGAAATACTCGTGTTCAACTGCGTTCAATTATATTTCAAACCGACCCCAATTTGATAGCAAAAAGACCAGAGAAAAGACTGATAGACGATAATTAAATAGAAAAAGAAAAGAAAAAAAAATGTATCACTCTGTAGGACCAAAGCATTATCACAATATTTCAAACGGTCTGTACTATCAAGGCACTAAGTAAGATATTAGAGGCCAGCGGCCTCAGAAATTAACCTGCGTGAAACGTTATACCAGGTAAAACGTTACCATATGTGTTAATTCAGACTAAAACCTACCTATGAGCCAAACTTTATCAAAATCCATAAATCATTTTGACATAGACCATCCAACAATTTTTTTATATCGTTTTATATGGTTTCTGTGATTAGCATGTTCAAATTTTGATTTTCCACCGCGCCTCATATGCGAAAAGAAAGGAGTTAAAATAGCTTACTCCTCAAGGGACAACATTACAGACGTTATGTGTTTCACTCCACCTCATAATATTTTTATATCCGCACATTTTTCCTTAACACACAGAATACATCCGCGTATTTCCGACCTATTGAATGTTGATCAGTTGTATAAATTATCTCTAACACCTGTTTATACGGAAAATCGTCGTGTTGGCCAAATTGGCAATTTACATTCAGAATCACCACGAAACTGTGGGCAATTTGCAAGTAACTATACTAAGAGTGGGCGATGTTGTATATTAATAGGAATAGGGAGTTCAACGATTAAATAACTATAAGATCATACTATGTTTGCTTTCACTTGTTCTGTACTGAAGTTTGGTTTAATTATTATTCGTAATTTATTCATGTTTGTTGTGTTGTTATGGATAATATTGATAACTTACATGGGTAATAATAGCATTCTACTTGTAGTATTCGCAACCAGAGTGCTGTATGACTACACATATCTAAGACATTTCAAAAGGCGTACTTGGGGTAGGGCCGTATCAGGTAATCTCATGACAAAATAGCGTGGGTTTATACAATGGTTCATAAAAGTTGTATTAACTGCTAATGATGGTCGCGGGACTTATCTCATTGCCGTGACCCTGGCACATAAGGGGATAATGAAGCACACCGTGGATTTTACTCAGTTCAAGTCTGACAGTAGGGTGGGAGGACTCATTTGATGATTTTAACACAATAAAAAAAACGGTTGATGATGTAATTTGGTCCCAAAAGAAGATACGCTCAGGATTATAATGGATAGAAAAGAATAACACTATTGTAAAAGCCCTAATTTATTTAGAAGTTGACGTGCTTTCAAGGTCACCAAAGCATGCAGAGTAAGTAAATTGTAGCTAGGACCACGTTTATTTACAAGATTGATGGCCAATTTGACGTCCTGGAATGCAGACCGTATTAATGGTGAAGCATAGACGTAGATTGTCTTTCAGCTATATCGAAAACAGAAGTAGGACAGTGTATTGTAGCGTAGCTTGCTAAAGGCCAATATGCATCAATAGACTATGTTTAGCTAAGTCGATTAAGACACTTTGCTGGGTAATGGCCGTATAACTAAGTTACCATGCATAAACACAAACACTAATACCGAAACCCTGCTCTCATTATACACTATAGACTAATATACTCCAGAGAAACTCAATGTAGCTAGCTAGCTAGCTATACTGCAGGAATTATGCTGATATTGAATCCAAGGTTGAGCTGAATTCAGCCGATTTCAGCGTCTGAATCAATCCATTACATTACATTAGCATGTAATGTGTCAATATCCATTAGAATTATATGTATCCAAATTATAACGGATTACTCTTCAATTTTGGGATCTCATGTTTTGGAGAAATGTGATGGAGGGTTAAAAATGGTTCCTTATTCGAATAAAGTTCTGCAGTTCTGTATTTATCTATTAAAATAAGTTGTTTAATGAATGAAGTAATCTCAAGTATATGTAAAGAAACTAAACATTTCAACACTATCTTTAATAATTATATGAAAAATCCATCTAACATCTCACTTTCCCACAGCGTAAAGTTGGAGCCGGATGAAAGTACTTATGCTGTGCCAGAAAAGAGGGGGAGTGTCAGAAAAGGATTCATTGATGGAAAAATATAAAATTAATAATATGGCAATAATAAAGAAGTCCGTTACCGCAAATCACATGACTATAACAACGGCGACGGATTTATGTCAATTTTCTCGAACCATTTGCATGTGCTTTATGAGAGAAGTTACAACATAATAATGGTTGAAAAATCAAACATGAAAAGGAAACTAAAAGAAAACAAAATTGTTTCGTATCGTTGCAAAATTAAGTCCCAACTGCATCATTAATATTTAAATACACGCAGATAGCAATGTCTTCGCGTCTACGGAAAGAAACAAAGTGTCGAGATGTTTGCTCGCATAAAATTTTCATGTTTTCTCATAAATAAATAATAGAGGGAGCTAGTCTTGTCTTCGGATGAACGTAATTGCAGACCCTGGTATTCCTGCACGCCATTCTGAAATTAAAGAACAGTTTGTAACTTTAATGGCGGAATTTGTTTGACTAGAATATTGAAGAAGAATAAAGAAGTAGTTACGTTATTAGTCTCTGGAGGTCAGAATATTTATGTTGTAAGGTTCATTTATTGAACAAAAAACTTTTTTCCAAAAAAGTTAAGCTAAAATGATGAAAATGTGATGTCGTGGACCGTTTTGTGATAGATGCAAAATCGTTGTCAAAGGACCTTGGCTAACCTGTGCAATACGTTATATCCAAACTTAACGGTAGGCATTACGTAAATAGATTTTAAAAGTTTCTCCTTGAAATTGAAATTATGCCTTAATTGAAAATCTAAAATTATCAACAAAATATTGATTTGATTTCAATTTAACTCAAAACACAGAATCAACCAAACCTTAGAGTATTGTAAAAGTATTCCCATTTAAAACCTCCAACAAAAGTACTGCGTAATTTCGAAATTGCCATCTTCCCCGAATCTAAACGCTACAGGCAAATATTTTAATGGAATTCCAGAAATGCTCTTTGATTTAAATCGAATTAGAATTGATATCTGTAGGTGTCTTTTATTATTTATTGAATTCGACATTAACATTTCAGATATTTTAGACATTTTCAGGGACCATTATTCGGAGTATTTCTTGGGTTTGCGACATCAAATTTTAGGAGACATGATTAATTCAGTGCCAGGTGAAACGAAATGAAAAGGAGGGTAAAATGGTTTCCGTTTTTAGCGGGAATAAATTGTACATGTTTTAAATTGAATTGCAAATAAAACTTTCAAAGATGGACGCTGCGAATTCTGTTTTAAAGATGACATAAAACACAGGTACTTAGATGCTACGTAAATTATTTTGTTTACAAGTAATATTTTTATCGCCAACTTGTTACAAACTTCGAGCAGGAAATAGAGCCAACTTTTATGACTTCTTCACTTTTCTTATTACATTTAAGTTAAATCCAGTCGTATTTTCTTGGCATTTAAATTAAAAATGACTGAGTTGCTGCGGACTACTAAAGTTCTTTTTATTTATTTTTTATTTAACCAAAAAGTCTTTCTTTACTAATTCAAGTGGGTTTTCTCTGGCCTCATCAACGTTAGGTGTCGCAGTGTCTCCAGTGTCTCCACTTAGCAAACTTTAATTCATAAGATCACGTGATGCATTAGTAATGAAAGGCTGTCAACTCGCTGCCGTACAACTCCCGCTAAGATATTCTATCCTCCTTTCATTCGTCAGCACAACTTCAGAGCTCCACATATTTATAAAATTTCCATTTAATACGACCGTCGCAGTTTTCAACAAGATCTGTCTGCGGCATAAAATGTTGCGCGAACTGCTAGTTTCAAATTTGTATCCAAAGACGTTATTTCGCGCGCCTCATTGATCAAAGTATTAAATGTTAGAGTACTTTCAACCTTTACCACTTAGGAACTCGCCAGATGTTTTGATTAGATTTTCGTGTTTCGCAACTAGTCAAACTTCGTGGAATGGACTTTTCAATGGATTCCAAAGATAATTATCTTTAAAATGTGTCCCTGTGATGCTAAAATTGCTGAATTTTCCTTGTTCATAAAGTTTCTTTTCAGGGAGAGGTGTGGGGGTTATCAAGAACTTTGTTTTACCTCGAAGAATTGCAAAAGACGCCTTGAATATAATATTGCTGGCTCGGTAATCAGCGAATTCAATTAACGATAGTAACTATTTAGCGAGTTTAGCGGTATTTTGTGGAAGATTTCACGAATTTTGATGAATGAAGGTTTGAAATGTTTCTTAACCGACGTTTCGTTCAAAATTTTGAATAGCATTTTAACTGTTTACAATCATAATGAATCCAGCATTATAGTAATTATGCTAAATTTGGTTTTATAAAGGATTTTTTATATTTGATCTCTTTATTTGTACCTTCAGTGGGAAAAAGGCGTTGGATTACATAAATTCTCGCCATTATGTCATGTCATGTATGTCCTAATTCTTTGCCACCAAAACACCAATGTTCCTATCAGTTAACTCCCCCAATTTACGGGACTTATCCACCGAACATTCTCAATTTTTCTTTCATCCCCCGACAACCACGGAGATTGACTATTAAAATCCCCATCCAGGGTGAACTTTCAATAGCCTATCTCCACCTCTCGTTAACACAAACGTCAACGTTGAAAACTTCAACCTCAATTCCCTGAGAAAATTATATTTCATTTTTATTTGTTCCCAAACAATTTTCTTCATCCACGGCCCGCGTTTCAGCGAAAATAATCTTTCGTTGAGTCAGAACGTTAACCAATTTAGTCTGAGACGCGACCCAAGCTATTTATGGGACAAACTATTTGATTTGGGCCCTCAGCAAACAGTGGCCTTTGATCGTACCTCGTTGATATACTCGTAACTCAAAGACTTTTTCTATTGACCTTCCAAATGAATCTGGTTTTATTTGTTGCAAAACAATATTTTGTAGTTTTTACTTTAATAATATTTGTATTTAATATGCTGTGTTCAGTAGTTATGTCACAGTCAAAACTCTTAACTAGTCAAAAGTACTATTGACTAGCAAAATCAGTCAAAAGCACTTTTGACTGAACAGGTTGGTCAAAAGTGGTTTTGACTGAAAATTATTGGTTATTAGTACTTTTGACTGCAAATTTGCGGTTAAAAGTACTATTGACTGACGCTCTTCGTCAAAAGTAGTTTTAACTGCAATAAAGCATCAGTCAAAACCACTCCACTCCACTGCTCCTACTTTTGGGTGATTTAAAACAATTCCAACCTAACCTGTCTGTGTCGGGGTGACCCAAGTCGTTTTTACCAATATTTTTTTTCTCAGTGCCCCATTACATACACTCCTATCTAAATACCAGCTGAACAACTTTATGCTTTTGAACGAGAAGAAGACGGTCGACTTCAGGGGCACCTCGAGGTTCGGTTTGGTTAGGTTCCTTTAAACCTTGTAGACAGAAAAAGGAGCCCCGCGAAGCGGGGCTCCGTCGACCTTTCTTCGAAAGCCCTCTTCCTCAGCTTTAGAAATAAAACGAGCGCTCCGCTTTAGAAAAAAAAAACACTCTACAATGAAGAATTATTTATTCATGCAACTCAAACTATTAAGGCACATTGAATCAGATAGCAAAAGCACTCCATCAAAAGTGGTTTTGACTGATACAACCAGTCAAAACCACTTTTGACGGAATCACTTAGTCAAAAGTACTTTTAACCAGCTGCATTGGGCAAAAGTAGTTTTAACTGTTACTTTAGTCATAAGTACTATTGACGAAAGCATACGGTCAAAAGTACTTTTGACTGATTTTGCTAGTCAATAGTACTTTTGACTGGTTAAGAGTATTGACTGCAACAGTTATATTAATTTTGCTGTGATGAGGGTTGATATTGATATTGTTTCAAGTTTGTTTCTTCTCTTTCATTTGAAGTTTGTGAACCAGAAAGTTGTGAAGCTCATTCAGTTTAAACTGTGAACTTGATAATTTTAACGTCTTCAACAATAACAATATAATGTAAGCCAAATCGGCCAACCAGCAATTTCATCTTAAGAATTGTTCAATTCCTAAAATTTTAAAACGTTTTACTAAAATAGGAGTTAATGCAATCAATGAATCATCGAAACGCATTATGAAATGCAGTTACATTTTCATGAGATTTCATGGGTCTTCCAGAAATTTTCACGATCTCTAAAACCACCAAAAAAGTTATATTGAAATAATAATAACTCTCGTAACTGCCTAAGTTAATAACTTTGGTCAAAACCTCATTTGAGAAAAAACTCTTGTTTGTCACCAAAAATTTATTGTGTCGCTTCAAATTTTGTTAATGTTTTATTAGGATTCTTTCAAGGACTTCCCTGAGTTATGGTGTCCTTCCTGATTTTTCCTGTTCCAAGCTTATTTTCTTAGTATTACGTTGGCAATTCTTATATTTTATGGAACACGTTGAGCTTAATTAATTCTGTTTGACGTCCATTTATTTAATATTATGTGGTAATGGAATATAATTATTTTCCTTGGAATGGATTTATAAATTCGGAGAAAGGTTGTCGTACTTTTACTACATGCCAGCGGCTTCGTACGCTACAACTCGATAATTATTCCACGGAAAGATAAAATCGGGAATAAAAACTATTCCATGTCTAATCCAGGTCATAAACTATCTATGTACCAAATATTATCCAAATCGGTTCCGTAGTTTTTATTTGATAGAATCACAAAAATCCATCCATCCAAATAAACTTTCACGGTTATAATATTAGTAAGATAAGATATGAAATAAGGCAATGTAGTTTTTTTCTTGACCGAAAAAACATTTGTTTTTATAATTTTTTAAATGTCGATTATGGTACGAGTAATTTTTATAAAGTCTATTTGTTAATAAAGTAAAATTGCACATTGGTTTTGAGTTTCTGTGATAAATTGTTACATTGTAAGTATAAATAAGCGTTTCAGCATAAAATAAAGTTTGTACGTTAAGTGTGTATTGAAAATAGAAATATCACTGAATTGAATTTCCACTATACAAATATTTGATTCAACTGTACAATTCAAACCAATCTTAACAAAATTATTAAACAAATTAAATAACTGTCCAATCTAATTTAAAATTCATCACACAATTTTAAATCAAAAATTCCTTTTCACAAAATCACGACCAAACACAAATCAATCAACCTTAAAACATAAACGAATAAGTTCAAAAAAAAGAAATTTAATCAACAGCCATTTTATACGAACAACGTTAAAAAATTCACTTGTTTTCCCAACTGAAAAATCGTTCTCATTGAAGAACAAAAGACGGTGAAAACAAAGGCGGTACCACTCCAATAAAAAACTCGGGGATCTTTACTTTTTTAACCTAACCTTTTTCCGCTGATCCACTCTACTTTAATAACCTTTTGCAATGTTGCAAGTAAAAATGGGATTTCACAACTGGTCGCGTACCTGTGGGCTATGAAAAGATGCCTCTATTGTTCCGTGCTCGGTGTAATTTTTCGGTAGCGATCGCGAACGAATTGGGTGAACTCGGATTTGAAATGCTGGTATTGGAATTTTTGATGGCTGAATATAAAAATGAATGAAATGATACATTTTTTTAAAATTTGATTTCATTTTTTTTCTTTTTATATGCAACACAAGAAACGTAAGTTAGGATACTTAAAAAAAAAAGATCTTGAAATATGGAAATGTCGAAACCTAAAACAGTATTGACGCTTGACTTTAACGTGGTCTCTTTGTGTGCTTATATTTCTAATTATATATGGAGATAAACCTGTGTAGTATTAACAAGCCTATGCTGCCACACTTCTCTTCTTCATCTTTCAGCAGCTCTTACCGAAGTACCTAAGTACTTCTTTATAAAATTACATTGGTACTAGGTAATATACCTGCTTCAAAGGCCAGTCGACTGGCATTTATAAGGTCTCAACTTGAACTGAATTGCCGTGCTTACACTGCTTGGTGACAATTAGAGACCTTTGCCCCGAAGTTGGACAAGCAGTTGTAAATTGTGAAAGTTTCCAGGATAGTTTGTGAATGTGCGAAATTATGTCATCCCCGTATTATTAATAACGTTAACTTCCTCTTTGATAAAGGCTTAGTTCATAGTGTAGATGAAGGCTGAAAATGGTGACGCCAAAGTTTTGAAATGGTGAAAAAGTCGGGATTATAGACCTTTTTTTTTTGGGACAAACCCCAAACCACTGCTACTCCTGAAAGCCAGAATCAACAGTGGCAACCACCAGAAAAGCGCCGAGACAATGAAGCTCGACGTGTCCCGGATAATTAATTTACCTGTCTTGAGTTCTGCAATGAAATTAATCAGAAAAGAATAGTGGAGGAGTAGGAAAAAGGTTTCCATTTCAGGGATTATAGACTTTAAATCAATTTTCGTTGTCAACGTTGTCTGCCTTTATTATCATGACATCAGCCAAGGACGTCCACTACTGAACATAGGCCTTCCCTGTAGATTTCAATAGAAGCTGCTTTCTTCATCAGATTGTCTGTCCACTTTATAGGTGGACGTACCACGCTTGCTGGTGCGTGGGACGTAATGATTGATATGATTATTATCTGCCTTGTTTTTTGCAAATTATTTCGATCTGTCACCCTGTTTTGTTCCCTTCAGGGGACTAATCGGAAAAAAGTTCTGCCCCCTGTTAGCAACGAGGGGGCCAGTTCAATTTTTTTCCGATCTGTCACCCATAGTCTATCAAGTTTGACATTCCCATGCTCTCCAACAAGAGCAGGAGGATTAATTTGATGATTTTAATCGAAAAAAAAACCTGATTACGCTTTTCAGTTAAAACCTTTTGGTAGTTATTAGTATCAAACAGATTACTCAAATAGGCAATGAATGTAGAACAGCTAGCTTTGGCTTTAATTTAATGTCCTAAATGTATTGCTTTTCCAATATAGTTGGAAGTTTAATAAAGGACAGTTTTCAATACAAGCCACGTACTGAAAGCGCTTTAGCTTATTAATGGAGTGACGGTTTCAAATTCCAGCCATTTTGTTCGTGAATTGAAGTAATTTATTTGGAGTACTTAACCCATCATCAGCTTAGTATTTTTCCAACTAAATGGGATTGGTTTCCAGTTTTTTGGGATACAACTGAATACCAATATCCTATTTTTTTTTTGTTTTTGGCATGGTACAATCATCAAACGAGTCTTCCCCCCCCCCAGGCCAGTGCGGGAGGGACTGTCAGGCTCGTCCTGTCTAAAATCCACGGTGTCTTTCAAATAGCCCTTTACATTCCAGGATCACGGTAATTTGATGGGTCCCGCGACCCCGGGCTTCCTCCTTAGACTATGTCCAACAGTGGACGTCTTACGGCTGATGATGATGATAATGATGATGACTGTCTATTATCTGAATAAGTTAAAATTGGATTATACTCTCGAAAGTCTGTGAATCTGGTTGATACCACTGACTACCTATAACGGCTATGGCTCCATGTACTTTTTGAAGCACAGTGGAAACTCGTAATAATATACGTATACTGTAGGCTTAGCAAGCGCGGTTTAACCTCAGTTGGTGTGGATTTACTTTATATGTAAAACGTGGTTTAATTATTAATTCAACTTCTTTACTTGTCCGTTTATCAGTAATCTGTCACTATTATAATAAAATTATCACTATAAAGAATGTGTTTTACGTTATAACATTCCAAAATGTCGTCTTGTCTTCTAAATTAATAAAAATATCTCCATCAGTAGGTCAATTAAGAACCGTGGTATATGAATAAAATACTATTAACATGTTTCAAGCATTGTGTTTGAAAGTCGTTAAAAAAGTTTTTGGTCAACGATTTTATGTCTCTTGCAACTTTGGTCGTAAATGAAGTGTTGTAACAGCTAAATTTTATTTTATGTATCTCGTCTTTGCTTCGTTTTTATAGAATTTTAAAAAGATCCTTGAGATTTGCATACTATTTTTATTTTTGTTATTAAAAATTTTAAGTGAAAAATTAGTATGAGATTTTTCAAAGAATATTTTCTTAAGATGCTTTCATATCAGTTAAAGGGCTTTTAAATTTTAATAAACTTATTTGCAATGTTTTAAGCGTTCAAGAATAATCTTTAGTTTAGAATTTTTCTGTGCACATAGTTATTCTACAATTTTTCATTTTAACTTTTTAAATTTCTTTTAGGTACTCTAAATATATCATCATCAAATTAATTTCTGCCAAATCATATAAACAATAGTTTTAAGACTAAGAAAAAAAAACATAATTGTAATATTTGTAAATCAAGCTCTGTATTCAATCAAAATTAAATTCAATCTAAAACGAGGGGTTTTAGAACTAGCAAAATCAAAGTAATACTCAGGGCCAGTGCTATAGATTAAAGTCACATTCCCTCCTTCAAAGAGACGCTCTGTGTCCCAGCAAAGGGATCAACATTGGCTAATAAGGTTATCCACTTTTAAACAACGTCTCCATCCAAAAATTACTATCAAAACCAACCCCATATTTCTATTACCCAACAAAGAAACCACTATTGAGATAATATCAATAAACTCCAACATTTTGGCCAAAACCGTCAAGCAGCCATTATCAGGACCAGCTGTATATCATCTTCTAACATGATAAAACAGACTGGAGAATACGAAGCACCTCATAAAATACCCATAAAACCATTCCAGTTTCTTTCTGCCGTCAAAGATGTGTCGGCATTAGTCGAACGAAGTAATTTACGCTTTTTTTATATCTCACTTGAATCACAATGAAAATGGCCGCCGATTTGCTAAAGATTTAAGATTATAGACACTGTGGATATTGTTATGGCCGCGGGTAGATTTTGGGTCCCGAAATTTGCTAGATTTTCCCACGTTTTTATACACTCACTTTTCTTCTTTGTTTATTCGTTTGTTTGTTTGTCGTTCCGGTTGGACATTTGCAACTCAATTTTGAGACTTCTCATTATGCTAGCAGGCTGAAATTTTGCACACGCTCTGAGTTCTGATGACAATATATGACTAACTAAGAAACGTCATAATAAATCCAATATTGCGGCCTACCCAAGATGGCGGGTGGGCTGTTTGAAATCCACCCCCATGATATGGGGTATCAAATAAAAGAATTTGCTGTCAGGAATGTGAGAAAAAAACATAGAAATAATTAATAGATTTAAAATCTTAAAACACACGTTTGTAAATTTTCTAAAATAATTTCTTTGCTTACTGGTTTAACTGTTTTTTTTTGGCACTCACATAGTAGAATAATAACAGCCACAAAAGTTGATCTTTTAAGTTAAACCTTGGTCGATCTGTAGATGGGTTACCAACCATATCGAGTTTCTTTGCCTCGTCTCGCCTATAATCGTATACGAGTACGTCTTACAATTAGTCTTACCAACCGCGAATATCATAGTATCCAGTTTTAACAGGGTTTGGGACAGATAAGCTATAACGATAAGCATAAGGTAAGACGGGAAGCTGACCTCAACATGATTAGAAAAAGGAGAGCCAATTTATCGTCGAATATTTGTAATTTGACCATCTGTCATAGCGAGTTTCCTCCGTGTCTCGGAAAGCACGTAAAGCCGATGGTCCCGGCTGTCACTTGTAGATTTTTGACAGTCGTTACTGTTAGTCAAAAGTTTTAAAGTCTGACAACCAGTCTTACCATAGGGGTATCTTATTACCCAGTTTCTGGGTTGTGCGGGTCCACAGGCGAAAAAATATGATATATATGCTCTGTGTAAAATACTGACTGCATTTGGTTTGACTGGAAGCCGACCCCAATATAGTTGGGAAAAGGCTAGGCAGAAGAAGATGCTCACGGAATCACCCTAAAACCGTTTTTTCTTAAATACTTGCTTACAAGCTTACTAAGTATTTCCATTGTAATACGTTCCGTAAGTAAAGAGATATCCAAATTATTTCGTATTTAATTCGACACTGTTTATGAAGTGTGTGGGTAGAAAATACAAAGTACATACCATCTACAATAATGAACCTTTCATACACATTTGCTTCATATACGTTCATTCATTTTGCCATCCACCCACTCTATTAGTGAGTACTACGCACTTGACCTTTCTGAAGAATCTCGTCAAAAGGTCAGTGTGAATGAATCCTTTTATCTCAGCTGTTTCGAGTTTCATTAAATTATTATATTTTTAATTTGCTTGCAAACGCCTTGCTGGTGAATATCTTTTAACAAATGATTTGAATTCTTGCTGTTTTACAGTCAAATCGATCTCATGTCTGCATAGTGTTGTAGTCGAATACGGGACTGTTTTGCTGAAAAAACCGGCTTTGAACTGACTGAGTAAAGGATGGTAGGGTTTTTTTTCGTGGTAAAATCATCAAATGAGTCCTTCCGCCCCACCCGGGGTGGGAGGACTGTCAGAGTTGTACTAACTAAAATCCACGGTGTCCTTCAATAGACGGTGTCCTTTATGTTCTGGGGTTACAGTAATGAAATAAGTCCCGCGACCAAGGCTGGTAGGGTTTGGATAGGTTTCTTGTCTAAGGCGAGAGGTAATAACTAGCCAACAATGTGGGTGACCTATTATATTAACTTCTTTTGGACATTATAAGTGTGGCGATAATTATTCATCAGCATCAGCCTATAATATTCCCACTGCTGGGACACAGACCTCCTCTCTGAGAGAGGGAGTGGGCCATAATCCACCACGCGGGCCCAGTGCGGGTTGGTGATAATTATTATTTATTGATTTTCACTTAAAATATTGGCGTTACTAAAAAAAAACTAGTCATTTTAAACTCCAGGTCGACCTTTATAATTGAGTTTCCCTGTCCGTTAAAATTAAGATTGAAAATCACTGTTAGATTTTATTTTATACCTGGCAGCTGTTTAACTGCAGATTGAATTTTCCCGTCGACCTACAGCTTGAATTCATTACTTTTACTGAAAGCATCATTACATTTTGTTTTACAGAACCTATTTGAACTAGTGTGCTTATAAGATTTTGACTCACTGTTCATTTTGCTTTGGCTAATGTGATAGCTATAATTATAAAGAGGAAAGGCTGTGAGTTTTTTTTTTTTACGTGGTAAAATCATCAAATGAGGCCTCCCACCCCGGGCAGGGCGGGAGGGACTGTCAGACTTGTACTGACTAAAATCCACGGCGTCCTTTAATAGCCATTTATGTTCCGGGGTCACGGTGATGGTATAAGACCCGCGACCCCGGAAGGCTGTGAGATTTGCACCAAGATCTATTTTGTTCCTTCGATTGCTAATAAAGTTCCAGGGCTTTTTCTAAAATTTGGTGGGCCAAACCAGCCCACATTTTTTTTATCGTGGTAAAATCATCAAATGAGTCCTCCCACCCCCACTGCCAGACTTGTACTGATCAAGTTCCGGGGTCACGGTGATGGAATGAGTCCCGCGACCAAACCAGCCCACATAGTGAAAGCTTGTCAATTTCAATAGTCAATTCATTCCTATAACTAGTTCAATATCTCTTCCACACTATCAAATAAATAAAACGAAAGCTTCAATTTTTAGTTATTTCCCAAATAAAAGGTCTAGTTGAAAGCTTTCTGCAGCGCGTGGACTCAAATCTATCGATCTTAGAACGGACCAAAGGAGCTAAGCCCAGGCCCTTGTACCCTTTCCTCGAGATATATCTACACTATTACAATTTGTCTAAAGTCTGTCTGTTTGTTGCCAACACTGTACAACGAAGAGTGGATCTTCAGAATATTTATGAGCTGTTTATCTGCACAAGTCAATTTTTTTATGTAAATAGTCTACAAGACGACGGACTAGAGGGGTGAAATAGTGTTTTAAAATAAGTTGGCGTTTTCTTGTTGTGTTTATTTTTTAGTTTCTTGGAAAAAGATTGAGTCGTCTGAATCAGTGCGCATACTATAACATTTCTGTTTAGTGTAGAATTTGATTTTGTCTCTATATTTTGTATTTATAGGAATTTTTTGAATATTTTTTTAAAGGGTGCGTTCTTGGAATTACTATTTCGTGGTTTCGTTTACAAAAAGCATCGAAAAACTCCTCATTTTTAGAAGATATTTTTGTCTTTAACAAATATTATTTTTGAAGCATATAATTTACGCTTTAATTGTATTCTTAAATCATTGCCAGCCTGAATTATTTCCCGATGGTTATAAGCCTCCTTTAATGCCGACCTCTACGAGCCTTTTTTTTATATTTGACTTTATCGTCTCTAACCCAGAGTAGAGTCAACTTATAAAAAAAAAGAGTTTTCAATCTAATCGCTCCCACAAACCAGACAACACGTCCACTCCACATTTCTAAGCTGACGACGTAATATCTCAGAACACAATTCCTTCTCAAATATAAAGGCCAAGCCGTGGACAAAGTCTAGTTGATAACAAACGATGTTATCTCACAGATCCTTCAAGTTTCAGTGCACGGACCGCCGACCTTTTTCTCAAGTCGTTTTCTCCAGGGATGATAATATTTTTTTTTTTTTTTTTTTTTAGGTGGTAAAATCATCAAATGAGTCCTCCCGCCCTGGGCGGGGCGGAAGGGACTGTCAGACTCTTACTGACTAAAATCCACCCGTGTTCCTTCGGATGCCCTTTACGTTCCAGGGCCGCGGTATCCTGGGTTAAGAAAAAACCCGCGACCCCAGCAGGCATTTGGCGCGAATCACGACGCGCCACCGACCCGGGCTTGGTCTTCGGTCGGACGGCGAGCTACCCATTACTCACCGTCCGCAAGCCCGCTCCGCCGCTGTGCCCTCTGCTGATCAGAGGGACACGCGTTGGAGCGTCCACACGACAGGCTATTCGCATACGGGCAAAGAGACCCCTTAGGCACACAGTGCCTAAGGAAGAGTTTTTGCCCGCATCCCAGGGTGCACCGGCCCGAAAAACTGGTCTTCCCCCCGGACGTATCCGAGAGGGAACTCCAGTCCACGGGCGCACGTGGAGGTTTCCTGTTTTAGCACCCCAGGGATGATAATATTTAGTGTTCCAATCTTGGGATAACTTTGATTTTTAGGGTTTGCTTGGAGTTATCGCCTTTGAGCTGGATCGTAGTAAAATTCTGTTTATGTGTTCGGATTGAAGACTGTATTTGATAGTGGGTGTTGGAAGGCACCTACTCGTACATATTTATGAAAGGTTTTCGCAGATTGAGCTTCATCATCACTATTTTTTGTAGTATGCCTTTTAAGTAAAGTAGAAAATAGATAGAAACGTGAAAGATCTTTGAGCGACTAGGAGATCCTTTATTCTTGGAACCTACCAACTTGTAACATGACAACTACAAAAATCTGTAATGCTTCGCCCACAACCAATGCGATTTAGATGCGAATTCTATCAAGCTACACATAATGCGCATCGCTCATTCGTTCGCAACAATTCATCATACGGTTAAAGCCTTTTCTATCATGTATTTGCTTGGCAGTCACAGCCCAAACATGCCTACACTATGCCAAGTAAAAACTGCGTCAATTATTAATCTCAATTTTCCAAGATTTCAATTTAAAACAAACAGCGTTTAAAAGCTAATATCGTAAATACAAAAACCGTTTACCTCCTAGAGGGTATATAATGATATTTGGCAGCAGATACTAATAAAAGTGACCGTTACCGTGTTTAGGAGTGCCAAAGTCAGTTACGTGCCAAACTTAGTCCTCTTCTACCCTATTTAATCGAGAATTAACTTGTAGTAGTTTAGTCTTTGGAGCATCGTTTCTATCGCTTAGATGAACAGGGAATAGTTTAGTTAAAGTGTTAGATATAGTAACTAGGGGCAGAGTTTCTGTTGCTAAGTGTGGTGTGGATGTGGTCTTAATAGGAGACTATGCGATAGCAAGAAGAGGTTTGTCTTGTGGTTGTGAATGTGAATTATGTACTATTCTAAGTCAACTATTGCTTTTTAAACATTATATTCTCGTGCTCTTATATTTATGTTATTACATATTTATCCTTATTATTTTGTTAGTAGGTATTTTATTTACGATCGAATTATTCCTACAAATAATATCCAAGAATCAAGAGTATTTAATTTTAACTCATATTCTCACCAAGATTTTCAATCTGTAAAGTTCCAAAACAACGTAGATATGCAACTAAAGCCGTTGCCGTAATATACGAAAATTTCAAATCAATCCTCCGGTCCAACATTCCAATTCCAGGTTTAAACGAAACAGCGAAAAACATTAACCGTTCGTGAGCCCAAGGTAAATGTAATTCACGGGGCAGACGACCTCAGGCAAGATTAAAAAACTTTCGGCCCAACCCTGTGGTTTGGAGGGCAAAAAAATATTAATGAAATTTCACGAAACCTCCCCGTTGACCAAAAGGAGCGAACTTCATCAAAGTATTTTCTCTGTAGCGGATAGGCAATTAAGAAATTCAATTCTGAGATACGGTATCGGTTTCTGAGTATCCCGAGTGTTTGAAGGGTTGACGGTTGTCATTGGAGCATTTGAGAATCAATTTTGTTTAAGTGGTATCGGAAATGATAGACTTAAATCTGATTGAAGGGAAGAATTAATCAGGAAGGGTGATTGATGAGTTTTTTCTTATTTGAAATCGATTGTAATAGGCCCCATTTACATGGTGGGCCTTGTCCACTTTTGTAGGACTGTAGATATTACTCTGCCTAAAATTTCAGGGTTATCAGGCGTGATAAATGTTACGTCTTGTTTTAAAATCATCAAATGACTCCTCCTGTACCCACATCATGAGTTGTCATTACGATACTCGACCATCGATTTTGACCGCGTTTGGCGCTCTCATTGGCCCGCTTCAAGGTTGTATGAACTCTCAAGCAATGAAAGCGCCAAACGCGGTCGATATCGATAATCGAGTATCGTAATAACAACTCATGGTTCTGGAGTGAAGCGGGAGAAACGATCAAACTTGACTTCAATTTTTATCAGTTGCTCTTTACGTACCAAATCTGCGGTAACCTTTAACCATTATCTCTCATAATTTTACTAAATTTAAACAAAATTCCCTCGAAAAGTTTGGACTATGAATAGCAGATTTTATAGTTCGTGAACATTTCTTTCTTATCTACATAATATCACTGAACAGCGTCCCACTGTTCTCAAACTAAAGGCTCAACTTCTAAGAAAACTTTGTGACTTCCAACCTATAACTATTCTAGACAATAGAAAGTACTGCGATAACATTTAGCTTAATTACTTTTCTGAACTCTAGTACACTTTGTGTAAGTCATGCCACTTAGTTTTCCTTACTTTATAAAGAACAAGGTCATCTCTTCTTCTAGAAAATCTTTAGAAATTTCATCTTATATTTTAACTATAGTGTTTATCTTACTACTATTATTAAAGCAAAAGTTAGTCGTGTAGATGGCTGGATGTTTGTTTGTCACTCTTTCACACAAAAACTACTGAAGGGATTTGGATGAAATTTGCTAAACAGATAGTTTATAATGTGAATAAATACTCAGGATACTTTTTATCCCGCTATGATAATTCCGCGTGTCGCGAGCATATTTAAACAAGTTAAAATACATCTTTTCGTACCACTTGCTCAAAAAAGTGACATTCTATGCCACAAAAAGCGAACATAACAATAGTTATTTTTAATCTGTGAAAAACAGGGAAAGAATGTTGTACTGAATTTCATTCTCTCTAGGGAGAGAATGTGATTTAAATTTGGAATACTTAGATTACGGTAGACTCGATTGAAAGCTAACCAGAATAATAAAACATTAAAAAATGAAGATTTCGAGTCGACAACATATATCCGCAAAATTCGGATTGTCGAGTATTTTGTAAATTTCTAATGATTTTCTGACCAGACAGATCGCAGCCGCCATTATTGACATCGGTTATCATGTTGAGTTTTTTTATTTTTCTTTATTTTCGGCCTATGACTCACCGTGACACCTACATTTAGTACCTTGATGTGTAGTATTTGGGAAACACGTTTCACCCGAGCGAAGCCGGATTTTCATCTAGATAAATAAAATTACGAAAACCGACGAGGCCGTATGAGCTTGATGCCTTTGCTTTTTTAATTTGCCGCGTTTTTGTATTCTTCAAATACATAAACGTTAAGTTTATTTTTACTTATTTTTATAAATAAGTTAATGTTAAATATTAATGTTTAAAATGCGTATCTCATATTATTACTGTGTTATTTTTTTCGCAAATGGTACGAAAAGTAGAGTATTTTCCTCGGTGATAAAGCTGTCTTAGTCTTGGGTGAACTTAAATCCCTCGCTTCGCTCGTGATTTAAGTTTTTAACACCCTCGCTACGCTCGGGAGTAAACCTCGAGTCCTTCGTTACGCTCGCGATTTAATTCGCCACCCGCGACAGAAGACCCTGCTTTATCCCCTTGGTTAATAATCTACTATTATTGTCTTCTATTTCCTCACAATATTATTGTCTTTTTTTATACAATAACCATTTCTTACTTTTATCGGACATAAGTTTAGTTACATTTTTTTGGCAGAAGCCTTTCATTTAGGTACTGGTGGAAATCTGAACCGATTGTAGGCAAGACTTATTTTCACAATACATAATATGCTGCATGCATCCAAATCTCTTCAAACCTAGAGTGAACAAGCTTTATCGGGGTATGCTCAAATTGCTCAATACATCGATGACTGTCTCAGTCACCTCTTACCTATTGACCTTGACTAACGTCAAAAGCAACCCAATGTCCAATAAAAATAAAGTTCAATCATGCCTAACCCTTTCAAGAACCAAAGTAAAGATTTTATCCTTAATCCCACGACAAACTTCCTCATTTTTATCACAAAATCTTCACCTATTAGCACCCCATCTCAACATCATCACACAACAGAATATAACACTGATAAAGTCGCAAAAATGATTTACGGATATAAAGGAGGCTCATACACTGTGAGTGAGAGGGGTATAATTGAACCAGTATGATTTATACTGCGCTCATAGCTGTTTTATCTACGGCCTTATTTCCGAAGCAAGAGTAAACAAAGGCAAAATGGATAGGAAGTAATGGGTGTAGGGAAGTGTTTTCAACGCTATAAAAGTTTTCGCCGCGAGGTTTCTGTTGCACTTAATTGGTTTTTAAATATCGCGGTTTCATGGTTTTGATTGATGTGTGTTTTTAACTGTTTTGTTTTTTTTTCCTTCTTTTACGTGCAGCTGCAGCTTAGTTAGGTAGAAAAGCTTTAAATTAAAGGAATGAAAATGTAAATAGTTATTTGGATTTTTATCACGTGAATAAGAAGTACTCGGTATCTATTTCCTGCGAATATGTATGCAGTAATATTTATGACACCTATTTGTATAGCGCAAACTTTATTGGGAGATAACTCAAAAAGTCGCTTACACAAAACTTTTACATAACCACCTCTGCTTACGTCAGCAATGCAGCAATATTTTATATTCCAAGCCGCCCAACTTTGAGTACCCGGCCGATGCTTATCCCAATTTCCTTGGAACTGATGTAAACACAATGGAAATACCGCATCTATACCGTTTTACCCCGCTCTCCCCAAAAAGGGTTTCTGGGCGGAGTCAGTGAATTATGGTCTTTTAAAATCTTTTTTTTTCTTTGTTATCGTTCAGAGTTTTTCGTTGCGATAAAGAAGATTACACCATTTATCTTAGGGTTGACTCTGGAACATTTGTGCAGTTTGTATAATTTTATTTTTTTGGGCCTTCCAGGGGTTGAAAACATTTATTTGTTTTCTAGTGAAGCAGTTTTATTGATTGCTTTCATATCCAGGCGAAGGCGTATGTAGATAGGGCATACATTTTTGTTACTTTGTGTTTCTATTCGCTCTGGGTTTTTTTGTTACAGGTTAAACCTAGATAAATGAGATATTATTCTAGGTAATATAATACTGGGGAAGGCAGTAGTTATGTTTGTCAAGCCCTATGTCTGACTTCATCAAATATCTGACTTAAACTCGTAACCTTCTCTCATAAGTTAGGGTCGTTACTATGGTTTATTCCACTTTGTTCACCCAGGTGATGTCACCTGGGTGAACAAAGTGGACAACTTTGGTGTCCTCAATTCACCTCGGAAAAATATCACCTGGGTTATATCGCACCCTTCCTGTAAGAAAGCGGTAAGTGAAATCGGCCAACTTTTCAGGAGCTTAAAAAAACGTGTTCATTATTGTAAAAAAAATCCCAGGAAAATGTTTTATAGATCAAAAGATGGCATTTAGCAGCGGCGACATGATAGAGTTTCCGATTTTTCATTGTGTTATGTATACTGCGAGATAAGGTTGAATTAAACGGTTACTCAAATAATCCCCGAAACTGTTTGAAAAGATGCAGGTGTAACAATGGATATCACTTTGTTATTATCTTTGGTGTATCGCATTGGCTGCGTTAAGTGTAGTTATTCCATTATTCATGCGCCAATTTTAGACTAGTCTGAAAATGTAAGCATCACTTACGTAGTTTTTACACGAAGTATTCATTTAAGTAAACATAAATACATATTTTATGCATGCGAAAGTATCTACGTTTTGCTGGAGTATCTGAATAAACTTGTTTTTTAGTGGAAAAAATATTCAAATAATTAAGTGTATCATCGTAAACATCTATTTTACTGGGGACAGTTTGTTATGTATAAAAATTGTACTTCAATACTATGTAGATCCATAATAATTAAAGAAAAGGTTTAGTTGCTGCGTTTTAATCTTATTTATCGATTTATATTATGTTTATATGTGTGCGAAGGAAAAATGTGCTGTAGAAGCCTATGGTATCTAAAATGAAGTGCCTAATAGCTAAATAAACGGAAATCTTCTATCAATTACCAAAACACAGAAAAAATACCTTTGTTATTGTTAAAACATTTTGGCTCTCATCTATTAACGGATTTTAATGAAGTTACAGTATTTGTTGACTTCCATCAGTACCTTATGACCCCTAACCTAATAGAATTCAGGCTCATCCGAAGGAAAATTATGTAAAACCTGGTGTTATATACTAAAGAAGCTTTATTCTAAATCTACACCAGGTTTCCGCGGCGTAGGTGAGTATTGGTGAAACAAAGGCCTTATCAACTTATGTTTTCGTGTACAGTTTCAGGTCATGAAAGTCCACACACGCTTGTGAAGCTTCCCAAAGGCGGCGGCTGCTTAAGCAGAGAATTTCAGACGCCAGTCGATTTTCATTGGAGACTTGACTTCCGAAATATTTAAAATGCAGTACACAATGATACAGAATTAAACTTAACGGTTGAGCTGACATCGTCACGTACCCTTGGTGGTTGGTTTAGAACTTGGGTTTTCTTTAAACTTATTACTAGACAAATCTAGAACAGGAGGCCTATTTATATAGGGTTATTAAGAAAGTCTTGGAGAGTTTTCACACGGACAACTGACAGGCATAAATCATTAGCATAGATAGATAGATAGATTATATTTTTTTGTACACAAAAATTATAAACAAAACTATTATACAAATTGCTAATTCTATGGTTACAATAGCAGTCTTATCGCTAATAGCGATATGTTTCAGACAACCAGATTGCGTCAGGCAAGGGAATCCTAGACGTCTTAATCTTCGCCAGTTCGCCCCGAAGCGTAAGATGTCGAAGACACTTTTATCAGTGCGAATATTGAGTTGAATCTGTCAAAGACTATACTGAAGTGCATCATTTAGCAGAGCCGAGAAATAAAGTGAAAATAACGTGGGAGCCATGACATAGCCTTGCTTCATATCGCTTGATAAATTAATTAGGTCTGAGAAATCGTTTTCTTGTTGAACACTGGCCGTCATTCCTTCGTGAAACTGACGAATCATGTTGACAAATTTATCAGGACATCCAGCTTTTTTCAACACCCCAAAGAGGAGCGCGCGGCACACTGTTAACGAAACACATGTAAAGAGGGCGGTTTTATTCAAGGTTTTTCTCTTGAATTTGTTTCATTTTGAAAATGCCGTCAGCAGTTCCTCTGTTAGGTCTAAAATCGCACTGCGTCTCTAAAAGTATCTCTTCCACTAGCTTTGATAAGCGGCTATTGATGTTATGAGCCAGTACTTTCCCAGTAGAAGACAGGAGATAGATGTCTCTGTAAGAACCATGGTCCAATAATTCACCTGTACCCTTGTAATTTTTGCAAATGGAGGAATTGCATTCTTCCAGTCTTTGGGTACAATTTCTTCTTCCCATACCTTGAGCACTAAGTCGAAGAGCCTACTTTGTATTTGTGGACCACTATATTTGTAAACCTCTTATGGTAAACAGTCGGCTCCTGGTGTTTTACCGTTCTTCAATCTTGTGACGGCTGACATGAATTCACCAAAGTTTGATGGATCAGCTAAGTCTCTCCTTAATGAGTCATTCAAGATTGATATTGGTGCTATTTTTTTTTATTTGGGTACGAAAATTGTTTTCAAGCCTTCGAAAAAACTGCCTGTTTGGTATGCGTCAGCACAGAGTTGCATGCTTTTGCTCTACCCAGCCACCACTGATTTTTAAGTCACGGTTCTTGATTTTAAATTCGTGTTTTGTCTATCGGTGTTTGATAAAGATCTCAGTTTTAGTTTGTGGCTTTCAAGAAATGCTTTGATTTCCTTCTCTATGTAAGTCATCGAATCAGTTCTGGTTTTTCTTCAGTGATTTTGGTATAGTACATGACACGCTTTCATGAAGATGTTTGGCATATAAACACCACGCTTCATCAACATTGTCTGTAGCATTTTCTACCTTGGCGCCGAAACAACACAAACACTGGTTTCTTATGCGCTGCGCGTCGAGGAGCTTTTATTACCAGACGCATCTTTGGTTTAATAAGTCAATGGTCTGACCAGCACTCCGCAACACACATAGCTCTTGTTATCAAGACGTGGTTCAGATGTTTTTTACATTCAATAATCAATAACGTGCCATTGTTTGGATCTAGGGTGCATCCACGAGGTCTTATATTTTTGAGCTAGGTGAAAGATGGTATTGTCAGGCACAGATCAAACTCTGTGCACAGAGTGAGAAGCTCCAAGCCATTAGCATTGCAGTTCCCAACTCCATGCCGACCAAGGACACCACGCCATGCTCCGTAATCAGTACCAACACGTGTACGTATACCCCACACAGTAGAGCAATTTTGTCTTGAGATGGAATTGCCGTAAGAACGCAGGGCAGGTCCCGATAGAATTTTGCTTTATTATCATCATTAACTGTTTAGGTTGGTGCGTAGATGCTGATGAGGTGGATATATAAATTATCATTAACTGGCAAACGCAAGCTCACTATGCGATCACTGATTCCTTTCAGAAGTTGTGTTAAGAATGCCGTAATTTTATTACGCATGCCAATACCGCTAGCTGCTTGCTCTTCTGCTGGTTTTCCAATGCAGTAATATGTACCCATCTGCTCCCAAAGATTTCCGCTACCACTAAGTTGGGTCTCACTTATAGCCGTGATATCCATGTTATATCTTGAGAGTTCCCTTGCAACGATGGCAGTCTTCCTCTCGGAACACAGGTTAGAGTCATTATCTAAGAGTGTACGTACATTCCGTGCTCCTGTTAAAAGTTTTTAGAGGTATTCTTATTAGCCTCTTGCAAAAGTAAGGAAGTAAGTGCAGCTACGCGTCAGGTATTTCGGACAACTCCGTGTAGAAACTACGTAACGATATATAACGCTAAACAGTCCCGCAACAAGTTTCGTGCAATAAGTAAGTAAGTGGAGTTGCAAGACACGCCTTCGCAATAGTAGCCAAGAACAAATGCGTATGTTTATTTACTTTCATGAAATTATTTTAATTCTTCGTGTTAGTTATGGGTATGTATGTTTATAGTTTTACACCCAGGGAAAATTGTACAATAAATAAATGTATGTATATATACATCTTTATAATCATGGAAAACTATTTTATTTTTTGTCGCAAAAATACACATTTTTTGTGACAGTACCCTTATTTTTGGGGCTAGCTTCATGAAAATTTGTGAGGAGGTGTATTAGAGAACGCTTGATTTTTTGCAGTAATAAAAAAAAATTGACGCAAGTTGAGTTACGCGATTCTTCCAGGAGGGGTGCGATATCACCCACGGCACGATTTCAAGCCCGCGACCAACAACTCATCAGTAAATAATGCTATTGGACCACCAGAGTACTGCTCCCATATATTATCACTTGCAGTGACGCTAAAACATCACTTACAAGCCAGAAACCAAACAACACAAGCGAACACACATTTCACACTTCAAAAAATTTGTTCAGCTGCCCTCAAACAGATCATAAACTTGTATGGCATACTAAAAAGCCGATCTCAAGTATTTATTTCCCAAACATAAATTAATTATTCATACATTAATAGACTCGACAAACACAAGTCTTCCAGTAGTGTTTCCTCGCCGATAAAATAACATTGTATAGAATAATTACATATAAATTATGTATGAACGTGAATAATTAACGGTTATGTGGACCATGTTAGGGAAAATTATTTTGCTTGAGTTTTAAATGTTTGGGATGAGTACGTACGGGGGTGGAAGTAGTGGGTTGGGTGAACTGGTACAAGATGTATTATGTGGGTTGAATTATAAAGTAATTTATTTTCTTCGTTTAGGATGGTAATTTGTCATGTTTTTTCATTGATATAATTAATTACTACGCTGATATAGTACACTGTAGTACTACGTTCTCGTGAAATAATTTAATACATTACATTTCTAAATTCCTAGGCAAAAACACCTGTTTTTGCATACGAATTTAGAATAATTAAGTTAAATTTGTCTAACTAAGTTTCCAAAGGTTTGGAAAATAAACCTAGTTTTAATTTCTAAATCTCGCAACATAAAAATTAAAACATAATCTTATAAGTTACTAAACTAATTTTCTAGCTAATATTTTCGTAATTTTGTGTAAATTAAACAAATTAAGAGTTATTTTACGAGCTTTTATTAAATATTAACTTTCAGTCAATATTTACAACTAGAGTCTTCGGTCGAAGCTACGGGCGTTTCTAGCTGATTATCATAAGATTAGAAATTGGTGACAACATGATTAATACAATTTTTAAACTATCACGGTTTGCTTCATAACTTAAAATGTCACTTACGGGATATCTTCCGTGATTATTAATCCCGCGATCATGACGCTTGCAACAGCGTTGAAATATCGGGAACTCAAACAAATTAATAATCACGGAAGATATCCCGTAAGTGACATTTTAAGTTATGATTAATACAGTTGTCCCGACTCCTGATGTGTTGTCAAAACATCGAATTCCGAAACTTTGTTTAGCTCCTTGAAGTCTAAGTCGAGCTACACGATCACTGACAAATGCTTGCACTGACCTCACTGGACTGGTACACTCAAATCTGTGTGCATGGTCCTCATATGACCTGAGCAAAACAATGTCTGGACTTTAAAAGAGACAGTGACCTCTGAGTTTGTTTCGGCTGTTTTTTCTTGGAGTAGTCAGGTACGAAACCGGCCCCTCATCTAGTTTTAAAAATATTGGTTTTGACGAGTAAAAGTGTGTGAGTTATAACCAACTTACAAAATAAATATCATCTATCATAGAGAGTCGGGTTCATTCAAAAGTATCGAGATTCTTTCCGTATTTTCGTTAACAGACCTTAGTTGGCCATACATCTGTGGTGATGATTTGTACCTAAAAATGTTCATTGTACGTACAGGTGGCCTACAGTGACTTCTGAAAAGCGGGTGTAATTTCAGTGTGGAAAAGAGAAAGAGCTGTACAAGTCGTTCCCACACAAGAATTGCTCTCGTTTTAGGTAGGCCATCAGTAGGATTTTCTTTCAAAGTTATAGCAAAATCTTTTTTTAAACTTTCCACTGCGGTAACAACAAGCGCTTAAACTCCGAAGATAATCATCATCTACTACCGTATGTTATCTCACATCGCAGCCACCAGGGAGGTCAAACATTTTCCAAGTACTACTTTGACCCACAAACTTTCAACTGGTTTTAAGAATGTCCGACAAGCTCTACAGATATCGCATGCGCAGTAAATTTTATCAGCTGATGTTGGTTTGTTATTAATGTGTTAGTTTTCTTTTGAAAGATAATTTTAATATGGTAATGTAGAAAGTTGATTTTTATGAATGGGATGGGTTTTGGACTAAATACTGGGTACCTATCTATTTCATAAATTTACTAGGCCGTCCCAGCTTCGCACGGGTATATTAAGAACCAATTTACCAAATTTGTGCAAACTTCACATGGACCATCTACTAAATAGTCCGAACAAAGCCTTAATATTTGGTTTGGATAAATGAACCCGTTCCTGAGTTATAACATTACAACGAAAAGTGGCATTAATTTTTTATGTATTAGATTAGACATATTATTTGTATATACATATACCTGCTAGCTACCCGTGCCCACTTTGGGTGAAAAGTAGTTCGTCTGAGTTTTGCCAGGGCATGCGGATGGGGCATGGTTCTTCTAGAAGGATTATTGTGCCAGCATAGTCATGTCATCGAATATCCGGAACAACTTTTCCTTCTTTTATTCTTAAAAAAATCGTTGATTAATTCGCAAGCGATATTTCAGGTGTTACAAGAATCCATAGGCTAGGCAGCGAATCACTACTTCCCTGCAGGCAGAAGAATGCTTGCTAGTACTTTTAGGTACCATAAAATGGGTAGGTTGGGTTGGGTATAAAAGTTTAACTAATGTACTCATATACCTATGTGTACTCATAGGTATATGAGTACATTGATTATACTTGTATAGCTGTCTAGACTAGTTCAACCATTGAACTATAATTTCCTTTAAAACTCCAATTCAAACAACAAACAATAACTATCTATAATTATTCATGTTCCAACAAAGTTCTTGACGAATTAAAAACTATCAGTAAGTTTCAAGACAAATATCCTTACCATATCTATACTTCCATACTAATATTTTAAGCTGAAGACTTTGTTCGGTTGACGCGGTAATCTCAGGAGCTACTGGTTCGAATTATTTTTGTGTTGTATAGTCCATTTGTCGAGGAAGACTACAGGCTTACACCACGCTACGACTAATATGAGCGGGTAAAACAGTGGTCTATAAAATTATAGTCTGAAATTGTTCATCCATTCGTTTTATCCCAATATTACGTTACAAACGAGTCCTCCCAGCCGGTGGAGCCGAAGCGACTGTCAAACTTATTCCGTATAAAAGTTCCCGTGTTCCTTCAATTGCTCTTTACCTACCAGAGTCACGTTTACCCGTTTCGACAGTTTCACGACACTGGGGGTCAGTTCCGCAGCCCAGGTGATATTCATTCGATCCAGTGGTACAATTTTCGTCAAAACTACACACTTGGCCACCTACATCATTTTAGAAGTAACATTATAATAATATGAGCATTTTAAACATAATGTTTTCATTAGTTACCGTCTCCGCAAAATGTTAGAAGGATAAATATTACCGTCTTAAATCAAGATTTAAGCTTCATGTTCTGTATCTACCGACTGATATTTCAGCTCCTTAAATAGCTTTATGTAAAGTTATAATCTGAGCTAATAATTGATACTCTTTAAGTAACGAAGCCATTGGCAAGTTCTGAATACAATATCCTAACAAATACTTTTTTGAATGCCCAAACCTCTGATCCAATCATCTTGGAATTTTCATATTCGTGGTCTGATAAAACTAAGCACAGTCGAGAATGAAGAGGAACACGAGTGTTCCGCCGACCCCAAGTAGAATGGGACAAGGGCTGAAAGTGATGACGAAGATAGATAGATAGATAGAATACTCTTTATTATGCACGCCATACAACTTCAAGGTACATAACATTACAAATTAAAACTTAAACATAGGGTGACACAATAAACAGTGATGTGATTCTGGGCCACTGGGCCCGCGTGGTTGGGTACCTACTACTCAAGCCTTATCTCCCAGCAGTGGGAACATTATAGACGAATGCAACAATCATAGCTAAGTAACAAAACTATCCAGCCTAAGTATATTAATACTCGCGGCACGTAAGTTGAACTATGACATTGAATGACAATAAAATAATACTATAAAAATAAATAAAAAAAATACTATAAAATAGTAAATATAATAAATAATAAATATAATATAATATATAATATATATACTATTTTAATACTATTTTTTTTACTATTTTTTATTAATGTATTAATTTGACATTTTAGTTCAACTTACGTGCCGCGAGCTATAACATTATGCATTTACAAGCTAACAGTTACATTCCAGCTCACCCGTTTAATGCAAGCTCCAGCACTTCGTAGCACTGAAACATAAATAGAACAGCACTGAAACAATAATATATGCGGTGACGTCTGTTTTACTACATTTTGCATATATTATGTAAGTGAATTTATGCCTAAGGACTTCAGTAAGATGAGTTATTGTGCTAAATGTTTGATTTTATACAGATATTGCGTAAGAAAAATAAAAATCACTTGTGTGTGTATTATGTCAGTAATATTGTTTCTATATTCACGAGGTCAGTAGTTGAAGACTAGTGGAGTTTACAATTGACCTCGATGATAAGATGCCTTCTTTAACATTCACCACTTCCATTACTGATAGCCGAAAGTAGCTTTGAAAGACCTGTCTTATGGCGAAGCATGGCAGTGCAGTCTACCAATGGACCGAATTCATAAATGATCATTTATTAACTTAAATTGGAATCTTGACAGTGAATCTACACTTTGTTATTTCTAGAATGGTTATACTAAGCTGGTCAATCAAAATAGGAGATATTATTTATGATTCCTTTTGCTTATACAGATGAGGAAGTTACTTTCCAAAAAAAAACTTGCTTTACAGTAATTACAATAACAATCAACATGCCTCTTATCAGTTAAATTGCTTCCATAAATAATACTGTATCAGAATAGCTGGCATGAATAACCATTGCCAAATATCCCGCAGATTAGCTCATGAATTTTCCTTTAAACACAGTTCAAAACTTTCACTTCAGTTATAAACGCTAGCGCCGGCAATGTTGAGAAATTTAATGTAGCCCGAAATGATCTAAAACGGGTCATTTCAATACCTGACCTAGTTTCAATAAATAGGTTTCCACGCTACATTCAACCCGACTCACAATATCAATACCTTTTGCTGGAAGAAATCCCACAGACTCCATTACTCCACAAAACCAGTAACCGAGGTCATAAACCACGTAATATTATACCATTTTCCTAAAGCAGGTATCCTAAAATAATATTATGTTTTTACGAGAACTAGCCAACGTTACAGGTGAACTTATTATAACTTAGTCGTTTTATAACAAAAGTTTATTGTACGTAAAATTGAGTCGGACTGAGCAATAAAAATGATTTAGATTATGTTGCCTTAATTTTACAATAGGTTACGATAATGCTGACTCCCAAACGTTTTGGTATGAAACCCTTAATTTAAGTGAAAATGTTGCGCGGTAAATCATTTTAAAGGCTGTTAAATTAATATGTATGCCGCTATTGTAAAGGCAGTTTTTGTGGTGAGCGATGCGATAGCTGTGAGTGAGCGATTTTTTATTACTTCATGCATATTGAATGAGCTTTTAAATGTTTTCGTGTCATGTTTTAATCCGGCTGTTTTTGTGGATTTATGAAATAATGGAACGCCAAAATATACATTGCAGTTTTGTGTGTTTTTATTTCTTCTTTCTGGTAAACAGAATCAGAAACCATAACTCGTACATATTTGTGTGAATAAATAAACATAAAAGTAACTATAAAGTGGCTTTTGTTTAATTGCGTACTAACATTACAAAAGCATTTATTCTCCCTATGAATTCCTGCTAAAAATAAAAGAAACAGCATAGATACAGTAAGATAATGGTCTGGTGTAAGGTAGGTTTTCTGTGAGCTAGTGTTGCCATAGATTAAAATTACAGGCATTGCGGTCTTGCGAAGCATTTTAGACGTCTATGTCAGTCACGATTTTTGTTCAATCATAACTCCTTATTCTATCTCCCATTATTATTAATTTTTTCATCATCAGCGTCAACTGCTGGACATAAGCCTCTCTCAAGGTGCGCCACTGAGCCCTGTCTTGAGCTTTCCTCATCCAGTCTCTGCCGGCCGCCTTTCGTAGGTCGTTACTCCACCTGGCCGGTGGCGGGCGTCCCACACTACGTTTGCCGAGTCGTTTATTTTTTGGGAAGATGATTCCAAATCACTTTCTGATTAATCCATAGCACATCTTTCACTGTAGTACCGCCTCATTCAGCAGTGCCGCGGAACACTCGCGAACCAACCCCTGAATAAGAATGAACTTTTTGCACCTCATTTTAATACCAGCTAATATTATTCGGTTTCTTCAGTGGTAACTGTTTTAAAATTTAAATATTATCACTTAGGTACCTATGTTAAGAGTTTATAAAGTTGATATTAAATTACTTTGTCATGCTTAAAGCTTGGGAAATGGAATATGAAAATTCAATATTAGGTTTTACTGTTTCATTTCATTTTATGCGCGTTTCTTAAGAATATTTAACTGTAATTGGTTCTAGTGTTCTTTTGCCTAAATGCTTTGGATTCTATTCCCAGGAAATTCTGTATTTGAAGCTCTACATGATCGATGGCGATAGGGCCGTCCTATAATAGATGAAACATACTCGTAAACAAAACAGTTATCTGCTCAGTTAACACTGCTCCCTTGACTGTCTATCCGTCAGCCAAAATAAAATTATAACTTTATGTAGGTTGGATTAAAAATTATACGGAGTTCAGAAACTTAATTACCAACTAAAACTAAAAACCTACAAGTATAACTAACTAAATTAAAAAAAAAACTACATGTAAATATAATATTATTAAAATTTAAAAAAAAAAACACTTAAGTGACAAAGTATACCTCTGCATCGTGTCATCCAGGAACTTGCCTAGAAAACCCGGAACTTATAATTATTAAATAAACTATTTATAAAAATAATCCAGCTTCATTTCATCTATAAAATATCTCTATAACATATACCAAGAGCACAGTTGCTTCTTTGCTTGAACCAACTATGCATCTGTAAGTACGCCTCTACTTAACCTTTCAAAGCTTACAGAGCGCGATGTTATATGAAAATTCAATATAAGACTTGATTCCCTTTCGTTTGGTTTTATGAAAGTCTTTATGATGTGATATGAGCAGTGTTATAGGACAGATAACAGTCTCATCGCATCATATGAGACAATAATCGTTATGCGAATCAAGAAGAAGGCTGAGCTCCTATTTACAAAATAACGCGTGATATTTATTTGTATTTAGAGAGGATTATGACAGAGATATAGAAAAATATAAGCAGGGTCTTTACCAAACAGAAAGCTTGACTTGGCGCGACGCTAACGGGGCGTGTCCTTGGCGTGTGTTGTCCTTCTAGATGCCACGTTATCTTTGTGTGCTTTGTGTGTAAGTGCAATGTTAATTGAGGAGAGATTCATAACACAAATATTACATGAAATAAATGCCCATCTTTTAGCCCAAGCTTGCCTATTCATGACCTGTCTACTACAAAAAAACGATAGGGCATTTAATAATGTACGAAAGACGAAAAAAATCGCTTTCTCCAAATTGGAAAGAGCTACATTCTCAGCAGACCTGACAAACAAAAGCCCGAGTTAGGTACTAAGACATAAATCCTATGTCAGTCGTACCTCCAGAAAAAAAAAACCTAAAAGTTCAATTTACGAAAAAGCACTTAGTCAACGTGTCTAGACCATTTGGTAATTTAAAGGCTTTCTTTATTATGAGAATACACTGACCGTCTCCCATTAGTTCGTAAAAAAATATAGGGTGTGTGGGAGACTTTAAATGACAAGGGTACACCCTGTACACTGTACCCATCTCAACACAACAGGGCTACCATCTGGCGATTCATTTGTATTGTTCAGATTTTAAAAAAATGATGGCTGAACTCGACAACAACTGTGAAGCTCCCTTTTTGGGGATCCATTTTCAGTCCTTGCAATTTAAAAGTCCTACGAAATTTGAAAAGTTTGTCCAAAAGTTCTGTTTGGTTTTTTGGATTAACGTCAGTAAGTAAACTGTAATATCCCAAATTTCGAATGTTTTAACTTGTTGGTTGGTAACCCTGCGAGGTGTGTGTGGTCAGGAATACAAATGGCGTCGGCAAAACCGCGCGTTCTCCAATGGCTTCATTTCGGGTCCAACCTACGAATATTTGCATGTTTTGACGACGGTGCTAATAATAAGTAGCTTGGAATTTAAATAACTTTATCTCTGTTGTTTATTGTGGGGATTTACATAGTCTCAAGAATACTTACTACGTAAAATCAGAGAACATTCTGATATAAAAATTTAAAATACGGTGAATTCCCAGTTTTCCCAGAATTTATCTATTATGTGAATAAGTGTGTAACCTTTTGTAAGTTATTTTCCATTTAACATTAAAATGATTTATGTCCCTTTTTATAGAACGTGTTCCCTTTTTTATCACCAGCAATGTGAGTTGCAACACAAGTTTCCATTTATTTTTAAAATAATTTTAATAATTTTTAAAGAGAAAACATGTTGCATAATTCCTATAGAATGTTCTTTTACTGATGACATAAATTAATAGGAGTAGCTAATTACATATTCGCTGAAGTGAAGTTGTGAAAACCACTAAGGTGAAACCCACGCGCGGTTCAAAGAGCTGTCAGCAAAATGACAGGGTTTCAATACAGTTAAATGCCTCCCGGGGTCGCAGTAATATTTAAGAGGCTTGCAATGCAAAGGGCAATAGAAAGAATATTATGTCGGTTTTAGTAAGGAAAATGTGACAAAGCGGGAGGACTCATTTGATAATATTTCACACTAAATCAACAAAAGTTCGGAGGAAACTCGAAATGACGTGAATGGCAAACCCAGTTTATACCAAACTCTTCCACCAGACAGTGGGAAATGAAAAAAAATACTAAATAACCACTAAACTGCGTTCAAATCTGTCATCCCGACACACGGCAATTAGGCCGAACTTAGTCCTTCTCATTAGCATGTTGTTACCTGTGCCAAATTTAATACTAAGCTCTTGAAATAGCTCAATTATCAATCACTATGGCAACGAAGCCATCTGGCTAAACCATATCACATTGCCCCAATTTGTGAAAAAGTTGGCAGCCATTGGCAAAACCATTTTAACTCCCAAAATAGTCCCAGATTCCTAAACAAAGTTGGAAAATATTCGATTTCATTCTACTGGGTTATTGTTAAATGACAATCACTTGTAGATGTCAACACATCAAATCTTCAAAAGAAAAATCTTTTCAATCCTCTTTCAAGAGCCTTGGTTCGGAAATACAAAGGTTGAGGGGAAATGGATAAGGTTGGCACTGCCAACTTATTCTTACTGTTCGATAACTTACTATAAGTAGGTTATATTTCTTAACCTTTTCTCTTATAAGGGTTGAGAAACGTTCTCAGTATCCACAAGGAAAAACAACATAAATATTGCGTGATCTTTATCCCTTTTTTCTGAACTTTTAAAACTCGGAATTTTGAGTTACATCACTTTCGTATCGTGTTTCTCAATTGTTTTTTCCTGTTCAATAATTTTGAATTCATTTTATTTGCCCAGGTTTATTTAAGGTTGGAAATTATTTGAATTTGAATTAGTGCCAGAATATAAGTGGCATTATTTTTTTCCTATTCCAAGTTATTTAATGTTTATGCAGCTTCCATTCTATTCTTTAAAGCTTCTTTGATTTTGACGGCTGTTTCGGATTGGACGTTTAATAGACTCGGAGAGGCAGATAAAAAATGGGGTCAATTGGTTTTAGAACACAGGAAACGAGATAGACTGATATTTATCAGCGTAAATCGTCATCCAACCACGATATGTTACTAGTCTCCTAATAACAGGTGACCGATGTCTGTCACCACATTAAACAAAAAAGTGTTATATCCGTCTTATTTCGACCACTCCTGTGAACCGTAAACATACCTTGACACAGAACAGACCTTGAGTTAGCCAATCACAACGCAGTACTCCGTCCCCCTCGCTTACGTAGTACCTTAGCGAGTTGACAGAATAGTTTTTGTTCCATAGATCGTGCATGCGGAGTCTAGTAATATTTATCGTCGTTGTCGTCATCTCATCTGATAAATACAAGATCAACAGAGTCTTCCGCCCAGCTTACAATACATCCAGGTATAACAAGTTTCTCGTTTTCAGTAGGAAACGATTCAGGAAATTCAATTGGATCGACCAATTTTCCTGGAAAAATAAAAACAATTTACAGCGGTAACTCGTGGGTAACTCCGATTTCCGTGTTATCTGCCTCAATTTATTATTGAACACAAAACATGCGTGTAAAGTCGTTTTAGTAATCAAATCAATTACTGGACTGTGCCCACTTTGAATTTAAGAACAAAAGAAACTATTTTTATTTTCGTTTCTAACGACAGAGTAATTAATTATGTATTTGTCTACTAACCGTTTTTGTACACGAGTTTTACTTTGTATTGTGAGGTACACATGTATTGGGTATTGAGGAATTTGTTAATTTCCTCTCCACTCAGGAGGCCTTTTACCAGCAGTAGGATAGGACTAAAAAAAATTCGGCAGTATTGCAATGAACTTGTTTATAATAATATCTGCCTTGTATATATCGAGTCACTATTTTTGAATTCAGTCTGATTGAGTTAAAAAAATGTTTTTTTTTTAAAATAATGTTGCTTACTGCTGAACTGAGTGTTGTAAGCTATAAATTATGTTTCTTCTCTTAACTCATTAATTTCAAATGCTAACTGATTTTCTTTTCTCTTTTCAGGTAACCAACCCTAGTGCTAAGTGCAAGTGCAGTGCAGTGTAGTGTAGTGCGTGATGTCAGAGTGAGGCCAGCACAGGCCACTCGAGGCCACTGGAGGCCATGTCCAGGCCGAGGCTCAAGTGCACCGCGTGGGCCTGGCTAGCGGTCCTCGCGGCCTTCGGGAGAACGACCGCCTACACCGATACTGAGGAGTTCTTGAGTGATCTTGATAAACCAGGTGAGTCTAGAAATAAAAGTTGTAATGTAATGTCTCCGTAATGTAACTGTAATGTCTCGGGAGCCAAAAAAACACTAAATTTTTAAAAAATCAGGTGAGCAGGTACTTATAAATTATGCAAGACACGTGTGCACTCGGCTACGGTTGGTAAGCGACTGGTTCGCTACGGTGTGGTGGCGGCGCTGGCGCATTAACTACTGTAACAGTAGCGTGAAATGTGAAACCACAAAATACTTGGCACGTCAAGAACTGATATTAAGGCGTTTGAGGTTTTTACCTGTTTTATATGTTTTCATAATTTTTATACGGGTGTTTTAATTACATTCACGAATAAGAGGAACCCATTTAATGTATCGGTTTCTTTTCTTTTCCTATTTGTAGTCCGCTAACTGCCATGCTCTACTGTAAGATCACTAAACGGTGACCGTTAAGTCAGTAAGCTCCTTTCAGATCCACCCAGGGTCAAAATAAAAATGGCGATTGGCCAGTCATACTTAATAACAAACTCAGTTCACATGAGAAATAAACTTATAAACAGCAATTACTCCCAAAGTAACACATTTAATGAAACTTAAACATTTACGACTGCTTAAATAAACAGAGTTACATTTCATTAGTTTCCCACATCCAATATTCCAATAATTTCAATTAAATGCTCGCTTTTTAATTAAACTTAACTCACTCAACCTAAATAAGTTGAAACAAACTGGTTTGTATGAACGATAGATGTTGCATCGAAGGGAAATTTATCTTCGACTCACAAAAATGTTGGCGTGAATTTTAGATGCGACAACTGCTAGTTAACCTCTTTTCTACGAATTATTGTTGAGCGACGAATACTTTGGCTATTTACGATTATTAATAACCGTCTTATCTGGTCAACACGTTGAAAAGGTCAAATAAATTATGTCTGTTACTAGATAAGATCTAAACTATAAAATTAATTTCGAAACTGATCTTTGCATTATCTGTTTAACGTTTTCCCAAATATTATGACCAGCTTCCTGTCTTACTAAATATTTGAGAACACAAATATTTTACCTGGGGCCTGTACCACCTCCATTACCCAGTTACTGTGTGATACAGTGCTCTTTGAAATACTGGCTGTTAGTCTTTCGGTTACTGACTACCAGTAATGATGCCAAAAAGCTATGAATGACAGAGCAAACTGTACGAATATGGAGTACTAGTTGTTGCCAGCGGCTTCTCCCGCTACAACTCCAAAATTATCCCACGGGAACATAAAATCGTCATAAAAATCCTATGTGTTAACCCAGGTTATAAACTATCTTTGTACCAAATTTCAGCCAAATCCGTTCAGTAGTTTTTGCGTGAAAGAGTAACAAACATCCATCCACACATACAATATTAGTAGGATTGGTACAGTTTGCAAAAATATAATTGAAAAAGAGTTATCAATATTTTACCCCGAATTACGCAATCACCAGTTCATTGGTCCATAAATTCATGTAAATATACCGCTACACCGCGTCACATCTATCTTTCGTCAATTTACTCCGCGTACTGAGCTCAAAATTACAATATTTTACCGTGCAATCAATCAATGGCCGCGTGGGCGCATCGTGTGGATAATGTAATGATTTTTAGCGATAATCATCAACTTTCTGCTCCAATGCACCAATTATAATGTTAAGTGCTTAATTATAGTTATTTTCTAACTCATTTGAGAGTTACCGGTACCTGTATGACGTGTTAGTGAAATTGATTGGTATGTAGGCAATTAATTTTGAAGCGGTTTAGGGCCCATACATACATATTAGCTCGGAGTATATCGCCCGCTGCTTTCCACTACACACAGGCAGGCCGTGCGAGCGCGAAAAAGCATACAAACAGCGACATTCAGCCGCGCGGTTGCGGAAAAGTTTGTCATCAGAGGAAGCCGGTCGGCTCTTCTTATTATTTCACACAAAACGCGTTAGATTTGTTCTCAAGCATTCGCAATAATAAAGGAAGTGATATGTAAATAAACCATAATAAATACTGCCCGTGCCGATCCGGTCAATGTGAACGCAACCTTATAAGCGGTGTGTGGTTGGTAGCTATTTTCGATTTCTCGTCTTAAATGTTATAATGAAATGTTAGGTGTTGTGTATAATTAGTTGTACGAAAAGCCACTGCTGTTTATTGATTACAGTCTTCGATCAAGAGTATGATTGCGGCCCACGCCATTTTTTCGTGTCATTGACCTACTTTAGTACTCAAATTTTGTCCAACGTATATTCGGGGCCAATATAAAAGTGATAACAAAGATATAAAAGTTAATAATTATAAAATTAGGACATCGTTACACATAATGAAATCTAGTCTGTAATATGAAAATTACATTAAAATTGAAAAGAATGAAAAAAGAGCATGCAAAAAGAATCCAAAAATATTTATATTTCAACTTCTAAGAAATACAAATGTTGAATTATCATAATTATTGAAACAAAATCTACAATTCTATTTATTACAAAAAAAAAGTTACCAACATAAACAATTATCTTTAATTATGATTTCTATGGCAACATTAACTGCCCAGCATCACTCCAATGCCAACATAATAACTGTAATAATGACAACCTATCAATCATCCACACAGAAGTTGATCCAAACATCGTTTACTTGACTTATTCGTCAACTCGCCTGCAATTAACTCGCCCGCTCGGGCGAGTTGGCACCTTCCGATTTTACCTATTTTTGTTGTCGTCAACTCGCAACTAAGCGAAAATCTGACGTATTTATAGTCGTCTACAAAAGTGTTTCTATAAATTTAACATTTAAGTTTATTAAACCTTCTTCACACTTTTATGACACTAAACGTGTAATAGGTTAATTGAGGGCCAGTGGGTCGTCTTAGGGGCGGAGTTGTTTTGAGATCATTAATAAAATAAAAGCACAAAGACTTATGATTGTAATAATGATTTTTCTCATAAGTTAGAATTCAATGTGAAATCTAATCAGAAAGTACCAGGAGAACAGGATCATGAAGAAGGTTTTGGTGCGGAAATTAAATGAGGAATTAGAACAAAAAGTACTAGGAGAACAGAATCATGCTGAAGGTTTTCATGCCGCACAACGGTCTTTTGGCGAATACTCAATACCCAAAAATGTACTAGGACTGCATAAAATCAAGGTGGTATTTTCATTTTAACATTTCTGTCTCAACATACAAGTTTTGGGCAAAATCTATTTGTCACAAAAGTACTAGGCTTGCATGAAAAGGTGGTATTTAAATCATTAAATAAAGGTACCTACTTCATAGTATACAGGTATTTTACACTGTTTTTACAAAAATACAATTAATATAAAATACCAGATAGTTGACAAGGTGTCTTTGCCCCACGCTTGGGATTTCTCCTATATCGTAGGTACGTTTTCAAATATTCAAACTCAAATCTTACAGCGCCTCATACTATAAAGTAGGTTTCTATATTAATTTATTATAACACTTTTATAGATGACTGTACCATTTTTCGGTCAGTTGCGAGTTGACGACAACAAAAATAGGTAAAATCGGAAGGTGCCAACTCGCCCGAGCGAGCGAGTTAATTGCAGGCGAGTTGACGAATAAGTCGTTTACTTTAGGTAATTATGATTACACCGTTCACAGTTAGTCACACATCGTTACCGGACGCTCACATTATGCAAATATGTCTGTATTTCCGCTCGGCCCTTCTAAATGGTCCATAAGTTAAAATGAAAACACTTATTCATTTTGTATAACCCGTGCGCGATAAGTTGGGACCTGCATAGACTACTAAAATTATTTTTTATGATAATAAAAATGATGTTTTCAAGAAATATAATTAAATTAACAATAATTAGATTGCTCATTAATTATTCTAAACTTCCTCTTTTATAAATCTACGAGCACTTCGCCCGCGACTTCGTCCGCGTAATTTTCGAACCTTGCTTTTGTGAATTTTTACTCCCAGCCGGGCTCTCTATAAGGGATACTTTTCGAAAATCTAAATCAATATTCAACAAAATTTCTATCTACTCGCAGTATCCCGTTTTGGGTCGTACCTACGTTCTTAAAATAACCCCAATGAATATATTGGGATTCCTTGCTAACAAACCCAAAACTACTCTTAAAGGGGTTGAATTTCGCAAGATCACTTAGTGAGAACCTATGTCTAAAGTAGAACCTCCTGTAAAATTTGATACCTCTAACTTTCAATACATCAATCCCGTTTTAACTATCACTTACGTCTTGAGACTCCTAGCACTTGTAGTAACAAAGTTTCATATAAACTATCAACCCAAAAACAACCCCGTCTTCCGTCTTTAGTATCACTTACGTCCAAAAAAGAATCCATATGTAAAAAATTAAGTCTCACAACTGTCAACCCCAAAAACAACCCCTTAGGGGTGGAGTTTCACAAATGTTTTACCTTGGTGAGCTTTTACGTCTTAAAAAGAACCGGCATGCAAGCTTTGAGACGCCTAGCACTTGTAGTAACAAAGTTTCATACAAACTCTCGACCCCAAAAACAAACCCCTCAGGGGTGGGATTTCGCAAAATCCCGTCTTAGTGAGCATCTACGTTCTAAAAAGACACCCCATGCAAAATTTGGAATTCCTAGCACCTGTAGTAGCGAAGTTTCATACAAACTATCAACCCCAAAAATAACCCCTTAGGGGCCGAATTTCGCAAAATCCGTTCTTAGTGCTCACCTACGTGGTATAAGGAAGGCTTATGCCAAATTTCAAGTTTCTAGGCCCAGCGGTTTGGGCTGTGCGTTGTCAGATCAGTCAGTCAGTTTTGAATTTTATATATATAGATGTATTAAAAAAACCGCATCAAAATCCGTTGCGTAGTTTTAAAGATCAATGTATACACAGGGACAGAGAGATATAGCGTTTTTATTTTTACATTTCTTTACTGCGCTCACAACTTTACGCAGATCCCAACCTATCGCGCATAGGTTGTATAATTTGATTTGGTAATAAAACCTGTTAAAGTGTTAAATCACCACAGTAGGTAAGTAATCGAAGTGGAGATAATGGTCGTTACTTCTTGGTAAAAGAAATTATTTTTCATTTCAATAATATTTTAATGACAAACAGGTATCTTGATGTTTTAAAGCAGATATTACGGTAAAATCTTTAGGACAGCATTCATCATCATCATTTATGTTTTTTTTTATATCACCCACTGCTGGATAAATGTTTTTTTAAGTTGGTGCAGCGGGAGAAACTTTTAGATTTGTACTGACTAAAAACCAACCTGTTTTTGCAGTTTCCATTGTCTTTTAGAGCCGCGTTGCCCTTTTTGGACAGTCTCGTACGTCTCGCGCAGGATAAGTTTGCTCTCACATTTATCGCAGATGATATGTAGACGAACAGCTCGTTTCACCGTCGCCCAACGTCGCGACGCGTCGTCCGAGCCCAGCTGATGCGAATGGTATTAGTAACAACCTTATTACGTAGATATAAAGGCTTTTTTGACCGGCGCGCGGCGTTAGCCGATTCCGCGCCGAAAAATGTGTGAGCACCGTCACGTAGCCTTCAGGACACTATGTTGTATCCATAAATAGCCCTAAACAGCCAATTTATATGTATGTTAAAATCATGTTAAATAAGGAATATTATGTAAAGCTGAAAGGTAATTTTGAAACGAGCCTTCGACCTAGCAACACATTTATATTTCAAATACCAAACATATAGAAATATAATTATCTAAAACAATACAAAATCATCATATAGGCTTTCTGCGGTTTACATAATATTTTGAAACAAAACAATGTAGAACAACGTTCATATGTAAATGGTTATTTCTCAGTTATTCATTAATTATTCATTTGGACCTCAGAATTGAACACAGACTCCGTTTAAGGCTTCTAGTTGTAAACTCTTAGACTTAACAAGTACTTGGAGTAAGTACCTAAAATTAGGATTAGAAATTATTAATTAATTTTGTAAACTTAATAAAACATCTGTTAAAAACATCATATACTCCTCAATATTCGCATTTTATATTCTTATTATTCTGTGGTCCCGGAACATAAAGGGTAAAAAAGGAAAACTTCAGATTTTTAATCAATAAGAGTCTGACAGTCCCTTCATCATCAGATGAGTCCTTCTCGCGGATATTTCCACTCCACCCAGGGAGGGAGGACTCATTTGATGATTTTACTACCCAAAAAAAGGAGACGAGGTAACCAGATGAACTTTACCGTCACTAAGTATTTCACACCGAGCGCCTCTCTAACCTCCGAAGCAATGATATATGAAATGAACTGTATAAATCGATTCAATCGTATTCTTGATTCGATTCCCGTAAGTTCAGTTATGCACTCGATTTCACACAAATTAAAATAGATTTTTCACGCTGAACGATGTCATATGTTACTAAGGGCGGACTTACACGGTACGATTTTAAATGGACGATTTGCAAAGGCACATGTGCCACGAAGGAAGGCGTAATTGTGTTTTTTGTCAGGCCTTTTATAAGTACCTCCACGATTTGCTGCTTTCTTGCTATATTTGGGTGTGGATATTGCTTCGTTTTCTATGTATAAGAAACCTTTTATTTTCAAAATGAAATCATCACTAATTAAGCCATTAACATAACATTTAGTAACCATAACATTTTTATACAATATTTGTGAAGCCCTGACTCCAGCAGAGCAGTGGTGGCCTAGTGGTATCGGTCCCGACTTACGAGTTGTAGGTCGTGGGTTCGAACCCCGCCAGGCGCATTACTTTGTGTAATTTATTTCATCACCACTGCTCTCAAAACGGTGAAGCAAAACATCGTGAGGATCCCGGGATATCCTAGAACCAAAAATTCGAAGACATGTGACATCTACCAACCCGCACCGGGCCCGCGTGGTGGATTATGGCCCATTCCCTCTCTCAGAGAGGAGGTCTGTGTCCCAGCAGTGGGAACATTATAGGCTGATGATGATGATGATGATGACTCCAGAACGAGATAATAGATCTGTATTTCAGGAGCCATTGGGAGCATGATTGACGGAAAGCAAAAAACGTACCCATTTACCAAAAAAGTAGCTTTAAGTACATCCGGATACACTGGAAATCCTACAAACTGTTGATGATGCTGTTGTTATTTAGAAAGATCAATGTCATTGGTACATATAAATCCGTAGCTAGTAACTCTCACCCACTTTTATAATTTAGGACCTCAAGTATAAAAGTGTGTGTACCAAAAGAAGTATTCAGGGATCATAGCACGTTTAAATTACTCGATTTTTCTCAAATGTGTCTTAAATGTTCGACGTGAGGATTTTGATCGTTTCACTTCCAAAGAATTATATAAGTATCTTAAGAAAAATGTTGTATGGCTGTTTGCCATTTTATTCATCGAAAATCATTATTATCGAGTTCAGAATTAGTATTATTATCGATTTCAAATTTAAAATTACACTAACTTATGAAACATAATAACTTATTTTATAATAATAACATAGTAGTATCAAAAACATCAGACATACCCAAAAGCTGAACTATGAACAAAACAACGTATACAGTGCAAAGATCCAAATCGCACGTTAAACACAGTTGATAGCCCATATTTATGAGTAACGCAGTGACCTATATTTACCACGATATCATAAGTGTTATATCTGATGTACTTTATTTTCAGTAATAGGTACTTAGAACTGTAAATACTTGGGAGTAAAATACACACGTCTTTATAGACCTAATAAAATTCGTAATGCGGAATTTGATTGTATGTACTACGTTGTTTAAATGGACTGTAAGGATGTGACTAGTAAGTAACGGGACAAACGAATCACCGTGACCCCGGAACGTAATGCTATTGAAGGACATCGTTAATTTTAGTCAGTTCAAGTCTGACAGTCCTTCTCGTCATGCCCCGGGTGGGTGGACTCCATTTGATGATTAGAGAGTGGCATATAGGAAAATGAAGGATGTGTCTAGTAATTGCCTATAAAAGAGGACGTGATGCAAAGAAGAGCAATAAAGAGAAGTATGGCAGAAAGAGACACTAATTAATAAGAATAAAGGTAAGAACATTATGGTTGGAAACACCAGGATTTTTTTTCTGTCATAAAAATTCCAAAGAAGAATGGCAGTAGCGTATACAATATACATGTTCAGAATCCGTGTATAAAGAGATTTTTTATTTTAAATTAAAATTTTGAAATTTATTTTTCAAATTTTCTTTAAAAGTAAAACTTTTTGTTGCCACCCATTCGATCCACTACCTTGAGTTAGTTTAGCTTAAGTTAGTTCAACTTAGCTCAAATAGCTGACGCAGTTTTCATAATTGCGTAAAGACTATCTGCAGCACGTAAGTACGAAAAACTTCGACAACTTTAGGAGCAAAGCTGAACTAAGTTAGCTCAGCTTTCGGTCTGCAAGAGGTACACATAAAAATCAACGTTCTTGATAGATACTCAATAAACCATCAATAGGAAAGTTGATTATAATTCTAGGATGCTCATTTTTTTGGAAAAATATTTTGTAGTATTGAATCTACGTACTATATCAAAACCCAATATTTATGAATTTATAAAGAATCCTACCCTTAAAACGAAAACCGAATAATTAATATTCATCGAGACTCGGAACCCTTTGCTAACCAAACAACAAATCATTACAAAATTACCATAAGAAAAAAAGATACAAGAAAAAATACCATTATCATTAAAAACAGAATCGCTGACAACCCCATAATGTTTATAATGAGTTATATAGACAAAAACATGGCAACACTCCGTTAGTTATTGTTGTCAGTGGAAAAAAGGTTAAAAGTTAAGGCGTGTCCAGACGTAGATAGCGAGAATAATTTAATTATCTATAAATATTTATGTTGACCGCTTTTCCGTGTTATGTGGTTAATGAGAATTACTGTCCATAATTAATTGGCTATGAATTCTAAATAGACCTATTTTGTATTGATGGCATATAAAAAGGCATATAAAAGGTAGACCTAAATTTACTAAGGATGTACTTTAATAACGCTGTAGTGAAAGTACTTTTCTTGCATTTTCACCATTTTTCTCAAATGTCTTGATACAACTAAAAAACTTTTGAGCAATTCTAACAATCTACTTTTTTGGGATTCAAAGGCTATTATAGAAACTTTTGGACAGTGGGCTACATCAAGAGTAGGTATCTTATCCACAATGTGAAGCTGAAATGCACATATGATCGAGGAAGAATTTTATCTTATGAGCGTTTTTAATATAACGTAATAATATTACTCTAAAAGAGATCTACAGTACACATAAATCAATCACGTAAGCATACAATGAGGAACGCTCCTCTAATTCGTCATAACAATTCAAGGCAAAAATAAAACCCTTTTCCCTCACATATCCCATACCCAATATACAGATACCTAAACCATTAACCTTGCTCAATATACCCCTAATCTACTATACATGTCTGTACGCGCCCTTACCTAAAATGTACATCGGTACAGGGCTCTCATACATTCCACTGTCATTGTACTGGCTTTTATTAGCTTTTGTCACGCGCACAACTCGGTCGAGTGGCTGGCGCGAGTGCTAGAGCTCAGGTGGGTTCTGACGGTGTTAGTAAAGCGGTATATTAATATTTAATGGATTTTAGAAAGGAGTGAATAATGAGTAGTTTGGTTGTGATGGTGTGGATGTTTAATTATTTATATTGTGTCGTTTGATCTTTTAGAAGGGTCTAAGGTTGATTGGAGACGCTAGAGTTATTGAAACTGGGATGAGGTTGTTATAAAAATTATTATGTGTAAGTTTTATGTTATCTTGGTGATTGGAGTAGATTTTTCATGTAAAATGATTTATGAATATAATTTTATTGTCCTGTGAATGTTTAATGCTTCATAAACGTAATAACCAAAACATATTTCAAACATGTCAGAATTTAGTTATGCATTAAATAACGTATTATGCAATAATAAATAAAGGCATTTTCCCTCTATTATAAATCAAATTCATCCTTCACGCTCTCTACACACTTTTATTATTACAACCAAAGTCAATTTCGTAGTTTCTGCGTTACATCTCGACAAACCTCTTGAGAATCTCACGAGATTAAATATTTGATTTAGTCTCGGTATTTTTCTGATGGCCTGGTAATAGCTTTTCATTATTTTCTGTCTCGGCATTATTATCGGCGTTACACTTTTCTCGCTTGAAGCGAAAAAATCGTGTGAAATAATTCGTATGTATGAAAAGATGGATCTCTTAGCCTCATTCCAGTTCGCTGATCCCTAAAATAAACGAATCGTTTTTATTTCAGCAGATTATAATACATCAACGACTTAACGTATGGTCGAACCTATACGAGGTACGATTCTTACTAGATTAGAGACGTAACTCATCGCGATTCGACGTTTATATGTAATAAACATGATATTTTCGGGTACACATTTCAAAATTTAATCTACAATGCGTATATTGTTCGTTTTGGGGGTCGGCGGGTGAAATATTGAAACGTTTTCGTTTCATGTGGGTAAGAGGCTTTGTGTTGTGTTTAATTGATTCCCTTGGTGGTCTTGATAGAGTTTAGTATTTAATTATCACGGTGCGCGTGTTATTAATGGTCGCGCGATCCAGTTTTGTCGATCTGATTGGTAGATGTTTTAATAATTAATTGACCGACTTTACACGCAATGGAGAACACTATCTTTTTTATTGAATATTTTTTATTCATGAGACCAGTTAGTTAAAGCGTTGTTGGAGGTTTTCGAAAACATTTTTTCTAGAGAAAAAAAATAATTTAATGTCTAAAGTTTTAGATAGTTTTAAGTTTATGAACCTCGATGGCTAGACATAACTCCATTATGAAATTCAGACAGTTGGATTTATTGCACAATCATTCAATAATTTATTTTATACAGAATGAGAATGACAAAAAATACAAGACATACCACGTCGCGTGACGTTTACCTTTCTCTGAAATTCATAAGTTCTTTTTGTAATATCATTTAATGTCAAAATATGAGACAGTAAACGATATTCTGCAGACACACGACATTATGTACCCTGAACGGAATGTTAGTACTGAAGTTATGTACATAATGTTAACCTAGGTCCTTTAGTGGCGACGATTTATATCAAAGGGACAAGAATTTTGGCTCAAGATTCCCAGTATTCACTCAATAAGGTATCATTTTTAATCATTATTTTCCCTGTTTATAGAGGAGCTCGTGGCTAAATAATTACAGCCGCACAGGCCGATCGTCCGAGTTAAGCCGCGCTTGCCGAGGTTGGTCTGTGGATGGGTGACCATCTGACATAGCGAGTTTCCTCCGTGCCTCGGACAGCACGTAAAGCCGTTGGTCCCGGCTGTCATTTGTAGATCTTTGACAGTCATTACTGTTAGTCAGAAGCTCTAAATCTGACAACCAGTCTTACCATGGGGTATCGTATTATTACCCAGTTACTGGGTTGTGGAGGTCCAACAGGCAGTCGCTCCATGTAAAATACTGATATCCAGCTGAATCTGGTTTGACTGGAAGCCGACCCCAATATAGTTGGGAAAAGGCTAGGTAGATGATGATGATTTTCCTTGTTTATAACAGTGCCTTGTTGTAATTCTAAGCTAACGATAGAATAAATGAATATTTTGCTGAAAATACACTTACATTTTGAAGTAGACTTAGCGATTATACAATATGATTTTCAGTTTTCGTAGTATTCAATTTTCATCTAGATTCTTTGAGTGTTATCCGATAGAGAGATATCCGAGAAATAGTCAAGTGGCCTCTCACTTTGTTATTTCAATAAGGGATTAATATTTCAAAGCAATTACAATATTTCAGAGAATCTTAAGCTTCGAGTGACTATTGTTATCTTTTGAATAATATTCTTTGTTAAATGTATATTTGGGCTTCAGTCAAAAAGTGTAATAAGTGTATGAAATATAACGTACCTATTAATTTATATTCGAGCCAAATTAGCGTCATTTTTAAGTCGTAAGTTGCAGAATTTCGGTCACTTTCATAAAAAAATTGCGTCGCGTGTTTTGTTTTGTATGAAAGCAACCGAAATTTTGCGACTAACGGTTTAGCCTCACCTTAACAGCTACTTTTGAAATGTACATGACATTATTGGACAGTTGCTAGCAACTAATAAAACAAAATAAAAATATATACGGAACCAAATAAATCATATAAAATTTCATCAAATATAATAAAATGAAAATTGATTTTATAGCGAGATCAAATGCTGTCAAGTACACCGGAACGAAATGTAGGATTATTTGTCGGTTGTCAAATGGTTATATCATTATCCTATTGTTAATGTTAGTAAAGATGGTGTTTTAATAATAACTCTGAATTAAAAGCTCTTAAACTTAACGATAATATCAACGTGGATAGCTATTTGAATACTTAAGGAAATAGTTTTTTTTATACTGTCTGGGATTCTTTCACCACTTTAATAAATAGGCAAAATCCCTACAAAGACGCCTATACAGAATCAGCTCCTAAACTGCCCACTCGTGGGACACAGGCCCACGCAGAGAAAAAGTAAGCGGAAACCCCCGCGGCTCTACCGCATGTTAAGAATCTTGAAATTGTCACTCAACTGCCTGCCCGGTGGGCCAAACGGCTAACTTAACAGGATATCATGGCTCGGGAACGCAAAGGGCAACTTTAAGAAGAGGGTGGACTTTTAGTCGGTAAGAGTGTGACTGCCCCTTTCGTTGGTGAAGTTGTCCCAGTTTTTTCCGGGCGATAGGACTCATTTGATTATCACCCACAAAGATTCACGTCTAATGAAAACATCACTGTGTATAGTAAAAAAATATATAATTAAAGTTCTATTTACTAAATTACATGAAACACTATATTACATAGGCAGTACATTTAGCTAAAAAGCCAGCAATTCCACAAGCCGAACCACAAAGCCAACACTGATTTGCAATCAGCAATTTTGAAAACAGAAACCTATTACAGATTATTTGAAATGCGGTGCCCTGTTTGCCTAAATCGACTACACACTCGTGTTAACATAAAATTAGGCAATTAATTAATCTAAAATGTATTCTATTCAATTTTGTTGAATACTGGTTTTATAAGTGTCGTTTGGTGTTTGGGATTTAGTTGGATTTAGAGTTATTTCAATGAAATCAGCGTTATCTGAGTCCTTTACTACACCTCAACATCATGTCCTATAGTTTCATTAGTGTCCATTTTCTAAGTGTATCTCCCGTCACACTTATGCTATGGTATCTTCAATCGGGCACGCCGCAATAGCGGCGATAAGACCCCTCTTTGAGGAGTGGCTGGAGAGACGTCACGGCGTCCTAACCTTCCGCTTGACGCAGGTCCTCACCGGACACGGATGTTTCGGGAGGTACCTGTGTCTTATGAGAAAGGAAGAAACGCCTGGGTGTCACCACTGCGTAGATCGCCCGGAGGACACAGTCGGGCATGCGGGCGGCGAGTAAAGGGCAACTCGCCGCCCGACCATGGACCATGCCTGGGTCGACGGCGCGTCGTGTTCCACGCGCGCCTCAAAGAGCGTCAGCATAATGACGAGGCCCCCTCTCAGAGGGCTAAAGCCTGCCGGGGTCGCGGGTCTTATACCATCACCGTGACCCCGGAACATAAAGGGCTATTGAAGGACACCGTGGATTTTAGTCAGTACAAGTCTGACAGTACCTCTCGCCCTGCCCGGGGTGGGAGGTCTCATTTGATGATTTTACCACGTAAAAAAAAAATGGTATCTTCAATAGCTGAGCTCTTAAGTCATCTTTACTGCCATTGTTCTGTATAATATTTTTATTAAGTTTGACCATGTTTTATCATGTTTGACTGGCCTGTTGGTCTAGTGGTTAGTGACCCTGACTGCTATGCCGGGGGTCGTGGGTTCGATTCCCACCCAGGACAAATGTTTGTGTGATGAGCATGATCATTTGTTCTGTGTCTGGGTGTAATATATCTATAATATGTATGTATTTAGAAATATATAAGTATGTTTATCAGTTGTCTGGTACCCATAACACAAGCTCTGCTTAGCTTGGGACTAGATGACATTGTGTGATAGTTGTGGAATATTTATTTATTTATTTATTTTATTTATTTTATGTGGTCTACGTTTCCTGCTCAGTGTTTCCCTCTTATCGTTAGCAATTCTTTTATCTGTCAAAATTAGACGGCCGTTCTGGAAAAAGCCTGCTTTGCTTTTTTAGTCTAGATTTCATACATAGGTATTCTTCCCAGTTAAAAAACTAGGAATTGGTGAAAGACAGTCGCTTAGGGAACTTTCTTTTGACAAGTTACGCCCAAAATGAGTTGATAATAATAATATTACCATTAAAGCCGTTATTTAAAAAAAAATAGTTTTTATTTAGTGCAAGTTGAATTTATATAAGGGGCATGGTTTTTCGAATAAATAGAGATAAGTGTATTTGAATCCTAATTTATTGATTTTTAGTTTTAATTAATTGAAATATTGTAATAGAATTACCGTGAATTAATTATAGCTTAAATTATAGTTATGCCTTGTTGTTATACAATACCAATTTATTAACACTGATTGAAACCTAACACGAGGGTCGGTCTAACATAAGACTGGTAACAATACTATACTAATAATAGCCTTCTCTAATTAACTTAAGTAATACGCCGCCATGACACATTTCTTTGACAGCCTTTGAGATGGGTATAGTTTTTGTTAAACAACAAATATAGATCGTTCTAAAACAGTAGAGATGTAACAAATAAGGACTCAACTTGTATAAATAGATTGTGAATTCACTTTTTTTGATTTTTCGTACTTAACAATAATGTTATAAATGTAAAATATATGTCATGATGCAAATGATTAAAAGTGAAAAAGAGTTATGTCAAAACGGTAATTATTCATTAAATTCCAAAAATTAAGGGATCATCATCATAATAATATAGTATTGCAAACTCTCTTTTTATATTTTGTCTAGTCTACCATCGACATCGACAAAATTCACTTCTACGCTGTCATACTACATGACAAAGAATAGCTATGAGCTAGCAGTAGCTAGCTCATAGCTATTCTTTTATCACCTTTTTACTTCACTTCCGATCAAAACTCCATCAAACCATCAAAGTGCTAATTGACTGGACCTAATAACTGAGAAAATGCATAATTTACTTCATTATAAGGAGAAACTGCGAGCCTGCAATAGATGGAAGTCAGTAATTTATTCCAGAAAAGCGTTAAAATAGGAAAATTTTATTCGAAGAGCGGAAGCTTCTCTGAAAACTAGGGTTTTATATTTATGAGATGTTTTTGCTTGGAAACTTGAGCAGAATTGGTTTGGTTGCCATTTTTATTATACATCCATACATTACGCTTCCTATTGATAAATCTTAGGTAGAGATGTAGCCGATAGTATACAAATTTTGCCAGTTATTTTTGTTTAAGAATAGTCCCATTTCGTAACAGAAAGAACTTATTGCTTGGCAAGCAATAAATCACTTATTATTTATTTTGTGTTTTTTGTTTATGTTTTTCTTTTTTGTTCTGTTTATTTCTTTCATGGTTTTACCCCAAATAAGTATGCGATTTCCTTTTTTCCATCAACCAAACACGTATCTTCACTCCACAAAAAAATCATAAATATTAGTACATTCTTCAGCAGAATAATTTATTCCATCGATATTCTATAATTACTTGTAAACCTGAAAATTGTGAAAGGATTACTAGAACAAGCCCCACTACCTTAAAATAAAAAAAAAAAAACACAAAGGTGAAATTCTTGTAAGTGGCCTCAACTAGAAACTACACAGATATTTCTTTCTTGTTACGAATCTCACCCATTCTTCCAAGTAATACGTACCTAGCCTTTTCTCATTTCTTTCAAGCCTCTTAAGAAAAGTCTACAACGCCCGAAAACCTTCCATTAACCTACAGAAATATCGGAAGAATTTTCCTTGCTAACCCTCCCACCGCGACCTGGTGGTCTGAAGTGGGCTGAAATATTTGGCGTGCCAAGTGCCCTACACTGTGTTCGTCACGCTGTCTTCGTCAAAAATGTTGTCGAAAAACTGTAAGTGGGGGCTGCCGTAATTAAACCTCGGCATTTGACGGAGAAATGCGTCGATGAGATTGTTCAAAGGGCTCGGCGATGGAGGGTTGAAGCTCGGTGGAGGCTCGTGCAATTATTTTTTACGGGGCTTCGGGTGTTAAATTTTTGTTCTGATGTAGGTGAGTGCGGAAGTGTGGGATGCCTCTGAAAAAGGAATTATTTTTCTTTGTGGTGTGACTTTTGTTGGAGGATGTGAGATCATTAAAAAAAGGGCTGGAGAATTTTGAAGCTCGTAATCCGTTTTTATGGCTGAATCTTTCGATTTCTGCCATGTGTTGAAAGGGCACGTTTTAAGCATTCTTCAATAATCTGGAATCATAAAATTTATCCGATCTATTTCTAGCCGATGAATTTTACGGGTTAACGAATGACAAACTATTTGAAGAATGTCGGCCGTTTATCTTTCTTAAGCTTAAGAGGAACTAAACGAAAAACGCTGGGTTAGAATTGCAACTTATATCATCACAACTCTCAAATGCAGCTGGGCTGGCTCCCAGCAATGGGAAACTAAAAGACTGATCTATCTATCTATACATATAATAAAACTGTAGAAAAATTGTTTTTGTACATCAAAATAAAATCCAAAAAAAATAGCTAGGGTGTTAAAGGACAACCAATAGGACCCATTTCTAGCATTTTTAGAATTTTTGTCTGTTTGTCTGTTTGTCTGTTTGTATGTTCATAAATGTCCGGGCATCACGTAAAAAGTACGAAATCAATGTAAATAACTTATATACACAACGATTTAGCGTAACTTGAGGTAACATTTAGTTTTTGTTTCATTGCAATCGGTTCAGCCTATCAAAAGTTATTCGAATTTAAAGTGTTTCAGTAGTAAAATTACGATCAGTTCACACCAAGACGCGTAGTTCAGTAGCGCGATCTAGCTTCGAATAGAAAAACTACATATTCAAATAATTCATCTAATGATGATGATAGGACGGGACAGGTCGGGACAGGACGGGACAGGTCGGGACAGGTCGGGACAGGTCGGGACAGGTCGGGACAGGTCGGGACAGGACGGGACAGGACGGGACATGACGGGACATGACGGGACAGGACGGGACATGACGGGACAGGACGGGACAGGACGGGACAGGACGGGACAGGACGGGACAGGATGGGATAGGATGGGACGTGATGGGATACGGTGGTAGTGAACAGTATAGAATCATTTATTCACGCGAAAAAAAAAAGATAGAAGCTTGAACTTGAAATCCTATTATCGATATTTTTTAATCAATTACATGGTTCTGCTTAGGAACAACAGAGGGCGTTTATACCAATTACGTCAAATATTCTACTAAAATTCTAAATACAGGGTTTATTTATGTACGTACGCTCCAGAATGATGGTTCACAGCAAATGTTGTTAATAAAGAAGAACTAGCTTATATGAAGTACCTAATAATATAATATTTTTGTGTCTGTTGGAGGATTCAACAGCGCTTCGCACAAAAAAATACATTAGTAAGTTCCGACATCCACGCGAACGAAGTCGCGGGCACAGCTAGTTATGTAATATTTCACCTTACAAATCCCATACCTAACAAAACCTAAAAATGAACACTACACCATACAAAACTAACTCAAAAACTAAAAACTATGAGTTCGGTCTCATAAATATGCAATTAAAATAGCACCATAATAAATTACCGGATGATACCTACGTTCATACGCATTGCAAATGTTCGCGGCACTACACTTGAAATAAATCATAGCGGTAAAAATTATGGGGTTTCCTATGTGGTTTATGTTATTGTTTTTAAGGGTAGTTATTAAATGGTCGCTGTTTGTTTTGTGTTTTTGTAAAGTTATGGGCTCTTGGTGTGTGGTTTGTGGTCTAGCTTTTTATAAATTGTTGTTTCCTTTTGTAAGGGAAGGAGGATCAGTGGTCAAGTTACGATTTCTTCGGCTATTAGAATAACAAATAATACTTTGAAAGCATTTAAAGGTAATTGATTTTTTAGATGGTAAAATCATCAATTGAGATTTCCTTTCACTCCATCCTTGGTGGGAGGACTCTGCCCTGAGTGGAGCTGAAGAGACTCTCAGACTGGTTGAGTAAAAACCACGGTGTTCCTTCGATGGTCTTTTAAGTTCCAGGTTCCTTGAGTTACCCTTTTGGAAAGTCCCGCGGAACCGGCAGCCATATTGCTCTCTACGAACAATCCAAAAGTAGTCATTTTAAACTGTTTAAAATTGAAGTCTTTGGACTAAGTGCATAATGTGCAACAACCACGCGAATGTCAGATTGAAATTCAGGTTATTTCATTAAAAACACACATAAACAATACAAAGATCAAGGGAACCCAATCGCCCAAAAAGACAAGATAATCGAAACATTTATTGCTAATGAACCGCTTATTTATCGTAAAGTAGTAATTTAAATGTTGAAAAACGGAAACAAATAATTGAACACAATCATTTATTTAATCAATAAACCAGCAAAACAAATATCACCCAAATAAATTGTATCATTATTAAATAAAAAATCGACTCCCACGCACACACAAACACAGGCGTCCTTTAATCTAAAAGGCCATAAATTACTCGCTACGTCCGAGCTTACACGATTTTTTACTAAAACCTTCGTTTTTTTTCCGTTGTTCGTTCCCAAATATTTCAATAACTCGATAACTGCCTGCTACCAGTTATGTCGGTGTTATAGTTGGATCAAATCTAATCTTTTATCTCACCGTATCTTAGGGTCGTGATCCAGTGGAAGCTAGCTGTAGATGTGTGGATTTTCTTTGATGTTGGTTCAGTAAGTACGGAAATATGCGAGTTCCTTTTTGTAAGGGTCTTGGTTTACCTGCTTATTTTTGGAATTTGAGAATCTTCAAGGTTTTGTGAGAGAATCTTCATATTTTAGGAAGTAATGAATAAATCGCTGTATGTTTATTATTCACTTAGTATAACAAATACAATGAAAAAAATGCAATTAATCAATATTATTTTAACCCTTAATTTGGCACGGTATGTACTGTCATACAGAACCTTGTGGCTAATTGTTGCTCGGCGTGACAGTCTAAGGGGAGGCCTATGTCCAGCAGTAGACGTCTTCCGGCTGATGATGAGAAAGATTAATCAAATTAAGAATTAACCATTTTAAAAGTGAAAACTAAGTTCCTGGGCTTTTTTACTTTTTATTTTCTAATATAAAGGAGAAGAATTAAAACTATAAAATTATAATAAGATAAAAACAATAACAAAATAATAATAACAAAACAATAATGGCTAACTTTTGAAATTGAATTGTTGTATTACTAACATTGTTATTTAATACTAACACTTGTGTCTGAAGCAAATAAATCAACAATAGCCTATCTTTTCATAGTATATCTGCCACTACACAACCATATTTACCATTACTAGTCGATCTTCGTGTGTGATCCGATATCGACGCATAACATTACTTTGAGCGGCGCGTGCGCAGTCCATCCACCAGATAATGTGGCGATAAGGAGCGCTTGTTAAAATCTTTTGATCTCAAACCTGCGTAGGAGTGATTTTCTAAGATTTTTTCTCATTTTTGAGGTTAACGAGAATTGCAATTGTTTTTGTTTGTAAAAATTGAAGATCAAATAAAAAAGTCGGCTTCTGTTTCTGAGATCCGTGTATCGTATATAAGGCATGTTTATATTTAAAAACAATAAATACCATGCCCTTTTTTGCCCCGTGCTGCCCAAATCGATGTTATTTACCCGTACCTACTTTAAAAAAAATTAATGTCATGGTATTCCACAACTATCTACACGCCATTACACAACGTCATCTAGTCCCAAGCTAAGCAAAGCTTGTGTTATGGGTACTAGACAGCTGATAAACATACTTAGGTATATACTTCTAAATACATACAGAACAATGATCGTGCTCATCACACATACATTTGTCCTGGATGGGAATCGAACCCACGACCTCCGGCATAGCAGTCAGAGTCACTAACCACTAGACCAACAGGCCAGTCTTTTAAAACTTAAGTTAAGATTTAATGTAAACCACCGGTTCAAAGTTACCCATAGTTGGAGTCCCTAATAAATTGGGAATTTCCCTCTATTCAAACAAGGCTGTTCATCAGCACTAATTGAACGCCAATTTAAAAATGACAGTACCTTAAAATGATCGTCTTTCGCAATCTTTTTTCAATTATCGTTTAGCGCTCATCGCATTCGGACGTGCACATCAATGTATTATTAAAAATAAATAAATTAACGTGAGCAAAAATACTGACCTAGTTTTATAGTGACTCAAAGTGTTATACGTAAAATAATGGATTGACTAGATAAAATTAATTAAAAGTGCTTATCTAAAACATGGAAGGCTTTTTAGCCTTTAATCGGAGCGTGATGGGGTCGCCGCCCAGCCCTTCGTCTACAACAACAAGACCACCTCAACAACCCAAGCAGACTCAAGAAGAAGGCATTGAAGCAGTCAGCACTCCGGAGATTCAGAACTGGTTGGGATCTATTGAGCAGTATTTGAATGAGGTATGTGCTATTGCTTCTGTTGGAAAACTTAATTCTGACCAGAAGCTTAGCATTAGCAATCTTTGCCGCAAAGTTGGCCACGGAGTTTCGCAACTGGCTGTTCAATACCAGTCGCTAAAATCAAGAGCCATACAAACCCATACTGCCTTAAAAACCATGACCGAAGCTCGAGACCTAGCGGACTGTCTTACGGAGATGAACCGCACCATTCAAGAGTCCTCTGCAAAACAGGAACCTAGAACTACTTCTTTTGCCGATATGGTGAAAAAGGGGTCCAACAATTTTGTTCGTCCTAACAAGCTAAGCTCCGTTGCGATTTTCCCTTGTGACAATTCTAAGACCAGTGAGGAAACCAAGAACATGGTCCAAAACATGATCAGCCCCGGTGAAATGAAACTGAAAGTTCGAGGCGTACGCAAAATTGCAAAAGGAGGTCTTATAATCAGCACTGAAACCAAAGATGATCTAGAAAAACTGAAGCGTACCGTGCAAACCGCTTCGTCAGTGCTGACCGTCGACGAACCCCGAAAGCACAAACCTCGCATCGTAGTTATTGGCGTGCCCACATCAATGTCTGAAAATGAGGTTTTTAAGTGTCTCTTTGAACAAAATGTTGCTGACAAACTGCCTTCAATGTCCCGTGAAGAATTCATGACCTCATTAAGGCTAAGCGTATGCTGAGACGCAGGCAATGCAGCACAGCACAGAACAGCACAGTGCAGGGCAGGGCAGTTGAGGCAGACATATGCCCCCTCCGCATGCTGCGACGCAACTGACATTCGCATCATAAACAAAGTTACCTAGCAACGAATGTATCCAGCATACACAATACACGCGTCGCGCAGGATTCTGTGCCGGCCCTGCAACGAGACGCAGAGCAGGACAGACACACGTCTGCGTGGCATGTGCCTGCGCCGCAGCGTACGTAGTTCAATGACGTTCCATGCTTTACAAAATCTACTCTGCTCTGCGCTGTGTGGACCTGCGTAACCTGCGTCTCAGCATACGCCTAGCCTAAAACTAAGCCACAAATCGGGTAGGAAAGATGCAGAAAACTGCAACTACATAATAGAAGTTTCAGCCGTTATACGTAAAGCCCTCATCACCCAGGAACGAGTATTTATTGATTGGACATCCTGCCCTGTAAGAGACTTCACACTAGTGACGAGATGTTACAACTGTCAGCAGTATGGTCACGCAGCCAAGACATGCAAGGTCGCTATCCCTACGTGTAGACATTGTGGTGAAGGAGGACACTCTAGTAATGACTGCTCAAAGAAAGACGCTGACCCAAAATGTGCAACTTGTTTACACTTTAAGAAGCAAGCCAACCACAAAACGGGAGACGCGGCGTGTCCAGGAAAAATAGCTGCCGAGTATAGGTTTATTAACACGATAGACTATGAAGGCTACTAAGAATGCCAGTTTTTAGGTTAAACGTATTTTGTTGTTTTATAACTGTATTTAGAATGCATAATGGAATAGATATTTAATAGGTTACGTAGAAAATAATATATCTTTGATTCAATTTATTATAAATGTACAAAGATGCAATTACATTTTTTCGCTGCGTTATGCACTCAGTTAGCCATGCACCTACATACAAAATTCACTTTAGGTCAGCAATTAATCTACTAACACGCTGTTCTACTTTACTTTTACGCTATGTCAGTTTTAATTTTAGTATTTTATACACTTTTTATTTATTTATAACTCTAATTAGATATTTTATGTACTGTCTAGCCTGAGACACAGGTTCAACCTAGTTCAGGCAAATGTACAAACAGTGATCTATTTTATATGTTAAGATAATTTTATTGTAAACATGTCCTTTTTATAAAAATAAACAATTATTATTATTATTATTATTATATTGAGTTCTTTGCGTTTCTTCTCTTTCGAGAGAATTTAGCCTTACACGCGGGCCGGAGCCAAGGATGTAAGGGGGCATTTAAATTGAGCAAGTGGATGAAACTGTAGAGGAAGTCAGGAACTTGCGAGTGATGCGACAGGTGTTGAGTATTGTTGCTTTTTGTAGCATGTATAGTGTGTGTGAAGACATGTGCAGTGTGTTCAGACTTTGTGTTAGAGATTTTGGTATAACGCCGGTAGATGAGATAACTATTGGGACGATATGGACAGTTTGTGCTTTCCATTGAGTTTTTAATTCTATTGCGAGGTCTTGGTATTTACTGAGTTTTTCAGATATTGTTGTTTGAATGTTATGTGTGTTAGGTATGGCTATATCTATTAAGTAAACTGTATTATTTGTTTTATCATGAACGGTGATATCAGGTCTATTGTAATGTATCGTTTTGTCTGTAATGATTGTTCGATCCCAATAAATTTTGTGGTTTGTGTTTTCAAAAGTGATTTCTGGTTTATATTTGTAGTATGGGACCATCTCCCTAACAAAATTGTATTTGTGTGCCAAGTGCTGGTGTATGATTGCTGCAACTTGATCATGGCGGTGTTTATAGTCCGTTTGTGCGAGGGATTTACAGGCCCCTATTATTATAATTTTTGTTTAACTGTAGTGCGCCATGCAGTGAGGTGGTGAGCGCACCTTATCCGCGCGGTCGAGCAGGCCGAACGCTGTGAGATCTGCCACCGCTGAACCGCGCGGACAAGCGGTGTCGTGTGAGATTCACTTATACGCTGTTTCATCATTGACTTAATATACTCACAATTATTTCGTTTGTTATTGAAAAGTCGATGATAATTTTATTTATCACATTCATAAGTCAAAATAATATAAGTAGGGCTTCAATGGTACCCAATAAAAATATATTTATTGATACTTGAAAAATACAATTACGACTACATGCTTGTGTACAAGGAGTAAAACGCCACTGTCTTGTTCCTAAATTCTTGTAATATCATCTTAATGTCGTATGTTAACATTTAATTTGATATTATATGTAATAGGAATAAGCTAAATTGGAAACCTATATCAATATTGGTAAAGAAAAACATCTTTAAATAAAAAAAATACCAGTTAAGATCAATCGTTAGATCTCTTTACGAGTATAAAAAGTCAATTTCATCTTTAAAAGTATACAATTTGACATTCATTTTGATTGCTCAGATAAATCTTAAACATTTAGATGGACGCAAATGTAAAGGAGATAGGCAACTAGTTATCTATTATATCACCGATGTCTGGGCGTTTTTACGTCCTAATTGAAATGATACTTGATACGAATCTCAGTTGAATCAGATTACTTTTCGCCCACCAATGCGCGACAAATGAAAGAGATGCTAGTCAAATGCTGTGTAGGTTTTGTGACTAAATAGAGCATTTGATATGGTTTGATGGACGATAAAGTAGTTGGGTAACTAGGTTTCAAATGCAATCAGGATTATTTTCTTTCTGTAATAATAACATAGATATGTGAAGGAAGACATTCTAAAATAAATGTTGTTTTGATTTGTTTGGTGTGCACAATAAAGAGCTTTCTATCTATTAACTGACTTTTGCCAACTATATCACGTGAGTCGAGTTCGATAAATCCCAGAGATTAATGCTATACCCGAATAAAAAATATAATGATCACTACATACTCGTTGTATAAAACAAAGTCGCTTCGTGCTCTTGCCTTGTATGCTTGTATCTTTATTCTTGGATTTTGCTATGGTTTTTTTTTAATAGATAGAGTGATCCAAGAGGAAGGTTTTAATGTAGATTGCACACGGTCGGAGCCGGGGCAGGTCGCTAGTTATTAATAAAAATAATTATAAACCATAATCTACCTCAGTGCCAAAATCCGTTCTGACGAGACTGAGTAACAAACATCCATCCATCCAAATATGTAGGTATGTTTCCACATTCAAACATAAGCCTTTTTGTTTGCTAAATAAATGTAATTTTGTTTTACTAAACAAATGCTAAGCAAGTCGTCGTCCCTGAGAATTAAAAGATTAACGAGACCAATGTCCTTGGAATTAAATTGAGTAATACTATGCCGAAGGATCCTAATAACCTACTATCGCATTAAGACGAGTTATTCGGTTTGACAGTCTGTTTATAATCATAAACTCCAAAAAGTACATTATGTAGATAATATAATTAGTTTTCTTCTGGACAAAATGAATACCTAGTTAGATTGAAAAAATCGAATTAGTCCGTCAGTTGGAATATCGAAATTGACGAATATAATCATAATTAAGCACGATGCTTTTAAAATTGGCAATACAAAAAAGCTCATAGAAAAATGTACTAAGTTGTGACCTTAGGAAGTAAGTACATTTCTCTGAGTACTAACATCACAAGCTTCCACTCTCTATTTTGATAGGTTTAATTTTGTAAATAATAATTCATTGAATTAAAAGAAAGTTTAAAAAATATTCCGGTAATTTTCAACACATTCTGAAGGACTGATTTGTCCGTTATTTTTCAATTGTTTCTGTAGGACTGATTTGGTATTATATTGCCGAACGGCAGTGGCCGTGTGGTGGTCTAAGAAGTCCTTCGTTCGGCAGTGTACGTCTTTCGACTGATGATGACGACCGTCGCTTTCAACACGCCTAGCTAGATTTATTTTATTAAAAAAAGAAAATCAATTATTCCTTCCCAGTTTATCAGCTGGATAAACCCCTTTCCAAGCAACGTGTAACTTACGCTTATAACGCAAAATAATACACTGAAAACATTCATTAAAATACCCCATTTTAAAGCTTAAACACTAAACATTAAAGTTGAAACTAAAACAACACATAAAACGTTGCTAGGGTCTAAACAATAAGCCCCTCTTTATTGTAGTCAGCGGGCAAAAGACACTCGGCAGTCGAGAGAGCCGCAGTGCGTCATAATTCGACTCCGGTGACTAACTGCCCAGTTTACAGCGGGATAAGTTTGAAATTATTGGCTGGAAATTATAGGAAAATGGCTGTGGGAAAGTTAGTGATAGATAGACTGAAAGTTGCTTTATTTAATGGTGGTTTATCAAGTAATAAAGTTTATATTCTAAACTGAATATAATGCTGTAACAAAATATTTGTGCAATGTTACCGTTTTTGGTTTTGATAATAATAAAATGAGTACCTACTTCCCGATAGATGGAGAGATACTGAAAGGGACTTTCAGACTCGTACTGACTAAATATCAACCTATTATTTCAGTTGCCCTTTGCGTTCTAAAGGGGGGTCCGGTAATTCAATAAACCTTTCATTTTTAATTGGGATGAAGATTAAGGTGGTTTTTAAGATCAGTCCGCCATACAGTTATATAGTTAATTTAATAGTAATGTAGCAGGAAAACCACTAGATAAATTGGCAATCGCTTTTATACCATATTTTATTTTTATTAAAACAACATAGGTATCACTCCTTATATTTTTGACAAGTTTATCGTCTCAATTATTGCTGATATAAGGTCGTCTGTGGTTAGGCCTTGTTGCAAGGCATCTTGCTGTAGAATACCATCCTTGTTTTTGTAAAATTATATTAGAAATGGCGTTTGATATTGCTAACTCACAGTCAGCAAGCATTTATTTTCAGTTATTGTATAAAAATTGATTTATTTTTCCACAAATAAAAATGTAAACCACCGCAGCTTACTCAATAAATACTCTTAAATCTTTCAGAAAAGCTACTAAAAACACTTCCCACCATTTTATTCCCTCTTAAAATCCAAAAAAGACGCAACCAGTACCGCATACCGCATTAAGACAAAGCGTGGTTCCCCTCCAAGACTAGAGCTAGCAGCTAGACCAACCACAAGTCTAGGTCTTAAGTACTAAAGCTGTTTCTAGGTAATTACTTTCGCGACGGGACGCAGGGATCAAGTGACATTAAATTAATTTTAAACGGAGCGTGATAGTATTTTAGAAGATATTCTATAGTAAGTGTAGTTTCTTGATAGTTTTATTAGGGCAGGCCCTATTTTGACCTTTAAGTAATTGGGGAGTAGTGTAAATGGATCAGATAACATACTCTAGATTCCGCATAAAAGGCAGCATATGAGCGCCACACATTACTGCATTTTCTTAAAGAGCGTCAGCAAAATGACGGGGCCAAAGCCTGCCGGGGTCGCGGGACTTATTTCATTGCCGTGACCCCGGAACATAAAGCTATTGAATGACACCGTGGAATTTAGTCAGTACAAGTCTGACAGTCCCTCCCGCACTGCCCGGGGTGGGTGGACTCATTTGATGATTTTACCACGATAAAAAAAAGTTCTTCTGGGCTTCCTTCGTACACAGAACGACATTTCAAATAATAATATTAATTCTCAGGTCTTTTCTACACATTTTAGGTTCTTTAAGTCAAGAGTAAATACGATACTTCTTGTCAAGCCTGCTTTACCGAAGACTACATCATTGCTTATCACCAGGCAAGAAAGTGGTTTTACTTAACGTGAACATTATATGCAACTATTAGCGTCATCACGACTTATCGATACTTCAGAGATCAAGAACAAACATCAATTTAGTAAAAGCAATTGCAGTAACGTGTGGCGCGTGTCCGTTACCTTATATGCGGAATCTATAGGATGATATGTGGTTGATGGGTAATTTCCACGTGATTATTGCTTAAGTTTGATACGTCAATGACGTACTTTCCTAAACCCTTATGTATCAATTGATTAGGGGATTCTGCGGAGTGAATCACGCTTATGTACTTGTTGTAGTAAAAGTTTTATAGAATCCATGATGGTACATCAGCCAGCCCACACTGGGACAATACGTGGTGGATTACAGTCCACTTCCTCACACAGAGAGGAAGCTTGTGTCTAAGTAATGGGAACATGCTATACCATGGGCTAATAGTGCTATACTTCGGAGGACTTTGAAAATTCATAAAACTAAGCAAGTATTTACTATATTACTTGTAAAAGTCAAGAGGCAATTCTTAGTTTTCTGTACACACAAAAACCTCTTCTGTCTATCTTAATTCTAAATTAATTAACTGTCTTGTCTTAATGAATGTCTTAGCATTAAGGGCTATTTTATAACGAACTGGAATAAAGGCGAATCAAGTTTCTACGTAAGTTAAGGCAGTGGTGACCCAGTGGTATCGGCCCCGACTTACGAGTTGTAGGTCGTGGGTTCGAACCCCGCCAGGCGTATTACTTTGTGTAATTTATTTCATCACCACTGCTCTCAAAACGGTGAAGGAAAACATCGTGAGGAAACCGGCATGTCCTAGAAACAAAAAATCGAAGATATGTGACATCTACCAATCCGCACTGGGCCCGCGTGGTGGATTATGGCCCACTCCCTCTCTCAGAGAGGAGGCCTGTGTCCCAGCAGTGGGAACATTATAGGCTGATGATGATGATGAAGTTTCTACGTATAACTATTGTCTAGATATCGGTATTAGCTTTTTTTCGGGATAATCCCGTCATATTATAACAAGTTTTTAAAGCCAGAATCAACAGTGGCGAAGAATGATGACGCGGTAAAGACGGATTTGTTTCTTTCTTCAAATTATATCCGAACAATACGTATCTACTATCTACCTCACAGCTCTTTCGTTCCTTTTGTAATGTGCCATTACTATGGAGCCATTTTTTTTAAATAAGACTTAAAAATACCTATATTTTTGTCACTTAAAATACCTTTATGTATCTTTATCGATACTAAAAATAATTTGCTTAAATATTTTTATTCATACTTCATTTAGAAAGTTCAATAAACTTGGCTTAATACTGCCCTAATAGCGCTAATAAGCTGATTATACTGGAGATTTCATTTCGATCCAATATTGAGGCTATGGCTATAAACGCAGGCATTTCCGTGGGATGGTATTATAGTTGAGGTAGTTCTGTGCATTGAATGTCGTAAATTAAGTTCGAGCGAAATTAATTTAAATCTTCATTAAGAATTCTGATTAAGATTAAATATTATAATCGGACAAGTTTTTCTTTGATTAGTTAATTCTTTATTCTGTGAATTTCTTTTGTATCAAGGGTGAGTAAACAAACATTAAAATTCGCCTAAGCAAACAGTCAGACCCGGAACAACTACTAGTAGATCATACAAATATTTACTCCGTGCGGGAATCGAATCCGCGACACGCAAGACAGCAGTCGACGGCTCAGCCACTACTTCAACCGTACCCATTTACGGCAGTAAACAAGTTATTAATATCCAGCGACCCCTGTCTTCACCAAAATCAATAAACACCTTAGCAACTACAGGTAACACCAGGAGCCATATACTGATTTACGAACAGAAATAAAGTTATGAGTCCAACCGACTTTAAATAAGCGCTTTCAAACTAATTGGTTTGTCAAAGGGTTAGCTAACGTCGAACGATAGTACCACCGGAGGTTAAAAATATACGGACAGAAGGATCATGTCATACCATAATTATCAAGACGATAGAACTTTTATTAGAGTAGTAATGAGGTTTGTGTTTAAAATTGTAATAGTTTTTTTTTTGTCAACAATGTAACTTTTATTAGTTTAGTTGGATAATTAATCTAAGAAATAATGAATCTAAGTTCACACCTCACTTCCTCCCTGGGAAGGAGGGCTCCTTCTCGTCCCGGCATCAGTCCGAGGCAGTGGATGTCGCATTAAATCCTCCTGACGCAGGTGACTGAGGAAACACCGGCGTGGTTTTAGTCAGTCAAGTCTGACATAGTCCTCCACCTTCCCCGGCGAAAATAATTGATGGGTTGCAGTAGCTGAGCGTTCGGCCTCCTGTGTTGCGTGTCACGGGTTCGATTATTGTATGGAGTATTTGTTATGATTAACAAGTAGTTGTTCCGAGTCTAGGTGTTTGTGTACGTGAGTTTAATGTCGTGGGTGTGTTTACAAACAATTAAAAACAAGTTTACAAGTTCACAAGTTTAAGAACATAGGAGAATTTGAGTCAGGGGCAACGTGTTTTTTACCAAAAAAATTAGTATTCACCAAGCATTTCTTTTCTAGTTATCTCTAGTATCTTATCTCCAGTATCCAAGATCCAAGAAGAAGAAAATCCACATCGAATGAGTAGGGTATTTCCCTTCTCTTTGATGTGGATCTTTCGTTCGTTTAAGCAAATAGTCAGTTCGTTTAAGAAAATCCACATCGAATGAGTAGGGTATTTCCGTTCTCGTTTGATGTGGATCTTCTGCATTTCCCTGTCGAGTGTTCCAGGTGACGGTTTTATTGCAAGAACGTTATAAATAGCAATAAAATTACTCGCTCAATGGCGCCACGATGCTTGGATTGATTTATTATACCTTTTAATGAGTAGTTTGACGTGAGTCGGTTTAAATGAGATCTCTATCTTTATAAGTTAGTTTGGTACTTTGGGGAAAATGCCTGTGCCTGTTTTTGAGCCGTAAAAACGTTTATTGCTGGCAAATTGGTCATTCGGAAACTAACTAATCTTCAGAGGTTAGTTACATTATTTCGATGGATAGTGAACAACTTTACTGCATTCATTAATCTAGATTTTCCAATTAGGACTCCTTTATAACCTCATCATGTTATATGTATGTAAATTATGCCTATAATTATTGATGTTTGTTGACTAATCACAATAATTTCTTTGAACTTGTATGATTTAAAAGTAGTTGTATTGACTTCATGTGATTGGTCGAGACTGACAGTTATTGTCGACCAATCACAAGCAAGTAAAATGGAGGGAATGTAAAATATAGTCTGCAGGCACTTGAGGGATATGCCCGCCGTGCTCAAGCCATTAGAGATTCGGCATCGGTGCTAGTCACTTGTATTGTACTGCAAAATCAGATTATTATTGTACTGCTGTAACTTTAGTAATAAAAGTGATCTTCAAAAGTTAATAAAGAGTGTTTTTTATTCGGAGTCCTTACTTCTGAGTGTTGAACTAGTACGGTTCACATCTCAGAAGTGGGATTAGCAACTTAGTGCCCACAAAAGGATCGGAGACACGCTTAAAATATTTGGCGTATCTACAAAAAAAAACGTAAGTGTTCTTTGTTCATTCTATTTTTGTTATTGGGCTGCCTACCCTCATTAATCATTTTATTGCAAATTATAATATCAGAGTAAATAAAGTAGGCCACAAGCTTATTCCTGTAATTTTTTTTTTCCTCTTTCTTCACAATTGGCCGCCTTTTTTTTATAATTATAACAGACTACCGACTCATTGTCGATAGTCTCATTTTAATGACTTTGAAAAACTGAACCGTATTTACCGTAACGGAGACATTCCGGAGGTTTATATGGTTAGTCATGCATGTTTATCTTGCCAGGGTACTCCCTGGAGATGAACATGTTTGATATATCTGTGTGTAATTTGAAAAACTGAACTGTATTTACCGTAACGGAGACATTCCGGAGGTTTATATGGTTAGTCATGCATGTTTATCTTGCCAGGGTACTCCCTGGAGATGAACATGTTTGATATTTCTGTGTGTAATTTGAAAAACCGAACTGTATTTACCGTAACGGAGACATTCCGGAGGTTTATATGGTTAGTCATGCATGTTTATCTTGCCAGGGTACTCCCTGGAGATGAACATGTTCGATATTTCTGTGTGTAATTTGAAGAACTGAACTGTATTTACCGAAACGGAAACATTCCGGAGGTTTATATGGTGAGTCATGCATGTTTATCTTGCCAGGGTACTCCCTGGAGATGAACATGTTTGATATTTCTGTGTGTAATTTTAAGAACTGAACTGTA